>CM063191.1:134317995-134917995 GCA_031835075.1 Saguinus oedipus
ATTAATCCCATTTGACAGTTAGAGAAATGAAAGCTCAAAGAGATTAAATGACTTTCCTAAGACCATATAGTGAGTAAGTGATAAAGCTGGATTTAATTCATCTGTTGGCTTTAAAGCTGACAAACTTTCCCAATGTGCTGCATTAGTTTAAAATTTTCAAGTGAGAAATGTGAGCCAGATAGTAGAATATTGTTTTCTTGGTATGGTAGCATTTTGGTTTCATGGGAAAGGTCACAAGGCTTGGGGAGGGCAGAAGTCTAATCTGGGACTTATGCCAAGGCCTGAGTCCCATCTTGTTGGCACATACTTAGATTGAGTATATATCAGTGTGTCACTAGTGTGAGCTATAGCTCATGTTGTCTGTTTAACTCCTTTTCTGTAGCCAAGTCTTCTTGAAATGCTCTATTATTATTCTGGACTCTGTGTCCAGGCAGATGCAGTGATCATCCCTTTGCCTGGAATTATCTTTTCCACCTCTTCACTTAGCTAATACCTATTTATAATTCAAATACCAGTTTTCAATTGTATTTCCTTAATCTTCTGACACCCTCAAAGAAGTCAAATATCCTTAGTATGCACCTTCATAGCATACTAAAATTTTTTTGTAGCATTCCACATAATTGTAAAGAATTGATTAGACAATTTCTGTTGTCCCATTCTCTTAGAACGTGAGCTTTGAGAGAGCAGGTGCTCTGTCTTTCTCACTCTTGCATCTCCAATTCCTAGCACCCTGCCAAGGATGCAAGACTCAATACCTTTGTTTTTGAAATAAAATAACGGAATTTTTCTGCAACCATGACTGTCATTTTCTCTGTATTGTATTAGATGAGGATTTCCCAAACTTTCATGATCATAATAATTACCTGTACTTACTGCTAAAAATATAAATTATCAGGCAGAGAAGCCTGGAGATGGTTTAGACATCTCTATTTTATTCTCCCTAGCACACTAGTTGATTTTCATGACCATGTAAATTTGGGAAACACACATATTAAATCTCTGTGTCTTTTTTTGAGTATTAGCTGTCAATTGGGTCTTTAGCTTGGTTAATTCTGTTCCTGAAACTAGTACTGAAGTATTAAGTATCTAAATGTCTTATATTGGAGAGGACACTATGTACAATGGTCTACTTGCAGTTCTGATCACAGCAACGACTCCCCCAACTTGCTCAATTGTCTGCCATGGATCACCACTGATTATGGAATGAAACGTAAAGCCATTATCCTGGCATCGAGCGACTTCTTGGATCTGACCCAAAGCTCCTTTCCCATTGCCCCTGTTCACATGGTCTCTGCTTCATGTGCATAAAAACCACTTTCTACTATTCCCCACGAAAACCTCACAGTCCAAATCTTTTGATTTCAGTTGTGGTATTCCTGTAGATTAAAATGTCTTTTTCCTTTTTCCCTTCACATATTACCTGTTATTGTTTTAATTGAGTTTTTATTTTTAATTTTATGGGTACATAATAGTTATATACATTTATGGGGTAAATGTGTTGTTGTGATACAGGCATGCAATATGAAATAAGCACATCATTGAGAATGGGGTATCCATTCCCTCAAGCATTTATCTTTTGAGTTACGAACAATCTAATTACAGTTTTATTTTAAAATGCACAATTAGGTTGTTATAAAGTATCATCACCCTAGTTGTACTATGAAATAGTAGGTCTTATTCATACTTTATATTTTTTTGTATCTACTAATTATTCCCACCTTCTCCTCACTCCCCTCCCACTACCTTTCCCAGCCTCTAGTATCCGTCCTTTTACTCTTTGTATCTATGACTTGAATTGTTTTGATTTTTTAATCCCAGAAATAAGTGAGAACATGCCATGTTTGTCTTTCTGTGCCTGACTTATTTCCCTTAATATAACGACCTCCACTTAAATGCATGTTGTTGCAAATGACTGGATCTCATCCTTATTTACGGCTGAATAGTACTTCATTGTGTATATGTACCATATTTTCTTTATTCATTTATCTGTTGATGGACAGTTACATTGCTTCCAAATTTTAGCTATTGTAAACAGCGCTGCAGCAAAGAGGAGGGCAGGTATTTCTTTGATATACTGCTTTTCTTTCTTTCGGATATATACTCAGCAATGGGATTGCTAGATCATATGGTAGATCAAGTGTTTGTTTTTTGGGTGAACCTCCAAATTGTTCTCTACATGGTGTACAAATTTACATTTTCACCAATACGGTTCCCTTTTCTCCACATCCTCTCCAGCATTTGTTATTGCCTGTCTTTTGAATATAAACCACTTTAAATAAGGTAAGATAATATCTCATTGTAGTTTTGATTGATTTTCTGTGATGATCAATAATGTTGAGCACCTTTGCATATGCCTGTTTGGCAACTGTACGTCTCATTGGGAAATGTCTATTCATTTATTTTGCCTGTGTTTTGGTTCTTCCTTTTTGAATTTTTAAATGTTACATAGTGGTGTATATGATCTTTTACCCATTTGGATTGGATTATTTGAATTTTTCCTGTAGAATTGTTTGTCTTCTTTATATATTCTTATGATCAATCCCTTGTCAGATGAATGGTGTTCAAATATTTTCTCCCATTCTGTGAGTTGTCTTCACTTGGTTGAATGAATCCTTTGCTGTGCAGAAATATTTTAACTTGATGGGATGCCATTTTTCTATTTTGCTTTGCTTTCCTGCGTTTGTAGGGTATTGCTCAATAAATTTTTGCCCAGATCAATGTCCTGGACACTTTCCCTAATGTTTTATTGTAATAGTTCCATAGGTTGAAGTCTTAGATTTAAGTTTCTATTTCATTTTGATTTTATTTTTGTATATGGAGGGGGATAGGGGTCTAGTTTCATTCTTCTGCATATGGAAATGCAGTTTTTCCAGCATTACTTATTGGAGAGACTTTCTTTTCTCCAGTGTATATTCTTGGCACCATTGTTGAAAATCAGTTCACTGTAGGTGTACTTCTTTTTGGGTTCTCTCCTCTGTTCCTTTAGTCAATATGTGTTTTAATGCTAGTACTGATATGGTTTGGCTCCACGTCACCACTCATACCTCACCCTGAATTGCAGTGATAATACCCATGTCAAGCACAGGATGAGGTGAAAATAATTGAATAATGGGGGCAGTTTTCTCCATGCTTTTCTTGTAATAGTTAGTGAGTTCTCCTGAGATCCGATGGTTTTATAAGGGACTTCTCCCTTCCCTTGGCACTCACTCTGTGCTGCTGCCCTGTGAAGAGGTTGCTTCCACCACCATTGTAAGTTTCCTGAGGCCTCCCCAGCCTAGTGGAACTGTGAGCCAATTAAACCTCTTTTTAAAATAAATTACCCAGTCACAGGTATTTCTTCATAACAGCATGAGAGTTGACTAATATAGTAAATTAGTACGACCTAGTGGAGTGCTGCTATAAAGATACCGGAAAATGTGGAAGTGACTTTAGAGCTAGGCAACAGGTAGAAGTTGGAACAGAAGACAGAAAGATGTGGGAAAGTTTGGAAATTCCTGGAGACTTCCTAAATGATTTGGCCAAAATGCTGATAGTAATATGGACAATGAAGTCCAGGCAAGGGTGGTCTTAGATGGAGATGAGGAAATTGTTGGGAACTGAAATGAAGGTGATTCTTGCTATGCTTGCTATGCTTTAGGAAAGAGGCTGGCGGCATTTTTCCCCTGCCCTAGAGATCTGTGGAACTTTGAACTTGAGAGAGATGATTAAGCATATCTGGTGGAAGAAATTTCTAAGCAGCAAAGTATTCAAGAGGAAGCAGAGAATAAAGGTTTGAAAAATTTGCAGTCTGACGATGCAGTAAAAAAGAAAAACCCATTTTCTACAGAGAAATTCAGGCCTTCTGCAGAAATCTTCATAAGTAATGAGGAGCTGAATGTTAACCACCAAGACAATGGGGAAAATGTCTCCATGACATGTCAGAGACCACCATGGCAGCCCCACTCAATACAGGCATCAAGGCCTAGGAGGGATAAATGGTTTCCAGGGCCCCTTGCTCTATGCAGCATCTGGACATGGTACCCTGTGTTCCAGCTGCTTTAGCTCTAGCCATGGCTAAAAGAGACCAAGGTACATCTTGGGCCATTGCTTCAGAGGGTACAAGCCACAAACCTTGGTGGCTTACATGTGGTGTTGGGCCTGGAGGTTCACGCAGGTCAAGAACTGAGGTTTAGGAATCTCCACCTAGATTTCAGAGGATGTATGGAAACACCTGTATGTCCAGGAAGAAGTTTGCTTCAGGAGCAAAGCCCTCATGAAGAACCTCTAGGGCAGTGTAAAAGGGAAATTTGGGATGCCTGCCCCACATAGAGTCCCCACTGGGTCAGTAAAAGCTGTGAGAAGAGAGTCACCATCCTCCAGACCCCAGAATGGCAGATCAATTGTCAGCTTGCATTGTGCACGTGGAAAAGCTGCAGGCACTCAACACTAGCCAGTGAAAGCAGTCAGGAGAGGGGAGTACCCTGCAAAGCCACAGGAGCAGAGCTGCCCACGTCCATGGGAGCCCACCTCTTGCATCAGTGTGACCCGGCTGTGAGACATGGAGTCAAGGGAGATCATTTTGTAATTTTGAGGTTTAATGACTTCCCTATTGCATTTTGGACTTGAATGAGGCCTGTAAGCCCCCTTTTTTGGGCCAGTCTCTCCCATTTGTAAATGGTGTATTTACTCAATGCTTGTACTCCCATTGTGTCTAGGAAATAACTAACTTGCTTTTGATTTTACAGGCTCATTGGCAGAAGGGACTTGCCTTTTCTTGGATAAGACTTCTGTTCTCATGATAGTGAGTTCTTATGAGATCTGACAGTTTCATAAGGGGCATTTCCCTTTGCCTGGCACTCCTGCCTCCCTGTGAAGAGGTGCCTACTGCCATGATTGTAAGCTTCCTGAGGCCTCCCCGGCAATGCATAACTGTGAGTCAATTAAGCCTCATTTCTTTATAAATTATCTAGTTTCGCTATTTCTTCATAGTAGCATGAGAATGGACTAATACAAGTGCCATGCTCTTTAGGTTACTATAGCTCTGTCTGTAGTATAATTTCAAGTCAGGTAACATGATTCCTCTACTAATGTTCTTTTTGCTTATGAAGGCTTGGGTATTCTGGTTCAATATAAATTTTAAATTTGTTTTCTATTTCTGTGAAAAGTATCATTGGTATTTTGACACAGACTGCATTGAATCTGTAGATTGCTTTGGATAGTATGGACATTTTAACAATATTGATTCCTCTGATCCGTGAACATAGAATATTTGTTCATTTTTTGGTGTCCTCTTCAGTTTTCTTCATCAGTTCTGTATAGTTTTTGTTATAGAGATCTTTCATGTCTTTGGCGAAGTTCATTCTTTGGTGTTTATTATGATGTGTGCCTATTGTAAGTGGAATTTTTTTCTTTTTCAGATTATTCACTGCTGGCATATACAAATTCTACTGATTTTTGTATGTTGATTTTTTTAATCCCGCATCTTTACTGTATTTATTAGTTCTCATGGAGTCTTTAGGTTTTTCCAAATATAAGATCATGTCATCTGCAAAAAAGGATAATTCAACTTCTTCCATTCCAGTTTGGATGACCTTTATATCTTTTTTATTGTATCCCACATATTAGAGGAAGGCTTCAGTTCTTCCTTATTCAATGTGATACTAGTTGTGGTTCTGTCATATGTGACTTTAAGTATGTGGAGGTATGTTCCTTCTATCCCCAGATTTTGAGGGCTTTTATCATGAAGGAATGTTACAATTTATCAGATGACTTTTCAGCATCAATTGAAATAATTATATGGTGTTTTACCCTTCATTCTGTTGGTAATGACTTTGGGAGTATTCCCTCCTCCTCTGTTGTTTGGAATCGTTTGAGTAGGATTGGTATTAGTTCTTTAAATGTTTCATAGAAGTCAGTGGTGAAGCCATCAGTTTCTGGGCTTTTTCTTTTTTTCTGGGAGACTTTTTATTATGGCTTCAATCTCATTCCTTGTTAATGGTCTGTTCAGGTTTGGCATTTCTTCATGGATCAATTTTGGTAGATAGTATGTCCAGAGAAATTTTTTCATCTCTTCTAGATGTTGTAATCTATAGGTGTATAGTTTCTCACAGTAGTCACTAAGTATCCTTTGAATTTCTTCATTATCAGTTGTAATGTCTCCTTTTACACTTCTGATTTTATTTGTTTGGGTCTTCTCTCCTTTTGGATAGTCAGTCAGGCTAAAGGGTGTCAATTTTGTTTAAGTTTTCAAAAAAACAACTTTTTGTTCCATTGTTTTATATAGATATATATATTTTTCATTTCAATTTCATTTACTTCTGCTCTGATCTTTATTATCTCTTTTCTTCTACTAATTTTGGCTTTTAATTGCTCTTGTTTTTCTATTTCTTTAATATGCAATGTTAGATTGTTCATTTGAAGTTTTTCCCCTTTTGTGATGTAGACACTTAGAGCTATAAACACTTCCCTATTAGTACTGCTTATCCGGTATCCCATAGGTTCTGGTATGTTGTGATTCCTTCATCATTTATTTCAAGAAAATTTTCAACCTCATTCTTAATTTCTTTATTGACCCACTAGTTGTTCAGGAGCATATTATTTAATTTCCATATGTTTGTGTAGTTTCTAAAGTTTCCCTCATTATTAATTTTTAGTTTTATTCCAATGTGGTCAGAGAAGATGTTTAATATAATATGAACTTTTTGACAATACTCAATGTATGATCTATTCTGGAGAATGATCCACATGCTGAGGAAAAGAATGTGTATTCTATAGCTCTTGGATTAAATGTTCTGTAAATATCTATTAGATCCATTTGGTCTATAGTGCAGATTAAGTCTGACATTTCTTTGTTGATTTTTTGTCAGGAAGATATATCCAGTGCTGAAAGTAGGGTGTTGAAGTCTCCAACTAATATTACTTTGGGGGTCTCTTTCTCTCTTTAGCTCTAATAGTATTTCCTTTATACATCTGGGTGCTCCAGTATTGAGTTCATATACATTGTTATCTTTTCTTACTGAATTGGCCCCTTTTATCATTATATAGTGACTTTATTTGTGTTTTCTTAGTTTTTGTCTTGACATCTATTTTGTCTAATATAAGTCTAGCAACTTCTGCTCTTTTGTTTTCTGGCTTCCATTGGCATGGAATATCTTTTTCCATATTTTTATTTCCTGTGTGTTTTTGTCTTTATAGGTAGAGTATGTCTCTTATATCAACAGACCATTGTGTCTTGTTTTTTCATACATTCAGGAAGTCTATATCTTTTGATTGAAGAGTATAGTCTATTAACATTCAATACTATTATTGATGAGTTAGGACTTACTCCTGCCATTTTACTACTTGTATTCCGGTTACTTTATGGTATTCTCTTCCTTCTTTATTTCCTTTCTGTCTTCCTCTAGTGAAGGTGATTTTCTCTTGTGATATGATGTAGCTTCTTGATTTTCATTTTTTGTGCATTTGCTGTATGTATTTTAGTCTGAGGTTAACATGAGGCTATCTTATAACCCATTATTTAACCTGTCCATGACAAGTACTGCCAGACTACTCCTGATCTTCCCTTAAGGCCCAAGGTCTCTTAAACCATCTTCTTGTGAATGCTGCCTGGCCTGGGACTCAAGTTTCAGAGCAATGCACTCCCTTCTGGCCCAGGGCAGTTCCAGAAGTGCTGTCCATGAGTCAAGTCCTGTAATTAGAGACCCCCAAGAGCCTGCTTGGTGCTCTACCCCACTGTGGCTATGCTGATACCTGAAGCCAGCAAGTCTCATAGGCTCATCCAAGGCCCTCAATATGGTAGCTGGCTATCGCTGTTGGTTATTTAGGGCCCAAGTCCTCTTCAGTTAGCAGGTGATGGATGCTGCCGGGACTGGGTCCTTTGCTTCAAGCCAGCAGATTGCTTTCTGGCCCAAGGTATGTTTAATAACATCATCTGGGAGCTGAGGCATGGAATATGGGCCTCAAAACTCTGACCAGTGCCCTATTCTGCTGTCTTGAGCTGGTATTTGGGATATAAGACAAAGTCTTCCCCACTCTTCTCTTTCCTCTTTTCAAATGGAAGGAAGGGGTCTCTTTTTTTTATTATTTTTTAATTTTTTAATTTTTATTGCATTATAGGTTTTGGGGTACATGTGCAGAACGTGCAAGATAGTTGCATAGGTACACACATGGCAGTGTGTTTTGCTGCCTTCCTCCCCTTCACCCACACTTGGTATTCATCCCCAGGCTATCCCCCCCAGCCCCACCCACTGTCCCTCCCCCATTTCCCCCAACAGTCCCTAGTGTATAGTAGACCGCCTCTCTGGGTCCATGTGTTCTCATTTTTCTCACCCACCTATGAGTGAGTATATGCGGTATTTCTTTTTCTGTTCTTGTGTCAGTTTGCTGAGAATGATGTTCTCCAGATTCATCCATGTCCTTACAAAGGACACAAACTCATCATTTTTGATTGCTGCATAATATTCCATGGTGTATATGTGCCACATTTTCCCAGTCCAGTCTATCATCGATGGGCATTTGGGTTGGTTCCAGGTCTTTGCTATTGTAAACAGTGCTGCAATGAACATTCGTGTGCATGTGTCCTTATAGTAGAACGATTTATAGTCTTTTGGATAGATACCCAGTAATGGGATTGCTGGGTCAAATGGAATTTCTATTTCTAGGTCCCTGAGGAATCGCCACACTGTCTTCCACAATGGTTGAACTAATTTACACTCCCACCAACAGTATAAGAGTGTTCCTATTTCTCCACATCCTCTCCAGCATCTGCTGTCTCCAGGTTTTTTAATGATCGCCATTCTAACTGGTGTGAGATGATATCTCAATGTGGTTTTGATTTGCATCTCTCTCAGCCCAAAAGCTCCTGCAACTGATAAGCAACTTCAGCAAAGTCTCAGGATATAAAATCAATGTTCAAAAATCACAAGCATTCCTATACACCAATAACAAACTTAAAGAGAACCAAATTAAGAACAAACTGCCATTCACAATTGCTACAAAGAAAATAAAATACCTAGGAATACAACTCACGAGGAATGTAAGGGACCTCTTTAAGGAAAACTACAAACAACTGCTCAACGAAATAATAGAGGACACAAACAGATGGAGAAACATTCCATGTTCGTGGTTAGGAAGAATCAATATTGTGAAAATGGCTATACTGCCCAAAGTAATTTACACAATCAATGCTATCCCCATCAAACTACCATTGAATTTCTTCACAGAACTGGAAAAAACCACCATGAATTTCATATGGAACCAAAAAAGAGCCCGCATAGCCAAGTCAATTCTAAGCAAAAAGAACACAGTGGGAGGCATCACGCTACCAGACTTCAGACTATACTACAAGGCTACAGTAATCAAAACAGCATGGTACTGGTACCAAAATAGAGATATAGACCAATGGAACAGAACAGAAGCATCGGAGGCAACACAACATATCTACAACCATATTATCTTTGATAAACCAGACAAAAACAGGCAATGGGGAAAGGATTCCCTATTTAATAAATGGTGTTGGGAAAACTGGCTAGCCATGTGCAGAAAGCAGAAACTGGACCCCTTTCTGACACCTTACACTAAAATTAACTCCAGATGGATTAAAGACTTAAACGTAAGACCTGACACCATAAAAACCCTAGAAGAAAATCTAGGCAAAACCATTCAGGACATAGGAGTAGGCAAGGACTTCATGAACAAAACACCAAAAGCATTGGCAACAAAAGCCAAAATAGACAAATGGGACCTAATCAAACTCCACAGCTTCTGCACGGCAAAAGAAACAGTCACTAGAGTCAATCGGCAACCATCAGAATGGGAAAAAATCTTTGCAGTTTACACATCTGACAAAGGGCTGATATCCAGAATTTACAAAGAACTCAAACAGATTTACAGAAAAAAAAACAAACAAGCCCATTCAAAAATGGGCAAAGGATATGAACAGAAGCTTTACAAAAGAAGACATACATGAGGCCAACAAACATATGAAAAAGTGCTCATCATCATTGGTCATTAGGAAGGGGTCTCTTTTGGAGCCCTGAACTGTGCAACATGGGATTACGGGAGGGGTGACACCAGCATTCCAAATGTTGCTGCCTTAGTTGATGTCTCAGTATGTTGCATGCCCCACCCCTAGTCTAATGTCTCTGGGCCTAGTTTAGCACTAGGGCTTGCTTATGGTTTGCTGTCTTTATGGCCTTGATGTCCTTCCATGCTTACTTGAAAACACAGAGCACTATAGCCCTAGGTTGTGAGTTTTCCAGGCACTTGAGGTCTGACTATTGGGGTAGATTTCACTCTGGAAGAGTGTGTTTAAATGCTCCTTCAGTGGGTGGGCATCAGCTGAGTTTGGTTCAGTTTTCCTTCAGCTCTAACAGGATAGCACTGTGTTCAGTGTCTCACAATTACTGTGTTCTGTCTTCCCCAGTGCCCAGAGATGCTCTCTGTACCATGTTGCCATTGCTGCAGGAAGGGGGCATCAGCAATTCCAGACTGTTTTTTCTATCCCTTCAGTGCCTCTTTCAGTCATATGAAGTAAAACCAGGGACTGTAAGTGCTTTGCTGATGTTTGGTTCATATGAACGTGTTATTTTTTTTATTCTGTGTAGATGGTTGTTAACTTGGTGGCCTTGATTGGCTGAGGTGCAGGGAACCTATCAATGGAGCTTTCTATTCCACTATCTTGCTCCACCTCCTCAGACCTACTTTTCCAAGTAATGCTTTTTAGATCCAGCTTAATATCCCTTTCTCTACACAGCCTTCTGTGGCTTCCCCTTCTTCTTACCTCTTCTCACATTGCATATTGGTTTTAAACCCTTATCTTATTCACCTTTCTATCATAGATTTTATGTCTCTATTTTATCACTCCTTTTAGGCTCTGAGACACTAGAAAGCTAGATACATACTTATTTCCAAGTAACTTTGGTCTCCTGTCCCTAATAGAAACCAGGTCTAAGTTTACAATACTTCCTCTCCAGATTTCCAGCACCATCAAGAAAGCAGACACCATTGGATAGAGATTTTCTCAATAATTTGACTCCCACCACCTCCAGTCCTATCAAGGGCTTCATCATCTTTTCCTTTTGTCTAGAAGAATAGGCATGTCTACTACTTTCTAAAGTGAACATTCAAAAAAGCTGTTTGAACATCTTGATGAGTGAATAAATGAATTCATCGGAATTGCCTGGGTCATTCTATGATAAAAACAAAAACAAATCCCAGTGGCTTAACACATCGAAAGTTTGTTTTTCGATCATGCTACCTGCAAAATATGGCTCAGCAGGGGCTTCTACTCCTGGCCACTCCAGGCCCCAGGGTGATAGAGACATCATCTCAATATGTGCTTCCCAGATCGCTGTGGCAATGGGAGAACATAGTCAGTTATGCCCTGTTCTGAAAGCTTCCACCTAGAAGTGACACACCCACACATATTACTTCCATTATACCTCAGTTCCACTTGTATTTCATTGACCAAAGCAAATCACGTGGCCATGCCTAATTTAAAGGGAAGCACGGAAGTATAATCTGTCATTTACCTGAAAAAAAGACAAGAATTGAAATATTTGTGAACATCGCTAATGGTAACCAAAATATATGTATACAATATATTGCAAAGAGACTTTTATAGCATAACTTTTAGTTATCTTCCCTAATTCTCTCCTGGTTAAAGGTTACACATTATTTTTCTTTCCTTGGCCCATTAAGATGATGCATACATTTGAAAAAAAAATGAAGTCGCCTGTGTCACTGTTTGGATGCAAGAAAGTTTGGTACAGCCTGGCTCTTGTTTCGGTATAGAATCCAGATGGTTTCTCAGATGTAAGACACTGAGAGAGTAGGAACAAGCCAAGTTTGGGAAGTGTCAGACTCAGTTATTTAAGAGCGCACTTAATTACACTTAATAATTTGCAATGTAGTGCCTGATGTTCCATGCAGATAACATCTGCGTTCTTATAAAAGATATATCAGAAAGAATACCCCAAATGATACTTTTTGGAAAGAGATTTTAAAGATCCACTGGGTAGCTAATAAGTAACTCTTTGTTGTGGCAAACATTTAGGTTCAGTCCCTGACTCCATCCTGACTTGACGTTCCATGATTGATACTGTCACTTATCCTCTTCCACATCATTTGTCTGCCTGCAAGAAAGAAATAAACCTCTCCGGGATTTCAAAGCTCTTTGGGATTTCAAAAGAAAAGCCTAGGTGGTAAGTGTAACAATGGAAAAGAGAGCCCTTGAGGATGGTGAGCGTCAGCTGATGTATATTAGCAGGATCTTGAAAATGTATGCCTTTTGAAAGTGTGCATGAGATAAAGCATCTATTTGGAATCAGAAAGACGTCACTTTTCAGAAGATTCAGCAACTTTTAAAATGTCCTTTAGCTCAGTATGCATTTTTTTTGCATTTAAAACTAGTTTATTTTTATTTAAAAATTTAATTGCATATATTTAAGATATAAAACATGATGCTTCAATATGCAATGCGCTAGACAGAAATAACATACTTCAGGATCTCACTTACACGTGGAATCTTAAACAAAATCAATGAATCACTGTTTTAACCCAGAATGTTTGCCATAGTGTGTGCATCTATGTCAAACATTCTAGGTTAAAACATGCTACTTTCATCTCTTTCACTTATGAAAGTAACGTACATTGAGTTTCTCACCTCTTTTAGAGTTAATCATTAGAATTAATCATAGTTAGCTATATTGTTCTCTGAGTCAATACAACACTTGGCTCTCAAAATGGATAATAACATCTCCCAGAATTACATATATTTTAATAGAGGTAACTTACCATGGCTTTATCTCCTAACGATTCAGAATTGGGAGTCAAATAGTGTATACTTTGCTATGCGTAATTAATGCATAATCGTATATTTAAGTTAAAGTTATGAATGTGAACTGTTATGATGTCACAAATTACTGTTCTGCCTATTGAATCATCACGTATATCAAATACGAATAAAACGTAGACAGAAAGATATATTCACATGATAAATTTAGCAGAAAAGCAGAGAATACTGGTAAAACAACCATCATGAGGATGGGAAGGTTTCTCTTAAAGTTTGAGTTTAAAATGCAATTTTAAATACTTGACTGAAAGAAGTTTAAATAGCAAAGGGAAGAAGCGCTTGTGTTCAGTGTCTTCATCTGGCGAACTGCAATATCTAACTGCTATCCAGAAAGATCAGATTTTTTGCTCTCGGTCTCATAACTATTAGAGGCAGAAGCAGAACTAGAACTCAGGCCACCATGCTATCTCCTGCGTTCAGTTTCATTTTCCAAACAGGATTGCCAAGTTTTAAACTACAATAGCACATTCCCATGAAAGGACTGTAAACCCAGTGCTTTCAACTGTTTTGGTAGCACAAAGTGCAAGATAGCTGTTGTCTCTACTCTGTTTCCCTTTGAGAAGAGTTCAGGATCAACACTGAGGTTTTCCAAAGGGAGGAGATATATAGTGATATGTCTGAGAGGCAATTTCCCCCCACTCCCACTCAATGGCAAGTATAATCCGTTAGACATTGGCAGTAAGAGAAAAGCAACAATCCATTGATATAGGAAAGAGGTTATCACCAGTTTGTTTTTGTTTGTCCTTCCTTCATAAAGACATAAAACATACCCGATCTACTTTATTTTTGGAGACAGGGTCTTGCCCTGTTATCCAGGCTAGAACGCAGCAGTGTGATCATAGCTCACTGAAGCCTCCAACTCCATGGCTCAAGTGATCCTCCTGCCTTAGCCTCCCAAATAGGACTACAGGTGTATGTTACCCTGCCCAGCTAATTTTTATTTTTATTTTTTGTATAGCCAGAGCTTCCCTAAGTTAGTCTCAAGTGATTCTCCTGCCTTGGCCTCCCAAATAGTTAGGACTACAGGTGTATGCCACCATACCCAGCTAATTGATTTTTATATTAATTTTTTAATAGCCAGGGCCTCCTTATGCCAGTCTCAAGTGATCTTCCTGCCTTGGTCTCCTAAAACACTGAAATTATAGGTGTGAGGCCACTGTGTCCAGCCCTGATCTACATTTCTTTTAGCTCAATCTGGGACATGATTTAAATTTAAGCTGTTATTGGTTTGTTTCACTGAATTTCCTGTGATGGTAGGTTAAAACAACAATTATGCGAATTCAGAGGCATTTCTGGTCCTCAAATATACAACGCTTTGTGAGCTGGAGTTCAATTCTCATTTCTGGCTGCATGTTCCATTGTTATTAATAGAACTTATCATTCTCTGCCATGCCATTAATTGATAAGTGGCATTAAATAATATAAAACTTGGAATTCCAATTTATGTTGTTAGCCAACACTTTTGCCTAAACAAATAAAAAATAATAAAAATCAATGATTATCTTCTGATCACACTTAAGGAATTAAAGATCAAATCTAAAGAAAACAAAGAGAAATACCTTGGTATAATTTAACCAAGAGAATAAAATGGAAAACAATGTAATAATGTTTACCAAGCATATGGGTGATTCTTGGGGGAGAAGGAAGGTGATCAACACATTGCAAGTTTATCAGACACATGTATTTCTTGACAATAATGCTTATTCAGTAGAGAAATGGCTGGGCCATCTGACGTATACATTTTATCTTTATTTGTTTGCACATCTATTTACTATAAACCAACTTCCTGTTTGGAAAGGATTGGTGAGGGTGTCAGTAATAAGGGATCTTTATTTAGTAAAATTCCAGTGTAAAAGATCATCAGAGCATCAATTATCAAGCTGTATTTCTGGACTTCGGGGTAGTTTTATCTATAGAACAAAGACTTGAAGACAAATATTGAAATGAGATTCTTTGAATATTGGGCTATACAGAGGTGAAATGTAAAGGAGGATGTTGGATGCTTGATTGTGCTAAGCACTTTTCTAAGCACACCTGATAAATGGAGGGGTGTATTCATCTGTTTCATACTGTTATTTATATAGGAAAGCAGTTTAACTGACTCACAGTTCAGCATGGCTGGGGAGGCGTCAGGAAATTTACAATCATGGCAGAAGGTGAAAGAGAAGGCAGGAAGAAGTGCTGAGCAAAGTGGGAAGAGTCCATTATAAAACCATCAGATCTCCTGAGAACTCACTCACATTCATGACAACAGCATTGGGGAAACTGCCTCCATGATTCAATTACCTCCACCTGGTCTCTCCCTTGACACTTGGGGATTATGGGAATTACAATTCGAGATGAGATTTGGGTAGAGACACAAAGCCTAACCATATCAAGAGGGCACCACATCCTCATTTCTCTCTACTAGTTGTCACATTCAGATATATTAATGAAGTCATGCAGACTTAAAGCCTGTCGTATCATTTCAGAAACATATTTCCACAATCTTTGGAAAGGATTTAAGAAGAACTAACATTTGCTGAGGACTTGCACTTACCTAACACTCTACTGGGATCCTTCCTACATATCAGATACACACAGCAACCCAAAGAGGTAGGTATTGCTGTGATCCTCACTTGTGGAAAAGCTAATGTAGAGAGAGGTCACTTAACTTTCCTGAGTTAGTGAGTAAGTAGCAGAGCTGAGATGTAAATGCAAATGTGAAACCTCCAGAGCCTGTGTTTTTCTCACTAATCTTTACTTCCTGTCTTATTATGTTTGCTTGAGAGGAAATACTTTTAACTAAGGGCAAAAAGGCACGCATTTAGTTGAACTACCTCTGGTGAGTTTTAAAGAGGATTTCTACATATGGTATTATTATAATTTTACTCAATTTCTTGGTTAGTATGTTTAATATTCACCTCCATGGAACTGAGGTATGCTTGCGGATTAATTATTTTTATGGAGTAGTGAATATTTTTAGCATTGAACTGTTTTAATAGCTAAATTCAGGCACGTTCATAGGCACTGACGCATGCACGCGTGCGCGCGTGCGCGTGCACGCACACACACACACACACACACAGAGAGAGAGAGAGAGAGAGAGAGAGAGAGAGAGAGAGAGAGAGACAGAGAACAGATCAAGGGACCTAATTTTACTGAAGGAAGCATCAATAGTTATGCTCGGTAAAGTGTATAGACAGAAATTTTCAATTAAGTAAGCAGAATAAAGCAGCAGAACTAAAACTGAATCTAAACTAGCTTGAATGTTTAAGAATCAATGGAGTTAATAATATAGTTAACTGAAGATTGGGGATAAAAATAGTTTCTGTGTCACTTGGATGGGAAACCTCTCAGCCCCATTTTTCCTAGTTTTTAGTAAGTGAAATGTTTCAGTTATTTATCTTAAACAATTAATCTTCAATTTATAACTGTTCATCTCTATATACTACATTTAAATAACTGGCTTAAACTCTTGGGCAGCTGCTCACGTGAATACATGGTTCAGGTTTCCCTTTCACATAAATGACCCTATATTGTATTTTACATTGTATTTGTCTGTTTGCATCACTGTAAAGGAATACCTGAGGTTATTCAATTCATAAACAAAAGTTGAATTGGCTCATGTTTCTGCAAGTTGTACAGGAAGTGCAGTGCCAGCATTTGCTTTTGGTAAGGGCCTCAGGAAGCTTACAGTCATGGTAGCAGGTACATCATATGCTGAGAGCAGGAGCAAGAGAGAGAGGAGAGGTGCCACATACTTTTAAACAACCAGATCACCCATAAACCAACTGAGTGGCAACTCAAGTCTCACCCAGGGGATGGAGCCAAACCATTAATTAAGGATTCATCCCGATGATCCAATCAGCTTTCACCAGGCCCCACCTCCAACACAGGGAATAACATTTCAACATGAGATTTGGTGAAGTTGAGTATCCAAACCATATCAGACACTAAGTCACACACCAGTGTGCTTACTTGTTTTTTATTTATACTCACCTTTGTTTATCATGTAAATTTATTGAGGATAGCCAAAGTGTTTCATTTGTCACTAAGTCACTAAATAACTAAGCTGAGGCTTGGCATATAGTAGATGTTCAGTGTTATGAGCTGATTGAATGCAAAATAGCTAGCATTTATTGAATTTTTTTTTAGATGGAGTTTCGCTCTTGTTACCCAGGCTGGAGTGCAATGGCACTATCTCGGCTCACCGCAACCTCCGCCTCCTGGGTTCAGGCAATTCTCCTGCCTCAGCCTCCTGAGTAGCTTGGATTACAGGCACGTGCCACAACGCCCAGCTAATTTTTTGTATTTTTAGTAGAGATGGGGTTTCACCTTGTCAACCAGGATGGTCTTGATCTCTTGACCTCGTGATCCACCCACCTCAGCCTCCCAAAGTCCTGGGATTACAGGCATGAGCCACCATGCCTGGCCCTGGATGGTTTTTGTACGTAACATTATGCTAGGAACTATCCCATGCAGTTATGAGGTACTTTCTATAATTATTCAAATTTTATAGGTTAGGACATTATGAGCCATAGAGTTCAAAATGTCTAAGTTCACAGAGCAAGCAGGTAGCAGAATGGAGATATGACCTATTAATACAATGCTTTAATCTCAAAGCCCTTGACCTTCAATATTATGAATAATGCCTCTGATATTTGAATTTCCGCTTCCAAGGGAAATGGAGTCCTGAGACAGTGTAGCAAAGATTGGGCCTGTTGCCACAGGAATCTTGGATAGGGCATAATTTTCCCTGAGGCTAAAGCATAAGAAACCATGGAGATGCTATCTAAGAAACATTACACTGGACAAATGGTGATAGAGATTGGCATACTGTCCCACTCAGCCATAGGACTGAACTGGAGAGGCAGAGATGACTCCGAACACAAGACCATGCCAAGGGAGTTGGTAAAGAGCAAGAAGCTTCCAAACAGAGCTTTGAAGCCTCTATTTTGAACTAGATTGTTGAACCAGAAAGAGTATCAGTGGCAGGGTATGTATTTGTAAGGATGCCAATCAGCTTAGATAGCTGAATAAGCATCCATCTATCTAGTCTCATTTATTAAACACCATCTCTTGGCCAGCCACTGAAGATACAGAGCTACATAAGCCATAGATCCTGGAGCAATGGAGAAGGAGATTCTATATATTTGCACAGACTTTGGTGCAATGGATGGTCACACCACCCTGCATCCGTGGCTGCCAATTGATAATTGATACTAATAGCAACTTCTCTCATTGAGCATGTAATATGATGTGGGCACTGTTTTAAGAGTCTCTCATGTCAATCAATCATCACAATAACTATTTGAAATAGGTCTGAGTAGCATCCTCAGTTTACAGATGAGGAAATGGTGGCATAGAGAAGTAAGGGGATTTGCCTGAGAACACACAGTTAGTCAAGGTCAGAGACAGGCTTGAAAACTGGGCAGTGTGACTCCAGTGCTTGAGCTCCTAATTTCAACATGCATTAACTCTGTGCCAATTGTTCCCTAAGTTTTCTTTAGTCCAACAACGTTTATTCATTCATCACATTTTTATTGAGAATATACTACATGCCTAGCATTTGGCTGGGTTCTAGGAATGGAGCAGTGAAGAAGATAGGCAAGGCTGTAACACTAATATAAAAGGACTGTTAACTGACCCATGAGATCAGAGTAGGTAATGACACCCCATCTGCCCCTTGCAAGACCCCAACCATGTCCCTTCTCTATTGGTAAAAGCTGCACATGCTGCCTAGTAAAAGGCAATGCTGAATCAAGAGAAACTCCATCCACTTTCATGACTCAGACTAACTGGTAGGGATTTGGTTCGAGTTCCTTCTGTGTTGGGATTAGCGAAAGTCTGCATATAATGACACACAATTCAGCCACTGTATAAAATGGGTTTCATACTGGAATATTTGATCTCTGGAACCAAAACATTTGATTTGACAGCAAGCATATTGATGATCTGTGGTTTCACTATTGCCCTTAGACAAAAAAAAAAAAAAGGCCTTTCTTGTTTAAACTAAAGATAATCAGTCTGCACCTCCCTAAGACAGTCTGGATCAGAGTCGGCAGAAGACTAGAAGGTGTGTTTTAAAAGGAAAACACATGTCTAGTTGAATTTATATTTTGCTACATTATTATGATAAATACTTAACATTGAGCAGTTTCATAACATAAAAGCTGAGCTGATTAAAACATTTAGAAAACAAGGTAAATGGGTGTTCAAAATGTTCTTGCTTTCAGGTTCAATGATGAATAACGGAAAATTCAATTTTTAAGGGTAACAATAGGAAGGAAGAAAACACTCTGTTTTGAAAAACAGATCTCAGTTGGACCATTCTACAGTGGAATGAATACAGGCTATTATCTAAAAAAATGTATTTTACTTATCTGAGAATCGGTTTCTATATTGTACCTCTCTGTACTTTGACTCATCTTAATCCCCATCCTGACTCTTTTATTCTAGTTTTAATATCAATTTTGTTTTATTGGCTTTGGTCTTAAGAACCACAAATGCCAGAAATCAGTATCATATTTGGATTAGCCAAAGTGAGTCACCTTTGAATTCCGATGCACAGATTTTGACACGGAGCTCAGGAGAGGGGCCCTGGGAAATTTTATATTATCCATTCAACACACATTTATGACAGGCCAGGCCTTGTGCTCTGTGGGTTGGGAAAGAAAGTTCAATAATATGGAATCCCTGGTTCCACAAGCTTGCAGTCTAATGGGGAAGTAAGGCACAGTGAGATTACTGTAAAATGGGGTGAATCCTGCGAGATATCTGGACCTGGGTTAATTCCAGCAGGAGTGTTCATCTGTGGCTGAGATTCCCAGATGAGGACCACCACAAAACCATCCAGATGGGAACCATAGGTTAAAGCAGTGGTAGTTCAGGGGACCAGCTTTTGCAAAAGCCAGATCAGTACAAAGTCTCTGTTCTAGGAAGTAAAAGCTATGAGGCCTTGGGCAAGGAATTAAACTTTCGAAGCATCTATTTCTGGAACTGCTGAAGACTTATGCAAAGGAAGGATATATTCATATATCTGCTTTAGGGAGATTTCTTGTGCATCTGCGTGGCGGGTAGAGGGTTGGAGGAGGCAAGCCTGGAGGCAGGAACAGAGAGGAGAGACCCAAGCTCTGTTGAGGAAATCAATGCCTCCAAATGCAGGCTCTTTTATATGCATTGCCCAGCATCTGGCAATGCTGGTGCTGACAATGATTCACCATATACGGTACTTACTTCAGGTTTGGCAAGTATCCAGGGACAAGCGAGGAAATCTATTCCTCCTCTCTGCTCAGCACACAGGGTCCATTCAGTATCATTCCTTTAGACTACGGCTGGGCTTCTTGCCCTCCAATCCCCGGGCTCCACCAGCCCTTGGGAAATGACAAGTCCTGGGAATCAGAGAGACAGTGCCCTTCCTCATCACGCTCAGCTGCCCTACTGTCTAGGAGATCATGAATTGTCCTGGAGGCAGCGCTGCTTTTAGTGCATTTGCTAGGAGGGTCTCCTGGATGTAAACTCTGTCTGGCCCTAGCCCCCCAACAGGATGTGGGCAGCCTGCATCTCCGCTGGACTGGAGCCAAGATGCCAAAGCACAGCACCTTCAAGCTCCATGCCTCCAGAAGTGCTTGTCCCTGCGCACTGGGACGGTGCTTGTTTGCAAGGTAGATTTTAAAGCAGTTTGCATTTTTTTTCCAGAGCACTTTTGCTGCTCTGTCTTTGGAATTGCTCTTCAGTAACACTAATAGCAAAAATAAGGCTTACGCCTTTTTGTCTATGGAGACCATTGAGAAATGCTTTCATAAAGAAACCTGTTTAACTTTTCTTAAACCAGCTTCTTCAATGTCTTTGGCATTGAACTCTTTTCCCATACATCTGATAATAGCTCTATTGAAATGACTTGAATAAATGCTACAGTAATTAATCTAGGAGGGGTAGGAGGGATTCAGAAAGGGTGGTGTCATGGAGAAGGCTTGGTTTGGGGTCAGCTTTGTGTTTTACTATCCACGTGACTGGACAAGTTAGTTAACTGTGTAAGCCTCTGTTTTCTTTTCTGTAAAACTGAGATAACACTCAGCTGGGCACTGTGGTTCAAGCCTGTAATCCAAGCATTTTGGGAGGCTGAGATGGGCGGATCACCTGAGGTCAGGAGTTTGCGACCAGCCTGGCTAACATGGTGAAACCCCGTTTCCACTAAAAATACAAAGAAAATTAGCTGGATGTTGTGGCACCTGCCTGTAATCCCGGCTACTTGAGAGGCTGAGGCAGGAGAATCACTTGAAACTGGGAGGTGGAGGATGCAGTGAGCCGAGATTGCACCATTGCTCTCAAGCTTGGACGACAAGAGTGAAAAAAAAAAAAAAAAAAGAACTGAGAAGATAACACCCAATTTGAGGATTGTCATGAGAATTACCTGAGGTGTCCTAGGTAGATCTTCCAGTATGTAAGAAATAATTGGTAGTTATTATTCTGCAGTATGGGCAAACATGAATCTGGGCTTCCGGGAATTACTTCTTCTAGTAAATTGTATTCGCTCATTAAGGTTTTAGCTGCGAAACCTGCAATTGACCCAAATATGATCTATTTGCAACAGAACAACAATAGGTTTATTTCAGGAGTTAGGGTAGAGGCAAATTATGGAATAGTTTACATTTCCTTCATGAAAACTGGGGCTAAGTGGAAACTCGAAACTGTGCTTTCTAATAATGAACAATGCAGGCATACCTTGTAGAAAAGATCCCTAGTCTTCAAGCCTGTAACATTAATAGTTAACATATTTTGTCTGTTTATTGTTATTTCTATTTTACTACTTACACCAGAAACTAAGGCACTGGACATAAGCTATGAAGACATTTTGAATAATAAGGAAAGCGGTGTGATTTGGGGGGTCCTTTACATGCCTAAAACCTTTACCCACCTGCAGGCTTTTGATAGAAATCACATCTCACAAAGCTCGTTTTTCCATAGTTGGCTATAAAACTGCTGCATCGATGGTGGATGGATGAATGGATGCACGGGTAGATGGATGGCTAGATTCTGCACAAAGTTCCAGTTCTGTTACCTTGATAAATTGTCCTTTCACAGACAGCGTTCCTTTTCTTGTGCGAAGATATACATTTTGTAGCCTCCAACTCATCTCTTTTCCCAGCTACAGGTCCCCAGTTTCTGCTGCTGTTGCCACATGCCAGTCTCAGTCTCCCAATTCTCTGACACTCTGACTGCCTCACCGTTTTAAGCAGGTTCCTTATCCACAAACACCTCTGTTAGGGGAAGTCTAATTCACAGCCCATACTTTCAGAGCTGTCAAATACACACCATAGACACTGGGCTCTCAGAAACTCCTGTTCCACCGGCGCTTGCCATTCTTTTGGAGTTCAGAGGTCAAAGGACAGGAAAGCTCCTAGTTCTGTGAGTGGGAGGGGAGTAAGAGTGGGAATAAACGTCAGCAGATGACACTCCCTGACATCGCTTCCCCTTTCTCAGAAGTGGTGTTTTGTTAGTTGCTTTCCCACAGCTGAGCTTGTCATAAAGGAGGTCTGTTCTCCCAGGGCTTGTGAATTGCAGCATCGCTGGGTTAAAAAAAAAAAAAAAAAGAAAGCCTTCAAGAATGCAGGGAATCTTGTCCTAATTCATTCCAATACCTAGTCCCTTACTGCAGTGTCAGTTTTCAATCTTATTTTTGATACACCAAAAATTATCAATGCAAAGTCATACTGACATACTCAGATTTCCAATATTTAAATAAACCTTTATGGTAATTAAGTGTAAATTACATTAGCTATATCGGGTTACAGCACTGCATTTCATCCAACAGTTACATAATCTTTTGAATTATGTCAAAACAGCGTTAGCTTTTTTTTTTTTCAGGGAAATCTCCGTTAATATCTTGTGAATATCTAGTCCCCTCAGTGAAATTTTTTGACAACTAATTTTCTAGAGAAGCAAATACCAGTTATACTTGGAGTTGGCTTTGATCCTTTGATCTGGTGATGATGTGGGTATGAGAGTGGGGGAGGAAGAAGGCTGAGTATAGTTCATTTGGTGATTTATATAGCTTCTTTCACAGGATTAGAGTGAGAATCCTAAAGAAAACAGTATTGTTTGAAGCCATAATAATTAGGAGACTTCTTTTTAACTGGATTAAATTCCAAAGTGATCCCAGTGGCCTGCAAGTCAGAGAGTCCATTTTCATTCTGTGCTTAAGAAGCATTCCTCTGAAGGAGTCCTGCTGATTCTGGAGATTAAGGAAACTTCCTGGTGGTAGTTAATTAATTGTATGTAACACTTTAATTTAAAATGAGTCTCTCCGGTTTCAGAATAAATAAAATCCTCTAAACCGTGAAAGGAAAATTAAAATAAATGTTGATGGCCATATTGTCAACCTTGTTTGTGCATGTAAGTCCATTTCTTTTGGACTGTCAATACCAATGCTTCCAGGAACATGACTTGTACATTTAAGAGCATTCAGCTGAGTCCAAGAACGGACACTGATCTTAAACCAGGCTTTAATACACACCACGTGGATTGCCAGGGTTCCAGTTAGGGCTAGGATGGGGCTTGGCAGATCCATTACCAACAACAGGACTCAGCCCATGCTGTCCTCTTCTAAACTCAAAGACAGGGCAGCAGCATTTACTTCTTCATCAGGTGAATTCTCTCAAGGACCTCAGGGCCTCTGTAGGGAACATCAGTCCCTGCAGGGAAGTGGACAGAGCATTTTAATGCTACAAATCTTAACCATTTGGTGTGCAAGCTCATTTGTGCATTCTTATTATTCCTGTGAACCAAATGCTCCCAGAAAGCAAACTTCCTCTTGTCTATTTTCAGGTCCACACGAGTGCTGCTTACAAAGGGCCTTCTCCATCTACTAACTCCTACTCATGCTACAGTTTTGAAGCCTTTCCTGAGCCTACTAGGCAGAATACAAAATTTCATTGGAATTTACTCACTTTAAGAGGTGTCAAGAACAAGCACTTTGCTCTAACTGACCTGGCTCCAGTCTTGGTCCATTTTCAGACTTATTCTCTGGGCTTTTGACCTGTGGTAGATGAGAACATGCCAATTCTCCTTCTAGACTGTGCTATAAGCCCTCCTATCTTACAACATTGCCTGCAATCACGGAAGAATTAGAAAAGGCCCCCACTGCAGGATAGTGGTTAACCAGGAAAGTGTTTGAAGCTTTGCTGTCCTTTCTCCAGTTCTCCTTCCCCAAGGTTGCAGACTCTCTGATAATGCCATCATAATTATCTTTTTTTTTCTTTTCCTGCTTGGGCTTGATGGTTGAACTTCAGCCTCTTCTCCATGACTCTCGGATGTGCCACAGGTGGTGACCGTAGATGTGGCAAGGCTTTAGTCTGCCCAACCACAGTGACAGGAGGCTATCCTGAAGTACCCCCTGTAGACCTCTGTTACAACATCATACCACTCATGGAAAGGGACTGGACATTTTTTTGTCCATCCCCTGCCACGGTTCGGTGCTTTCTCATGGCCATTGGAACCTATCACACACCAACCACTATGCCCAACCCTGAGCTGACCAGCAGCTGGGGTATGGCTCTTTCTTCTTCACCGCACACACATGGGTCTTTGCATCTACTCATTCAGGTAACTCTCATCTGGGCTGAGATTACAGAACTTCCTGGTGGTTCTGTAATTGCAAATGGCTTAGTAGCCCTCTCTCTCAACAGAGCAACTCCTTAAGGGTGGATGAAACTCTTAATCATCTTGTTTCTTCCTCTAATGTCTAGCATATAAAGGGATTTCAATAGTTTCTGAATGAACTGACTGTGTTGTGGCTGTCCATCATGGCAAAATTCTAGGAGAAAATAAATCACCAAGAGGCAAGAGGGGAGAGTTAAATTTAAAATGCAGGTTTATGTCTGAGAATCTGTCTGCGGAAAGACTGCCTTGAAACAGTTTTTAAACATGCGGCATTATGGATTTAACATTATGAAGGCTTTCCTTACAACTTTGCCTTGGTTAATATCATTGTCTTCATTCAAATGTGGAAACCCCACATCCTAAGTAAAAACGATTCTGAAATTTCTATCTTTGTGAGGACATTGGGTCAGGTTATGAAGTGGCGGGGAAGAGAGAAAGGCATTCATAGAGGTCAAGTCAGAATTCATATTCTTTCTGAGTATATTATCTATTCTTTCCCAATCAGACCACCCTCCTTAGTTGCTAGATAGGAGTTGTTGTTTTGACACATGCAGCCTAATAACCTAATAAAGGCAACCAGTACAGTTTTATTTTGTTATTTTTAATGGCACTTTGTTATATGCAGATGGCAGTAAGTATCTTTGGGCTCAGAGCCAAATTTTTGGCCTTGATTCAGTGGAAATTCGTGACTAATGAAGTACTCAATTATTAGCTGTCCTTCTTAGCTCATCATAGAAAACTTTAAACTGGGTTCTCCATCGTCATCTGATAAAGAACCTTTTATCAGGCAGCTTATTCTGTGGAAACAAAAAGAAATCTAAAATCTAAATGACTTATAATAGCCAAGGTTGATTTCTTGCTCATGCCTCACATCTACTGTGGGGTGGCTGCACACATCTTTCTTACCCATACTGATGGAGCTGTTCCTCACAAGAACAGGGCTATTCTTGTGGCAGAAGGAAAAGAAAGGCAGTGGCAAACAGTATGCTGCTTTCAAGGCTTCTGTTCAAATGTGATGTGGGTCACTTCTGCTCATTATTTACTGTCCAAAGTAAGTTTTGTAGCTAAGCCTGGCAGGGCAGGACAGGGATGTATAACCCTGTCTATAATGGGCACAACTATTTGAACAATAATATAATCTTCCACAGGCCTCTTCCTTCAAGCTCCCTCTCGGCACATTTCTTCCAAAAAAGTCCAAGCTAAGTTTGCATTTGAATCATGGTCTTTTATTTATAAGAGGATCCTCTGTGGCACTCAGACGGTAGTTTCAGGGCAATCTCTAGGGCCTCTTATGTCAGAGAGACTCTTTGACATGTTTCAGAAGCCCTCTGGGAATCTGTGGCATAGAAGAGAAGTTGTTCAGAACTCATTAACAAGGCCTCTTCTTCCATAGCAGAGCAAAACTGAACAGTGTTGCCTTCCAAAAGTCTGCTACATCCATACAGTTAGCATGGTCATCAGCATGTATGACATATATTTTATACTATAAACATTAATCTGTTTTTCCTTCAACTTTTAAGTTCTGGGGTACATGTGCAGGATATGCAGGTTTGTTACATAGGAAAACGTGTGTGAAGGCGGTTTGCTGCACAGAACAACCCATCACCTAGGTATTAGCTCCAGCATCCATTAGCTGTTCTTCCTGAACCTCTCCCTCCCAGTGTGTGTTGTTCCCCCGATGTGTCCATGTAACCTCACCATTCAGCTCCTACTTATAAGTGAGAACATTCGATGTTTGGTTTTCTGTTCCTGTATTTGCTGAGGATAATGGCTTCCAGATACATCCATGTCCCTGCAAAGGACTTGGTCTCCTTTCTGTTTATGTCTGCATGGTATTCCATGGTATATATGTGTCACATTTTCTTTATCTAGTCTATCATTGATGGATATTTGGTTGATTCCAGGTCTTTGCTATTGTGAATAGTGCTGCAATGAACATACTTGTGCATGTGTCTTTATAATAGAATGATTTATATTCCTTTTGTTATATACTCAGCAATGGGATTGCTGGGTCAAATGGTACTTCTGTGGCTAGATCTTTGAGGAATGGCCATACTGTCTTCCACAATGTTTGAACTAACTTATACTCCCATAAGCAGTGTAAAAGCATTCCTTTTCCTCCACAACCTTGCCAGCATCTCTTGTTTCTTGACTTACAATATTTGCCATTTTAACTGGTGTGAGATGGTATCTCATTGTGGGTTTAATTTGCAATTCTCTAATGCTCAGTGATGTTGAGCTTTTTTGAATATCTTTGTTGGCCACATGAATTTCCTTTTTTGAGAAGTGTCTGTTCATGTCCTTTGCTCACTTTAATGTTTTTTTTTCCTTGAAAATTCCCTTAAGTTACTTGTAGACTCTAGATGTTATACCATTTTGAGATGGGTAGATTGCAAGAATTTTCTCCCATTCTCTAGGTTATCTGTTTGCACTGATGATAGTTTCTCTTGCTGTGCAGAAGATCTTTAGTTTAAATAGATTCTTTCTGTCAATTATTTGCTTTGTTGCCATTGATTTTGGCAATTTTGTCATGAAATCTTTGCCCATCCCTATGTCTTGAATGATATTACCTAGATTTTCTTCTAGGCTTTTTATAGCTTTTGGTTTTACATTTAAGTCTGTAATCGTCCGGAGTTAATTTTTGCGTAAGGTGCAAGAAGGGGTCCAGTTTTATTTTTTCTGCATATAGCTAGCCAGTTCTCCCCGCACCATTATTAAATGGATAGTAAGCTTTTCAAAAATATTTGTATACTTGCTTTTGCCTTCATCGTATCCTCTTGTCCCATTTTATTACCCTATTTTATGGTCACATAGCATTCTATATTCTCCTTCTTAACCGTAATCTCTCATAATTGCTTTAACAATATTTGTCTCCTTTGACCTGTGCACCCACCTCTAGGTTAGTCCTCTTCATGACTAAATGTACTCATTCCACACTCCTTTATGGCAATCTTGGTCTTTAGATATCTTTGCTTATCTCTCTTGATGATGAGCTGGAATGTTGAGTCCCTGATTTAGGATACATTTATGGGATCAATTCTATTATGTATTCTCTACACCAGGTTTCTAGTACCTCATTTTACTGTCGTTTACCCTCTCTTTTTTTCCTGTGGACTTATATATTTTCCTCTTTACAGAAACTGGGCATACAGTCTTCAGTCTCATGAAACATGCAGCCAAAGTTTAAGTTGGGTTGAAGTTGGAGGGAGCCTAGAACCTACTTCTGGACTTGACAGGCCTGGCTCTTCTAGACAATTATAGACTGAACAACATTTCCACTCTCAGGCATAAGCTTTGTGTGCTAGAAAAAGTAGAGAAAGAATGTCTTTATATAGGTATGCAGGTGGTGCCTCTCATCAGCACCCTACAAAGTGTTTGCATTTTGGGGAATGGGGACTGACTACAGCTAGCTAGTTACACTTCTGCATGCTAATAAATTTAAAGGTAAACCAGGAAAAAATTCAATAATGCTTTATATACATTTTTTAAATAATTATTCTACAGCACAGTGGGTGTAGTGTACACACTGATCTGTTTTTCTTACCTAACTGTCAAAACTCCAGTTTGAGGATTCATATCAAACTTATTTTAGTTCACAAAGAGAGGCTGTTGCTATGGCTGTTGGGAGAAAAAGCACCACTGGGTTGCTGATGGCAATCCTTTTATATACAAAACCAATATCCACAAAATAGATGAGGACCTAATCAGAGAAAGACTTCATAGAAGAATTAATAGATTTCTAGCCTATATATAATGCTGTCAAATACACACGTGCCTCCGTGTGTGCACGCACACGCACGCACACACACACACACACACACACACACACACACAAGGGTTACTGCTAATTGGAAGGCAGCTTGTGTGAGCTGGAATTGTGAAAGGTGGGGATGGCAGTAAAGACACCAAATAGCACCTTTCCTTTCAGCAAGATAGCAGTTTTCTTATCTATAACCTGAGGATAATTATAGCACTTATTTCATAATTATTACTAAGGATGCAATGTGATAATGCATGTACAGTGCTTCACATAGGGCAGAGCACATACAAAGTTGTCAAAAATATTAACAATTTACATTGTCATTGTAAAGCTGTTACTCAAGCGATTTTTTTAATTTTAATGTAATTTTACTATTTTATTTTATTTATTAAAATAGAGGTGGAGTTTCACTCTTTCATCCAGGCTGGAGTGCAGTGGCAGGATCTTGACTCACTGCAGTCTCTGCCTCCTGGGTTCAAGCAATTCTCCTGCCTCAACCTCCTGAGTAGCTGGGATTATAGGTACCCACTGCCATGCCCAGCTAAATTTCGTATTTTTAAAAAATTATGAATGAATTTATTTCTTTACATTTTCTGTATTTAAAACAAATTACAATTTTTGTATTTTTAGTAGAGATAGGGTTTTGTCCTGTTGACCAGATTGGTCTCGAACTCCTGACCCCATGTGATCCACCCGCCTTGGCCTCCCAAAGTGCTGGAATTACAGGTGTGAGCGGCGCCCAGCCCCAAACAATTATTAAAAGTAAAATAAGAGTTATGCTTTATATGCCAAGGTGATGTTCTGGAGGCTCCTCAGTTGATTGCGCAATTAGCATTGATTATCCAGAACTGGGACTGGATCTTTTAATCCAGTTCTAGGTCCTTCCTCAGGCCACCATGTAACCCATCACTGAGCTAACTGCCTGGGGCTGCCACTACTGCCTGCAGCCAGGAAAGGCAATGGAGTAAAGTTAAACTCTTTAAATTTGTAGATACCTCAAACTGTATTTTAATAGCATCTCTTATTTGTTGAATGCACTTCTATGTACCTTGAATTATTCCTGGTTGCTAACATACCTGATCCTATTTAATTCACAGAACAACTCTAAAGGTAGGCGCTGCCATTAGCACAATTTTACAGTATAAGAAAGTGAATCCCAGAAAACCTAAGCACTTGCCTAGTGCCACCCAGTAAACCATGAAGTGGCGGGGCTGACAATCTAACTTAAGCTTGTCTGGGATCAAAGCATGAGGTCTAACATCCCACACATGAGACTATTGTAATATTAACCATAAATGTACAAAACACCTTTTTATTTCTCATTTTTATATTTACCCAGGGCTCTTATACCTATTATTACCTCAAATAAAAGACTGAAAATCTCTTTTAAAGCTAAAATGATTATAAGTAACTTTTCCTTACATGCTTAAAGATTTATTAAGTTACTTTCATTAAAATTTCCTGTTCATGATTAAACTGTTCAATTTATAGTGCTTGATAAATTATTTTGATACACTTACCTACAGCTTTAACATCTTTTAAAATTCAAATTTTAGTTTAACAGCAGAGAGCACTGACAAAAATGAGACTTCGAAATAAAATGACTCCATCCGGAAATTTGTATATAGCTCTTAAGATTTCTGAATGTCTCAACATTTTGATTCCTATCACATGGATATAAGCTTGTACTTAAAATATCTACAAACCCACCTTGAATCATACATTTAATGATTATTTTTTATGCCTAGCTGAATTGATTCTGCTCCCTCTCTTCACCATAGCCTTGGCTTCACTGACACTGACATGACACTAATTATGAGACTAGGTTTGACTTCATCTTGGTAATTTGTATGTACATGTGAATGCTGAGGTGGCATTACCTGTGTACCTATATACTAGATCTAGTAATTTTGGTAGAAAGTCTGGCAGAGCTAAAATACTATGAGGTTTTGGGTTGGATTGTGTTGAATATATTTCCTGGCCTTGCTACATACTAGCTGTGTGATTCTAAAGATATAATTTAATCTTAGTGATCCTTCACTTCCTCACCTGTAAAATAGAGTAATGATTCCTTCTTCCCAGGAAAAATGTTATGATGTACATCAAGGGCATAGTTCAATGCTTAGCATAAAATGAGCTCCCGCCTTAATTAAAAATAGGAAAATTTGCTGATTCCAATGATTCCAAACCACCCTAATGTCTTTTTTAACAATGGAAGTGAAAATAACGTAGACCATCCCAATGCATTATGTAGAAAGGACTTTTCAAGAAAGTCTATACACATATGTGTGTGAATATATAGACATGTATATAAACACATACATACATGTGTACAGTAAGTCCTTAGTTAATGTCATCCATAGGTTCTCGGAAGCTACTTCCTAAAGCAAAATGACATGCTGTGTAATGAAACCAATTTTGTCGTAGGCTGATATAAACAAGAGTTAAGGTCCTATGGCATACAGTATATAGTTTTGCTGAACATCAATTTCCAAGAACCTGTTAACGATGTTAAGTGATATGCTAAGTGTTAATGCGTATGCACACATGCACAAATACAGATACGCATATACTTGCACTTATACATTGGAACATTTATTCATTAATTCATTGTTAATGTGCACAGGAAGAAAAGGGAACTAAAATTGATCTGCTATAATGGTTGAAATGAGATTCTTACCATGTCCTGCCTCTGCTAAATAAAAAAAAAAATGACTCTCCATTCTTTACAATTAAATTAGAATTTATGTTTACTATGTGATTATTTTTATGTTAAATTTTTTGTGTTAGTTTTTGTCGCTTTAACATAAATGAGTATATTTAACTCTCATCACAACCCTGGAATGTAGGTGGTATTATTGTCATTTAAAAAATGGCTTTGAGAAAAAAAATAAACAGTATATGTATTTTGTTTGTTTGTTTTAAATTTTAAATTTTTATTGCATTTTAGGTTTTGGGGTACATGTGCAGAACGTGCAAGATAGTTGCATAAGTATACACATGGCAGTGTGTTTTGCTGCCTTCCTCCTCTTCACCCACACTTGGCATTTCTCCCCAGGCTATCCCTCCCCAGCTCCCCCCTCCTGCTGTCCCTCCCCCATTCCCCCAATAGACCCCAGTGTGTAGTAGACCGCCTCTCTGTGTCCATGTGTTCTCATTTTTCTCACCCACCTATGAGTGAGTATATGCGGTATTTCTTTTTCTGTTCTTGTGTCAGTTTGCTGAGAATGATGTTCTCCAGATTCATCCATGTCCTTACAAAGGACACAAACTCATCATTTTTGATTGCTGCATAATATTTCATGGTGTATATGTGCCACATTTTCCCAGTCCAGTCTATCATCGATGGGCATTTGTGTTGGTTCCAGGTCTTTGCTATTGTAAAGAGTGCTGCAATGAACATTCGTGTCCATGTATCCTTATACTAGAACGATTTATAGTTCTTTGGATATATACCCAGTAAAGGGATTGCTTGGTCAAATGGAATTTCTATTTATAGGTGTTTGAGGAATCGCCACACTGTCTTCCACAATGGTTGAACTAATTTACACTCCCACCAACAGTGTAAGAGTCTTCCTATTTCTCCACATCCTCTCCAGCATCTGTTGTCTCCAGATTTTCTAACGATCACCATTCTAACTGGCGTGAGATGGTATCTCAATGTGGTTTTGATTTGCATCTCTCTAATGACCAGTGATGATGAGCATTTTTTCTTGTGTTTGTTGGCCTCATGTATGTCTTCTTTTGTAAAGTGTCTGTTCATATCCTTTGCCCATTTTTGAATGGGCTTGTTTGATTTTTCCTGTAAATCTCCTTGAGTTCTTTGTAAATTCTGGATATCAGCCCTTTGTCAGATGTGTAAACTGCAAAGATTTTTTCCCATTCTGATGGTTGCCGATTCACTCTAGTGACTGTTTCTTTTGCTATGCAAAAGCTGTGGAGTTCGATTAGGTCCCATTTGTCTATTTCGGCTTTTGTTGCCAATGCTTTTGGTGTTTTGGTCATGAAGTCCTTGCCTACTCCTATGTCCTGAATGGTTTTGCCTAGATTTTCTTCTAGGGTTTTTATGGTGCCAGGTTTTATGTTTAAGTCTTTAATCCATCTGGAGTTAATTTTAGTGTAAGGTGTCAGGAAGGGGTCCAGTTTCTGCTTTCTGCACATGGCTAGCCAGTTTTCCCAACACCATTTATTAAACAGGGAATCCTTTCCCCATTGCTTGTTTTTGTCTGGTTTATCAAAGATTATATGGTTGTAGATATGTTGTGTTGCCTCTAATGCCTCTGTTCTGTTCCATTGGTCTATATCTCTGTTTTGGTACCAGTACCATGCTGTTTTGATTACTGTAGCCTTGTAGTATAGTTTGAAGTCTGGTAGCGTGATGCCTCCCGCTGTGTTCTTTTTTCTTAGAATTGATTTGGCTATGTGGGCTCTCTTTTGGTTCCATATGAAGTTTATGGTAGTTTTTTCCAGTTCTGTGAAGAAATTCAATGGTAGTTTGATGGGGATAGCATTGATTGTGTAAATTACTTTGGGCAGTATAGCCATTTTCACGATATTGATTCTTCCTAACCACGAACATGGAATGTTTCTCCATCTGTTTGTGTCTTCTGTTATTTTGTTGAGCAGTGGTTTGTAGTTTTCCTTGAAGAGGTCCGTTACGTTCCTTGTGAGTTGTATTCCTAGGTATTTTATTTTCTTTGTAGCAATTGTGAATGGCAGTTCCTTCTTGATTTGGTTCTCTTTAAGTCTGTTATTGGTGTATAGGAATGCTTGTGATTTTTGCACATGGATTTTATATCCTGAGACTTTGCTGAAGTTGCTTATCAGTTTCAGGAGTTTTTGGGCTGAGATGATGGGGTCTTCTAGGTATACTATCATGTCGTCTTCAAATAGAGACAATTTGGCTTCCACCTTTCCAATTTGAATACCCTTTATTTCTATTTCTTGCCTGATTGCTCTGGCTAGAACTTCCAGTACTATGTTGAATAGGAGTGGTGAGAGAAGGCATCCTTGTCTAGTGCCAGATTTCAAAGGGAATGCTTCCAGTTTTTGCCCGTTAAGTATGATATTGGCTGTTGGTTTGTTGTAAATAGCTTTTATTACTTGGAGATATGTTCAATCAGTACCGAGTTTATTGAGGGTTTTTAGCATAACTGGCTGTTGAATTTTGTCAAATGTCTTCTCTGCGTGAATTGAGATAATCATGTGGTTTTTGTTTTTGCTTCTGTTTATGTGGTGGATTACATTTATAGACTTGTGTATGTTGAACCAGCCTTGCATCCCCGGGATGAATCGTACTTGATCATGATGGATAAGTGTTTTAATGTGCTGTTGCAATCGGTTTGCCAGTATTTTATTGAAGATTTTTGCATCTATGTTCATCATTGATATTGGCCTGAAGTTTTATTTTCTTGTTGAGTCTCTGCCGGGTTTTGGTATCAGAATGATGTTTGCCTCATAAAATGATTTCGGAAGGGTTCCCTCTTTTTGAATTATTTGGAATAGTTTCAGAAGGAATGGTACCAGATCCTCTTTGTGTGTCTGGTAGAATTCGGCTGTGAACCCATCTTGACCTGGGCTTTTTTGTGTGGTAGGCTCTTAATTGCTTCCTCAACTTCAGACCTTGTTATTGGTCTATTCATAGTGTTGGCTTCCTCCTGGTTTAGGCTTGGGAGGACACAGGTGTCCAGGAATTTATCCATTTCTTCCTGGTTTACTAGTTTATGTGCATAGAGTTGTTTGTAGTATTCTCTGATGATGGTTTGAATTTCTGTGGAATCTGTGGTGATTTCCCCATTATCGTTTTTAATTGCATCTATTTGGTTGTTCTCTCTTTTCTTTTTTATCAGTCTGGCTAGTGGTCTATTTTGTTGATCTTTTTCAAAAACCAGCTCTTGGATTTATTGATTTTTTGAAGGGTTTTTCGTGTCTCTATCTCCTTCAGTTCTGCTCTGATCTTAGTTATTTCTTGCCTTCAGCTAGGTTTTGAGCTTTTTTGATCTTGCTCCTCTAGCTCTTTCAATTTTGATGATAAAGTGTCAATTTTGGATCTCTCCACTCTTCTCATGTGGGCACTTATTGCTATATATTTTCCTCTGGAGACTGCTTTAAATGTGTCCCAGAGATTCTGGTGTGTTGTGTCTTCGTTCTCATTGGTTTCGAAGAACTTCTTTATTTCTGCCTTCATTTCATTGTTTATCCAATCAACATTCAACAGCCAGGTTGTTCAGTTTCCATGAAGCTGTGCGGTTCTGAATTAGTTTCTGAATTCTGAGTTCTCACTTGATTGCACTATGGTCTGAGAGACTGTTTGTTATGATTTCAGTTGTTTTGCATTTGCTGAGGAGTGCTTTACTTCCAATGATGTGGTCAATTTTGGAGTAGGTGTGATGTGGTGCTGAGAAGAATGTATATTCTGTGGATTTGGAGTGGAGAGTTCTGTAAATGTCTATCAGGTTTGCTTGTTCCAGGTCTGAGTTCAAGCCCTGGATATCCTTGTTAATTTTCTGTCTGGTTGATCTGTCTGATATTGACAATGGAGTGTTAGTCTCCCACTATTATTGTGTGGGAGTCTAAGTCTCTTTGTAAGTCGATAAGAACTTGCCTTACATATGTGGGTGCTCCTGCATTGGGTCCATATATATTTAGGATCATTAGCTCTTCTTGTTGTATTGATCCTTTTAGCATTATGTAATGACCTTCTTTGTCTCTTTTCATCTTTGTTGCTTTAAAGTCTATTTTATCAGAGATGAGAATTGCAACTGCTGCTTTTTTTTGCTCTCCATTTGCTTGGTAAATCTTCCTCCATCCCTTTAATTTGAGCCTTTGTGTATCCTTGCATGTGAGTTGGGTTTCCTGGATACAGCACACAGATGGGTTTTGGCTTTTTATCCAATTTGCCAGTCTGTGTCTTTTGATTGGTGCATTTAGCCCATTTACATTTAGGGTTAATATTGTTAAGTGTGAATTTGATACTGCCATTTTGATGCTAGCTGGCTGTTTTGCCCATTGGTTCATGTAGTTTCTTCATTTTGTTGATGCTCTTTAGCATTTGGTATGCTTTTAGGATGGCTGGTACTGGTTGTTTCTTTCTATGTGTAGTGCCTCTTTCAGGAGCTCTTGTAAAGCAGGCCTAGTGGTGACAACATCTCTGAGTACTTGCTTGTTCGTGAAGGATTTTATTCTTCCTTCACTTATGAAGCTCAGTTTCGCTGGGTATGAAATTCTGGGTTGAAAGTTCTTTTCTTTAAGGATGTTGAATATTGGCCCCCACTCTTTTCTGGCTTGTAGAGTCTCTGCCGAGAGATCTGCTGTGAGTCTGATGGGCTTCCCTTTGTGGGTGACCCGACCTTTCTCTCTGGCTGCCCTTAGTATTTTCTCCTTCATTTCAACCCTGGTGAATCTGACGATTATGTTCCTTGGCGGTGCCCTTCTTGAGGAGTATCTTTGTGGTGTTCTCTGTATTTCCTGGAGTTGAGTATTAGCCTGCCTTGCTAGGTTGGGGAAATTTTCCTGGATAATATCCTGAAGAGTATTTTCCAGCTTGGATTCATTCTCTTCATCACATTCTGGTACACCTATCAAACATAGGTTGGGTTTCTTCACATAGTGTCACATTTCTTGGAGATTTTGTTCATTCCTTTTTGTGCTTTTTTCTTTAATCTTGGTTTCTCATTTTATTTCATTGAGTTGATCTTCGACTTCTGATATTCTTTCTTCTGCTTGGTCAATTTGGCTGTTGAAACTTGTGCATGCTTCCCGAAGTTCTCATGTTGTGTTTTTCAGCTCCTTCAATTCATTCATATTCCTTTCTAAGTTGTCCATTCTTGTTATCATTTCCTCAAATCTTTTTTCAAATCTTTTTTCAAGATTCTTAGTTTCTTTGCATTGATTTAGAACATGTTCTTTTAGCTCACTGAAGTTTGTCATTATCCACCTTCTGAACTCTGATTCTGTCATTTAGTCACACTCATTCTCCGTCCAGCTTTGATTGGTGAGGAGTTTTGGTCCTTTGTAGGAGGTGAGGTATTTTGGTTTCAGGTGTTTTCTTCCTTTTTGCGCTGGTTTCTTCCCATCTTTGTGGTTTTATCCACCTGCCGTCTTAGTAGTTGCTGATTTTTCAATTGGGTCTCTGAGTGGACACCCAGATTGTTGATGATGAAGTATTTCTGTTGCTTAGTTTTCCTTCTAATGGTTTAGGCCCTCTGCTGTACGAGTGCTGAGGTCCACTCCAGGCCCTGCTTGTCTAAGGTACACCCATAGCAGCTGCGGAACAGTGAGGAATGTTACCAGTTTCTTCTTCTGCTATCTTTGTCCCAGAATGATGCCCGCCAAATGTCAGTCTGATTAGTCCTTTTTTGATGTGACTCTTTGGATATACAGGGTTAAGGGAGCTGCTTGAGGAGACGATCTGAACTTTATAGGAGCTCCAGTGCTGAGCTGTGAGCTCTGTTGTTCATTCAGGGTTGTTGGGCACCTGTGTTTTGGTCTGCTGCAGCAGAACTTATAACCCCCCCACTTTTCTTCCCTCAGATGCTTTGTCTCAGGGAGTTGGGGCTTTCTTTATGAGTATCTGTTGCACTGTCCTGCCTGGCTAGGAGGTAGTCTATTCACTATTTGCCTGTCGAGGTTCTGCCCTGCTAGCGTGGGTCCATCTTGCTGCCGTGGGGCTCCATTCTACTGTGGTGCACTCCACCCTGCTGGTGGAGTCTGTCTGTTATGGCGGGTTGCATCGGCAACAGGAGGCTGCGTCAGCACTGGGCATGTACCTCAGTAGGGGCAAATTGCGTCCATAGTGGCAGATGCCCCTCCCCTACTGGGCTGCACCATCCTGGATTCAGCTGAGCCTGCAGCAAAACTCTCAACCCGGAGCGCCTCCAATCGCCGCCCTGCTTGTCCCCGTGAGGGTGGGACCCGCCGAGCCCGATCACCTGGCACCATGCCTCAGAGTTCGTCCTCTCTCTCTCTTTGTCTCCCCAATTTGAACAGTTGACTCTCTCACTGGCACCCCAGTAGCCTGCTGATAGGACACTGGGATCCGTGTGATCTCCCGTGCTGCTGCCCACTGCACCGGCTCAAATCATGCTTCCCGGGAATCTCCTGGTGTGGCTCACTGTCCAAGTCCCATTTAATCAGATGGACATGTCAATCTGCCCTTCCAAATCTCAGATTGCCAGTTTAACAGGGCACCCAGACCAGTGAGTTTTGTCCCGGGTGCTGCTGCGCAGCGGCGCCGGCCGAACCGGCCATGCGAGCCAAAACGCTGGCTGTGCTGGCATCCTGTGTCTCTCCTACACCTGGGAATTTTTCCGTTCTGTGGGCAACAAAGATCCATCTGAGAATGTGGCTAGGACTCACCCTCTGTGCCTTCACTGAGAGCTGCAATCCTGAGTTGTTTCTACGGCGCCATCTTGGAAAATCAACAATATATTTTTTAAGTGTGCAATTTGATAAGTTTCAACATATGTATACACCCGTGAAAACATGAGTACAATCAAGTCAGTACACACAACCATCACCCACAGAAGTTTCCTTATAACCCTTTGTGATCACTTCTCCATCCTCCCTTCCCATTGCTCTATCTCAGGCAACCAGTGATACTGATCTCCCTTCTGTCACTACAGATTAGTTTACATTTTCTAGAGTTTTATACAAATGAAATCATGTAATATGTTGTATTTTGTGTCTAGCATTTTTCACTTTGCATAATGTTTTCAAGATTCTTCCATGTCATAGCATGTATTGTTACCTCATTTCTTTTCATTCCAGAAAAATTCTATAGTATAGATGTTGACAGGTATTTGAGTTGTTTCTACTTTCTGCCTATCCTAAATAATGTTCTTATTGTTGCAGGACTTTTCCTTAGTTCAGCTAAACACGGGGTTCTTCGTCCCATAGCCATGAAAATTGAGGCTGGAAGACAATTTTAATTGTGAGTAAGATAGGGTTTCATTGAGGAAAAAGGAAGAAAAGGGGGAACAGGGAATCTCCCAAGGCCAGAATCCCTGTTAGAGCACTTTCGGCTCGCAGCTTGAATCCCTGATTCCACACAGGAAGAGGAGGGGCCAGGCCCCTCCCTGCTGCAGACATTCTGAACTTCCTGATACTTCACCTCAGTGGGCAGGCTGGTTGGGGTTTCTTCGGGGTCACCCTCCCACTTGGCTGTCTTATTCCCCCCTCTAAAGAAGTGCATCTGACTGCCCTTAGAATAAGGATAAGGACAAAAACCAATTTTAACTGCTTCCTGCTGATAGGGGTCGCTGTTTTTGAAATACGACAGTCAGATCTCCCTCAGGGGGCGATCTACGGGCTCCCAGCAGAAGGGGAGAAGGGGCCATCATCAGAGGCTCTGGTTGCATAACTGTGGAGTTTTATGGCCTGAAGGCAAGAACAGACAAACAGGGTTTTTAGAAAACATGTATCAAAACAAAACAAAGAGAGGGATAAGGACAGCTCCAAAATTATGAGGCCTTTTACCAGTTTGCACAGGTAGAGCGGGGCCAAAGCCCAGCTGGTTAAAAAATCTTCACCCTTTTGCAGGCGTGTCAGGCTTCTGAATTCCCTTCCCCTGAGCCCAATCCTAAATCAACTAGTTTAAGGGTTGGGAAATTAACCTTTCTCAGTCTGCAGGATACATCTGAAGGGAGTGTCCCATAGTGCAGAGATAAAATTGCCTATCAGCAAGGAGAGGACAGAGGAGGAGATAGGAACAAAAGAAGGCATTTTTTTTAAAGGAGTCCCAGAGGTTCAGGATGCATTCTCAAGGAGTACACACTGAAGATGAATGGCTACCCATATAGAAAGAGGGGAGCAGGCATCCATGGTTCCCTTCTTTTCCTAGCAGATACCTGGGTACCTGAGGGAGAACAGGAAGAGCATCCACTTTCCCTCTTCCATCCTTGCATCCCTGAGTTCTGGTGACCTTGGCAGGTGGCACCATGAGTGCCAAAGTGGTTTGCACTCATGAAGCAGTGGGCCCTAGAGAATAGGAATTATCCACTCTTACCTATGTCTCTTTCACACCAACTGTTAGTAGCCATGAATTCCCTAGACCTCATTTATGTCATGGATACTAACGTGGCCTTTATCCATGAAACAGGAAGCTTGGGCTTGGCTTAATTGGCAGGAATCAGCTGTGCGTTTTAACTTCCTTTGTCATCTGCATCTGGATTATTTCAATCCAGTTTTCTTTCCTAGGGCTTTGACGGGAAACTTGGAATTGAGTCTGGAACAAAAATATGTCTCAGGGTGATTGCATGGAATGGGCTTCTCATCATAAGCCAAATGATAAGGTGAAGCTGTGGAATTGAGTCCTCCTCCATCAAGGGAGAGAAAAAGATGTCTCATGACACACCCAGATAACTGGTAGTTATAGTTATGCTTGCTAGGATTTGGGTGCATGGTGCTTGACTTTAGTTAGCTACCTTGGTGCCACTTTCCCCAAAAGGAAATCTCCCAGTGATGGACACCCTATTTATTCCATCACCTGGCAGGATTTGCAGAATATTTGCTCAGAGCTAGAATATTGATGCAGATTTTTATATTACTTTTCCCTCTTGTTCTTTCTGAGCTGCAGCCAGAAATTGCTGATTGCTTCACAGGAACAAGTAGGATTAGTTTAAAATGTAGGCAAAAACATAGAGAAAACTAATGAGTTTAGAATTTAATGACAAATGTAATGATAAGTTTTAACACAATTTCTCTCTCTCCTGCCTTCACTTTTGTTAAAAAAATGAATCACCATAGGACAGAGTGGTTTGCAAAAATAGAATTTAGTCTTATACTTGGCCTGATTATTTACATAAAGTGAAGCAAGAGTAATTATTTCTATACAGGCCTTTTGGATTCGCTTTTATGGAAGTTTGTTCTACAAGGAATCTCAGATAAGACCTTTCAAAACCAAGCCCAACCATGAATTTGCATCCTCAAACACCTGTGAGTTGGGCGATCCTTTCCTCTTAATGTCCCATAATAAACTTGGAGCTCCTGGACCTGTTATAAAGTGACATTCTTTACTAATCACAAGTCAGGAACCCTGTACAGGGACTGCATAGACAAGGGTATGAGACCAGTTTCCCCACTGGACTTTTATTGGCATGCAAATTGAACCTGCTATGCAATGGCCTGCAAAATGAGCATTTTTAAAGGGAATCATACTCTTCCAATCAAAGCCTTGATAAAATAACCAATTCTTCCAATTGTATCCTGTTGCAAAATAAAAATTGATTTTTATTGCACTAATGCAAACAACTCTATTGCCATAAGTTAAGAATACTCACTGATAATTTCTAAATTCTAGAGGATCCAGGCAGAGAGAAACAAACAGCTCCAAATCTTGTTCATAGGAGTATACTTTACTTCATTCTTAAAGGCCATAAATAGCTCAAAATAACTTTCCTTAACTATGAAAAACAACACAAGGATAAGCAATATTCCAAGCAAGATTTAAAAAGGTTGCTTCAGCTTTCTGAGTTCAGTCCATTTAGTTAACTCTTGATTTCCTTGAAATTTGTGAACTTTTCAGCTTTATTTATGACTCATGTACATTTTTCTTTACTCAAATGTCACAATCTCCAAGGCTATTAGAAGCCTGTGTTTGAGAGCACCTGCTACAGTTCTATAGCTTATTATAAACCATCTTTGAAAAGGATTAAAGGAAGACAACAATTGTCTGTGAATACCAAAATGTCCAGGATAGTTACAGCAAAAAAAATGATTGACAAAGAGATTTGGTTATCTCCATGGTTTACAATAACTTAACATAAAAATCTTAATTGTGATTGACAGCATACACTTAGACACTAAAACTTTAGAAATCCCATACAATTTTTAAACATATATTAGCATTTATTCCCCAAAATATAATAAAAAAATTGAACATTATTTTAACAATTTCATGTACACAAATATGTCAGATGATTCTGTATATCTCTCTTTCCTGGACATTCCAGGGGCCCTCTGAAACATCCAAAAAGCCAGGTGTCAGAAAAGACAACTTTGAAACTGAGGTCTGATTTTGAGAAGTTTGTTAAATATGTTTAAAGCACTTGATATTATTAAATAAAATTCTAGATTACCATAAATTATTTATTTTCCCAAAATGATGATTCAAATCTTAAAAAAGTAAACACTTTGTATAACCCTTTACGAAGTTTGCCACAGAGCAGATTAGCGCCTTAGGAAAACCATGTTATGCATTCATTTCAATGCACAATTTACAGAAAAACCATATGATACCCTTTTTTTTGAATTTAGTCAATATGTTCACACAGAGAACCTCTTCTGTAAGATTAATTTCCACTTCTTTGAACCTTTAGTTTTTCCTAACTGAAAACAATCCTTTTACCCTAGGCCAAAGTTTACATTTCCATGCCTTCTTATAACCTTTTACTATAAAACCCATCTTATTGCTTAAACACCTCGCATGTAAATCTATTTTCAGTAGTTTCAATTACATTATATAATGGTAACTCTTAACAATTTTTTTTTTTTGAGAGGGAGTCTTGCTCTGTCGCCAGACTGGAGTGCAGTGGCTCGATCCTGGCCTACCCCAACCTTTGCCTCCTGGGTTCAAGTGGTTCTCCTGCCTCAGCCTCCCAAGTAGCTGGGACTACAGGCATGCACCAGCATGCATTGTTAATTTTTGTATTTTCAGTAGAGACAAAGTTTCACAATGTTGTCCAGGATGGTCTCAATCTCTTGACCTTGCGATCCACCCACCTCGGCCTCCCAAAGTACTGTGTGAGCCACTGTGCCCGGCCCCACAATTTTTAACTATAAGATAAAACTTGGTAAGTTGCTTTAATTGTGTGCTAACTGCTGCCAAGGTTTGCCTTCTTAGTTAAGGGCTTCATTAATTCCATATGTTCTCAGTGCTAACCAGTTGTGAAGCCAGCAAATCGAATAGTTTTTGAGACCCAGAAGACATTTGTAACCTCAAAACACTTAGCAAATCTTGCATCTGACCTGCATTTCACCAATCATTTTTAGGGCTGCTTTTCTTTCTCAAGGATTAAAGTCACGTAAACTGAAAGGTACTACAGCTTTTACTTCCCTTAAAAAAAATGCTTGATCCAAGTGCTTTTGTTTCTTTAGGCCAAATTAATTAGAACTCTTTTGACAGACATTACACACAGTACACACACAGGCAGAAGAAAACCCAGTCTCTGGGTGGGGTCCTTAAGAGACAGAGCTAGGAAAACATGCAGATAGATATTAAACATGAAAGGGCTACTCCCCTCAATCAGGATTGCTAAACAAAGCCCTGCCACGTGGTTACTGGGCCATGCCCCCAGGATGTAAAGCAAAATGGAGGCTTTGCAACACAAACCATCCAGACATGCAAAGCACAACAGATTGATCACAGCCCAAGACTAGTCCCACAAATCCTTTTTCACAACCAAAACTTTACAGAGAGTACAAACAGTGACAGTTTGGGGGCCTGGCCCGGTAAAAACATCTTCTAAAAGTTAAAAAGAAAAAAAACTTTAAAGGTTAACTGACAGGGTAGAGAAGAGGAAAGAAAAGAAACAGTTTAAAAATATCTGGAGAAGAATCTCTTATTCTTACGCAACTGGTTCCTCCACCAGTGAGAAAAGTTTTAAGTCTTCTTGCTGTCTGATGGAGTAAAACCCCTTGGCTAGGGGAGGGGAAGTCTGTGGCAGCTTGTGGGTGGGAACCAGCCAGCCAGCTGTGTGGGACCCTTCCTTGGGCCATGCATTCCAGCCCCAGCACAGAGTGAAGAGTGGTTGAGTGCTAGTGGGTGGTGTCAAGTCCGAATTTTCTAGAGTACATCTTTTCAAAAATAGAATTAAGTTGATGGTGCACTCCTTTAGGATAGGTATGTTTCTCAGACTTACCCACTTTATACCTTGGGTAGACCTTTAGTCAGACTGCTTGGTTTCTATGTCAGCTCCACCCCTTACTGGTTTTGTAACACTAACTAAGCAAGATTCTTAACCTTTCTCTTCTTCAATTTCTCATTTCTAAAAGTGGGGATAATAGTAATGATAGCTACTTCATGGGATTGATTGGTGATTAAATAAATAAATAGTTATAAGATCATTTGCCCGATTCCTAGAACATAAAAAGTGTTCAATAGAGACTAGTTATTATCATTTATACTGTTGTTGCTACAGTTTGCACCCCGTGCAGAGCTGGGTTCTTGACAGATATGAAATCAACCATCCTTAGTAATCAAACCAAAAGGTTGCTCTAGTTCCAGGAGGAATACTTGATTCATGTCTCAAAATAATGTGCCACTGTGTATATAGAAATGAATAAGGGGCTTTGGGAAACCTCTGAGACATTCAGTCTATTGTGGTGGTTCTTCACCTTTGGGAGCTTTGAACAATAGATGTAAGTTATAGGCCTTCTCTCTAGGAAAGTTCACATGCATAAAGAACGTTGTAACCCATTTCAGTGATGGGCTGTCTTCTTGAGAAGGTGTGAGAACAAGCATTTAGTACACATTTATTCTATGATGGGCCTGCTGCTAAGTAATTTGCACCTAGCTCATTTAGTCCTCATAATAATCTTACAAAGGAAGATTTATCACTTCCAATCGTAGAAAAGAAAACTGAAATTCACAGAAAGAAGTAACTTTTTCAAGGCCATGTTGCAATCAAAGCCAAGTAGAAAAGAGGATTTAAAGTGATCACACACCATTTTATGGACCGGAGATAAGTAATAGGTAAGGCACAGCATTTACTATAAAGGATGGACTCTGAAATCACATAGGCTTGCACTAAGGGATATTTCTACCACTATTACTGAGAAGAGAAATGACATTGTAGGACCATTTAATTCTACCATCACTGCACATCTCTGGAATAATATAGCACATAATCACAATTATCTGTGCTCATTTAAACTGTCTGTCAAAACATTCTGTAAATTACTGCTTAACAGCTTTCTCAGGTAGGCAGAAAGGCAGGTCTGAGTTTGAGCCCTTCTTCCAACACTACAGTTCCTGACCTATACCACTAGACAAGTAACTAAACTTTTCTGCACCTCGATATCCTTATCTGTGTGTCAGGTACTTAACAAACATCATCTTGATCAATCCCCCCAACTCTAGGAGATGAGTATTTCCCCCGTTTTACAGATGTTAGAATTGAGGCTCGGTAAAGTGAAGTTTATATTGTAGCTTGCTGGTGAGTAACAGAGTTCATTTTTTCTTTCTTTCCTTTTTTAACCCCCTAACAATTACTGACGTCCTCTTATGTTCCAGGCATTCAGCTAAATATTGAGGGAATAATGGTAAATGTGATGGAAATAGTCTGTATTTCCATAAAAATTAAATACAACTGAACTCTGTGAGATTGCAGAGCCCATGTCCCAGTAATGCTGTCATATAATTCTGCCTTCCCCATGATGTTGTCTGGCTCAAATAAATGAATGGATGTAAAAGTGTGATAGTCTTTAAGGGAGTTACATCACATCTGTTATGTATACAAGCACACGTATATTTTACCACAGACTTTTAGAATCTTTATAAACTTGCAAAAATACAATTTAGAAATGTCTAAAGTAACCATACAACTAAAAATTGGTTCATCTGGGTCAAAATCAGCATTTTGTCTTGATAAAATGTTATAGAAAGTGCAGAGGCAAATCTATAGAGTTAGAAAGTAGATTAGTTGGTTACCTGGGATTGGGGATGGGCACAAGGATTTAGTGTAAATGGGCAGATGGAAATGTTCTAAAGTTGGATTGTGCCGATGGTTGAACAACTCAGAAAATGTACTAAAAATTGTTGCATTGGACACATAAAATGAATGAATTTTATGGTATGTAAATTATACCACAAATAAAGATGTTAAAACAAAAACACAAAGACCTATGGTTTAGTACTGATGAGAAAATGTAGTGAGTTCAGGTATTTCTGGTCTTATTAAGAAAGAGACAGGATCATGAGAAGCACACAAGCTTTATTGGGCAGCATATGGATAAGATTGCATGGGGCATGGAGGAGAAGTCACTCCCAGCAGGAGACCTTCAAGAGACAAAGTCATGCGCCACCACTCTGTAGAAGAATAAGGCAACGGACACCCTTACGGAGAGGCAAATTGAAAAGGGGGGTTATATGCTCGGTGGTGTTGCTCAGCAGCACCGTAGTCTCTGAATCAAAGAGCACTGAAGAAGAGCAATGGTTTGGGATCTTTATAGCTACAATATTTGTCTCATCTCTGGTTAGCAGAATTTGCCATGTCACTTAGCTCACAGTAAGTGGTCAATCTTAAAATTACAGTGGGTAAGGACATCAGTTCTGAAGTCAGCGCGGATGGGTCATGTAGTGGTTATGTAATGATCATAAGCTACTTTGCATGTCTCACTTTCCTTATCTACAATACAAGAAAATGTAAAATCTTTATGTGACAAGGCTGTGAAGACTGTGTCTATTAGCACATGTAAAATAAGGCATTTATTGCCACATCATGCATATTACAGGAAACATTCAACAGTTAATAGCTTTTATTATTTTTCTAGAAACTTAAATAGCAACCAGTTTCACAAAACTCAGAAAGAGCAGTAGTTTTGATGAATAAAATGTCTACACTATTTCTAGCAAGTAGAACTGTTTAATCAGCATTGCTGTCAAAATAGCTGTCTCCATAGAAATGCCAACATCTTGCCATCAGCAGAGTATATGAAGTGCTTTGGCACCAATCCATTCCCACGTTCTCCCTGGGAACCATCGCACAAACACCCAGGGATAGGCGACTCGGGCAGGCTGTTTCACTGATTTAATCATTAAAGTCTGTATCTGGTGATAGAATCTGCCTCATGGGATGATTTTGAGGGTTAGATAAACTAACACATACAAAATGTTCCAGTTCACTTACTATTATCAGGAAATCAAGGCTCAGAGACATTAAACACCATATTCAAGATGACGTGGATAGAAAAACTAGAACTAAGACTTGAATGCAGTTTCTCTGATTCTAGAACCTGTATTTATGTGTTCGTAAAAATTATGCTCCACAACTTACAGACTGTCCTGGAGGTGAGTTTAACCTCTCTTGTCCTTAATATTTTCATTTTTAAGATATAGGAGTTAAGAGTACCTCTGTACAGAACTGCTAAGATAATTAAATGAGATATATAAAGCACCTAGAATAGTGTGTGTCATGTAGAAGAAGTTCAATAAATGTCATCAAGTGTTCTATTACTATAGTTATTTTTGTCTGGGACACTTTCATTTTAAAATGTAACTCTTAGAATTAGGTCACAACTCATGGGAGGAAAATGCAGTGAGGAGGGACTCCGGCCCAGGGTTTACTTGATTCTCCAGTTCAGTAAATATCAGCTTCATTACTTTGTTACTCAGTTTATAAACCTTGGAGTCATTCTTGACTCTTCCCTTTCTCATACCCCACGTTCACCCTGTCAAGAAATTCTTTTGACACTGCCTTTAAAATAAGTCCAGAATCTGACTCCTTTCTGTCACCTCCACAAACACCATCCTGACACAGACCAAAATCGTCTCTCAACTGGTCTATTGCAACAGCCTCTCGACTGCTCTCCAGACTCCTTTGACTTTTCCCGCTTCAGTCTATTTTCAATACAGCGGCCAGAGTGAACCTGCTTCAATCTACATTAGGTCATGTTACTCTTCTACTCTACTGTTATTTTTCTGCATTTCTCCCTAGGTAGCTGCATAGATATGCCTCTCAACTTCTGTGTTAGTCATCTACTACTGCTGGACAAATTACCACAAAGACAGCAGCTTGAAACAATACCCACTTATTTCATAGCTTCCATGAAATACTATGCAGCTATAAAAAGGAATGAGATCATGTTTTTTTGCAGGGACATGGATGGAGCTGGAAGCCGTCATCCTCAGCAAACTAACGCAGGAACAGAAAACCAAACACCACATGTTCTCACTTATAAGAGGGAGCTGAACAATGAGAACACATGGACACAGGGAGGGGAACAACACACGCTGGGGCCTGTTGGTTGGTGGGGTAGGGGGCTGGGAGAATTAGGAAGAATAACTAACGCATTCTGGGCTCAATACCTAGGTGATGTATTGATAAGTGCAGCAAACCACCATGGCACACATTTACCTATGCCACAAACCTGCGCATCCTGCACATGTACCCCAGAAATAAAAATAAAAATGAAGTTTACTATCTGCAACCCAGAAGAGAGCCCTCACCAGAACGCAAATGTGCACCCCTATCTCAGAATTTTAACCTCTGCAATTGTGATAAATAAATTTTAGTTGTTCAAAAGCCACCCAGTCTATAGTACTGTTTATAGCAGCTCAAATTGATTAAGATAAATGTTATTCTTATCATATGATAGCAAGGGTGGAAATTATCAACATGACTTATCACTGTTGACATTGATTTTGATTACTTGGCTGATATTTTATTTGTCAGATTTCTTCACAGTAAAATTATTCCTTCCCCCATCTTTTTACACTGCACTCTGGAAGAAAGTTACTATGCAAAACCCACACTTAAAGAGTGGGCAGTTATATGACATCTCCTTGAGAGCAGAGTGTCCATATGAATTGTTTGGAATTTTTATATACAGGAGATTTGCCTGTTCTCCCCCACTGATTTTAATTTTAGGTTTTCTACCAAACCTACCTCATTTTTTATTCAATTGCATATTTATATCACTTTGTCCTGATTCATATATATGTCCTTTACCTATCTATCTATCTATCTATCTATCTATCTATCTATCTATCTATCTATCTATAGTTTAATAATGCTCCCTTTTGTTGCTCAATTTTTTCTAGGTTTGGCAAACAGGAGCTCTTATACTTGGCTCCTATGCCCATTCGGCATATCCTATACTTGTAGTTTTTTTTCTTTAACATTCTATTACTTTCTGCTACAATATTCCCCATCCTCTTGTATGTTTCCTGCCCCAGCTCCACAGTCAGCTATTTCTTCAATGAGCTCTGGTTCCTTTCATTAGAGAATGGCATTAGAATATTCCTTTTATTAGAGAATGGCATTAGAATATTTCTTTTATTAGAGAATGGTATTGGAAACCAATATCTGGGTACTAGGTGTGCTCATTGCCAGCATCATTGCTTTGAGGCCATGTTAGCTGACACAGTAAGGAAATACAGGTTAAGGATCTCTCATCCAAAATTCCATGTGTTAAAAAATCTAAAACTTTTTGAGTGTCAATATGACACTCAAAGGGAATGTTCAATGATGCATTTTAGTTTTTGGATTTTTGGATTAGAAATGCTCAAGTGGTAAGTATAATGTAGGTATTCCAAAATCTGAAAAACTCTAAACTTTGAAACCCATTGGTCCCAAATATTTTGCATAAGTGATACTCAATATGCATATGTGTGTACACTAACCCATTTCTCTGCATATAGCTATTTGTATATGTAACCATCTATATCTTTATTAAGTTAACCATGAGTTCACACTGATGTTTTCAGTTGTAATCTACTACCACGTGTTCAGTCTAGGTCTTCCTTTCGCTTATCTTCATACTCCTGCTGTAACACTGAGAAACCTGGCACCCATTATCTGTCATCTATTTATTTAATTGCTCAATTTCATTATACATTTACAGTGTTTTCAGAATTGTTAATCCATATCCTTGTTGTAAACAATCTTACCAATTAGAGTACAGTGTTTATATGTACCTTAATTTGGCTTTGGTATTCAACACTACACTCATTTTTAAAGTTAATTAAGTCAACATGCCTTCTTCCTGTACTCACGTCAGTGAGGTTATTTCATACATTTATAATATGATGAAATTCTCCTCTCACATTCTGCATTCCATCCATGGGCACTTGGACACTTTTTTTTTCTAAAGGTTTATATGTTAAGAATAATGCTTTGTACTGTTAAGTTGTATGGGTTTTGACAAATGCATAATGTCATATATCCACCAACACAGTATTAAATCAAAATTTAATCCCCCTAAAAATTCCCAAAGCTTAATCTGTTCAATCCTCTCTTCCCCAGCTCTGAGCTCTGACAGCAGCTCAACCTTTTGTTGCCTCTACAGTTTTGCCTCTTAAGAATGCCATATATTTGGAATTATACAACATGATGCTTTTTCAGATAAGTTTCTTTAACTTGGCAATGTAGATTTGAGATTCATTCGTGTTTTTTTGTGGTTTGATAGCTCATTTTGTAATACTAATTAGTATTCCATTGTATGGATGCACTACAAATTGTTTAACCATTCACCTATTGAATAGCATTTCAGTTGTGCCCACATTTTGGTGAATACAAATAAAGCCATTATAAATACTTCTGTGAAATTTCTAGCATGCGTGTATGTTTTAAAATTAGCTAGGTAAATACATATGAGTGTGATTTTTGTGGCAAGTCTATGTTTAGCATTGAAAGAAGCTGCCAGATTTTGTCCAACGGTGTTACACCATTTTGCTTTACCAACAGCAATGCCTGAGAGTTCCTGTGGCTCTCGATCCTCATCACCATTTGGCATTTTTTTTACATTTAATATATTATTTTACCCATTCTGATAAGGATGCGATTCTACTTATTATTGCTTTAGCTTACAATTATCTAATAGAAAATGACATTGAGGATTTTTATATGTTTATTGGCTATTTGTAGATCTTCGATGAGGTTTGCGTGCAGAAGTCTTTCTCATCTTTAAATTAGGTTTTTTAAATCTAACTTCTTGCATTTTAAGGGTTCTTTGTATATTTTACATTCAAAATGTTTGTTAAATGTGTGTTTTGCAAACATACTCTACCAGTTGTGGCTTGTCTTTCCATTCTCTTAAAACCTTTCACAAAGAAGAGGTTTTTAGCTTTAGTAAAGTTCAACTTGCTGACCTTTTTCACGGATTGTGCTTTTTGTGTTGAATATAAAAACTCGGTGCCAAACCTAAAGTAACCTACATTTTCTCTTGTGTTTTCTTATAGAAATGTTATTGTTTCCATTTTATATCTACATTAGTGATACATTATGAATCAATTTCTGTGACAGCTTCACAGACTGTGTCTAGGTTTATTTATTTTTCACATATGGATGTACAATTTATTTAAAAGATATTTTTACTCTTTACTTTCCTTTATTCCTTTGTCGAAGATCAGTTAGCTATATTTGAGTGAGTCCATTCCTGCAGTCTTTATTCTGCTCTCTTCATCTATGTATTCTTTTGGCAATACCACTTTGCCTTGTTTACTGTAGCTTTATAATACGTCATGAAGTTTGTTAGTGTCAATCTGCCAATTTTGTTGTTCAAATTCAGTGTTCCTTGTCTTTTCTGGGTCTTTTTCCTTTCCATATAAATTTAGAAAGAATTTGTCTATTGCCACAAAACGGCTTGCCATACATTTGTTGATATTGTATTGAATCTATATAGATCGAGTTGGGAATCATTGGTATATTGACCATATTGAGCCCTGGAATCCAAGGACACAGAATATCTCTCCATTTATTTAGATATTCTTTCATTTCTTTCATCAGAGTTTTATAGTTTTCACCATACAGATAATGAATATATTTTGTTAGATTTATACTTAAGTATTTCATTTTTTTGATGCTAATGTAAATGATATTGCATTCTAATTTCAAATTCTACATGTTTTGGGGTGATGTATAGGAAAACAATAGATATTTACATATTAACATTGTATCTGTGACTTTTTTATGTTTAGTTATTAGTTGCAGGAGTTTTTCTTGATTTTTGGAATTTTCTACATGGACAGTATGTTATCTGCAAATTCATTCCCATGTTATATACATTTTATTTTCTTTCCTTGTATTATTGCTTTTGCTAATACTTTCAGTATGATCTTCAATAGGATTGGTGAGAAGGAATTCCAGCCTTGTTCCAATCTTCAGGAAAAAAAGTGTCCAATTTCTTACCATTAAATATGATGTTAACTTCAGGTTTTCGTGGTTCTTATCATGTTAAGGAAAATCTCCTCTGTTTATCGTTTGCTGAGAGTTTTTATGTTGAATGTAGGTTAGATTCTTCTCAAATGCTGCTTAGGTTGCAACTGAACGACCATATGGTTTGATTCTTAAGTGTATTGATATGGTGTATTACATTAATTTATTTTCACACGTGGAACCAGCTTTGCCTACCTGGAATAAATCCCAACTTCTCATAATATATAGTTATTTTTGTATAGAATTGGATTCAATTTGATAATTTTTTGAGAATTTTTGCATCTATGATCATGAGAAGTATTTGTTTATGCTTTTTCTTTTTTTGCAATATCTTTATATGAACTTGGTATTAGTAAAATGCTACAGAAAATAAATTAGTAATTTTTATCTCTGATTCTATTTTCTGGAAGAAATAGTGAAGTTTTTTTTATTTTATTTATTTATTTAGTTAGTTTTTTGCTTAAATGTTTAGTAGACTTCACCAGTGAGAACATCTAGGTCTGGAGCTTTCTTTTTTGGAAGTTTATCAACTTTTGACTCAGTTGCTTTGATAGATACAGACCTAGTCGGGTTTTCTATGCCTTCCTTATGGGTTTGAATAGTTTGTGTATTTCAAAGAATTCATTTATTTCATATTTGTATTAAATTTGTGGGGATAGAATTGTTTGTAGTATTCCTTTTTGTATACATCTAATGTTCATGGAATCAGTAGTAATGATGCCTCTTTCATTTATACTAGTAGTAACTTGTTTCTTTTCTTTTTCTTTCTTTCTTTTTTTTTTTTTTTTTTTTTTGAGTTAGCGTCTCGCTCTGTCACCCAGGCTAAAGTGGCGCCATCTCAGCTCACTGCAATCTTCGCCTCCCGGGTTCAAGTGATTCTGGGGCCTCAACCTCCTGAGTAGGTGGGAGGGACTACAGGTGTGCGCCACCACGGCCAGCTAATTGTTGTTTTTTTTTTTTTTTTTCTGTATTTTTAGTAGAGACGGAGTTTTGCCATGTTGGCCAGGCTGTTCTCAAACTCCTGACCTCAGGTAATTCCCCTGACTTGGCTTCCCAAAGTGCTAGGATTACATGTATGAGCCACTGCGCGGGGCTCTTCTCTCTCTTTTTATTGCTTAGCCTGGTTACGGTTTTATTTGTTGAATTGATCTTTATAAAGAACCAGCTTTGGGTTTTGTCGATTTTAATTATTGATTTCTGTTTTCCATTTCATTGATTTCTTCTCTAATTTTGGTCATTTATTCTGCTTGAATGAGGCTAAAATTGCTCTTCTTTCTGTACTGATTTTAAGTTTTGTATTTTCTAATGCATGTACTCAAAGCTGCAAGTCTCCTTCTAAGCACAACTTTCACTGCATCAACTACATTTCCTAAAGTTGCAGTTTCATTTCATTTAGTTCAAATAATTTTTAATTTCTTTTGAGACTTCTTTGATACATGTATCATTTAGAAAAATGTTACTTTCCAAATATATGAAGATTTTGCGTCTATTTTTCTGATATTGATATCGGGTTAAATTCCATTGTTATCTTATAACATCTTTTGTATGATTTCTATTCTTTAGTATTAGCTAAGGTGTGTTTCATGGTCCATGATGTAGCCTATAGTGGTTTTAAATCAGTAACCTGGTTGAATCTCAAAATTAATTTTCTGTTTTCTTCCTTTCTTCCTTTCTTCCTTCCGTCCTTCCTTCCCTCCCTCCCTCCCTCCCTCCCTCCCTCCCTCCCTCCTTCCTTCCTTCCTTCCTTCCTTCCTTCCTTCCTTCCTTCCTTCCTTCCTTCCTTCCTTCCTTCCTTTCTCCTTCCCTTCCCTCCTCTTTCTTTCTGAATCTCACTTTATCACCGAGGCTAGAGTGCACTGGCTCAATCTCGACTCAATACAGCATCCGCCTCCTGGGTTCAAGGGATTCTTATGCCTCAGTCTCCCAAAGTAGCAGGAATTACAGGTGTGTAATTAACCACCATGCCCAGTTAATTTTTTTTTTTTTTGTATTTTTAGTAGAGATGGGGTTTTGCCATGTTGGCCAGGCTGCTCTCAAATTCCTGACCTCAAGTGATCCACCTGCCTTGGCCTCCCATATTCCTGGGATTACAGGCATGAAACACTGTGCCAGAATCAATATTACTTTTATTCATGGCCCATCTTTTATACCCACAAGAACACATTATAAATGAATACTTATTCCCTTCTGATAATTGAAACACAGATACAAAGAGGTAAGAACCTGTTTTGAGTTCTTGTTTAGGACAGTAATCATACACTAATTGGCCTCCACAGCAATTGTGTTTAGCATGAGCAACAGGTAATACACATAAATAAATAAATGTCATGGAGTATCAGTGGGTGGTAAGTGCTATAGATGAACAAAAGTAGATCTGCAGTGTAAAAAACTTGGACATTATCATTCCTGTCATCATAATAAAAATACATCTGCACAAACTGAAAATCACCTTTTCTGGAATCAATCAGATAACTGAGGTTACAGGGCAAATACTATCCTGAAATATGGAAAGGCAGGCAAATATAATGAATCCTAGCCAAGATCTTCCTGCCTTACGCAGAAGCCATAGAAACCATAAACAGGTAGAAACACACATGAGAATTATGAAGAAATTTGGAGGCTGACTTGAGGGTGAGAAACTGATAGGGTGCCATTTTTAAGTAGAGACCCATCCTTTTTGGGGGAACTCCCCTATCAGATTATAACAAATAAGAGCCAAGAAATACCTACTCCTGGCTCTGGCAGGGGGAGGGAAAGAATAAACTTTGTGAAATAATCCCAGAATATTCTCCATAAATAGATGTATTCTTCAAGAGAAAGACTTCGCCAGAAGCTTAGTTCGTCTGTGAAAGCACATTTACTTGACCCTAGCTACCTCTAGTCTTTCTGGCTTAACTATAGGAGGGAAAACAAAGGTAAAAAAACGACTGTGAATGTCACAGTCCGGAAGAAACCAAAGCAGCTTGAAGAAGAGGAAAAGGGAGTATGAGGGTTAACCTACACTTAGGCTTTCTTATATGGTGAGAAGAAAATAAAAGAAAAAGAAAATATCAAAGTGAATGCCTATTTTCTGACTCAACCTGTTGCAAGAGGCAGGAACCAGAAGAGAGAGCTGTGCATTTGGGTATGCAGAGGACTAAAACTGGACCTCTTCCTTATGCCATACATAAAAATCAAATCAAGGTGGATTAAAGGCTTAAATGTAAAACACAAACCTATAACATCCCTGCAAGACAAAGTAGGCAATACTATTCTGGAGAGGGGATCTGGCCAAGATTTCATGATTCCAAAACTAATTGCAATGAAAACAAAAATTGACATGTGTGACCTAATTAAAGGCTTTCTATACAGCAAAAGAAACTGTCAACAGAGCAAACTGACAACCTATAGAATGGGAGGTCATATTTGCAAATTCTATATATAATAGAGGCCTAATATCCGGAATCTATAGGAAACTTAAACAAATTTACTAGTAAAAAACAAATAACCTTATTAAAAAGTGGGAAAATTACATGAATAGAGACTTTTCAAAAAAAGACATACATGTGGCCCAAACATAAAAAAATGGTCAACACCACTAATCATTAGTGTATTACATTGTTCTCACATTGCTATAAAGAGTTACCTGCGACTGGGTAATTTGTAAGTAAAAGGGATTTAATTGGCTCATGGTTCTGCAGGCTGTACATAAAGCATGGTGGTCTCTGCTTCTGGGGAGGCCTCAGGGAAATTTTACTCATGATGAAAGGCAAAGTGGAAGCAGAAAACTCACATGGTAACAGTAGGAGCAAAAAGAGAGGGAGCAGGGAAGTGCCACATACTTTTAAATCCCCAGACCTCACAGTAACTCACTCACCATCATGAGGGCAGTACCAAGGGGCTGGTGCTAAACCATTCAGGACAAATCTTCCCCCATATTCCAGTCATTTCCCACCAAGTCCCACCTTCAACATTGTGGATTACAATTTGACATGAGATTTGGTCAGGACAGAGATCCAAATCATATCAATTAATGAAATGCAAGTCAAAACTACAATGAGATACCATTTCACATCAGTCAGAATGGTTATTATCAAAAAGGCAAAAAATAACAGATGCTGGCAAGGTGCAGAGAAAAGAGAACACTTACACACTACTGATGGGAATGTAAATTGCTTTAGCCATTGTGGAAAGTAGTGTGGCTCTTCCTTAAAAAATTGAAACAGAATTACCGTTGCTCTATCATAAAGATACATGCATGCCTATGCATATTGTGACACTATTTGCAATAGCAAAAACATGGAATCAACCTAAACGCCCATCAATGGTAGACTGTCTAAAGAAACTGTGATACACATATATCATGGAATACTATGCAGTCATACAAATGAGATCATGTTGTTTGCAACAATATGAATGGAGCTGGAGGCCATCATCATAAGCAAACTAATGTATGAACAGAAAACCAAATACCACATATTCTCCTTTATAAGTGGGAGTTAAACAACAAGCAGAAATATACACAAGAGGGGAACAACAGACATTGAGACCTACTTAAGAGTCAAGAGTGGGATGAGGGAGAGCAGAAACAAATATCTGTTGAATACTACACTTATTTGTTGGGTACTACACTTATTACCTGGGTGACAAAATAATCTTCACATGAAATGCCTGTGACACAAAGTTTACCTATATAACAAACCTGCACATGTACCCCTGAACCTAAAATAAAACTTATAATAAAATAAAATATAATGCTTGTGGTGTCAAATTTACTAATTATCCACTTTGTAATTTTTCCACTGTTTTTAAGAGTACAAGATGTCTTCCATTCTAAGAATCAGAGATTGGATCAGTAACCACCTTCATTTCATTCTCCTTTATTTTTGCTTTAACTTAATTTGATGTATGATATGAGAAAAAACTCTAAAACCATAATTTTTTTCTAAATGATTATCCGTGGATTCCTTGTATTTATTAAATAAACTTTTTTTCTGTAAATATGTGGGTTTTTTTGTGTATACAGACAGATTTATATGTATACACATACATATGCTCACACACTCACATTAACCTATTCCAAAGGCCACACTAATTTTGAGATTAAGAAACGAAACCTGATGGTGTTAAGTTTCAGGTATCTGTACGTTTTCAGTGTATAGGTCATCTTTAGTGACTAAGTGTTGTATGTGACAATTTCAAACTGTGTACAGTATGCTGGTGTCAGTGTGCCTTATTTCCAGTCAGAAGAAAAATATGTTCCATTATCTGCCTGAACTTGATCTATCTTGAAATTTCTAACCTCACATCCATTTAATTTGTCATGGCATCTAAAGCCTTTTGCTGATTCTCTAAAATGGAAATTGCCAACTAGGGATGGCAATATCTGAACAAGACTGATGAGTATACTAATTATTTCAGGCGATAGATTCTCCATAAAGAGGACCCTGTCAATGTTAGCTACCAAGAAAAGGAAAGACAGTATTTTAGCAAATAGGATGCTTAATCAGCAAGATAAAGTCTTGTAAAGATCAGTTTAAATCTTAAGCATGAAAACCTACTTCACTGAATGTCAAGTTGAGTATTCAGCCTATTCTTTCCAGTTTAATTTCTATTTAAAGCACATTTATTGAGACCTAGTATATGTTAAGCATCCTCTTCCATGCCATAGGGTATACAGATGAATGAGTCATAGTTTCTACCCTTAAGGAACTTCAGTGTATTATGCACAGCTCACATGTCTTTTGTACCAAAAAATTAAACTCTGAAGTTTCTGAGTTGCTCAGGGTGAGTTGAGAATGCAGAGTACAACGGTATCAAAGAAAAAATATCATGGTACTGCTCAGCATCCAGTTTCCAGAAAGACTAAAACAGTTGGTGAAATTTTCTCTAAGAGGGGTGTAAAAGACTCTGTGTTGCCACAACACTCTGAGAACAAAGATAAAATATGAAGAATATATCTAATATTGGGAGGCCTAGGCGGGTGGATCACGAGGTCAAGATATCGAGACTATCCTGGTCAACATGGCGAAACCCCGTCTCTACTAAAGATACAAAAAAAATAGCTGGGCATGGTGGCGCGTGCCTGCAATCCCAACTATTCAGGAGGCTGAGGCAGGAGAATTGACTGAACCCAGGAGGCGGAGGTTGCGTTGAGCCGAGATTGCGCCATTGCACTCCAACCTGGGTAACAAAAGCGAAACTCCGTCTCAAAAAAAAAAAAATAATAATAATAATAATAATACATCTAACAAAACCAGTACATATCATTTAGTCATTATAGAGAATATTATGGCATTATAAAGCCAGCCACATAAATCTGCAGAGCAGAAAGCCAGTATTTTGCATGGTTAACTGAGTCAAGGGTGCTTAGAAGTCACACAGGAGAACGAGGAATCACTTTCTGGATTTATTAATATTACTGCCACTGTGCTGCAGCTGGTGCTGCTACTACTACTGTTAGAAATAGATAATGTTTATGGAGTTCCTACTCTGTTTCAGGTACTTTTCTAATGATTTCGCTAATATTCCATTATTTAATCTTTGCAGCAACTCTACAAAACCAGTATTATTTCTGTACTTTTGTCAATGACAATCTAAATCTCGGAGGCAAACTAACTCATCCAAAGTGTATAGTGTAGCCAAAACTTATCAATTAGGCATTGGTGACATGGACAGAAATGATCTGAGTGGAGGAGCAAGAATCTGAGACAGATGGGAATGGGTTAGAGAGAAATTTGTATGAATTGTTTTTAATTAATGAAGGAAACCTCTACTGTAATGAGAAGGAGGAAGGAAAAGACTGAAGCAGATATAGCTGGGGTGTAACATGAAATAGGCAGAAACCGAAGGGCTTTTTGTCTGATGGTATCTATTTCCCTTGTGAAGGAAGCAACAAGATAATTTTGCACACTAAAAAAGGGAAGGTGGAGTTAGAGCTTTGGAAGAGGGTGATATGCTTGACACAGACCCTGGAAAGCATGGACGCATCAGTTGAGAAAAGAAGTATATTAGAAATGTGTAGCAATGTTGAGGATAGATTTATTTAAGGTTAGTTACCATGAATTTATTGTAAAGTAAACTTGCAGTATTTTAGAATTTCTCCTGCAGCCTTGGAATTTCCCATGGCAGGGAGAGAGAGTGTAGATATTTGAGGTTAGCTCTTTTTGGGTTTTACCAAGTAAGCGCAGTGACAGATGAGTAAGAAGATTAGAATGATGGCAATAGTATTGTTGACGGAATAATAATTGTGGAATGCAGAATCTCAGCTGGATAAACAGGACTAGGAAGAAAGTCGAGGACTCATCAATAGGGAGAAAGCAGAGAAGTGAATGGACTGAATGTCACAAGAATCAGGGGCTAATTTTACACAATTGGGATTCTTTAAGTTAGCTGGAAGGTTTAGAGATAGTGTTCAAGAAAGATATATTTGAATCAATGCTTTCCATGGCAGCATAGATTTAGGTACAGACAGAGTCTGCAGTGTAAATGTAGAAATGGGTAGATAAGCTGCAGTGGAGAAGAAAGGTTGCTTCTTTCTGGATATGCTTATCTTGGCATAAATTCTAGGGCTTTCCACTATTTCTTTCAGTATTTCCATAACTTGTGAAATGAGAATATCTATGGTTTATCGATAAGCTATTTTTTGTTTTGTTTTTGTTGTAGGAAATGTGAAAAATTAAAAGGGAGTATTTCCTTCTACACTCAAGTTTTGTGTTTTGTGACCCAGGCCATAGGCTTTAAGCTGGAGTAGAACATCCCCTCCCCTGAACACAGGAAGTACATTGCAAGTATCTTGTAGTCACTGTTTTATTTTATTTATTTTTTATTTTTAGATGTCACAGGAATTACAGAGAACTATAAACATTCAGTGACTAGTGACCAGACAGCCTACATGTTCTGCAATGCTAGAAAAGGCTTCAGAAAAAGAAGACATACCATTTTCTGCACTATTTTGGAATATCCCACCAGACGTTATTGTATGTATAAAAATTGTTCATACTTAGCTGAGTTTGAAAACAACTTTGATTTTACATAGAAACCCAAAGTATATGTTGCACATTTTAATAATCACTAAATTTTTTTTGGAGATGCAAAATTCCTTGTAAAAATGGGAAAGTTTATCCTTAGTTTTGTTTGGAATTTTGTCAAGAGTTGTAAACCATATCACAAACTTTAGCATCAATAGGGGTTCTGCTAGACCTATTTGAGTCACTTGTATTTGAGAATTGATAAAAATAAATTTTTACTTTGAAGTTCATTCAATGTATCTAAAAGTAAATATTTTCAAATTTGAAGAATTATGAGTTGCAGCGATCTTATTGAATTTCATCAATAAATGTTGTTTTAATAATACTATTACTATTATTGCAATACATAAATTAGGTCAATTAGATATATTAGTTGTAAGCATTTCATATGGAAGTTTTCATTAAATTGTCTGGGTTGCCTATTTCTTTTCAGTCTTATTCTGGTCCTGTCCTCTGAGTTTTATCATAGCCACTCTAGAACTTGTTTTATTAGGTTCCTTTTCTAATATATCCTTTGTTCTCGTTGTCTATTGAAAGATATGTTATCCGAGATTTATTTATGCATCAGAGACCTAATGTATACCTCGACATGTGCTAGGATTTCAAATTAGATGTATTTATTCTGATAACTCATACTTTCTTATCCTATCTCATAGCTCATAACAGTGGGAACAAATTCATTTGCAAGAATCACATGCTTATTCCTTTTCTCATCTTGAAGTGTATAATTTGTTTGGCCATAATTATGGCCATTGCAACAGTGGTTTTCTCTTTTTTGCTCCATTACATAAAAATCCATCTAGCCCATTATTACTTAAACTAGCATGCTTTCACTCATTATTAATTTATTTCCTTGAACTTACCTTTTATATTCTGGCATCATATTATATTTTCACCTTAATTACATAAGTATTCAGATTTCATTTTGTGTGGCTTTCTTTTCATGGTAGTAAAATGAGTGTTACAAAATATTTGTTAAAAAAGAGAGCATCCGGTTTGATACAGTTGAACTTCAAGTGCTGAGCTGCCCTTCCAACTCCTTTTCTCCCAGTTAAGAATTTGTATGTTTCAATGTTAGATACCTCAAGAAATCATGCTGGACTTTAGGAGAAGGAAACTGATGCCTAGACCACAAAGTGAGGAATGGCTTAACCTTGGATACTCAGTGGATTTGCCTAAAGATTCCAAATTGGGTTAGGTTATTATTTTGGTAGCAGACTTCTTGAGTAGAAGATACAGGCTTCTTGTTTCCATGTATGTGGTACAGATGGACATTAGAAGCTCTAGCTTGGGAACCCTGTGAAGTTCTATGCTTAAGTTTGGCATGAAAGGAAGAGAGAGCCACCTGAGTTTGAGCAAATTAGGCTGGTATGAGCAAGGACCATGAAGCACTTGAGAACAGAGGCTCGTCATTACATTTTATGTACTGAATAGTCCTTCTGTCTCCTGTATAATCTCACGTTGGGGGTAGTCTCCTAAAACACTGCTGAGATTAAATTTTCTATCAGTTTTAACAGATGGGTACTGAATTAGATTTATTTGATTAAGAAAAAGGAAAACTAAAAGTTACCAGCCTTGAAATGTACTGATGAAAGTTCATACCAGTTGTACTTGAGTTTGATGATATTATTTTAGACATATTTTCATCAGAGAAACCTTTATTGAGAGACTGCTAATTCTATGGCTTTGTAACTGCATATTGGAAAGCAATAGTAGCTTCTGGGTGATCTTCGGTCCTATCCTTCCATCACCTGTAGAATGAATATCTTTCTATCTTTATATCTTCACACCTACTAGTCTCTCTGTGAAGGCCCCAAGGGAACAAGTCAAATACGAGGTTCTACTTTGCAGAAAGATTAACATATTATTCTGGTTTGTACACTGCAGAGGGCGTGATAATATTTCTGCTGAAAGAGGCACTGCACATTGTCAAAACCCAGTGCTTTTTGTGAAGTTGGTGTTTGTAAGAAAGTGGATTGAATTAGTCAGAGTCAGACAATGGTTGGAATAAATCACCAGGGAAGTCCATGAGTGGCAGAGAGAGGCTACTGGGGTGCAGACTCTTGGGAAATAAGAAAACGGATTTTTGAGCCATGCCAAATAAACAGAATTCTCTAGGCATATCACTTAAAAGTGATTGGATAGTGAATTAAAACGTTCACATTTGTATTTCCCTCTGAATGACTGTTGCACAATGAGCTTTTGAGGATAGTTCCATGTGGCTTATTTTCTACTCAACTGAAAGCTCTCAAGCCCAGGACAAGATATTTCAATTGTGTGGCTTCAATTGTATGAGTTGTCACAAAATGAGGTGGGGAAGAAATATTGCTCTTTAAAAGTTAGTGAACCGTGGGGATTTTACGTGAATTGTAAAGAGTTCAAACTAGTCAAGGAAAGAAATGGCAGATGAACAACTCAAAGAGAGTTCCAGCAATGCTTGAAAGACATAGGCATTGAGCTCAAAGGGCTTTCCTTTCAGAGATGCACAGCCTAGGCCTTGGTGACTTCAATAGATGGTCAAGCAAATGTCCGTGTTATTACTCTGTTCTTTTTGCTGAATACAGTTTCCACATCCATCCTCAAGACAAGTTTATAGCTAGCTCCACACAGCACGTAAATTGCTTTGAAAAGACTCTGAATAGTTAAATTTGATCAAACAAGTAGTTACTTTGAAAACTACTCATTAGCATCCAGTTACCAAGCAAAGCATTGACTGAATTAAGTTGCTTGTTTCCAAACACCTGTTTGAAAATATACCATATGCCAACTAATTCAGATAGAAGAGAATTTTACTTTCAGAGGCAAAATCTTAGACACTTTTTAAAAGACAAATCATAAGTTTCAAAGCATTTTATGTCCCTTTGAGGAAGACATGTTTTGGGGTATCTTTTAGTGACTAGTTTATAAATACTGCAAGCATAAATCATTGCCCCTATAGGATCTTAATTCTTCTTGACTCCTAAGCAGCATTTGACACCGTTCACCTTCCCATTTTGCAACTCTATTTTCCATTGTGTTTTGGTATGCTGGGTTCTTTCTTTAGCTTGATGACTCTTTCTAATCCTATTTATCTTCCCCATCCCTGAAATGCTCGTTTGTTATCATCAGTTCTCTTTTAGACTTCTCACCCTTCTCAGTCTGCAGTCTCTCTGGGCAATCTCATCCTCCATTAGTCAGTCTTCAATTTTCGTCTGTATGTGTGCTGTCCAGTAGGTCAGTCACTTGCTCCGTGGCTATTTAAATTGAAGTTAATTAAAAGAAAATCAAATAGAAAATTTAGTTCTTCAGTCATACTAGCCAAGTTTCAAATGCTCGATAACCACATGTGGCCAATAACTACTATCTTGGATAGTGCAAACGTAGAACAGCTTTATCATCAAAAAAGTTATATTAGAAAATTTTGCCTTTTATGCAAATGGTTCTCAAATAGGTCACCAGTCCAGACATTTCTTTAGGGCCTCAGATCCATAATAACCTAGTGGAAATTTCCTAGTGGATGTTCTGTAGAACTTGCTGACAAATTATTTCCACCAAATGTCTCCTTTCCTGGGAGTTAAACTAGACCATTGAATGAAGATATAAGAAATCTCATCTTTCTTCTTTTTCTTTCTTTTTCCGTCATTTGCCTAAAATGATCTTCATTCTTTAAAAAGAGGAGGGCCATTATAGTTTTGACTTTTCCCAGATGATTAATTTAAATATTGATAGTTCTTTCAAGTAAAGAAGGCACCCAGTTATCATGTGTTGCATGTGACAATTTCTAAGTTGAATCATCCCTTGAAATGACCTTGTAACTGGCATGATTCCTTCCCATTACCCCTGCTCCCAAATTAATTTCACATACTGAATACAAAATGAGGCTAACAAAGCAATCTTTGTGAAAGGAATTCCACAGATTGTTTAATTGACACTTCCAAATCTCTCATTTATTTGGATTTCTAAATCAACAGAATTAGACTACAAATTAATTCATTAGTACAAACAATAAAAAATGAGGTCAGGATTATTAGAAGAAGAGTAGATGAGAAGATGAATTGATCCATAGTCAGATGTACAGGTTGATCTCCGAAACTCAAAAAGTAGGTCAACTTTTTCCCTCTCTCTTAATTGCATGCTCACATGCTTTCTTCAGTCAGGTCTGGAAATCTTGGATCTTATTTCTACCCAGTGTAATTATGTTTCCATATCTGATCACGTCCAATTTCGAAGTGAAATAAACAGTAGGAACTAGTCACATTAGCAAGTGGAGCCACCAAATTACATTCATTAAGGCATTGTTTAATTATGGAGTGCTCCAGTGACCCCAGTAAAGTAAAAAATCAGTTTACAGTTAAGGATCTATGATACTTAATAAATATACATCCTGTATTAGAAAGAATCTGTTATTTCCCCTTCTATCAAAGAGAATCTTGATCTGGAAAGGGCTTGAATAAATAATAATTACACTTTGATGAAAGAAGTTGAATTCACCTTGATCCAAATCGGGTCCATAATTTTCCACTCTAATGCAGTATAATGATCCTTTGGATTTATAATTATAAACCTTCAGGAGAGTCTCCATGTAATTCTAAAGTAACAGCAAGGTAACAAGCTATGTTTCCCATTTCATTTTCTACAAAATACATCACAAGTCTATACCGAATTACTAGTCATCTTTTATTATAGTAATTTCTCATACTTTCTAAAAATTCTCTACTCCCTAGACAAATATATAGCTCCCATTGTCAGTCTTTCTACCCTTTTTTGAATACATTATTCTCCACAAATCTGAAGCAAACTACTTCTGATCAAGCCAGCAAAATATCTGTACCTTCTTAAAGATTTTTTTTTCTCAAAATTTTTTCCTTGAGCAAGATTTTTTTTCAGAAAGGCCAAGCAAAACCAAGGAGGGTGACACTTCACCTCAATAACTAAAATGGCCAAAGAGACGACTGTTAGTCTTGTTTGTCCTGTGTTTGCCTATGCACTACATTGGATGACATCTCATTTGACTATTTAATTAAATTATATAGCAGAGTTGCATGTACTCTACATGACAATGAGAGAAACTTGCACACATTCACAGATAGAGAGACAGATATCAAAAGAGAGATAGGGAGTGAAAGAAGGAGAAAGAGAAAGAGAACAAGTTCACATGTGCATCAGAGAAATGAAATAGTATTACCCAGTAGAAAGGACATGAACTTTCATACACATTATGTAATTTTGAGCCAGGTATGGAACCTTCTGAGTCTCAATTTCCGTATATGTTAGAGTACATATCTTGTAGGGTTGTTGAGGATTTAAAAAGAAAAAACTTTAAAATATTTAATATAGCACCTGCTACAGAGTAACCATTCAACAGAAATAATCACTGTGTTAATTACTAAGCAGCTGAATAGACATATTAGGCATATTGACATATATAAGTAGTTAAGAGTATAATAGTATACCTATGTTATACACATTTGAATTATAAATCATAAATATTGGGCAAATATGTAATGTGGAATAATCAAAACAGTGAAATGTCTGTAATTAGGAAATCAGTGTTTGAGTTTTGGTTCTGATAGTCAGCTGTATGACCTTGGAAAAGTCACATAACGTTTGAAGCAGATGTTTCTGACCTGCCATATAGGAGTCACATTACTCACCCTGGACATAAGTGCGATAATATTTGCAGAAGGGTTGCTGTGTATAAAGCTCTTTATGCATGTGTAAAACTTAAAACCATAAGATTCCATTCATATTATTTTACCATTGGAGAAGCAGTCTCTGGGACAGACCCTGTCTATATGTGATTGAGAATACTCACACAGGACTGTTTTCTCTGAAATGACACTTTTGAGTCATATCTGGAATGTGGGCTAGTCTTGGAGTCTGACAACAGCCTCTGGCCCTGTGTGCATTCAGCTTCTCAATTATGTTTATTGAGGGGTGACTGCCACAGTTGCTGACCATGTCCAGGCACATCTCACCCAGGAGTTGGGGAAAGGAATAACTTGGGCACTGGATACGGAGACAAGAAGGTCATGGTGCAGATTTGTTAATGAGGATTCTCATAGGCAACTGGGATGAACACAGCGGTTGTCAGAGATAACAGTCACAATATTGAAATTATGTTTGTCTCATTATCATCTAAAACAAAAGCCTAACATACATTAGATGACCAGTAAATATTTGTCAAAGAATGCCAGGCCATCTCAAGGTTTGTGATACCGACACACTGAACGATTTAGAGTCAATTGGCTCTCCATTCAGTCACAACACGCTGTATTTAGTGGAAATTGTATGCCTCATTTTTGGGGAAATGGCTTGTCTTACTTGTGTTTTCTACCCCCCATCACAAGCAACCTTACTTTGTACTCTCTTACAACTTCACTTTTAAATCTCCAGTGAAATCAGGTAAAAAGCAACTTCTGGATTTTTCTTTCCCTGCTAGCTTTCAGTTGCCAATAGGGTTGCCATTTTAGATTGCTAAATGGCCTTCTATTTCCCATTTTATGCCCAGTGCTTTGGCTTTCATTGGTTCTACGGGACTGTCAGAATCTATTTAATAACCTAGCCTATCTCCTCCTTCAGAACTCTTCAGCGAGGCTCTCTTTGCTGCTCTGTATTCTGTTCACTTCTCTGCCACTCTCACAGGCCTCAGCTGCAAATGAAGAGTCCATGTGAAATAGGGAACTCAGCTCCATGATGCATACATTTAGAAGAGAATTACTCTCTCTTTCTTGAGTCTGTGAAGTTTTGAATACCAGAAGCCTGTATCTTTATAAAGAGTTTTAAAAAATTGAGAAATGAACTTTAAGAAAATATCTGTGTAATTGCAAGCCACACAAGTTACATTTGGGTAAACCTGTTTAGGGGAAAGAAACACTGCCAATCATGATTGAGCATATTCGGTTGTCTGGAAAAAAATTATTCAAACCAACTAGAAAAGCAAACCTATCTATTATTTGATACAGTTTTGAATCCTCTCCTTTCCTGTTGCAGATCTTGCACTAAGGACCTTTTTCTGAACATATATTAATGGCCAAAAAATTTAGTGATTCTTTAATGTTAATAAACTTTTAACATGAAAAAAACAGATTTTCTGAGATAGCAACTGTCAGTTTGGGGCTAGAAGTAATATATTCAGTAAATAAATTTCACACAGTCTAACAGAGCACTCCTACAGACTATTCAGATCAATATTTGATGAGAATATATCAAAGCAAAGTTATTGCTATGAGGAGCCACTGCTGTCTTTTGATTGAAGTTAATGAAGCAGACATATTAGTGTAAAGCACTTGCTGGATGCATTTGAAATTTGTCCTAACCACCACTAGTGCTGCTAATGGAAGATGGTAATTACTGTCCACATAATTCTGAAATAATTAGGAAAATAGGTACGTTTTGGAATCATCTTGTTAAAATGCAGACTCCATAATATAAAAGTTTCTGGACATGCGTTGACTTGAATCAGTGAAGATAAAAGTGACAAAGTATACTTTTTACATTACAATTGAAATGTCTCTTCTATTACATGCTATAAAGCTTTAAGAGCATGACAAAATCGGAAACCTTGCCAATTACACAGTGTAGAGAAATATGCAGAAAGTAAACTGTGGCAGCAACAGAACTCCATACATTCTCACGACACTCAAAGGTACTGTAGTAATCCCATAGCTGGAGCACTGTCCTCGCTTCATCCATATGAAGGAGGACACCTGATTTGGACTGGTCTCTTGGTTGTTTCCCTGAAGGCATATATAGATCACAGCATTGACAAGGACTTCCCAGGACTGTAGATGCTCAGGGCATTCAGCTCCATCTCTGAATAAATCAGGGCAGAGTTGGCAGTGCCAGACAGGTGTGCCCTGATCCCAGAATCAGGCCTAGACCCAGTGGATTTACAGTCAGTGCACTCTTCTGTCTGAAACGTGAGAGAATGCTAAATGTGGTATGCATGAAAGAAATGATGAATGGCTCCTGGAAGCATATTGTCAGTTCTGAGACAGGGCTCTCTCCCATAAAAGAGAAAGAGATGCTTAAAGAAAGAGATCCTGAGACAAGATTAATAACAAGGAGACAACATGATAAGCAAACATGATCGCCATGGACCAGGACATGTGTGTAATTCCCCAGTTGATTTCAAATGTCTTGAAAGTCATTTGTAATTGCAGCATATCTGATCTAAAAAAAGAGAAAAGCCTTATAAAGATGGGCCCGCCAAGAATATGTAGTGGAAAGAGATGGTGACTTGGGAAATACCTCACCCATCCAATAAAAGTACACTTCTAGTGATGACATAGGAAAGCTCTTTCAAAGATGTTCTGAAATAAAGGGTTAAATAACGCCACAAAACGCAGTCTTTTGTCAATTTTTTGCAGTGCAGAAAGTTCTCACATATGTAGGATCTTAATTCTCTGTATGGTCACTCTGTGAGAAAAACAAGGTGGGGATTATTATTCCTATGTTAGAGATTAGAGGATAGACCTTCTGAATCCCAGCCCAGTGCTCTGCCCACTGCAGGACTTGGCAGCTGCTATGCTCTGGGTGGCCATGTTTTATAATGCTATTTTTGGCTCCTGTGGGTTAAAGGAAGCTGTGTCTCAGGGTGAGCCCTACTGCCCACACCCAATTCCTAGCAATTCCTGGGAAGGCTGGTGATGAGCATTCTCTGTAAGAAAACAAACATCTTCTCAGAAAGAAAGAGAGACTGAGAGAAAGAGAGATTTCCCCAGAAAAAAGAAAAAAAAAACCTGTCATGAGATTCATGCTCTTGAAAACATCACTTCTGTTTGTCTTTCAAGACTTTCAGGTGAAAGTGCAATCGTCTGAGCTTAGCACCCAAGTCCCTTCAAATTTAATGCTTCTTCATATTTACCCCAGAAATAAGCCACTGTCCAGCTGGTGGAATTTGCCCCTGGCATTTGAAACCATGTTTATTTTTAATACGACACTTTCTTTTAAGCTATTCTCTCTATTTGGTAGGGCCATCTTTCATTTCTCTTTGTCCAAATCGTGCCCAGGTGTCCTGATGCTGACTCGAGTCCCATGGCCGCCACGCCACTTCCAGCGCAGGCTTAGCACATGGATTAAAGGTCCTTTCAGTGTCTTTTTCATGCATTGAATCCTGAGTGATTGCTGACTATAGCAGTCACAGCTGATCTGATTGCAAGTGACAGAAATTCAATTTGATCTGGCTGAAGCCAAAAGGGAAATTTACCGGAAGGCCTTTGAGGAATTTAATCTACTAAGAAAAGGTGGGAAGATCGAGGGCAGCTGGGCCTTGGGGACATTTGGAATCAGAGACTCAGAGTGCTGCCAGTGCTCTTTCCTTCTCTCATCTTTGCTTTCATTGTCATGATACCTTCTTTCTGTCAGCTTCTTCTGGGAGACATGGCGACCAACAGTTCCTGTGCTGTATATATACTCACAGGCTTTCCACTAGAGGAGGATGTAGATTTTCTCCTCCATTTCATTTCAGATAATTGTAGGGAAGTATTCTGATGGACCCACTTGCTTCAGATGCCTATCTCCAGAAATCTCTGGCATGGCTTGAGGCAGAATCACTTAACCTAAACTCTATCTGGAAACCTGAGGCTAGTTATTATTTCCAGAAGAGAGAAGAAATCACTGTGATCCAGGCAGCCTCCCTCGCAGCTGTGTACCACATCAACTTGTGTTCTCTGGGGAATTACACTTTGAAAGCACCATGTCTCCTCTCCCAAACAGTTCTGACAACATCTTGAGGATTGAGCTTAGGACCACGTGTTATCCCGGAGTTCTCATAGTACCTAATATAATGCTATAACATTTCATTCATTTACACAATATTGAGTGCCTCTTCTGTGGCAAGCCGGTACTAGATGTTGTAAGCGGAAACTTGTAATCCGCTCCAACTCTTGCCAAAAGTTACTTTTAGTTCTCTAAAATCACCATGCTGTTTCCCACCTCATTTTCATACGTGCTATTTCTTCCATCCAAAGTATCTTCTTAATTCCTCCTCCCTTGACAGGAAATCTCACTTAACTTCCAAGACTCCGCTGAGGTGTCACCACTTCTGGAAAGCCTTTCGTGACCTCTTCCCCTCATCCCCTCATCCCAAAGCTGCATAAAATGCCCCTCATTTGTGCTCTTACAACACACTTCATGACACTACTTGTAAGGGTTATTGTCTTGTGTGGTTTATTGCCGACTTTACAATGAGGAAACTGAGGCCAGCACAAAAAGATTAAATGCCAATTTATTTGGCTCCTGGGCAAGGTTCTGTGGTCCCGGGGAAAGAGGCCAGAGAAGTTACGCCCGATTTCTCTGGGCGTGGGGTTTTATAGGGAGTGAAGGCATTTGATTGGCTGTGGAGAAACAGGATGTGGACGTGGCAAGCTGCTATAGGTAGGTAGGCGGAATTTCCAGACGGGGCAACGTGCTATTGGGCAGGTTGTGGTGGGGCTTTCCAAGGGAGGGCTAGATGCGGAGTGCAGAGGGGATTTCCAAGGCAGAGCTAGATGATGGGCGTATTCTGTTGATGTAATTTTCAGGCGGGGAGAGGGATGGGCGTGTCCGAGCTCCTGGAGAGGCAACCAGCCTTACACTACTTATCACTGCCCATTACAAACATTTACGTGTTCCCTCCTGTATGAACAACCAGGGAAATCTCGTCCCTTGACTATCAGCATCTCTTGGGCAATTGTTGGAAATTGACATCCTTGAGCATCCCTGCAGACCTAATAAGTCAGAGACTGTAGTGGTGGGACCAGCAATTTATTTTAAAAATGAGCCCTTCAAGTGTTTCTGATGCACATTCAAGTTTGAGAACTACTGAGACAGATACTCCCAGTGGTCGTCACAGAATCTAGGTCATAACATGTGCTTGGTCAACTTTTGATGAGTAAATCAAAGAATCAATATTTTCTCCTCCTTGTGAAGATTTTAGATGTGTTGTTTCTTATTGGTTTCTTTTCAGGCACTATCAACAGGTAGATAACTAATTTCCATTCATTCATTCATTCATTAGATTATACATTCATTTATACATTAATTAGACTATCTAGAAAACTAGGGATTTAGGGATTCCAGAGTTAAATTTATACTGTTTGCCACAACAATGACATGATAGCCCTCCTAACCATAAGGAGTATTTTGGAAGCCTTTTTCCATGACTATAGGTCACAGTTTTATAAATATGATGTCTTTCATTGATCTTTTCAATAGTCAAGAAGAATTGCAGAGAAAATGATATTCTTGCAGCTGCTGGTATCCTTTGAGCTTTGTATGATTTCAACAGAAAAAAAAAAATACCCACTTAATCCTGAATACCTCCAAATCATATTTGCTGATAAACCCTGGATTTAAGTTGTAAACAAATTAAAGATTGAAAACTTTCCTTTGACACACTCTTTCAAAAACTTTATTACTGTCTGTGAGATACTTGGTTCCTTTCAGAGGGAACAGTTCTCTGTGTGCTAGGCTGAGCAAGGCCTTCCTGCACCTTGGCAAAGCCCAGTGGGAGTGTGTGTGAGAGACTGAGCTGTCTCAATGGCCCAATGTTATACTTTCAGCAAGCTTTTGAGAACAAAGTCTCTGTTTTTATTGCTCTCCCTGCCAGTGATCACTGCTGGCTTCTTTCAGTGGGACATTCCATGCCTTCACACTTAGTGCCAAAGCAGGGCATCCCTGAGCACTCCAGGCTCCTCACAGAGCCCTGAAATGAGGACATTCTTGAGGTACCTTTTATCCCATTCTGTAGACACACACACACACACGCACACACACACGCACACACACACACACACACACACACACACACATTTTCTGATAATCCTTTCCTGCATCCCAAAGAAGACAGTGAATATAAAGCCCCCAAGAACAAAAGTTATCTTATCACCAACATAAATTGTATATGTAAATTTTTAATACTGTAAATCATTAGTATCTGGAAACTTGTTTCACGTTGCAATGTGCATACCTTATGCCACAAAAAATGACTTAAATGAATGAATTTTTAAAGCTTAGAGGTCAGGGTTATATACACGCAGGATAAAACATGATTAATGTGGAAAGGTGTCACATATGGAATACAAAATTGGGCTACATAAAGTGATTTCTGACTGAGAATCTCTGGCTGTGTAACAATTTGCAGAGATTCATATTAAGCATGCAGATTCACCTGGAGTGTCTCATTTAGTAGATAGTCCAGGAAAATGTTAATTTTTACAGTTGTCCCAGGTAACTCTTATATGAAACTACTGTTGGGAAATACCAGATAAGATGTTCAACTTTTCTTACAATGCAGAGTCTGTGATGCTCTGTATTATCACACACTTCATGAACTCTCTCTCCCTCTCTGATTTCTAGCCAAATAAGGGAGGAGGTAGCAACAGCTTGTACATTATATTGGGTGTCAGTAAACCTGGGTTATGTTTCCATCTCTGCCGCAAACTAGCTCTATTACATTGGATGAGCCATTAGACTCCTCTAACCTTCAGTTTCCTTAAGCGCCAACTGGTCTATACTACTAAGCCAGTCATTTGCTTGTAAAAAGAAAAAGAGGCCAGGCACAATAGCTCACGCCTGTAATCCCAGCACTTCAGGAGGCTGAGGTGGGAGATCACCTGAGGTCAGGAGTTTGAGACCAGCCAGGCCAACGTGGTAAAAACCCGTCTCTACTAAAAATACAAAAATTAACCAAGCGTGGTGGCAAATGCCTATAATTCCAGCTACTCAGGAGGCTGATGCAGGAAAATTGCTTGATCCCAGGAGGCGGAGGCTGCAGTGGGCTGAGATCATGCCACTATACTCCAACCTGTGCGACAAGAGCAAAACTCCATCTCGAAATAATAATAATAATAATAAATAAAAATAAAAATAAAAATAAGAGAAGACTTTATTTGTGCTGTTTGTAGCATTTGGTAATTTTCACCATGCAAACACTCTAACCCAGAATGGATGTTTTCAAGCTATGTACGGGCTGTCACTGAACATGGAATTAGGAAGATGTTTACTCTTGCACGCTATTATAAGCTGGCTCCAGCTTACTATGGACTATATTCCTTCCAACTTTAAATGCCTACTTCATGTTATGTAACTAATGTCAAGGCACTGGAGAAGAAGAGGAAACATAATTGAATAATACAGGGCCTCTGTCACGAGAGAGACAGCCTCAGGCATGAATCACACTGATTTAAGGCTGTCTCAAACCAGGTTTTATATTTCCTTACTCAGACTGTATCTGAAGCCATTCACCTGGGTGTCTGGTTTCCAGACTTTGTTACAAACACACTGTACTTTCCTTCTCTAACTCTTCTAAAAAGTTAAAGAGGTGAAGACATGTCCAAATTTATTTTATTAGGCTCGAATTATTCTCATACTAAAACCAGACAAGAACACTGCAAGAAAAAAATTATAGGCTAATATCTTTGATGAACTTAGATGTAAAAGGTCTGAACAAAATACTAGCAAAAAAATATTCAACATCACATTAAAAGGATCATGCACTATGATCAAATGAGATTTATACCTTAGATGCAATGAAATTTCAGTATATATAAATCAATAATGTGATAGCATTAATAGAATGGAGGATAAAATCCGTATGATCACTCCCTACAGCAGTGTAAGTGTTCCTATTTCTCCACATCCTCTCTAGCATCTGTTGCCTCCAGATTTTTTAATGATCGCCATTCTAACTGGCATGAGATGGTATCTCAATGTGGTTTTGATTTGCATATCTCTAATGACCAGTGATGATGAGCATTTTTCATATGTTTCTTGGCCTCATATATGTCTTCTTTTGAAAAGTGTCTATGTTTTTGCCCACTTTTTAATGGGTTTGTTTGATTTTTCTTGTAAATCTGCTTTAGTTCTTTGTAGATTCTGGATGATAGCCCTTTGTCCAATGGGTAGATTGCAATATTTTTTCCATTCTCTTGGTTGCTAATCTAATGGGAGTGTAAATTAGTTCAACCATTGTGGAAGACAGTGTGGTGATTCCTCAAGGACCTAGAAATAGAAATTCCATTTTTACCCAGCAATACCATTATTGTGTATATATTCAAAGGATTATACATCGTTCTATTATAAAGACACATACATATATATGTTCATTGCAGCACTGCTTACAATAGCAAAGACCTGGAACCTATCCAAATGCCCATCAATGACAGACTGGACAAACAAAATGTGGCACATATACACCATGGAATACTATGCATCCATAAAGAATGATGAATTCATATCCTTTGTAGGGATGTGGATGAATCTGGAAACCATCAGTCTCAGCAAACTGACACAAGAACAGAAAATCAAACACCACATGTTCTCACTTATAGGCAGGTATTGAACAATGAGAACACATGGACACAGGGAGGGGAGCATCACATACTGGGGTCTGTTGGGGAAGACTAGGGGAGGGACAGCAGGGAGAAGGGAGGCTGGGGAAGGATAACACGGGGAGAAATGCCAGACATAGGTGATGTGAAGATGGAGGCAGCAAACCACATTGCCATGTATGTACCTATGCAACAATCCTGCATGATCTGCACGTGTATTCCAGAACCTAAAGTACAATTTAAAAAAAAATATATATTATATATATATAATCCGTATAATCATCTGAATAGATGCATAAAATTATTTGACAAAATTCAAGATCCTGTCATAAAAAAATGCTCAACAAACTAGATGTAGAAAAAAATGTACTTAAATATCATAAAAGCCATATATGACAAGTCCATAACTACCATCATACTCAATGCTGAAAGCTGAAATTTTTTCTTCTTGTATCAGTAACAAGACAAAGAAGCTTACTTTCACCATTTATATTCAACAGAGTGCTGAAAGTCCTAGCCAGAGCTATTAGACAAGAGAATAAAATGAAAGGCACTGAAGTGAAATTGTCTCTGGTTGCAGGCAAAATTCTCTTACACATAGAAAACCCTAAAGATGTCCCTCCAAAATTATTAGGACTACTAAACAAATTCAGTGAAGCTGCAGGATACAAAATCAACACACAAAAATCAGAAGGATATCTGTACACAAACAACAAACTATTCAAAAAGTAAATTAAGAAAAGCATCCCATTTATAATAGCACAAAAATAATAATATAGTTAGGAATAAGTTTAACCAAGGACATAAAAGACCCTGTACAGTGAAAACTATAAAACATTGATGAAAACAATCAAAAGGGACAAAAATTAAGAGAAAGATATCTCTTGTTCATGAATCAAAATCATTAATATTGCTAAAGTGTCTGATAAAAGTGATCTACAGATTAAATGCAATTCCTGTCAAAATTTCAATGACAGTTTTTACAAAAATAGAAAGAATGCTGAAATTTACTGGAATTACAAAAGACCTCAAATAACCAAAACAATCTTGAGCAAGGGGAACAATGCTGGCGGCATCACAATACCTGACTTTAAAATCTACTATAAAGTTATAGTAATCAAAGCAGTATGATACTGGTATGAAAACAGGCACATAGAATAATGGAAAAGAATAGAAATCCACTACCTAACCCACTCATATATAGTCATCTAATCTTTGCCAGGAGTACACACAATGGGGAAAGGAGAATATTTTTAATAAATGGTGTTGGGAAAACCTGATATCTTCATACAAAAGAGTGAAATTGGATCCTTGTCTTACATAATACACAAAAATTAACTTGAAATTGATTAAGGACTTAAAAGTAAGATCTAAAACTGTAAAACTACTAGAAGAAAACAATGGAAAACATTTCACTCCTTGACACTGGTCCTGTAATAATTTTTTCTTTAATATGACTGCTAAAGCAAAGGAACCAAAAATAAAAATAAACTATTGAGACTACATTGAACTAAGACTTTGCTGTACTTCCTGCAGTCAATGAAATAATAAATAAAATAAAAAGGCAACTTTTGAAGCAGGAGGAAATATTTATATACTGTGTATTATATTCAAATTATAATATCAAGTGAAGAGTTAATATGTAAAATATAAAAGAAACTGATATAACTTAATATTTGCAAAACAGAAATCTCAAATGATTCGATTAAACAAGGGGCAAATGACCTGAATTGACGCTTGTCCAAGAAAATATATAAAAGTGACCAACAGTTACATGAAAAGGTATTCAGCATCACTAACTATCAGGGATATTGCAAGTCAAAACCACAATGAGATATCCCCTCACTTGATGGGATGGCTGTTATCAAAAGGCAAGAGAAAACAATTGTTGGTGACAGTGTCGAGAAAAGTGAACCCTTATACACTGTTGGTTGGAATGTAAATTAGTAGACTTATTATAGAAAACAGTATGGCATTTCCTCAAAAAGTTAAAAATAGAACTACCATATGACACAGTATTTCCACTTTTAGGTGTATATTTAATGGCAATAAAATCAGTATGTGGAAGAGATATCGGAATTCCCATGTTCATTACAGCATTATTTACAATAGCCAAGATATGGAAACAACCTAAGTGTCTCTGAATGGATTAATGGATACATACACAAACATATACACACATACACAATGAAATATTATTATTTAGCATTTAGAAAGAAGGAAATTCTGTAATCTGCCACAACATGAATAAACCTCAAGAACATTATGCTAAGTAATGTAAGCTAGACAGAAAAAAAACATACTGTATGATCTCTCTTATATATCAAATCTAAAAAAGTCTGTGAACCCCAAATAACTGATACAGGTCTCAGTCAATTTAGAGAGTTTATTGTACCAAGGTTAATGATGTGCCCATGACACAGCCTCAGTAGGTCCTGATGACATGTGTCCAAGGTCATTGGGGCACCACTTGGTTTTATACATTTTAGGGAGACATGAGACATCAATCAATATATGTAAGACGTACATTAGTTCAGTCCAGAGAGGCGGGACAACTCAAAGTAGGGAGGGGCCTTTCAGGTAACAGGTCGATAAGAGACAAAGGATTGCATTCTTTTGAGTTTCTGATTAGTCTTTCTAAAAGAAGCAATCAGATATGCATTTATCTCAGTGAACAGAGGGATGACTTTAGTTCTGTCTGTCCTTTGTTCACAAATAATTTTCTTATAGACAAACTGTGAAGGAAATATGTAACTTTTTAATTTTAGTAGGTATCTACTTTAGGAATACAATGATAGACAGGTTTGCCATAAGTAGTTCTCAGCTTGACTTTTCCCTTTGGCTTAGGGGTTGAGGGTCTTGAGATTTATTTTCCTTTCGCATTTTCCATCCTTTTATTTTTAAAATATTCTGGAAAAAGGATTTTAGAAGAAAATGAGTCTCTGGTCTCAGGTTTTATCTAATCTCTCATAGTGAGAATGATTTATTCTTAGATGAGTAGGTCCCACATTATTAGGAAAGCTGATTTTTAGCAGATTGTTAGCTGAAAACAGATGGCCTCAATAGGCAAAATTATTTAACTCTTGATAATATTTTGTGTGTGTGTGTGTGTGTGTGTGTGTGTGTGTGTGTGTGTGTATTTATGTATTTATTTTTGGCAGTGAGGATTCCCACAGGAGAAATATTTTTTTTTTTTGCAACCGAGTTCAGAAGGCAGAACCCAATATATCCCCAGAACTGCAGTCTGTTCTTATCAATATGAGAGCAACAATGAAATGCCTTTCATTCATTCTCTCTTTGCATTGCTATTTTTATTGCATATTTGATTATGGTAGTGACAAGTGAGCACTAAATTCTCATAACTTAATGTGTTCTAAGTGAAAAACAAAATATGGTGAACATAGTAAGTGGTCAAAAATTGATTGAAGTAAAATTTTTGGAAAAGAAGGTGAAGGAAGAAAGAAAGTGAGGGCACATTTATTGACTGCCCTACATCTGTTGTGATAACACATTTATTTAAGGCTCACCATGTTTCAGGCATTGTGATGAAAATAGTTTTATATAGATTATAACTTATTTATCCTCAAAAGAAGTCTGAGAGTAAATCATGTCCTTATCCTTAATTTTATAGATGAAGAAACCAAGGCAAAGATAATTTAAATAACTTAAATGTCATACAATTTATAAGTGGTACAGAGGATACTGGAACACAAATATGCTCTTGCCTTCAACAATTCTATTATAATTTGTTATATGCCAGGCTGAGGCTCCCATAAGGTTAAGTAATGTCTTCAATGTCACATAGCTAGTTAATCATGGTTCCTGGAATCAAGTTCATAAAATAAAAGCAGCATGCCAGAAAAGATGGCTGGAACAACAATGGGCAGGTAGCATAAGCCTCTATTTCAGAAGCAGTTCAAGTACATATGTAAGAATTTATTTTGTCTGTTTTATCTGCCATTGTTTTCATCCCAGACTTCTCATGTAAGCTACAAATCGATATATGCAGCTGCCTAATTGATTTCTCCCCAAAACCTACTTATCAAAGTCTTGTTCATTTCAGTAAATGACCTCTCCATCTCTCCAAACCCCATCTTACTCATGCTGGAAGCCTGGGAAGTATCTCTGACATCACCTTCTCCCTACATCTATCTCTTTAGAATCTGAATTTTCAAGATATTATAGATAGACTTTAAGGGAGAGGCATAATCCCTTGAGATCATTATTAGCATATTAGGTTTTCAGTTGTTTGATTACTTACATTTTTCATTAACAAAAAAAAGATTAAAAGAGTCAAACCTGCAGCTTTTCCTCCACACTTCTGTTTTACCCAAGGCAGCTGATAATCCATTCTATATACTTTAACTAGGGTAAAATTTTGAAACACCAGTCAGATTATAACAATATTCTGCTTAAAACTCTTAAAAGACTCCCCATTGCCTTTAATATACAGTAAAACATGCTCAACACAAAGGGCAGACCTTGCATGATTAGAAACCTGCCATTCTTATCAGTTTCTTCTTATTCTACTCACTCTCTTGCTTTTTTTTTCTTCTCTCTCCCCCTCCAAATACTTTGACTTATCTGAGTTATTAGATCACATTTAAAAGCTTTCTTATCTCAGGGCCGTTGCATATGCTGTTCAATATGCTTGGAATTCTCCCCACACTCTACCCTACTTTTACCTTGCTAAATCCTAATTCATTCTTTTGGTATCAACTTTAATATAACTTTCATAGGGAGATGTTTTAGTCTGTGTATTAGTCTGTTCTCACACTGCTATAAGGGACTACCTGAAACTGGGTACTTTATAAAAAAAAAAAAAAAGCTTTAACTGCCTTATGCTTCCACAGTCTGTAGAGGATGTGTGACTGGGGAGGCCTCAGGAAACTTACAATTATGATGGAAGTTGAAGGGGAAGCTGGCTGAAGCAGGAGGAAGAGAAAGGAGGGAAGGTGCTACACACTTTTAAACAACCAGACCTCGTGAAAACTCACTCACTATCACCAGAAGGGGAATATATTCCCCATGATCTAATCACCTCCCATCAGGTCCTTCTCCCCAAATTGAGAATTATAATTTAATATGAGATTTGGGTGGGGACACAGAGACAAACCATATCATTCCACCTCTGGCACCTCCCAAATCTCATGTCCTTCTCACATTTCCAAACACAATCATGCCTCCCCAACAGTCCCCAAAGTCTTAACTCATTTCAGCATTAACTCAAAAGTCCAAGTCCAAAGCCTCATCTGAGACAAGGCAAGTCCCTTCCACCTATGAGTATGTAAAATAAAAAACAATTTAGTTACTTCCTAGATACAATGGGGGTACAGGCATTGGGTAAATGCTCCCATTCCAATTTGGAGAAATTGGCCAAAACAAAAGGGCTACAGGCCCCATGCAAGTCCAAAACCCAACAGGGCAGTCATTAAATCTTAAAGCTTCAAAATACTCTCCTTTGACTCCATTTCTCACTTCCAGGTGGCAATGGTGCAAGGGGTGGGTGCCAAAGGACTTTTTCAGCTCCAACCCTGAGGCTTTGCATGGTTCAGCCTCTGCAGCTTCTTTTATGGGCTGACATTGAGTACTTGCAGCTTTTCTAGGTGCATGGTAGAAGCAGTTGGTTGATCTACCATTCTGGGATCCAGAGGATGGTGGCCCTCCAGTTCTCATAGCTTCACTAGGCAGTGCCTCAGTGGAGACTCTGTATAGGGGCTCCAAATCCACATTTTTCCTCCACTTTCTCCGAGCAGAGGTTCTCCACAAGGGCTCTGCCCCTGCAGCAACCTTCTGCCTGGACATCCAAGCATTTTCATACATCCTATGAAATCTAGGCAGAGGCATCCAAGCCTGAACTCCTGCCTTCTGTGTGCACACAGGTCCAACACCATGTGGAATCCACTAAGGCATGGGGCTGGCACTCTTTGCAGCAATGGCCCAAGCTGTACATTGCCCACTTTTAGCAATTGCTGGAGATGAAGCAGCTGAGACACAGGATGCCATACCCTGAGGCTGCACAGAGTAGTGGGGCCCTGAGCCTGGCCCATGAAACTATTTTCCCCTCATAGGCTTCAAGACCTGTGATAGTAGGCGCTGCTGCAAAGGTCTCTGAAATGCCCTAGAGGCATTTTCCCCATTGTCTTGGCTATTACCATTTGGCTCCTCATTAATTATGTAAATTTCTGCAGCAAGCTTGAATTTCTCCCCAGAAAATAGATTTTTCTTTTTTTCCTGCATGATCAGCTCAAATTTTCCAAACTTATGCTCTACTTGCCTTTTAAATATAAGTTCCAGTTCCAGGTCATTGCTCTGTTTATGCAAATTAGCTTAGGCTTTTAAAAGTAGCCAGATCACTCTTGAATACTTTGCTGCTTAGAAATTTCTTCTGCCAGATACCCTACATCTCCCCTCTCAAATTCAAAGTTCCACAGATCTCTAGAGCAGGGAAAAAATGCCACCAGTCTCTTTGCTAAAGAATAACAAGAGTCACCTTTACCTTAGTTCCCAACAAGTTTATCTCCATCTGAGACCACCTCAGCCTGGACTTCATTGTCCATCTCACTATCACCATTTTGGTCACAACAATTCAACAAGTCTCTAGAAAGTTCCCAACTTTCCTTCATCTTTCTCTCTCCTTTTGAACCCTCCAAACTATTCCAACCTCTGACTGTTTCCCAGCTCCAAGGTTGCTTCCATATTTTCAATTATCTTTATAGCAATGCCTCACTTCTCTGATAGCAATTTTTATATTAGTCCATTCTCACACTGTTATAAAGAACTACTTGAGATAGGTACTTTATGAAGAAAAGACCTTTAATTGGCTCATGGTGCCACAAACTGTACAGGAAGCATGACCAGGGAGGCCTCAGGAAACTTACAATTATGACAGAAGGGAAAGGGGAAGCTGGCATGTCCTACAATGCTGGATCTGGAGGGTGAGAGAGTGAACATGGATGTGCTACACACTTTTAACTGTCCAGATTTTATGAGTACTCACTCACTATCACAAAAACAACAGGAAAAAATCTGCCCCCATGATTCAATCACCTCCCACCAGGTCCTTTCTGCAACATTGGGAATTGCAATTCAATGTGAGATTTGGGTGAGAACACAGAGCCAAATCATATCAGTCTGTTAGGGGTACTATGAGAAAATACGATAAACTGTATAGCTGATAAACAACGAACATTGATTTCTCATAGATTTGGAGGCTGGAAAGTTAAAGATTAAAGTGCTGGCAATTCTGTGTCCAGTGAGGGCTTGCTTTCTCATAGATGGCACCTGCCTTATAGATAACTCTGCCCTCACAATCTAATCATCTCTCCAGAGCCCCGGCTCCTAATACCATCACCTTGGAGAGTATGATATCCACATGTAAATGTTGGGGTTTGTAAGCATTCAGTCAATTGAAGTAGACCATTCCTGATGCCACCATCTACAGCAGACCCCTTTAGGGGATATTCTTATAGCACTCTCTACTTCATACACATGAATCATCACAAATTGTAATTATATATATATTTTAAATTTAGTTTTTAATTGACAACATTGTGTATATTATGATATATAGCATGATGTTTTGATATATGTGTGCATTGTGAAATGGCTAAATCAAGCTAATTACATATTATTACCTCACATACTTATTTTTTTCATGCTGAGAGCATTTAATGTCCACATTTCTCATAGCAGTTTTCATATGGAAGACATATTTTTATTAACTGTAGTCACGATAAAATTTTAGCTAGGCAGAAAGATAAAGTTGTAATTAAAATTAGAAGTGTAAGTTCTTGAGCTTATCCTTCTAACTGAAATTTTTTGTGCTTTGACCAATATCTTCCTAATCCCCCTACTCTCAAGCTCTGTTAACAAGCACTTTACTCTCTGTTTCTGTGAGTTTGGCTTTTTTATAATCTACATATAAGTTGAATCATTTGACATTTTTCCTTCTGTCCTGGATTATTTTACTTAATATAATGTGCTCCAATTTCAACCACATAGGTGCAGATGACAGGATTTCCTTCCTTTTAAAGGCAAAAAAAAATTCTAGTATGTATATATATCACATTTTTTTTATTCCTTCATGTGTTGATGGAAACGTAAGTTGATTTAGTATCTTGGCTATTCTGAATAATACTGAAAAAACATGACAGTGCAGATGTCTTTCAACATACTGATTTAATATCATGTGAATATTTACTTAGTAGTGTAATTACTGGATCATATTGCAGTTCTATTTTTATTCATTCAAGGAACCTTTACACAGTTTTTTATAATGGTTTTTCTAATTTACATTTTCACCAGCAATATTCACATCCCCTATCTATCACAACGCACTATCACATGTCACTATATGTCCACATCCATGCCAACACTTGTTATCTTTCTTTTTTTTTTGACAATAGCCATTCTAATGCATATAAGATTTCATTATGGTTTTGTTTGCATTTCTCGGAAGACTAATTATGTTAAGCATGTTTTTATACACCTTTTTGCTATTTGTATGTCTTCTTTGAGGTCTTTGTCCTATTTTTGATTGGGCAATTTTTTATTGGCTGAGTTTAGTTTCTTATCTATTGTGAATATTTACCTTTTATCAGATTATGGTTTGCAAACATATTCTCCTATTCTATAGGTTACCTCTTTACTCTGCTTATTGTTTCTTTAGCTATGAAGAAGGTTTTTGGTTTAATATAATCCCATTTGTCTATTTTTGCTTTAGTTACCTGTGCTTTTGGCATCATATTGAAAACAATCTTTGCCCAGAACAATGTCATGGAGTTCTTTTCCTATGCTTTTGTCTAGTAGTTTTACAGTTTATGGTCATACATTTAAGTCCTTAAACAATTTTGAGTTGATTCTTGTATATAGAGATAAGGGTTTAATACAATTCTTCTGTGTGTGGATATCTAGTTTTCTCAGCACCATTTATTGAAGAGACTGTTTGTTCCCCTCTTATTGCCTTTGTCAAACATCAAATGACCATAAAAACATGGACTTTTTTCTCATGTCTATATCTTGTCCCATTAGTCTATGTGTCTGTCTTATGCAGGTACCATGCTGTTTTGATTGATACAGCTTTGTTGTAGATTTGAAGTCAGGTAGTGCGATGCCTCCAGCTTTGTTCTTTTTCCTCAAGGTTGCTTTGGCTATTCCAGATATTTTGGGTTTCCATACAAAATTAGGGTTATCTTTTCTATTTTTGTGACAAATGCCATTGGAATTTTGATATTGATTGAATCTGTAGATCACTTTGGATAGTATTAAGATTTTAACACTATTAATAGTTCTAACTCATGAACACTGGGTATCTATCCATTTATTCATATCTTCTTCAGTTTATTTTGTTAATATTTTGCAGTTTTCAGTGTTCAGATCTTTTTCCTCTTTGGTTATATTTATTCCTGAGTTTAAATTTTCTTTTGTATCTATTGAAATTAAATTGTTTTTGAGTAATTTGTCATTAGTGCATAGAAATACTACTGATTTTTTATGTTGATTCTGTGTTCTTCAACTTTACTGAATTTATTTTTGTCCTAAAAGTTTTTGTTAGAACAGTGGCTCTGGGGTTAGGGATGGGAGAGGTAGAGGATTCTTTCCCAAGGCTGATCAAGAGAAACTGCTTCTTCGGTGTGGAGGGGTGTGTAGCTGCATCTCCTTGTGTGGAGTTCTCCAGTGGGACTGGATATTGCTTGCCTCAGTGACAGGGATGCCTGTGTTCTCTGCAGAGCAGGCCAGTGGTGACCAACATGATTCTCCTCACATGGCTGATATCTATAACTTCTGTGTTTCTTTGCTCCTAGCAGTCATCTGATGCCTCAGATATGCTAATCTCGCCAGCAATCCTTTCCATGTGCATAATCTCTGGGTTTTATTTTGCTACACTGTGTTGCTGCAGATTCTTTAATGAGCCCTCAAGTCCTCTCTGAGCTATTTTGGTTTTTCAAAGCTGTCTATATGTGGTTTGTGTGTGTGAGAGGAATAGGCGCAATGAGCACCAGTGTCTTATGCTGCACCATTGTTGTGACATCACCCTATAATATGTTTTTTAAATCATTTGTTTAATGCATATTTCTCCAACTAGACTAAAGACCACATGAGGGAAAGACCTTTATATTCTTCAATGTCGAGCATCCTATTTGATGCATAGTTGTAGGTGATCAATAAATACTTACTGAATAAATCAATTGATAAAGAGATAGATAGAAGGATGGACAGGTAATGTTATTGTTATTTTAGTTCGACTAAAAATTGAATGACCTTCTAGAAGGTATCTTCCAATCTCAACAATTTCTTCCTGCTTAAAATTGCATTTTCTTTTGGCTCAACCAAACTTCCCTCTCTTACTTACTTTCTCATCTGACAGCTTCTATTTAATCACCTTCACAGTCCTCTATTTCTCTCCTCTATTTATCTGCTCATCTCCTAGCTACTTGGCCTCCCAGATTTCTGTTGTTAGGTCACTACTCTTTTGTCCATGTACTCTACTGAGATGATCTCCCCCAAACCAATTACTCCTTTATTAATGGCTCTGATGATTTCATATATCTAGCCAATAGCTTGCCCTCAAATTTCAGATAATGTGAACTGCTGGCATCTTCATTTTGAGTTTCAAATTCATCATAACTAGAGCCAAGCTTATATTTTCCTGAAAATCTGCTTCTGTTTCTGTTTTCTATCTGCATTCTTATGTGTGGAAGTGTGTTGCCCCCCTGTGCAAATATCTACCATAACACTTCAGCACATTTCATTGAAATTTTGCTTTTATTATACAAGCAGTTAACAACTTTTAGACAGGATCCATGTCTGATTTATCTTTGTGCTCTTAGCACAAACATGAGGCTGGGCATGGTGGCTCACACCCATAATGCGAGCACTTTGCGAGTCAGAGGCGGATGGAGCACCTGAAGTCAGGAGTTTGAGACCAGCCTGTCCAACATGGTGAAACCCAGTCTCTACCAAAAATACAAAAGTTAGCCGGACGTGGTAACAGATGCGTGTAATGCCTGCTACTGGAAGGAGAATTACTTGAACCCAGAAGACAGAGGTTGCAGTGAGCCAAAATGGTGTCATTGTACTTCCAGCCTAGGCAACAGAGCAAGATTCCATCTCAAATACATAAATAAATAAATATAGAATAAATAAATCAGTCATGATTTCTGTCTAAAAGTTGTTAACTGCTTATATAGACTTAGCACTGTATATGACATAGAATTGGTATTTGGGTGCATTGCTGATGTGAGTTCATGTCTGAATGTCACAATCATTGCAGATTCCTTAACTTGACCTCTTGTAGTTATATTTGATATATCTTTGCTGCAGAATTATGACATTCAGTCAACCACTAAATTTCATGGATTCTACCTCTAAAATATCTCATGGGCTCCCTTCTTTCCGATTTTTTTTCCCTTATCCAGAACCTTCACAAAACTATTGCAATGACTTATTAACCATTATGATTACATATATATTTTTCTTATCAGTATATCCTATAAAATGTTCTCTTCCTTCGCGACTATCTGACAGATGTTCAATGGGTGATTACCATTTCCCGCACAGTTTTAGACACTGGAGATATAACAGTTAACAAGACAAAACAAGTTGTCAAGGAGCTTTATTTTGATTGGAGGAGAGCTAAAATTAAGCAACAGCCAGATTTATTATATATTTTAAAATAGTGTTAAGTGCTACAAAGAAAAAGTAAAGCAGAAAAAGTCAATAGACAAGGGGTTCCTTGGTGTGTTAGTGAGGAAAATATTTAGATTGATTAGTCAGGTAAAGGTGTATCTGAAGAGGTAACATTTTAATAAAATTAAAGAGTAAATTCCAAATGAAAGAGGAAATATTTTAATAAAGTAATAGAGTAAATTCCAAATGAAATTCCCTTTTGGCAAACCAGACTCATGTGACACGTTCTCTAGAAAGCGTTCACCAATATTTACAACTGGAATTGACATTTTGATCTTTGCTGTCTCCATAGTTCTTTGCTAATATGTCAGCTATAGGTGTTCTTAAATATCTTTTTATTAGAGCCCAGTTGATTCAAAGTCTCCAAACATTTCTCTATGACCCTATCACATTTCCAGTTAAAAAAAAAGTAGGGATCTTCATAATAGTTTGAAAAACACTTGTCCAGGTCATTGCCCCTATTTCATAGATTTCAATTTAGCCCCATGTATTGCAATTTACAAGCTCAAACATGTACTGGCAATTATTCCCCTTTGTGCATGTATCATGTATTAGAATGTGACATCTTTGAAGGCAGGAATGTGATCTAAATTCTATTTTCTCCCACTTCTACAAATTGCCGCTGTTGCACATCATATTTGTTGAATTTGTACTATTATCATAGACTATACAGAGAGGATTCATTAAGTGATGTTTGTAGAAGAGCCGTAATAAAGATAGAGTAGATAATCACTGCAATGCAAGTTTTTTATTGGAAGAAGACTTGCTGTACATTGGCTTATTATGGAAATTCAATGCACTGTGGATCAAAACCAACTGTAAAACCAGTATTTTTTCTTACACTTTGTTTTCCCACATATTTCATTTCTCCTATATATTCAATACTTTCCTCAGAATTCTTGGTTATAGATGAGGAATTCCTCATTGAGATTTGTCTTAAGAATACAATAGGAACAATGAAAATTATAAATAAGCTGCCATTTCTCTGAATCAAATAAGTGTCTCACTGTGCAGGTAGTGACATGGAAAGCAAACTGCTGGGCCTTGCCATAGTTCCAGGAATTACCTTTTCTTTGAGGTGGGGGGTATTGAGCCATCTGCTCCAGGTTAACAGTGTGGAAAAGTGATATATTGGATAGATTAGAAAGCCATTTTGAAGAAATGAACAATTGTTTGACAATAACAATTTTTTTAGTTTTTTTATCTTTATAAAATTCACTGCTTATGATTATAAAAGAAATGCATGTTCATTTGTAGATGCAATAAAATACAGGAAAATATAAATGAGGAAACACACCACAATGGTAATTTATAATCTTATTGCTCAAAGATAATAACCGTTTGAATTTTGGTGTACCTTTTTCTAGTGTTTTTGTCTATGTTTATGTATATGTGTGCATGTACAAAAAAGTATATGCATGTTTGTGTTATTATTAAAGGTTACTAAAAATAGTTGAACACATTACAAAATTCACTATACTGTGCAACTTCTACTTGTGGATATATGTTAAAACCTTGTGTTTTTGCCACCTTTTTTCATAATCTTGAGGAAATGAAAGAATGAATCCTGGCTGTCACTGGTAGTGGTGCTATTCTGTTATGGACAGACCACAGAATTAATGAGTGCCATGTGCCAGGAGAGGCACATATGAAACATCTGTAAGAGGAGACAAATAACAGAGTTTCTTTACAAATAGGTTTTGATTACATGTTCACATGTAACTTAATTACTGAATAATTCTTTTTTGTAAATATCCATTTATCTTTGAATAACTGCATTTTCAAAGTTAAGATCTATTCTATGTACAGTTTATAGCTTGGTCTTTTCTTTTTTTAAACTTTTATTTTAGATTCGGATGCATATATACAGGTTTGTTATGTAGGTAAAATTGTGTCACGGGGGTTTGTTGTAGAGATTACTTTACCACCCAGGTAATAAGCCAGGTACCAGCAGTTATTTTTCCTGAACAATTTTTTAGAAGATAAATTTTAAAATGTATTTTTGATACAAATAGTACTTTTCTAGATTAAAAATTGCTATATTTTAAATATCATGTAGAGTTGCTTCCAAATAATTATTGGTTTATTTACTATTTAATTATACATGAATGGATTTTATTCAAATGTGGCACTGACCTTATGCTGTTTATTTCTACCTAGTACTTTTATAATGAAGAGGAGACAACATTGCACTGAAAGGCAAGAACACAAGCTTATTGCCTTGACATTTGCTGTGAACCATTATATGATGTTGAACAAATTACTCAACATAATGTTTTATCTATATGTTCAGTCATTTATAAAGTACCTTTTAGTAATAACAATATTGTATAAATGTTATTGAATACAATCCTTTTTGTTGTAATAAGAGTATGCTCTAATTAGCATAGGCAAAAGAGGGGATTATAAAAGAATTGTAGATGTCTCAAGGAGCTGAAAGTCAATATTGCAACTGAGCCTCAGCAGTGATCTGGAACTTGGGGCTTGTATGGCTCGCATAGATTTTTTTCCTCCCTGACATTCTGCACGTCTGTATCATTCAATCAAAATGAAATTGGAATTTATTCCCAGCTTTGAATTATTCAGGAAACAAACACTCATACAAATGGTGTCAGAAGCCCATTTTTACCTGGTTCAATCAACTGTGATCTATGAGTAGGGTTCAGGTAAGAGGGTCATATTATATGAGCATGTTTTCCAGGAGCCCTATGACTGTAACTATGGGGGTGAGAGGTGTGTAAAGGTGATTGGGTGAGTACTGAGATTCAGTTCCCAGGAAAGAGAGTTTGAGAAGTTTGAGAAGCTGTGGTATGCAGAATAATTTTTCCTCCCCAAAATGTCTATGATGTAATCCCCAGAATTTTTGAATATATTATATTACATAGCAAGAAAGAATTAAGGTGGTATAGAGAATCACGATTGTTAATCAACTGACCTTGAGGTAAGGAGATTATTCTAGATGATCTGGACAGGCCTAATGTAATGTGAAGGGTCTTAATCATATAGAGGAAGAAGATCAGAGTCAGAGAGAGATTTCAGAATAATATCCTACTGGATTTGAAGGTAAACGGGCCACAAGCTAAGGAATATAGATGGCCTCTAGAAGGTGGAAAAGGCAAGAAAATAGATTTCCCTCAAGATCCTCCAGAAAGAATGTCACCTTGTTAATGGCTTGATCTTAGTCCAGTGAGACTCATTTTGTACTTCTGCCTTCTAGACTGTAAGATAAGACATTTGTGTTGTTTTAAGTCACTACACTCCAGTTCATTTGTTAGAGCTGCAATAGAAAATTAATATAGAGGTTAATTCAATAGCATTCCTGTATATTTAGGGATGGCAGCTTTCCTCAGAGCAAAATATGTAATTGTGAACTATTCTAAATAAAAGGAAAAATGAATTTGTTATAAAAAGTATAAAACACTGATCTTTCATAACTATAATTTCTTAAGTTATTTTATAAATAATTATTAAATTGTTGACCCTACAATGTGCTAGCCATTAGAGGAAACAACAGTAAACGAGAGATGCAAACTAGGCACCAAAGAGATTAGCACTAAACCACTGGTGTCACTATACACATTATCCTGGTCGTCCCAGACACACAAGAAATATGCTTTGTACACATTCATATTCAGTGAGATTAAGCTTATGTTTTACCTAAATAAGTGCAAAGTCCCCAGAGTTAACTTCCAATCATTTTTCTATACATTGAAACATTCATTTTTTGTTCATGACTGTAATATGGAATTCAGCTGATTCTGACTTCTTCTTTAGGCTCGATTCCACTGTGGCACTAAAATCTCCACCCCCAACTGCTCCAGTAATTAAAACAGCATTAATTCTTTTAGATAATTTAGAATTCTATTCAACATATAATTTCTGAAGTCTTTTTCCAGTGTGCATAAATTCCTGCCTAAATGTGTGTCCATTTGTAGCACTGTATTACAACAGAAACTTTTTTAAGAGAGACTTTGTTTCTGAACAACAGGTTTCTAAAAGATAGGTATTATACAATGTGCAAATAGATTTGAGGATTTTTAAAGTCTTGAGATAATTAGTTGCCTTTGATCAAGAGAAGTTGACGTTTGTGTGCCTCAGTCAATGAATCCATGAAATCTATGTCTTACAGCAAAATGTTTTCAGCAAAGAGTATCTATGAAAACATGTAAGTTTAGATGTAGCTGGAAATTATCACCACATCAATTCTTGTCCCTTTCATCATTAGATTTTATTTTTTTCCACGAGAACTCTGTTAAATACGTCTTTTAGAGAGAGGTTGTACAATGCATCTCTAGACAGGATTCTATAATGGCATCGGATTCACAAAGGCCTCCCCTCAACTTCTGGAGTGTTGACGGGGTCTTATGAATTTAGGCTTATCTCTGTCTCAGAGTTGTTGTCTGACATTTCCTTTTCCATTTTGTATAACACAGATAAAGTAATGCACCACAGCCTCTTCCTCAATCGCCACACACACATATACATGCCAACCATAGTTACACAAAATATGTGCTGGTATGTCATAGTTCACAAATTTGATTGGAATGGAAGGGCACAGAACAGTGGTTCACCTTTCAGCAACAGAAAAATATGTCAAATTCAACATTCTGGCATGCCTGATTGTATTAGGTTTTTATTGTTGGCATAGCAAATTGACACAAGCTTAGTTGTTCAAAACAAAACAGATTATTTACAGCCCTGGAGATCAGAAGGAAATCTCACTAAAATCAAAGTGTCAGCACGTCTGGTTTCTTCTGGAGGCTGCAGAGAAGAGTATGTTTTCTTCCTTTGTCAGCTTCTAGAGAAGGGATCATGACTCTTTTCCCTATATTCAAAGAGAGTCACTCAGACTTCTGCTTTCATTGTTCCATCTGCTTTTTCTTATTTTGATCTTCTGGCTTCTCTCTTATAAGGGTCCTTGCCATTACATTGGGCTCACTGGATAATTAAAGATAGTCTCCATGCTCAAGATCCTTGAATCAATCATATCTGAAAGGTTTCTTTTGCCATGTACTGGGGATTACAATGTGTAAGTTGTGGGTGGGGATCATATATTCTGCCAACAACAGAGAAAACAACATATAAAATGTTTATTTTTCTTCCTACATCAGGGAAATTTTACTGCAATTTACATTGTGACTCAGGCTCATACATCTTAATAGCTCCTCTATCCTCTCCTCCTCCACATCAATTTTTCTCTTCACCATGTTTCTCCTAGATTTCTCTAGGTAACTTCAAGCTTGTCCTACTTCTTATATATAGCCATTCAACTCTGTTCTGCTATTACAAGCTAACTCTAATACTTGTCTACCTTTGTCGATCTGAAATTATCAAAGTTTAAGCAGAAAGGCAGAGTTTTTCATTTAACTGGAAACATTATCTCTAGTGAATGAATGTGGAAGGAAAAAATACCCTTATATTATGTAGAGCTTTGACCCTAAAACCTAGAGAACTCCTCCCTATTATAGTCAACTCAGCTGGATATTATGTGAATTGTGAAAAGTTGCCTTTTATTTCGTCTAGACTATTTATTGGTCTTTTACCTTTGGACTTAGGCAAAGTGAGTCTTTTTTATAAGGTCCGGATGAGAGACTGCCAAAGCCAACCATATTATGTAGCTCATGCCTTTTAGAACTTTTGGAGCTTTGAGAATTCATCTCCTATTACAAAGTCTTTCCAGAGTAGAAACAGAAGCCTTCTCACTTAGAGGCTGCTGCAACATTATTTTACCACATTGAACAGATAGGAAGAAAGAACCAGAAAAATAATAAAAAAGGAGTTGTTATGAGTTCAATTGTGTTCTCCAAATTGCACATGTTGAAGTCCTAACCCCTTGTATGTGAGAATGTGACTTTATTTGGGAGGAGGATCTTTAGAGATATAATCGAATTAAGACAAGGCCATTGTGGTGAGCACTAAATATAGTAAGACTGATGTATAAAAAGGGAAGATGGCCACGTGAGATTTAGACAACAGAGGAAGAGATTGGAGCGACATTATGCAAGTTAAAATATGCCAAGGATTGATGGCCACTACCACTAGAAGCGAAGAGGCAAGGAAGGATTCTACCACACAGGTTTCAGAGGGATTGTGGCTTTGACAATACCTTAATTTTGGATTTCTAGCTTTTGGAACTATAAGACAGGAAATGTTGTGCTAAGCAACCCAATGTATGCATGGTACTTGCTACAGAAGTCCTAGGAAACAAAGGCAGGTGCCAAACACAGAAAACTGAGCTTTCGACTTCATAGCAACTTCAAGCTCCAAGTGTGTGGGTGGAACCTACCTATGTCTACTCCTTCCAGAAATGGAATAAATAAAGATGAGGAAACTTGAACCCTTCAAAATGTTAGATCTGCCACTTATTCTTCATATGCTGTTGTTTATTATGTGTTACATTTATGGGCAAACAGATCTATAATCAATCTGGTACATGGTTGATCATTCAGGGCGGAAATTTTTAGATATTCAGAAGAGTCCTACTTGCCTCTTGGTGAAAGTCATATCCCAGAAACAAAGGCCCAAGATAAGACTAGGATTTAATTATAAGAATATACATAATCTCGCCACACACACCTACAAGATGCAGACTTTCTAAGAGAAAATAAATAGGAAGTACCAAAGTGAAGAAGGGAGACATAAACAAGGATATTAGAGTTATATGAAGACTCTGGAACCTCCAGCTACAAAAAAACCCTTAAACACAGCTTACTTCCTAGCCAGCTTAAACTAAATTCTCATTAGAGTCCTATTTATCTTAGTTTTTGTTATCCAACATATGTCTGATTTTTAACACAAAATTACAATGTATGCCAAAACACAAGAAAAATATAGCATAAAGAGACAAACATCAGAACCAGATTTATATATGACACAGTTGTTGAAGTTATAAGACAAGAAATGTGAGCTAACCATAATTAATAATATAAAGCCTTTAACAGAAGTAGTAAGCCACATGCAAGCTACAAAAATGTTAGATTTTAAACCAACTATGTCAGTAATTATTTTAAATGTTAATGATATAAAAGCAGCAATTAAGAAAGAATATGGTCACAGTAAATATTTTTTAAAAAAGACCTCTTCAATTTCATGTACATAAAAATCAATTTAAATGTAAAGACTCAGATAGATTAAAAGTAAAGGAATTGAGAAAGATATGCCACATTAATTGATAATGAGAAGAAAACTCGAATTACTATATAAGTTTCAAACAATGAAGAAATAAAGAATATTATTAGGTTATTCAACAATGGAGTAAATTCTCCAAGACATCCCAATTCAAAATCTGTATGTACCTAATAGCAAAGTGTCAAAAAACATGAGGCAAAAGTGATAAAAGTACAAGAAGAAATAGTGAAGGCAGCTATTATTCTACTTTAGCCAATGATAAGTTTAGAGACACTCCTCTGCACAATTGATAAATAAAGCAGGGAGAAAATTAGTAAGGTTGTAGATAATCGGAACAGCACCACCAATCAGCTGGATCTAATTGATATTTATAGAATATCCATATAAAAACAGCAGAAAACCTATTCTTCTTAAGCTCTCATGGAACATTCACCCAGAAGGACCACATTCTGTGCCATGAAACACAAATGTAAAAGAATAGAAAGCATACAAAGCATGTCTAAGACCACAATGAATTTAACTACGAATCAGTAACAGAAAGATAGCTGAAAGACCACAAGATTGCCTTCCTTCCTCCCTCCCTCTCTTCTTCCCTCCCTCCTTTCCCTTCCTCTCCCTTCCCTAAAAAAATGTAGAAGTGACTTTGGAACTGGGTAACAGGCAGATGGGAATAGCCTGGAGGGCTCAGAAGGAGACAGGAAGATACAGGAAGTTTACAGGTTCCTAGAGACTTGTTGAATGGTTTTGACCAAAATGTTAATAGTGATACGAAAAATGAAGTCTAGGCTGAGGTGGTCTCAGATGGAGATGAGGAAACTGTTGGGAAGTAGAATAAAAGTGACTTTTGCTATGTTATAGCAAATAGACAGGTGGGATTTTGTCCCTGCCGTAGAGATCTGTAGAACTTTGAACTTGAGTATGATAATTTAGGGCATCTGGTAGAATATATTTTTGAGTGGCGAAGAATTCAAGAGGAAGCAGAGCATAAAAGTTTGGAAAATGTGTAGTCTGACTATGTAATAGAAAAGAAAAACCCATTTTCTGAGAAGAAATTTAAGTCTACTTCAGAAATTTGCACAAGTAACAGAAGCCTAATGTTAATCACCAAGACAATGGGGAAAATGTCTACCTGCCATGTCAGAGATCTTCATGGCAGCCTCTCCTCTCTGCTCTGTGCAGCCTTGGGAAATATGCCCTGTATCTCAGCTGCTTCAGCTCCTGTCATGGCTAAACAGGGCCAAGGTACATCTCAGACCATTCCTTCAAAGGGTGCAAGCCCCAAGACTAGGTGGCTTCCACATGGTGTTGAGCCTGTGGGTCACAGAAGTCAAGAATTAAGGTTTAGGAACCTCCACCTGTATTTCAGAAGTTGTATGAAAATGCCTGCATGTCCAGGCAGAAGTGTGGTGCAAGTGTGGAACCTTTCTGGAGAACCTCTGCTAGGGCAATGTGGAAGGGAAATGTGGGGTAGGAGCCCCCACAGAAAGTCCCCACTGTGGAACTGCCTAGTGGAGCTGTGAGAAGAAAGCCACCATTCTCCATACCCCAGAATTATAGATCCACTGACAGCTTGCACTGTGCACCTGGAAAAGCCACAGACACTCAATGCCAACCGATGAAAGCAGTCGATAGGAAGGCTATACCTTGCAAGCCACAGTGGGTGGAGTTATCCAATTAAAATTTTGGGAAAACGTTGAAAAGTTGCTTTTAGAAATGTGAAGACATGAGATTTGAGAAGGCCCCGGGACAATATAATATGGTTTGGCTCTGTGTTCCTACCCAAATATCACCTACAATTGTAATCCCCATAATCCCCACATCAAAGGCAGGAATAGGTGGAGAGAGTGGGATCATAGGTGTCATTTCCCCATGCTGTTCTCATGACAGTGAGTGAGTTGTCGTGAGATCTGATGGTTTCATTAGCATCTGACATTTCTCCTACTTGCACTCACTCTGTCCTACCACCCCGTGAAGAAGGTGCCTGCTTCTCCTTTGTCTTTTGCCGTGATTGTAAGTTTTCTGAGGCCTCCCCAGAAATTTGAAACTGTCAACTAAACCTCTTTCCTTTACAAAGTAACCAGTTTCAGGTATTTCTTAATAGTTATGTGAGCACAGACTAATATGTAACCTACCTATTTTATCAATTTTTTTTCAAAAATCAACTCCTGGATTCTTTGATCGTTCAAAAGGTTTTTCGTGTCTCATTTCCCTTTAATTCAGCTCTGATTTTGGTTATTTCTTGTCTTCTGCTAGTTTTTTGGTTTGATTTGTTCTGGCTGCTCTAATTCTTTTAGTTGTGATGTTAGGTTGTTAATTTGAGTTTTTTGTTTTGTTTTGTTTTTTGATGTTGGCATTTAGTTCTATGACTTTCCCTCTTAACACTGCTTAAGCTCTGTCCCATAGATCCTGGCATGTTGTATTTTTGTTTTTATAGTTTTCAAAGAACTTATCAATAACTGCCTTAATTTTATTATTAACCCAAAAGTTATTCAGGATCATGTTGTTTAATTTCAATGTAATTGCATGGTTTTCAGCTATTTTCATATTCTTGACTTCTATTTTCATTGTGCTATGGTGTGAGAGTGAGTTTAGTATGATTTAGGTTCCTCTATATTTTTTAAGATTGCTTTATGTTTAATTGTGTGGTCTATTTTAGAGTATATGCCACATGACAATGAAAAGAATTCATGTTCTGTTGTTTTTTTTGGTGAAGAGTTCTATAAAGGTCTATCAGATCTATTTGGTCCAATGTTGAGTTTAGGTCCTAAATATCTTTGTTAATTTTCTGCCTCAATGATCTGTCTAATACTGTCAGTGGAGTGCTGAAGTCTCCCATTATTATTGTGTAGACATCCGTGTCTCTTTGTAGTTCTTCAAGAACTTGCTTTATGAATATAGGTGATTCTGTATTGGGTGCATATATATTTAATATAGTTCTTTTTGTTGAATTGAACCCTTTACCATTATGTGATGCCTTTTTTGATCTTTGTTGATTTGAAATCTGTTCTGTATGCAATTAGGATTGCAACCCCTGCTTTTTCTGTTTTTCATTTGCTTGGTAGATTTTCTTTCATCCCTTTTTTTTGAGCCTATGAGTGTCATTATATGTGATTTGGTTTTCTTGAAGACAGCATACCATTAAGTCTTGCTTTTGTATCCAGCTTACCACTCTGTGTCTTTTCACTGGGATATTTAATCCATTTATATTCAAGGTTAGTATTAATATATGTCAGAATCTGTAATTTTGTTGTTAGCTGGCTATTGTTAGCTTGTTTGTGTGGTTGCTCTATAGTGACACTAGTCTGTATGTTTAAGTGTGTTTTTGTATTAGCTGGTATTGGATTTTCCTTTCGATATTTAGCACTCTTCCTGAAATCTCCTGTAAGGCAGGTATGGTGGTAATGAACTCTCTTAACATCTGCTTGTGTGAAAAGAAACTTATTTATCCTATACCTAGAAAGCTTAGTTTGGCTGAATATGAAATTATTGGTTGAAGATTTTTTTTTTCTTGAATAATGTTGAATATAGGTCCCCACTCTTTCTGGCTGGCTTGCCAGATTTCAGCTGCGAGATCTGTTGTTAGCCTGATGGGGTTTCTTTTTTAGGTGACTGTCCTTTCTCATTAGCTGCCTTTAGTATTTTTTTTTCTTTAATTTGAACCTTGAAATATCTGATGATTTAGTGTCTTAAGAAGTATCTTCTTATGTAGAATCTTGATGAAGTTTTCTGTATTTCCTGAATTTGACTGTTGGCCTCTCTAGCGATGTTGGGGAAGTTTTCATAGATGATTACCCTGAAATATGTTTCCTAAGTTGTTTGCTTTCTCCCCATCCCTTTCAGGGATGCCAATGATTAATAGATTTGGCACTTTTACATAATCCCATATTTTGGGGGGGTTTTGTTCATTGCTCTTTATTTTTTTCTTTAGTTTTTTGACTATCTTATATCAGACAACCAGTCTTTAAGTTCATTCATCATCTTGGTTTATTCTACTGTTCATACTTGTGATTGCATTGTGAATTTCTTGTATTGTGTTACCCACCTCTATCAGACCAGTTCTTCTTTTCATACTGGCTATTTTACCCTTTAGCTCCTGTATCATTCCTCTTTTCCTTGGATTGGGTTTTTTCATCATACTGAATCTCAATAATCCATCTGTCTATCCATATTCTCAATTCGATTTCTGTCATTCCAGCCAGTTCAGCCTGGTTAAGAACTCTTATTGGAGAACAGGTGTGATCATTTGGAGGACATACACACTCTGGCCATTCAAGATACTGGGGTTCTTGTATTGATTCATTTTCATTTCTGTGTGTGAATGTACCTTTAACTGTAGTGTAGATTTAGTACAGTCAATAGACTTCTTTTCTGGAAGTTTTCAGCAGGCTGAAGCTTCGTGCAGGGTCTTTATTTGAAGCTGACTTCTTGTTTCTGGTTTCAGAGGTGGATATGTTAGTTAGGTATAGGTATTTTTGGTGTTGAACCTTTGAGGTGTGATCCAGCAGGTGGCACTTAGGCTTGTTTGTCAGTTGGTAGACTTTTGCTCAGTTGTGTGGCTCACCTGTGTTTCCTCACTGTTGCAGCTGGGTTCCCTCTCAATGCTTTGAATGTGTGGGTTGTTCTCCCCTATGAGTGCTGGCTGTAGATTATTACTTGACATTCCTGAGCTGCCCACAGCAGCTTTGGGAAAATCTTGGTGTTTATCTTCCTTCCCCAACTTGGAGGGAGCAAAGGAAGTCACCTTAGTAGTGCTTGTGGTTGAAGGTTGTTTACTTCTCTCCTGAGAGCTCTACCCCTGAGTGACGCAGGTCAGCAATCACCTAGTGCAATCAGCCCAGGATGGGGTGTCTGTGCTGTGGTCCAAAGTCAAGTGTTCCCTTTATGGAGATGTGCAGTGGGACGTGTGTGGGATCTGAGGGAGTCTGACTGGACTCTTCTCCTTGGGTCAACTGCAGCTTGTTGGAAGGATGGATAAGGCACTTAGGGTGTTTGCCCATTCATTTTTTCGAGGGTGGCAAGGGCAGCTCCACTGTGAAGGCAGTGGCAGAGGGGCTTTTAGTTGCCCCTGGAGGTTCTGTCTGGGGAGTTGCCAAGTTGCTACTGACTTGGTAGCTCCGGTGTGGGTTGGCTGGAGGCCAAGGCCTGGATGACCTGACCATTGAAGAGATATGGGAATAAGAATCCACATAACTATCTGGCTGCTTTTCTGTAGGGCTGCTGTCATACACTTGGGACTCATTATAGTCTCTTGCCTCAGATTTTTCAGTACCTGGAGGTATCACCAGGTGAGGCTGTGAAACATCAAAGAGGGCAGCTTGTCCATCCCTCTGGGATCTTTGTTCCAGGAAGGCATGGGCCTGTTCCTGGCCCTAAGGTACGAGTAGGAGGTGGCTGGAGACCTAATTGGGTGGTCCTGCCCAGAGAAGAGGTATGAGTCCAATGTCCCACTTTAAAAAAGCACTCTGGCCATGTTTTGGTAGAACAGCTGTATTGTACTGGGGGCCCACTTCAGTCCATAATTGCCTCACACACTCAGATTCATGAAGGTCAGAAGGGCTAAATTGCCCAAACAGCAACGATGGTGCCCTGCCTCTCCCTCCTGGAGCTTGGTCCCAGGGAGGTTATAAATTTCTGTTGGCCCAAATTGGGAAGTCCAACACAGTGAAGAGGAATGGGATGGGGACCCACTTAAAGAAGCATTGTGTCCATGTATGGTAGAGCTGTGCTGGAGAATCCCTTTTACCCTAGTCAGCTCAAACTCTTCAATGCCCGAAAGCGGAAACAGCTAAGTCTCCCAAACAGCAAAGATGGCAGCTCCCCTCCACCTGGGATCTTCTTCTTATAGAGGGGCAATGCCACTACTGGTGACTGGCTGGAATTCCAAGCTAGTGGATCTTACCTTTTGAGGTGCTATGGAAGTGGAGCCTGCAGTATGTTTCTGCTTAGCCTCCTGGATTCACCCTTCTATATAGAGGTATGTACAGGGATCTAACCTCCCATTTTTCCAGAGCTGCAACTACTTTTGCCGGAATGCCCAAGTACCTAAGGCTCCAAGTTCTCCATGCATGCTTGAGCTGAAGCTCTGCCAAGAATCCACATAGCTCCATCTGTCAGACTGAAGGCCCTGTTGGAATGGGTCCACAAGGAGATCTCCTGACCTGAAGGTTGCTAAGATCCATGGGAAAAGCATGGTTTCCTTGAGTCACACATTCATTCACCACTTACCTGGGTGGGGGCAGTTCCTTTGCCTCCATGTTGCTCTTCAATGGGTCATTGTCCTGTTTTTTGTTTTCTTTATTCTCTATGGGTCAAGTTGTTTTTTCATTAGTTCTAATGCAAGCACCTAGATGTTTCAGTTGAAGATGCTGTGTTTACTTGTCCTTTCTGTTTCTCTTCATGAGAGCTATGCACACTAGCTGCTTCTTGTCAGTGATCTTGGCCACTCCCCCTCTTTTTTCTTCATTAATCTAGCTAGCAGTCTTTCTATCTTATTACTTGTTTTCAAAGAACCAACCCGTAGATTCCTTGATCTTTTGCATGTTTTTTTCATGTGTCAATTTCCATCAATTCAGCTCTAATTTTGGTTATTTTCTCTGCTAGCATTTTGGTTGTTTTGCTCTTGTTTTTCTAGTTCATCCAGAAGTAATGTTAGGTTGTTAACTTGTAATCTTTTTCACATTTTAATGTGAGTGTTTAATGCAATAAACTTTTCTCTTACTTTGTTTTGACTATGTCCCAGAGATTTTGGTATGTTATATCTTTATTCTCATTAGTTTCAAAGAATTAATTGATTTCTAACTTAATTGGATTATTTACCCAGATGTCATTCAGGAGCAGGTGGTTTACTTTCCATGTAATTGTATGGATTTAGGTGATTTTGTTTGCATTGATGTTTATTTTTATTGCACTGTCGTCCAAGGGTGTGTTGAGTATAATTTCTAATGTTTATTATTTGTTTTGTATAGTCTTCTTTTTACTTTTATTTTAAATTTAGGGGTACAAGTCTAGGTTTACATAGGTAAACTTGTGTTTTGGGTCTGTTGTACCAACTATTTTATCAACCATGTATTAAGATTAATATCATTAGTTGTTTTTCCTGATCCCCTCCCTCCTCTCACTCTTCACCCTCCAATAGGCTCCAGTGTGTGGTGCTCCCCTCTATGTGTCTATGTGTGCTCATCATTTAGCTCCTACTAATATGGAACAAAAAAAGAGCCTGAATAGCCAAGGCAATCCTAAGCAACAAGAACGAAGCTGGGGGCATCATGCTACCTGACTTCAAACTATACTATAGGGCTACAGTGACCAAAACAGCATGATACTGATGCAAAAACAGACACACAGACAAACAGAACAGAATAGAGAGCCCAGAAACAAGACCATATACCTACAATCATCTGATCTTTGACAAAGCTGACAAAAACAAACAATGTGGAAAGAACTTCTTGTTCAATAAATGGTGCTGGGATAACTGGCTAGCCATATGAAGAAAATTGAAGCTAGACCCCTTTCTTACACCACATACAAAAATCAACTCAAGATGAATTAAAGACTTAAATGTAAAATCTAAAACTATAAAAACCCTGCAAGACAACATAGGTAATAACATTCAGGACATAGGCGGGGCAAACACTTCATGACAAAGATGAGATGCCAAAAGCAATTGCAATGAAAGCAAAAATTGACAAATGGGCTCTAATTAAACTGAAGAGTTTCTGCACAGCAAAAGAAACTATCAACAGAGTAAACAGAAAACCTACAGAATGAAAGAAAAATTTTGCAAACTATGCATCCAACAGAAGTCTAATATCCCGTGTCTGTAAGAAACCTAAACAAATTTACAAGCAAAAAGCAAACAACTCAATTAAAAAATGGGCTAATGACGTGAACAGAGACTTTTTGAAAGAAGACATACATGCAGCCAACAGTCATATGGAAAAAAGCTTAACACCACTGATCATTAGAGAAATGCAAATCAATACCATAATGAGATACTGTCTCACATCAGTCACAATGGCTATTATTATTATTTTTGAGACAAAGTCTTCATCTGTCACCCAGGCTAGAATACAGTGGTGTGATCACAGCTCACTGCAACCTCTGCCTGCCAGGTTCAAGCAATTCTCTTACCTCAGCCTCCTGAGTAGTTGAGATTACAGGCACCCACCACTGTGCCAGGCTAATTTTGTATTTTTAGTAGAGATGGGGTTTCACCATCTTGGCCAGGCTGGTCTCAAACTCCTGACATCGTGATTCACCTGCCTCGGCCTCCCAGAGTGCTGGGATTACAGGTGTGAACCACCATGCCAGGCCAGAATGACTATTATAAAACGTCAAAAAATAAGAAATGCTGGCAGAGATGTGGAAAAAAAAAGGAACACTTTATTTATTTATTTATTTATTTATTTATTTATTTATTTATTTTGAGACAGAGTCTTGCTCTGTCACCCAGGCTAGAGTGCAATGGCAGGGTCTTGGCTCACTGCAACCTCTGCCTCCTGGGTTCAAGCGAGTCTCCTGCCTCAGCCTCCCCAGTAGCTGGGATTATAGGTGTGGGCCATCATGCCTGGCCAATTTTTGTATTTTTAGAAGAGATGGGGTTTCACCATCTTGGCCAGGCTGGTCTCGAACGCCTGACTTCGTGATCCAACTGCCTTGGCCTCCCAAAGTGCTGAGATTACAGGTGTGACTCACTGAGCCTGGCCAAAAAGGAACACTTATACACTGTTGATGGGAGGTAAATTAGTTCAACCATTGTGGAAGACAGTTGTCAATTTCTCAAAGACCTAAAGATAGAAATATCATTTGACCCAGCAATTTCAGTACTGGATTGTTTTACATCTGATTGTGGTCTATTTTAGAGTATGTGAATGTGCAGATAAGAATAATACCTATTTCGTTATTTTTGAATGGAGAGTTCTGTAGATGTCTGTGTACAGGTCTGTGGTTTTTCTAATGGAGTTCCCTTTGTAGGTGACCTGCTCCTTTTCTCTAGCTGACTTTATCATTTTTTTCTTTAATTTTGACCTTGCAGAATCTGATGACCATGTGTCTTGGGGACGTTCTTGTGTAGTATTTAGCAGGGGCCCTCTGCATTTCCTGAATTTGAATGTTGGGTTCTTAAGCAAATTTAAGGGACATTTTCATGCATGATATCCTGAAACATATTTTCCAAGTTTCTTGGTTTCTCTACCTCTATTCCAGGGATGTCAATGAATCACAGATTTGTCTCTTTACATAATCCCATATTTCTCAGTGGTTTTCTTCATTCTTCTTTATTGTATTTTTCTTTATTTTTGTCTGACTGAGTTTTTCTGGAGAACTAATCTTCAGGCTCTGAGAATTTTCCTCAGGTTGGCTGATTCTGATGTTAATGCTCGAAATAACATGAAATTCTTCTAATGTGCTTTTCAGGTCTATTAGATGGTTTGTCTCACTCTTATAATGGCCATTTGGTTCATCACCTGTTATATTGTTTTATTGTCATCACTAGAATTCTTGGATTGGTTTTTGACTATCTGACATTTCAGTTATTTCAGCATAGTTAAGAACCATTGCTGGGGAATTAGTGCAGTTGTTTGAAGGTAGGAAGACACTATGGCTTTTTGAGTTACCAGAGTTCTTGTACTGATTCTTTCTCATTTGTGTGGTTGATGTTTCTTCATTCTTTGACATTGCTGTCCTTTGAACTTTTTTTTTTTGGTTGGTTTGTTTGTGGCTTTTTTCTTTTTTGATGCCCTTGAGGCTTTGATTATGGCGTAAGATGGGTTCAGTTAACCGGCTTCAAGTCTAGTCCACTTCAATGTCTTGGAGGAGTACCCTCCAATTACTGTCTCCATGACTGCTTTTCTTTTGTTGGATGTTCTGGTCCATGGGGCTCCCTCAGTCATGGGCTGCAGTTGGCAGATGAGCTGTATCCTTGCCTGATCAGCCTTAATCTGCTTTCCACATGCTTCCTGGGGAAATATGCCCACCGAGTTTCAGGCAGAAGTGGAATTGCTGGGTTAAAAGCTCTAGTGGGTGGGGCCTATCTGGCTACAAAAGGTGGAGATGGGTGGAGTTGCCCATCCTGCCATCTGCATGTTTCCAGAACAACAGGAGACTGTGCCCCAGACAAATTCAGGCAGAAAAAGGACTGCTGGGCCAGAAGCTCTAGCAGGCATGGTTCACCAGGTTACCAGCAATGTGAGTGAGTGGGAGTGCCCTCCCTGTTGTCTGGGTGTTTCCTGGGAAAGCCCTCTAGTTGAGTTCACACTGAAGCAGGGCTTCTGGGTCAAAATCTCTAGCCGACTTTGCCTGCCTGGCTATCAGTGGCAGGGATGCATGGAGTCACATGCCCTGCCATCCAGGTGTTTCTGGAGACAACAAGAAACTGTACTCTCCAGCTGAGTTCATAGAGAAGCAGGGCCACTAGGGTTGACAGCTCTAGCAGGTGTTGCCTACCTGGCTACCAGTGGTGGGGTGGGTGAGTTCACATGTTCTGCCATCCTGGTGTTTCCCAGGACCACAGGAAGTTGTGCTCTACAGCTGAGTTCACACAAAGTGAGACCACTGGGCCAGAAGTCTAGCTAGTATTACCTACCTGGTTTCATGTTGGTGCATGAAAATTGAATAGGCCCAAAACATGTTTTATTTTTACCTGACTATCTGGGCAAAGTCTATTTTACTCTAAATAAGTAAAATTGGGACAAAATGCAACATAGACATTTTCAGCATGATAATAAAATTATGGAGGAATTATTGGTATATTGTAATTCTGAAAATAACTTCATCAGGTACTAAGTGCTCAAATATAATGATTATCACCCATTTTCACACGCATTTCAAATCATTCTCCCTACATGGATGCTTCCTATACACTCTTTTATAGACATTTATTTGGATTTTTAATTTGCAACATTTTTTTTCTTTGTACCTACAAATTGAGATTGAAAATTTAGGGGTTTTGCTTGGGGAAGTTTTGCAGAAACTGAGAAGAAAATATTATATGGCATCAAATGTGTACATTTGTAGTAATAAAATGACTCTTTGATTACTGTAGTGCCTGAAAACTTTACATAAATTCCATTTTAAACATATTAGTGCTGGGTAGTATTGCTGAGTGGAAAGAATTCTTTATGTAAAAATTGTGTTCTAGTGTTTACCAGAAGATGGCTGTGAAACCTCAGCTCCTTTGGGTTTCATTTATCTCACTGATAAAGTGAATGGATTGGATTACATAAACTCTAGTCCTTCAATGAAAAAGTTCTAAATTCACTTAATGAATATGCATTGTTTATTGTGTATAAGGTACTGGGCTAAGCATTGATAATACATCAGTGAACAAAATGGATAAACATCCCTGCTACAGTGCAAATAAATGAATAAACTACTCTTGCTCTCCTGGACTCTAGTGTCTGTTCAACTCTTCCATTTCTATGGCCAGTGCTATGCAGTTCATCTTCTTAAAGCAAACTTATAAGGACACCCTTCCAATACTCAAAAGCTTTTGACTCCCTAACAATTGCAGCATATGCTGCAAATTCTTTAATTAGGTATTATCTGCGCAATGTGCCCTGGCTCAACACTGTGTTAACAATCTCATTACTCAAGAGGAAGTAATTGGTGGTAGGAAAGGACCTGGCCCAGGCGTCTAAAGCCCTGTGCTCAGACCCTAGTGTAATAGGGTCTACCCTATTACACTTTACCATGTACAAGCTATACAACTTTTGGAAAACCATATACATTCACTGAACTTACATTTTCTTATGTGGAAAATAAGACCTATAATAACTTGGCTCCATAGAATAATATGTAAGCAATAAGTTGTACCTAATGAAACTATTTAAGTGTCTCGTAACCATTAAGGTAAAGTGGCAGTGGAAAGACCATAAATTTTGCAATCACATAGAACTAAGTTTGAAATCTGGCTCAGTACTTCACTAACTTTCTTTTTTATTGAGACAGAGTTTTGCTCTTGTTGCCCAGGCTGAAGTGCAGTGGTGCGATCTTGGCTTATGGCAACCTCTGCCTACTGGGTTCAAGAGATTCTCCTGCCTCAGCCTCCCTCCTGAATAGCTGGGATTACAGGCACCTACCACTATGCCAAGATAATATTTTACATTTTTGGTAGAAACAGGGTTTGGCCACCTTTGGGCAGGCTGGTCTCAAACTCCTGACCTCAGGTGATCCTCCCCACCTCAGTCTCTTAAAGTGCTGGGGTTATAGGCGTGAGCCACTGTGCCCAGCCTTCACTGGCTTTATGACTTTGAAGAAGTTAATTAATATTTCCAAACTCCTTATCTATAAAATTGGTTCAAAATAGCTATTCTGCATTATTATGAGTGCTAAATAAGAGATTATAAGGCTAATATTTGATGATTAAAAGGTAAATGAGTAGCCATTGACTAATAGCTATATATATATATATATATATATATATATGTGTGTGTGTGTGTGTGTGTGTGTGTGTGTGTGTGTGAAATCAAAAAAAAAAATCTAAATATAGATATACATGTATTGAGATAGCCAACATGGAAAAACCCTGTTTCTACTAAAAATACAAAATTTAGCTAGGCGTGGTGGTGCATGCCTGTAATCCTAGCTCCTCAGGAGCCTGAGATGGGAGCATCACTTGAACCCGGGAGGCAGAGGTTGCAGTGAGCTGAGATAGCGCCACTGCACTCCAGCCTGGGCGACAGAGTGAGACTCCATCAAACAAACAAACAAACAAATAAATAAAAGGAATTGGAGCCATTTTGCTTTGTTTCAAGTGAATGGCTGTCCCTTGTCTTATTCAGAATATAACATTCAGTCTGAATAGCCTCGTACAGATTTTGCTTTAGTTTTTGTGTAAGATATTTTTTATTTGACTGAATCAATATATTGTACAGCCTAAGTTAATAAATGTTATTTGTATATGCAAAAAAAGTTTATATATATATATAAACATTTAGAATTTTTATTTCAAAAGCAAGAATCCGAGTAACATTCACCATAGAAAATCCATATAGAAACATTCACAATCTGTTCAGTGAGAAATGGAAAAACAATGTCCCTGACTTACTGCCAGCCTACTGCTTGAGGAGCCAGAAGTAGCTATATTACCCTTTGCTGTGCAGAAGCTTTCTAACTTCATGCAATCCCATTTGTCCACTTTCACTTTGGTTACCTGTGCTTGTGAGGTTATTACTCAAAAAATGTTTGCTTAGACCAATGACCTGGAGATGTTTTTCAAAGTTTTCTTGTAAAAGTTTTATAGTTTGAGGTCTTAGATTTAAGTGTTTATTCCAGTTTTATTTGATTTTTTTTTTCTTTTTTTTTTTTTTTTTTAAATTTTTATTGCATTATAGGTTTGGGGGTACATGTGCAGAACGAGCAAGATAGTTGCATAGGTGCACACATGGCAGTGTATTTGATTTTTTATATGGCAAAAAAAAAAGGAGTAGTTTTCTTCCGTATATGGATATTCAGATTTTCCAGCACCATTTATTGAAGAGATTGTCTTTTCTCCATTGTATGCTCTCGGCACCTTTGTCGAAAATGAGATCAGTGTAGGAGTGTGGATTTGTTTCCAGGTTCTCTGTTCTTTATTCTGTTCCATTGGTCTATGTGTCTGTTTCTATGCCAGTACCATGCTGTGTAGGTTACTATAGCTCGGTCTGTAGTATAATTTCAAGTCAGGTAGTGTGATTCCTTCAGTATTTTTTCATTTTGCTTAGGATAGCTTTGGCTATTCCTTGTCTTTTGTAGTTCCGTATAAATTTTAGTATTGTTTTCTTTCTATTTGTGAAGACTGTCATTGGTATTATGATAGGGATTGCACTGAATCTGTAGATTGCAATTGGTAGTATGGTCATTTTAACAATATTTATTCTTTTGAACCATGAAGATAAAATATTTGTCCATTTTTTGATGTCCTATTCAATTTCCTTCATCAGTGTTTTACAGATTTCATCATAGCAATCAGTCATTCATTTCTTTGGTTTATTCCTATGTATTTAGTTTATTCGTGGCTACTATATATGGGATTACTTTTTAATTTCTTTTTCACATTGTTCACTGTTGGCATATAGCAATGCTACTATTGCTCATATATTGATATTGTATCTGCACTTTTACTGAATTTTTAAAATAATTCTAATAGTTATCTTGTGGAGTCTTTAGGGTTTTCTAAATATACAATTATATCATCTGCAAACAAAAATATGGCAAAAGAAATTTCCTTTCCAGTTTGGATGTCCTTTGTTCCTTTCTCTTGTCTGATGGCTCTAGCTGGGACTTTCAATTCTATATTAAACAACAGTGGTGAAAATGGGCATCCTTTTTGTGCCCCAGATTTTAGAATAAAGGCTTTCATCTTTTCCCCATTCGATTTCATGCTAGCTGTGGGTGTGTCATGTATTATCTATTACTTTTATTATGTTGAGGTATGTTTCTTCTATTTCCAGTCTTTTGAGGATTTTTATCATGAATGGATGTTAAATTCTATCAAGTAATTTTTCAACTTCAATTTACATAGAAATATGTTTTTTATCCTTCATTCTGCTGATACGATGTATCATGTTGATTGATTTACATATGGTGAACCATCCTCGTATTACTAAGATAAATCTCAGTTGGTCATCATTAAGGATATTTTTAAACATATTGTTGAGTTATGCTTGCTAGTATTTTGTTGAGGATTTTTGTGTCAATATATATCAGAGATATTCTTCTGCAGTTTACTTTTTTGATGTGTCTTTGTCTGGGTTTGGTATCAGTGTAATATTGGCCTTACAAAATGCATTTGAAAGTATTCTCTCCTCCTCTATTTTTTGGAATAATTTGAGTAGGATTTTTCCTGAGTCTGGCTATAGGTTTGTAAATATTGCTTAACTTTTCAAAAAAATAACTTTTTGTTTCGATATTTTGTATATTTTAATTTTAATTTTATTTATTTCTGCTCTGATCTTTATTATTTTTCTTCTACTAAATTTGAAGTTGGTTCACTATTGCTTTACTAATTCTTTAAGGTGCATCCTTAGATTCTTTATTTGAAATTTTTTTCTTTTCTGATATAGGTTCTGATAGTTATAAACTTCTGTGTTAGTGTAAACATGGGATTACTTTTTAATCTTCTTCACATTGTTCACTGTTGGCATATAGCAATGATCCTGATGTTTGTATATTGATCTTGTAGCTTCAACTTTATTGAATTTATTTAATAATCCTAATAGTTATTTTGTGGAGTCTTTAGATATTTCCAAATAAAAGATTATATTATCTGCAAACAATGATACATAGAGTGAGAATGCTTTTGCTGCATCCTATAGGTTTTAGTGTGTTGTATGTTCAATATCATCTGTTTCAAGGAATTTTCAATCTGCGTCCTAAATTTTTTATTGACCCACTGATAATTCGGGAGCATATTGTTTAATTTCCATATGTTTGTATAGTTTCCAAAAATATATCTTATTATTGATTTCTAGTTTTATTCCATTGTGGTAAAAGGAGATGCTTGATATAATTTCAATTGTTTAAGATGTGTTTTGTGACCTAACATATGGTCTTTCCTTGAGAATGATCAATGGGCTAAGGAAAAAAAATGTGTATTCTGCAGCCATTGGATGACATATTTTGTAACTATCTGTTATATCCATTTGGTCTATAGTGCAGATTAAGTCTAATGTTTCTTTGTTTATTTTCTGCTTGGAAGATATGTCCAATGAAGAAAGTATGGTGTTGAAATATGCAGCTCTGACTGTACTGGAATCTACCTCTTACTTTAGCTCTAATAACACTTGCTTTATCACCTGGGGACTTCCTTATTCAGTGCATATATAATTAAAGTTGTTATATTAACTTGCTGAATTGACTCCTTTATTATTATATAGTGTCCCTCTTTGTCTCTTATAGTTTTTGTCTTGAAGTCTATTTTCTCTGATATAAGTATAGCTACTCCTTTTCTTTCTTTTTTGGTTTCTATTTGCGTGGAATATCTTTTGCTACCCCTTTGTTTTCAGTATATGTGTGCCTTTATAGGTGCACTGTATTTTTCTTAGGCCACAGGTGAATGGGTCTTACTTTTTTTAATGCATTCAGCCAATTTATTTTTTATTAGAAATATTTGTTCATGTCTTTTGATTGGAGAGTTTAGTAAATTTATATTCAATGTTATTATTGATAAGATCTTAGTCTTTCCATTTTGTTCTTTGTTTTCTGGCTTTTTTGTCTTCTCTTCCTTTTTTCCTTGCTAGCTTTTTTTTGTGAAGGTGATTTTCTCTGGCGATATAATTCAAGTTCTTGCTTTTCATTTTTGGTGTGTCTGCTTTAAGTTTTTTGGTTTGAGGTTACCATGAGGCTTGGAAATAAAGTCTTGTAATTTGTCTTAAGGTGATAAAAATTTAACACGGTTTGCATGGAAAAACAAACCAGCAAGGAAAAAGAAAACTAATAAAAACTATGCCTTAACTTTGTCACCCACTTTTTAACTTTTTGTACTTACTATTTACATCTTATTGTGATGCCTATGTCTTCAGAGGTTGTTTTCATTATTATTTTTTATTGTTTCATAATTTAGTCTTTCTACTTAGGATAAGAATAGCTTACACACTACAGTTACAGTATTATAATTTTCTGTCATTTTCTATTTAGTTACTATTACCAGAGGGTTTTGTGCCTTCAGATGATTTGGTATTGTTCATTAACATCCTTTTATTTTTTTTTTAATCAAATACTCCATTAAGTGTTTCTTAGGATATGTCTGGTGTGACTAAAATCCCTCAGCTTTTATTTGTCCTAGAAAGTCTTTATTTCTCCTTCATGTTTGAATTTTCACCAGATATATTATTCTACGGTAAAAGTATTTTCCTTCAGCGCTTTAAGTATAGCATGTCATTCTCTTCCAGCTTGTAAGGTTTCCACTGAGAAGTCTGTTGCCAGATGTATTGGAGCTCCACTGCATTTTATTTGTTTCTTTTCTCTTGCTGCTTTTAGGATTCTTTCTCTAACCTTGATCTTTGGGAGTTTGGTTATTAAATGCCTGCGGCGATTGTCTTTGGGTTAAATCTGCTTGGTGGTCTATAACCTTGTACTTGGATACTGACATCTTTCTCCGACTTTGGAACATTCTCTCTTATTGTAACTTGGAATAATATTTCTACTTTTTTTTTTTTTTTTTTTTTTTTTTTTTTTTTTTTTTTGACAGAGTTTCGCTGGTTACCCAGGCTGGAGTGCAATGGCGCTATCTCGGCTCACCGCAACCTCCGCCTCCCGGGTTCAGGCAATTCTCCTGCCTCAGCCTCCTGAGTAGCTGGGATTACAGGCACGCGCCACCACGCCCAGCTAATTTTTTGTATTTTTAGTAGAGACGGGGTTGCTCGGCCTCCCAAAGTGCTGGGATTACAGGCTTCAACCACCGTGCCCGGCCTAATATTTCTACTTCTAAATCTCTACTACCTCTTTAAGGCCATAAACTCTGATTTTCCCCTTTGAAATTATGTTCTAGATCCTGTAAATGTGCTTCATTAAATTTTTTTTTGGTTTTTTAATCCTCTTACTGTGCCTATCTTTAAGCTCACTAATTCTTGCTTCTCCTTGAACAATTCTGCTATTTAAAAAAGGTAACGTACCCTTTAATATGCCTATTGCATTTTTCAACTCCAAATTTTTCTGCTTGCTTCTTTTAAATTATTTCAATCTCTTTGTTAAATTTCTCTGATAGAATTCTGAATTCCTTCTCTTTGTTATCTTGAGTTTCTTTGCCTTTTCACAACACAACTATTTTGTATTCTCTGTCTGAAAGATCATATACCTGTTTCTTTAGAATTGGTCATTGGTGCCTTGCTTAGTTAATCAGTTGGGTTTATGTTTTCCTGGATGATTCTGATACCTGTGTTTGCGCATTGTAGAGTTACATATTTATTGTAGTCTTTACTGTCTGGGTTTGTTCATAGCTGTCTTCCTTGAGAAGGCTTTTCAGATATTCAAAAGAATTTAGGTGTTCTGATCTAAGCTGTGTCTGCTTTAGGGGACACCCCAAGCCCAGTTACACTGTGGTTCTTGCAGACCTATGGAAGTACTGCCTTGAAGGTCTTGGACAAGATCTGGGAGAATTTTTTAGATTATCAAGTCAAAACTCTTGTTCTCTTCTCTTAGTTTTTTCCAAATATACAGAGTCTCTCCCTTTCTGTTCTGAGCCACCTGAAGCTGAGGGTGGAGTGGTATAAGTGCCCCTGTAGCCACCACCACTGGGACTGCACTGGGTTAGACCTGAAGCCAGTGCATCATTGGGTCTTACCCATGGCCTACTGTAACCACTTCCTTTCTCCCACCTATGTTTGCTCAGTTCCCTGGGGCTCTACAATCAGCAGGTAGCAAAGATAGCCCTCAGGACTCTGATGATTGCCCTATCCTACTGTGGCTGAGCTGGCATCCAACATGAAAGTCAAAGTCCTTCCCACTCTCACCTCTCTTAATCTCTGGTGGAAGGAAGTCTTTGGGGGCTTTGAATTTTGCAGACTGAGGTGAGGAGAGCGGTGATGCCAGCACTCCCTTGACTACCCTGACTGGTGTCTCAGTAGGTCTACTGCCTCCCAGTTAATTGACTCTGGACCAAGTTCCACACTAGGGCTCTTCTAGGTATTGCAGTCGTTGTTTCCTAGACCACCTTTCACGTTTATTTATAGCGCAGAGTACCTTAGCCATGTTGGTGAGGTTTACAGGAACTCACATTCCAACCTCTGGAATTGAGTAATTCCCCTCTTGCTAGGGCTGGTTTGAATTCTCCCTTCATGGGCAGGCATTAGTTGAATTTCGTCCGGTTTTTACTTCTGCTCTAACAGAACATCACTGAGTTCAATGCCTCACAATTGCTGTGTTCTCCCACTTGCAGTTCACTTAAACACTCTTGCCACATTGCTGCAGCTGCCATGGGCGGGGGAAGGGGTGCCATGGATGAATCAAGACCGTTTTTGTCTAGCGTTTCCATACCTCTTTCAATGATACGAAATTAAAACCAGTACTGTGTGTGCTCACTTGATTTTTGGTTATTATAAGGGTGCATTTTTATGTATATAGTTGTTAAATTGGTGTACTTGAGTGGTGGGGTCACAACTGCTAAAGCCTTCCATTTCATCATGTCTCTCTGCCTCCTCAGCATATATATTTTTTGAGAGTTTAGAAGGACAGAGCTGTTAAATACAAAATGGGCAGGAAGAACTTAAGTATGTCTCCTATAAGAAAGTTAATTTATAGTCTTCTGGAATTACATGCTAGGACTTTTTAACCCTCTTTAAATGTGCATATTGTCACGGGAACAGCATGCTGAAACATTGGAAGAAAGCATAGTAGAGATGAAATATTTAGTATTGATTTAGTATTGTTAGATTTCAGGAAAATGCAAAAGATCTGATATTTTATCCTGTAGTTAATTATTTGCTATAATTGCACATTTTTTTATGTGCACAGAGTATTCTGGTGATAGAAATTCTGTTTTTTGGCACACTTCTCTACTGCTTCTTTGACTACTGTGAAATAAAGGTAGAAATTAAAAACAGACAGTTGAAATTCATAGAAATACCCAACCAATATTTTAAAATATTGCCCTATATAACACTTAGGTCAAAGGGGAACTTCAAACTCGAATTGCAGACTATCCAGAATATGTTATTAGTGAGAGCACTGCATAGCAAAGTATATGGATGATGGTGAAAGATGAATTTAGAAGATGAGTAGTCTTATGTGTTTATCAGTCATTCAATTAAGTAGAATAAAATACATTGAAATAAATACAAGAATCATTTATTTAATAAATATGTATTTTGTGCCTACTATGTGCTAGACAGTATGCTAGGTACTAAAAATAAAGCAGCAAATGCAATGACGTCTGTGAACTCATAGAGCTTCTACATTGTAATAGACAGAAATGGAAAATTAACCTATAAATTGTTAAGTGAATAATATGTCAGATGGTAAGCGCTTGAGATGTGAACAGATGTGACGTGCATTTATTCTCAGTGAGAGCTTCAAGAATCAACATACGTGATTTGCCATCTTCTCTTTCTTTTTGACCCTGTGATTGTCAAAACAGATGTCAAAATGGAGCTTCCATCAGCCATGGTCCATGAATAACTACAAGAAGTAGGCCCCTTGCTGATTCTTGGAAGGCATGTGGTGTAAATGAGAAATAAAGATTGTTGTTTTAAGCCACAAGCATTTTCATGCTGTTTCTTAGTGAAGTATAATCTGACTCATACATCTAAGTGAAAATGTCACATAAGTATCTGGTGATAGAAAACATTGGAAGATAAATCAGAAATTACTCGTATATAGATGGTAGTTAAATAATGAAACTAGAAAATATTACTGAGGGAATAAATGTATAGAAAAGGTCTGAGGACTGAGCTCTGGGTTTCTCCAATGTTAAGAGATCAATGAGAAGATAAGGACCCAGCAAAGAAGAAAGATAAAAAGCAATACACGAGAAAGGTAAAACAAGAATGAGTATACTTGAACACAAGAATGGAGTATTTCAAGGAAGAAGAAAGACCAATGACTGTAATGTTGTCAATGGATCACAAAAGAGGAGAAACAAGAATTAATCACTGTATGTACAACGTGGATGTCACTCTATCTTCGATAGAGGAAGATTTGGTGGAGTGATAAAAAATTCAATTTTAATGAACTGGGTGGGTGAGAGAATGGAGGTAAGGAAGTGGAAGCAATGAGAATAGACAATTGTTAAAGCCATTATTCTGTAACAGGGAGCAAAGACTATTTTAGCTCCTACATATAAGTGGGATCATGAAGTATATTTCTTTCTGTGCCTGGCTTATTTCACTTAACATAATCTTTTCTGGGTTCATTCATATTGTCACATATGTCAGAATTGTATTCTTTATTAAGGCTGAATAATATTCCATTACATGTGTGTTTTTGTGTGTGTGTATATAAAATGTTATCTTTATCCATTCATCTGTTAATAGACAATTGGGTTGTTTCCATATCTTGGCTACTGTGAATGATGCTGCAATGAAGGAAGAAAGGAAAAAGGTAAAATGGAAAGAAAGAAAAAATAGAAAGAGGCAACAGACAGTGAAATCATTGGATAAACCATGAGATAGATATATATGGAGAGAGGGAGAGAGGGAGAGAGATAAATATCAGTTTATTCATACTATTTCCATGGTGTGTGTGTGTGTGTATGTATATATATAATTTATTTATACTATTTTCATGGTGTGCATATATATTACATAATATATAAATAAATTATATATTATACACATCATGTATGTAATATATAATTTAATTATAAAATGTTTAATAATATAATTTTAAATGCTAAAAATATGTCATATGTATAATGATGTGTGCCATGTTGTTAAGTGAGAAAATAAAGATTCAGACAGTTGTTTATAGTATGATAGTATTTTTATTTTATTTTTTTATTTTTGGTAAATAGCTGCTCTTCTTTTAGAGCCATTTGTGAATGAGGGATGGAAATGCAAGGATTTTACTATTGAAACTACTCTACGTGGAAAAAGGGGGTAGAACTGTAACACGTTTCTAAACTTTACCAAATGATGGGGTTTTTCAAATGCCACTAAGTAGCAAGATGATATATGCAGTAGGATTTTTCTTCAAGGATTAGGAAAGTTGACTGTTAAAATTAGACTCTTGATTGAAGGCTAACTCAAAGTTGAGTGTCAGTTCATTTTCTGTCAAATATATTGTGACAACTGTGACAGATTGACGGGAGTTGAAATGAAGCTGAAAGAGTGTTTACTCGCTTTTTTTACTCCATTTGAACACTTTCGTCCAAGTAATACTAAATCTCCGCCCAGGTCTGCAGCTGAAAAGAACAATACTGGTCAAGATTTTGACATGTGCTTCTTTGGAGACATTATTTTTGTTTGTCCTGAAGACATGATTTTGTTGTTTCTTTTGTTTATGATTTTATTATAAGCTTTTGAAGCAATTGAAAATTTTGTTGAGTTTTTGAGATGTTACAGGTGTGAGGCTATGTGTCCTGGTAAGTCTTTAGAGCTTTGGAAAGTGAGACACAAGAGAGAATCATATTAAACTCAATTTCAAAGCTGCTGAAAGCACTACACAGTCTTTGATGGGAGACAGGCTTAGTTATATTTGCTAACGAGGTAACTAAGTGAGACGCCTCTTAATAGTATCAATCATAGTGATAATATGGTGAAGGAGATGCTTAGAGATTATTACTTCTGTTGGAAACCAGGAGGAAGGAAATAAATTTGCATTCTATTAAAAGCAGAAAAATATTTAATGTGCTATCAAATAAGGGCACATAATAAATAAGCTATTATTGCTCTCCAGCAATTTCTATAATGTTACTCTCAACAGACATCATATTTTCTGTGATGGCTGATTCTGGACTCTGGGAGTTGATGGATTGGAGAGCAGACTTTGAGATTACCCCATTTCCCAAATGTGTATTTTCTAGGGATCTAGGGAGAGAGGTAAACAGCATTCCCTGACATTCTGCCTGATCTAAGTAGGATGATGCCTTGGCTGTGGTTCGCTTACAATATTAGGATGACCTCTGTCTCTGTCTTGTGTTCTGGGGGTGGGGGTGTTGATGCCAATGTGAAGTTCTCTCTGCCAAAGATTCTGTCAGTTCCCCTCTGCTGAGTACTAAATGATTGTACATCACACATAGGAGAGGCCCTGAAGATATAATACGTGAAAGAAGTATTCAATAAGGGGTTAAGAGGACAGTGTGATTTTTCACCTTTGTTACCAGGGACAGATGATATTGGGATTCCTGTCATCATGGCTCATAGAGAAGGAATGACACAATTCAAACTATGTTGACTGCTCTGTTACCATCAAGAATGATGGAAAGAAGAGAAAGACAGCTTTAATAATTCATTTCAATCAGCTCTTTCTTTGGTTTGGTTAACTGTCAGTTTTCATATATCCCTATGATAGAACGATATGCTACCTGTAAAATTATATTTTTGAAGAACATTTAATGACAAAGGACAGTCTCATGATATAATCTTAAATGTTACAAAAAAGAATACCTCGTTTAATTTATAATATGATCCCATGCAGGAGGAAAAGCCTTTGAGTTATAAACAATAATGATATCTCAGTGATGGAAATAATTTTGTTTCTTTTTTCTTATGTTGATATATTTTCCAAATTTTCTATTTTAAACTTCTTTTGCTTTTGCAATTTGAAAAATCAAATACTTTTTTTAAAATGTCATTTTTTTTTTCTTTCTTTGTAAAACCCACAGGACTTAATTCAAAGAACACTTGAAATTACACAAGTAAAAGGTAAGAAAGAAAGATGTAAGGGGGAGGGGTGGCATAGTTTTCTAATTTTGCTTTCTGCTGAGTTGTTTTGGCAGCTCAATTTGAATTACTCAAGCTGATGGGTTTTATTTTAACCTTGTCTTTCAGAGAACGAAGATGTATAAAGTAAATGGAATGACAAAATATAGGGTTGGCTAGAAATTCCATTATAATAAAGAATTAAAGAGCTAATATAGGCATTGGCACAGATAGCTAAGTTTATTAATTCTTAGTAAAAGCAGAGGCAAGGACATCAAGGGGACTCATCTCTTCTGACATCATCTGGGAATGTCTTGGTAACAAATTCAGTGCTCATAGTCTACATTTTGTAATAAAACAAGAGCAAATAAGGACAACTCACAAATCCAGGAAATGAAGATCATCACTATATCTCCCTGTATTACACTTACGCTTTAGTTACTCTTTCACAATTTTTAAACCTTAAATTTCAATTGTTTTAGATAAAAAGTTAACACAGTAGAAAAAAAGTTTTAGAACTACTTTTAGTAAATCCAGAATTACTGTATCCCATTGGTCAACTCCATGAAGTTCCTGGTTACCTAAGCTGCAAATGATATCCTTAAAGTGCACAGATGAGTCTACATTAAAATAATGTGCCTGGGTGCTATGGTTCACTCCTGTGATCCCAGGACTTTGGGAGGTTGAGGTGGGAAGATCACCTGAGGTCAAGAGTTTGAGACCAGCCTGACCAACATGGTAAAAACCTCATCTCTACTAAAAATACAAAATTAGGTGTGGTGGCGCATGCCTGTAATCTCAGTTACTCCGGAGGCTGAGGCTGGAGAATCACTTGAACCAGGAGACGGAGGTAGCAGTGAGCCAAGATCGTGCCACTGCACTCCAACTGGGTGACAGAGCGAGACTCCTTCTCAGAAAAAAACAAAAACAAAAAACAAGAAAGAATGTCTGTTCATGCTCTAAAGTCTGTTTAATTTTTAACAAGGAAAGAAAAAAAGGAAAAGTTTGACAATATAATAAACTACATTGCCAACCATCACTAGATCCCAAGACATTTTATACTATACTATGGTTAATGAAAGCCAATTCACAGAATAATTGAGTTTTTAGAAGAAGAACTTACTTTAGAAATATAACAAAAGTCAACCACTTCACTTTGCAGATTATAAAATTATTACCTAACAAATCATGAGCTAACTCCCATTTACAATTGCTGCAAAGAGAATAAAATACCTAGGAACACAACTAAGAAAGGATGTAAAAGACCTCTTCCAGGAGAACTACAAACCACTGCTCAAGGAAATAAGAGAGGACACAAACAGATGGAAAAATATTTCATGCTGATGGTTAGGAAGAATCAATATTGTGAAAATGACCATACTGCCCAAAGTAATTTGTAAATTCAATGCTATCCCCATCAAGTTACCATTGACCTTCTTCACAGAACTGGAAAAAAATACTTTAAACTTCATATAAAACCAAAAGAGAGTCCACATAGCCAAGACAATCCTAAGCAAAAAGAACAAAGGTGGAGGCATCACGCTACCTCACTTCAAACTATACTACAAGGCTACAGTAATCAAAACAGCATGATATTAGTACAAAAACAGAGATATAGACCAACGAAACAAAACAGAGGCCGCAGAAATAATGCCACACATCTATAACCATCAGATCTTTGTCAAACCAGACAAAAGCAATGGGGATTCGTTGTTTAATAAATGGTGTTGGGAAAACTGGCTAGCCATACGGAGGAAGCTGAAACTGGACCCCTTTCTTATACAAAAATTAACTTGGGATGGATTAAAGATTTAAACATGAGATCTAACACCATAAAACCCGAGAAGAAAACCTAGGCAACACCATCCAGGACATAGGCACAGGCAAGGACTTCATAACTAAAACACCAAAAGCATTGGCAACAAAAGTGAAAATCAACAAATGAGATCTAATTAAACTTAATAGCTTCTGCACAGCAAAAAAAAGAATCATTAGGGTGAACTGGCAACCAACAGAATGGGAAAAAAGTTTTGCAATCTACCCATATGACAAAGGGCTAATATCCAGAACCAAAGCAGATTTACAAGAAAAAAAAAACCCATCCAAAAGTGGGCAAAGGATATGAACAGACACTTTTCAAAAGAAGACATATAGGCATCCAAAAAGCGTATGAAAAAATCGTCATCATCATTGGTCATTAGAGAAATACAAATCAAAACCACATTGAAATACCATCTCACACCAGTTAGAATGGCGATCACTAAAAAATCTGGGGAGAACAGATGCTGGAGAGGATGTGGAGAAAAAGGAACACTTCTACACTGTTGGTGGGAGTGTAAATTAGTTCAACCATTATGGAAGACAGTGTGGCAATTCCTCAAGGACCTAGAAATAGAAATTCTATTTGACCCAGCAATCCCATTACTGGGTATATACCCAAAGAATTATAATTTGCTCTATTATTAAGACACATGCACACGTATGTTCATTGTGGTGCTGTTTATGATACCAAAGACCTGGAACCAACCCAAATGCCCATTGATGATAGACTGGACAAAGAAAATGTGGCACATGCACACTGTGGAATACTATGCAGCCATAAAAAAACAACTAGTTTGTGTCCTTTGTAGAGACATGGATGAATCTAGAAACCACCATTCTCAGCAAACTGACACAAGAACAGAAAACCAAACATGGCATGGTTTCTTTTACAGGCAGGTGATGAACAATGAGAACACTTGGGCACAGGGAAGAGAACAACACTCACTGGGCTAGGTGTGGAGGTTGAGTGGAGGGGAGGGAAAGCGGGAGGTGGGGGCGGGTAGGATGGGGAGGGATAACACTGGGAGAAATGCCTGATATAGGTGACGGGGCAGGGGATGGACACAGCAAACCATCATGGAGTGTATGTACCTATGCAACAATCCTGCAGGATGCAGCATGTGCATATGTACACTAGAGCCCAAAATACAATTTAAAAACAAAGGAATTCTACGTTGGAATTTATATCTAATAAATGAATAAGAACTCAAAAAAAAAAAAAAAGACTGAGACTGAAGAGATGAAGAGAGTTTCAAACCTAGGACAAAACTCGACTATATAGTTGTCATTGCACGGTAATGCTTATTTAACTTGTCAAAATCAGAGATAATGGATGCTTTTATTTGAAAGGTCATTAAAGTCTAAATGAATCAGCATAATATTTTAATATTAAAATATTCCAGATGACTCTGAGCTGTGAAAGTTCTTCTTTAGCATTCCCGATTAGGTGTCAGGAAGTTTCTGTTAATGAGTGGGAAGTTAGGTTAGAAGTTCCTGCAAAGTAAAATGTATTATTTCTGAGTGTGGACACGTAAAGAGTTTGCCAAGGAGAAAGAAATACAATGCCTTTACAAAATATTTCATTCAACACTTAAAAATATAAACACATAGGTTTTAGGTTTCACATAGCTTCAAAATTATTATTATTATTATTATTATTATTATTATTATTATTGAGATCGAGTTTCGCTCTTGTTACCCAGGTTGGAGTGCAATGGCGCTATCTCGGCTCACTGAAACCTCCGCCTCCTGAGTTCAAGCAATTCTTCTGCCTCAGCCTCCCGAGTAGCTGGGATTACAGGCACGTGCCACCACGCCCAGCTAATTTTTGTATTTTTAGTAGAGATGGGGTTTCACCATGTTGACTAGAATGGTCTCGATCTCTTGACCTCATGATCCACCCGCCTCGGCCTCCCAAAGTGCTGGGATTACAGGTGTGAGCCACCGCGCCTGGCCCCAAAATTATTTTTTAAATAATGGTGGATGAATGAGAAGCTACAGCGTTTATCTTTTTCTATGTTCTTAACATATAACATTTATTTATTTCCCTTTGTGACCCCCTTGCTCCTGCTAAGGGATGTAGTATCATTTTCATGTTACTGCATTTTCATTAATTTGATGTGTACTTTTTCTTATTTACTTTAAAGCAATTATCACTGACTTTGTAGTTTTTGTCTTTTACTTTGGTGCTCATGTACAATTATTGATATTCTTGGCTGCAATGGGAAAGAAAATGAGCATATAAAACATGTCCTTTGACTAACAAATAAACACACCCTAAATATTCACCCTAAATCCGATTTAAGTTTAAACATCAGGCCTTTGGTTAAACAAAGATTATCTAATAAAGTTGCAAAGAACGAGTCCATTCCCAAATTCTATTTTAAGCCTCTAACTGGACATGCTGAAGTGGTATTAACTGAACACATTAGACATATAACAGCAGATATGCTACTTAAGAATATCATACAATTCTAATTCAATTTGTATCACTTACTCATTGCTTTACATGAAGGACATATTTAATGGACCAGCTACTCTGTTAAATTTCAGAGGAATTTCATTTAACAAGTTGTTTTTAAATACGTTCTTTCATCCATTCCTCAGATATTTATTGAGTTTTTTCTATGGGTCAGGCATTCATTCCTAGAGGATCTGAGAATATCTACATAAAGAATCTTGTTTTTATTTAGTTTACATTCTAGTGGGGATGGAGGCATATAACTGTAAACAAATGAATAAATAAACAACATGAGTTCAGTTAGTTATAAATCCTAGGAAGAAAACAAATTAGATGGGTATGAGAAAAAGACTGGAGGAGAGCTAATTTAGTCAGAGTTGTTAGGAATACCTTCCTTGAGGGAATGTAAAGACAAATATAAATGATGGGAGATCTAAAGGACAAGAGACTTGAGGAAAGAGTGGAAATGGTAATGACAAGCCATATGAAGGTCTAGGGTAAGACTGTTCTGAAGAATTGGGCAAAACTCTAAGGGAAAAGTAATTGCCAGTTTTTTTTTTTTGAGACGGAGTTTCGCTCTTGTTACCCAGGCTGGAGTGCAATGGCACGATCTCGGCTCACCGCAACCTCTGCCTCCTGGGTTCAGGCAATTCTCCTGCCTCAGCCTCCTGAGTAGCTGGGATTACAGGCATGCGCCACCATGCCCAGCTAATTTTTTTTTTTTTGTATTGTAAGTAGAGACAGGGTTTCACCATGTTGACTAGAATGGTCTCAATCTCTTGACCTCGGAATCCACCCACCTCGGCCTCCCAAAGTGCTGGGATTACAGGCTTGAGCCACCGCGCCCGGCCTGTCAGGTTTAAGAATTAGAAATCCAATATGGCTGGAATGTAGTTAATGAGTAAGTTAACGGTGAAAGAAAAAGGAGTCTAGTACTAGGCCATCAGGTACCGGGATGTTTCCAGTTCTTTGATGTTAAACATAAAGATGCTGTAAACATTGTATATAGGTTATCTGTGAAAATAAGTTTCTGTTTATCTAGTATAATTACCCAGTAGTGCAATTGCTGGGTAATAGGGTGGTTGCATACTCAGTGTTTAAAGAAACTGCCAACCTGTTTTCCAGAGTACCTGTGCCATTTTGCATTTCTACCAGAAATGTATGTGGGACCATTTCATTACATTCTCACTAGCATTTGGTGCTGTCACTATTTTTTTAATTTTAGCCATTCTGATAGATATACAGTAATATCTCTCTTTGCTTTTTTAATTTAAAGAGCTAATAACATTGAACATCTTTCCATTTGCTTATATACAATATCCTCTTTTGTGAAATATCCTTTCATGTTTTTTGCCCATTTTAAATTTTATTGTTTATTTTTCTACTGTTGATTTTTAAATAACTATTTCTATATTCTAGATACTAGTATCTTATCAGATATGCAATTTGCAACTATTTCTTTATTTTATAGCTTGTCTTTTCATCATCTTAGAGTTTCACAAATAAAAAGTTTAACTTTTGATGAGGTCCAATGCATCAATCTTTATTAATTTACCAGTCTTTCTACAGTACTTTCCTATGTAAACTAGTCTAATGCCATCTCAGAGTCTTTCACGAACTGCCTGCAACCACTGTTTTATTCATGCTATACTCATATCTCACATTCTGTTAAATAAACTCTGATACAATCAATAAAAAGGCTCACTCATTTTTATTGACAAATATAAATGATCTCCCATCATTTATATTTGTGTTTACATTCCCTCAAGGAAGGTATTTCTAACAACTCTGACTAAATTAGCTCTCCTCCAGTCTTTTTCTCATACACATCTAATTTCTTTTCTTCCTAGGATTTATAACTTATAAATGATCAGCCAGTTCTGATCATTCTAGCCAAAATATTCTAATGGTTTACCTTACTATACAGAAAAAAATGCAAGGGCCTTACCATTGCCTGCAAGACTGTACCTGATAGAGTCAGTGTTAGCTCTATGACCTCATCTCATCACTACTTCTCTGCTCGCTGGGTAATAGTCACCCTGGTCTCCTTACTTCGGCTTAAATACACCAAGCATGTCCATATCTCTAGCCCATTTCACTTACTGTTCCATCTGTTTAGAAAACCCTTGCCTCTTGTATTATTTCCCTATTGAAGCTTTTACAAACTGCCATGTAGTTAGTGGCTTAAAACAACACAAGGGTTGATACCCAGAATCTACAAAGGATTAAAACAGATTTGCAAGAAAAAGCAAACAAGCCCATTCGAAAGTGGGAAAAGGATATGAACAGACACTTTGCAAAAGAAGATATATATAAGGCCAACAAACATAGGAAAAAATGCTCATCATCACTGGTCATTAGAGAAATGCAAATCAAAACTACATTGAGATACCATCTCATGCCACTTAGAATGGGGATCTTTAAAAAATCTGGAGACAACAGATGCTGGAGAGGATGTGGAGAAATAGGAACACTTTTACACTGTTGATGGGAGTGAAAATTAGTTCAACCATTGTGGACTAATTTTAGTTCACATTTAGTTTAACCATTAGTTCAACTGAAGACAGTGTGGCAATTTCTCAAGGACCTAGAAATAGAAATTCCATTTGACCCAGCAAGCCCATTACTGGGTATATATCCAAAGGATTATAAATCATTCTACTATAACGACACATGCACACGAATGTTCATTGCAGCACTGTTTACAATAGCAAAGACCTGGAACCAACCCAAATGCCCATCGATGATAGACTGGACAGGGAAAATGTGGCACATATACACCATGGAATACTATGCAGCCATAAAAAAATGATGAGTTTGTGTCCTTTGTAGGGACATGGATGAACCTGCAAACCATCATTCTCAGCAAACTGACACAAGAACAGAAAATCAAACACCGCATGTTATCACTCATAGGTGGGTCTTGAAATATGAGAACACATGGACACAGGGAGGGAGCATCACGCAGTAGGGTCTGTTGGGGAAAAACAGGGGAGGAACAGCAGAGGGTGGGGAGTTGGGGAGAGATAGCATAGGGAGAAATGCCAGATATAGGTGAAGGGGAGGAAGGCAGCAAATCACACTGCCATGTGTGTACCTATGCAACAATCTTGCATGTTCTTCACATGTACCCCAAAATCTAAAATGCAATTAAAAACACACACACACACAAATTTATTATCTTACAAGTCTGGAGGTTAGAAGTCTGAAATGGGTCTCACTGAGCCAAAATTTAGGTCTGGGCAGAGATGCCTCCTTAATGGAGGCTTTAGGAGATCATTTGTTTTGTGGTCCCTCACGGTTTCTAGAGACAATTCACATTCCTTAGCTTGTGGCACTTTTCTCCATTTTCAAAGCCAGGCAAAGAGCACCTTTAAATCTCTCTCTCACACACATTTCTGCTTCCTTCTTTCACTTCCAAGGACCCTTGCAATTACATTGAACTCACCTAAAGAACCCAGGATAATCTTCCCGTCTCAGAATCCTTCACTTAATCACATCAGCAAAGACCCTTTTCCCTTGTGAAGTACCGCATTCACAGATTCTAGGGATTATAACATGGATATCTTTGGGGAACATTTTTCTGCTGGTCACACCTTCCAAATCTTCAAGTGTTATTTTTTCACTTCATTCAAGTTTCTGTTCAAATTTTACTTAATCATTGATGCCTCCTCTGAGCATCTTAAATAAAATATTGTGCCTTTCTATCACTCTATATTCCTCTTCTCTGTTTTGATTCCTCAATAACACTTATTACCACTAACCAAATAATTTTCTGTTTATTGTTTTCTGTACTAATATATAAACTCCATGAAGGCAAAAATTTGGTCTTTTTCTTTTTTGTTCACTGCTGTATCCCCTGCACCTCTTATCTAGACAATGCTGCTGCATGGAAGGTGCTCACTAAACGTTTTTTGAATTGATGAATATTGAACTGCTGTACATATTATTTCCTACTCCGATGTACATTCTTGGACTACAATAATCATGTTTTATGTTAAATATTCTAAATCCATACAATTTAGATACTGAATAAATCTGATTTTATTACTAGGATTCTATCTCACCTAGCAAGAAGTTAGAATTTTCTCTTCCGCAACACCTATTCTGACCTTGTTCACCTTTTCATTTTTAGAAGATTTTATTAAATTATTTTTGTATAATAGAAAATAGCTCCCCCTCATTCTTCTCATGAGATGGAAGGTGCAGGCAAAGATCTGAGTTTCCTTAAAGGCACGGGGATCCAGCCTTACTCAATGGTTGGGAAAACAAAAAAACTCATAGAAACACAGAAAATTGATACCATATTATATATGGTGGACATACATATATATTCAATTTATTTGAAGCAAATTTTAAGTAACTATTTGCATAAAATCATGTCTTAAAATAAAGGTTATTTTATATGGTTCTTTAAATTGCAATAAATATCAATGCATATTGACTTTTACTAATAGTTTTAATATGAAACAGAAACATCAGCATCTTATACAGTAGTGTTGAAGGAAGCAGTACAGGACAAAGGAAATCTGTGCCATTAGCTTACTGTATAATTTTACACAGTACCAATAAAAAATTGTTCTGAGTCTCATTTCCTTATTTACAAATTAGTGACCATCAAGGCAGCTGCATTCGGCTAATGTCAATTGATAAAAAGAGTGCTAATATGGTGAACAAGTCAGATGTGGTTTCTAAAAAGAAGTTATCATAAAACATGACTCAATAAAGGTCAGATTGGAGGGCGGCATAGAGGAGTAGGATAGGGGAAGATTCAGAGAAATAAGAAGGGCTTCCTTCTCCCCTAAAGGAATTGGCAGCCTTCCTTTTCCTTAGGAGTTAAAGGACAACAATTTTTGACAAAAGGACTCAGGAAAATCCTAAACTTCAGTAGAATCCTAAGTAGAGGTCAGATTCCAATTCCAAGGGGATTGAAAGTGTGGATAACAATATTGGGAATAAAGTTTCAAGAGTGTAAAATAAAAAAGATTGCAGTAGTAGGAGATCATCTGGAAGGAACGTTGAATATAAGGAAGGAATAGAGAGGTTCTCTAGCTGGGTTGGCTAGCAGGAATGAGGCAAGAAGCAGGGCTGGGTACTCTGAGGAACTAAAGCTCACACAATAGATAAGAGGGCTATTTCCAGAAGTCCTGGACAAAAGAGAACCAGTCATGAAAACCACACACTTTCCAGGGTGTATGCATGCTGCTATTCCTGTATCCTTGGGTTCCATGTCTGTTATGTGTCAGACACCAGTACATGGCAATATCCTCTTTCTAGGTGAATCATCTTAACACATTGAGAGACTTATACATAAGATTCTCAATGCTCCTGACTTATACATAAGCTCCTATTATTTTTTGTTTTACATGGGTGTGGAAGGTAAGGGAGATGTCTGGGGGTAAGCCTTAGCAGAGACAGACAGATCTGGGAGAGCCTATGATCAATAGATGACTGATCATTTGTATTAGCATATATAGCAATAAACATGGCAATAGAATTTAAAAAGCTGCATATAAACAAGATCCATACAATTGTAATGTGTACATTAAAGTTTATGTTTTCCCAAAATGCTCATATTAATTAAACAAGGACAGTAGAGTGACTCCATAGCTGTCAAACGGCTATTCTAAAACTAAAGTAGTTTTACACTGGGAAACAGCACTAACAATCTTGCTTTAACACTCTTGCTTTAACAATGCTAAAAATATCGTCTTAAAATAACCTCACCATCGTTTTAAGAGTGGAGAAGGAAAACATGAAGAAGGTTAACTAGGTAATTTATCAGCAATGATTGAAAATAACCTGAGCAAATCATTTGGAGATGTCACTGCTGAGAAAAGAAGGTACCCTGATATGTTGACCTGTTTCCTAAAGGTCTTAAACATTTGTGGTTTGTTTGCTTATTTGTTTGTTTGTTTTTCGAGACAGATTCTTGCTCTGTTGGCCAGGCTATAGTAGAGTGGTGTGATCTTTGCTCACCACAACCTCTGTCTCCTGGGTTCAAGCGATTCCCCTGCCTCAGCCTCCAGAGTAGCTGGGATTACAGACATGCACCATCACGCCTGGCTAATTTTTTGTATTTTTAGTAGAGACGGGGTTTCATCATGTTGGTCAGGCTGATCTCAAACTCCTAACCTCGTGATCTGCCCACCTCAGCCTCCCAAAGTGCTGGGATTACAGGCATGAGCCACCGCACCTAGCCTGTTTGTTGTTATAAAGCCAACTTGACATAATGCTATAACAACTGGTGTTTTGATCACATTAAATACGGAATCAAGATATTGAAAACAGATAAAAATGTACTATGTTTTTACCAAATTATGGATATAAAATTTTTAACTCCCTCCACTTTTATCCCTAAGGCATCAAATGCCTGTTTGACTAATTTTTTCCTTTTTCACTAGTGGGCTGGCTTACTGAAAATATGTTACAAACAATTGCTGTAGTTCTTTCATCTCCATGAATTGTTTCATTCATTCAACAAACATTTATTGACAGTTTACTAAGTGCTCAGTAAACCTCTAAGCCCTGGGTATACATATTTGAGACAGACAAATACCCTGCCCTTAAGGAATTTAGAATCTAGCCTTGAAACTACCCCTAACTGCTTAGTTCTTGTCACAGGTTTCAGTGCTGAGGCAAGATCAATTCCTGTTCCTTTATCTCCCCCAGAATTCTATGAATACAATTATAAAAACATTTTACATAACAAGTTGAATTGTCTACTAAGTAGAAGTACCCATTCTGGCTTCACCAGAAGCAGATGCTGGCACCACGCTTTGCGTACAGCCTGCAGAACCATGAGCCAATTAAACTTCTTTATGAAATTACCCAGTCTCAGGTATTCCTTTATACAAATGCAAAAATGGACTAACACACCTGTGTTAACCCTAATTCTCACAACAACCATGTGAGGTAACTACTGTTATTAGCATGTCCCATTCAGTACATAGGGAAACTGAGGCACAGAAAAGTTAAGTGACTTGCTCAGAATCAAGTAGTTTGTAAGTTCATAATTCTACTATTTGGAATAGTAGATTCCAAATTCATCGTTTAAATAGAATCTACAATTTTCTTAAATAACATACATTCCTGTGAACAACTTGAGAGAAGCCTGGGTGCTGACTACAGAGACTCTTCTTCGGCTGAGGTCCCGGAGAGGTAACTGCAGGTGTTGATTATATGCCCCTACTTGTTCATCCAGAATCTAAGCCAGGAGAACAGGAGCCTTATCTTATTCACGGCTGTATCTCCAGCCCCTAGGACAGTACCTGGAATATAATAGGCACCCACAATTATCTGTTAAACTTATAAATTAAGAAATAAATAAGTTGTTCTCAGTTCTAGATCTTGATTCTTTCCATTGCAACACACTATTTTGTGCCTTAAAGCACTGTGTTTTTGCTTGTTTCCCAGGGCATGTCTTAAAACTACCAAAAGAGAAGATACACTTGTGTACTTTTGGCTGTACACAAAGCCAAAAGTTGTATTGTAAGCCACAACTTTAGCACCTGTGTAACCAGTGTAGTTTGTAAGATCTGATTTTACGTTGGCACATTATCTATTTATAACCATGACTCCATCTGGTTCTTCTCTTTACAGCTGGCACCCAGCTAGAGAGAACCCCAAGCCCTTGAGCCGCATTCAGGGATAAAGCCCTTTACCATCTTGATGTCACTGTTGCCTGACATGTCCCTTCTTTCATATTTCTTAGGTTACTTTTCATTTTGGATCTTGCACTTATCCCCTTGGATTTTCAATTCTTTCTACAGCTTTGAAATTAATACAGCAGTACTAAAATTGCTCTGTAGTCTGTCCTGTCTTTTGGGGCTGCCTTCAGTAACATGTCTTGATAAGGTCACCAAAGGTTATAATCCTCCTCAGCATTGGCTGCTATGGCTAGCATCCAGCCATATTGCCTTCATCCAATTGCCAAGAAAAGTTGGACACAATAGGCCTTCAACAAATGTTTGTTCATTTGAACTCATTCATAATATTAGTGGATATAAAATGAGGATCACTGCCTGGCTCACAACAATCCCCTCAGTGAACATGTTTGTGCCACCTTCTTTTCACGGAGGAATTCTCCTCTGCCCCAAAATACATTGTTTAAATGCAATCTATTTTAGAATAACATACATTCCTATTCATACCTTGCGATCAAGAGAGTGAGAAATTAACCAACTATAAATAAAGCATGTGGCCTAAAATTAACTCAAATTCTCTTAACCAGGAGTAGCCTTGAAAGACTTGAAAGACAATTGCCTCTGGGTTGTCTTTCATGGAGGAGGCCTGGAGAGTGCATGTGTGAAAACTGCAATACTTTTGGTGCTGATCATAACAATCAGAGAGCTATTTTTCACTCTTATCATGGGAAGAAGGTGTGTGTATCCTAGGTAGTCTAAGGGATAAGATACATTTTCAGAAATTGACATGGCTGTCTGGCTTCTGTTGATTCTTTTAATTGTGACATCTCTGCTATCACCCTTATTTTTTTGCTAAAAACTACATATTCATGCACCCTAGTACTATCTAAGGTTGCAAAGAATGTTTCCATGTCATTACATTGACGTTACTGAGCTGGTCACAATAGTCAGGCATCAGTTTGGGGAGAGGGAACATGTTCCAAACTAGTCTAATCAGAATTTCTTTCCGTGATATTTTCAAATTTCTCTAAAGACCATAGCTTTAGCTTCACCAAGAAAGAAGTCAAGACTCAGAAGCATAAGTGAGAGATGGGGAAAAATAGAATGAGGTAGAAAAAGAGAGAGACAACGAGAGGGTTCTAACAGTGGTCAAGTCCCTGTTTCTTGTTCCAGAGGGTTATGGTTACTGCCTTCTGGAAGTTTGGTTGGTTTTTCATCTTGTCCTTCATTTTTATAAACACATGTCAGCCTTCCAAAACACATTCCATTTACTGAGGCTACTTTATATTAGATTTTATTTACCTTGCAGTCATAAATGTCTAGACCACTATACTGTACCAGTTTGCATTCCATCTTTTGGCGATGAAATAAAAAATAAAAAAATTGAAGAACAATATAAAATTGAATATTTTTAAGTGCATCGTAGGAAGTAAGGGCAAGTACTGGTTTGATACTTTTGTTTCATTTGTGAGCGTGTGTGTGTGTGTGTGTGTGTGTGTGCATACACTGGGTCACTGGAGGGTAATGTTCAAAAAAGTTTGAAAGCTATGAACCGAAGAATCTTAATCTCAAACTCAGTGTGGCCACTTGAAGAGTGTAGAAAATCACTCTAGACTGGGCGCAGTGGCTCACATCTGTAATCCCAGCACTTTGGGAAGCCGAGGCTGGTGGATCACGATGTCAGGAGTTCGAGATCAGCCTGAACAACATGGTGAAACCTCATCTCTACTAAAAATACAAAAATTAGCTGGGTGTGGTGGTGGCATGAACCTGTAATCCCAGCTACTCAGGAGGCTGAAGCAGGACAATTGCTTGAACCTGGGAGGCAGAGGTTGCGGAGAGCTGAGATTACGCCACTGCACTCCAGCCTGGGCAACAGAGTGAGACTCCATCTCAAAAAAAAAATCACTCTAGATGGTTTCAGTTTTAATGAACACCCCAGGAATGTGGGAGGTGAAGAAAACCATGAGAAAGGCTGATTCATTAAAGAAACTTCTTTGTACTTGGAGCAAAATATTCTCCTCAAAGTGACACTCTATGAAATAATTTATGCTTATGAATTTGGTAAGGACTGAAAAACCACAGGACCAGAAAGAAGTTCCTTTCATTAGCTGCAGCCTCAAGCAGTGGAAGGATCCAATTAACCAGGTGATTGGCTTTGTGTGAAATCTTCATATCATGCAAAATCTGAGAAAGAATTAGAGGAAGTTAATAGAATCAAGACAGGGGGATTGCCTAATCATAGCAGGATGATGGGTGTGCACCAAGACTCATTTAGAAAAATAAACCAAAATATCAGGATGAGTCAGCTATGAATGGACACTGAAGCAGATTTCCTTCAGTACTGCTGGAATGACACGAGCCTCCTATTTATGGAATTCAGCTCCACAAGGGAAGGATTCAATCTCTAAAGGGAATCCATTGTGAGAGAACAGCTTTATTACTGAAGTGGATAACTTCACGAGAGTGACTGTTACAGTCACTCCATGGTTAAGGGATAGGAAATGAACCTGTACCACGTAGAGGCTAGAGTAGGTATGTAGGGAGCAGGGTCTTACCTGAAGTGGGAGGTAATACCTGGCACTGATCAAATTATCTTGAAGAAAACTATGATCTTCATAACAGAAATTAAAACTATGGGAGAGTTTTAGATGTGCTTGAGAGTGAGGACCAACTCCTGGTTGAGATGAGCAGTGCTGCCCAATAGAATTTTCTGTGATAGATTCTATGGTGCCTCATGCAGTAGCCACTATGCATATTTGACTATTAGTTACTTGCGATAAATCTTGTGCATCTGAGAACTGAATTTTAATTTTTGTTCAATTTGAATTTATTTAAATTTAAGCTGATATAACCACATGTGGCTAGTGTCTTCAGTGGTGCAGAGTGGAGCCAAGCTTATGAGAGTGTTTAGGTGTTTAAGAAACAGGATGGGAGACAGAATGGGCATAATGGAGTGCTCTGAAAACAAAACAACTGTGATAGAAAGCAAAATTTGCCAGTTGGTCAAGCACGGTTTATTTCCTGCAAACTCCCAATCCCTGAATTCTCCTATGTTTGGTGAGGTCCTTTGGAAAAGCCCACTCTACTTAATTTGTGCTCTAAAGCTGCACAAGGATTTTGTCCACAGGATGATTTGGGTATTTATAGGAGAGCAGTGCATATTTGGTCTCTAGAAATTATTGTTGCAGGATAATCAAAATAAAAGAGCATGATCCAAACACATGTGACATTTTTAGCATCACTGAAACTTTTAGTCAAATTGTTAATTTTGCCTTATAGTCAGGGTAAGCAAGCAAACACACAACTTTGTTGCATTTTATATGTGGAGAGATAAACTGAGCTAAATGGGTGTGTCTAAATAGACACAGATTCATGTTGTGTCTAATTCATGTAACGTTGGACCTATTAAGTGATTCTAAACAAGTTTTGTATATCCCCTACAATAAATAGTGCCACTATCTTCTCAAAAATCATTAAACCAGAAACTCAACATTTTTTTCTTTCTAGATTTTTACATAATTTTCTAAAGTATTGCACATTTACTTGTCGATTAAAAGAACATTCTAAGATTCAGGTAAGCAAAATAAGAAAAAATGTCACCATTCATCCTGCCACCAAAAGTATAGTTACATTTTGTTATATATGCCTCCAGAGGTGTTTTGGTTCACTATGATGTGTAAGGTCCTACTGATATGCATGTGCTCCTATACATATGGAATTGCAATCACACAGCATAATATTCTTGTTTGTAATCTTATGTTTTTCTATTTGTAGGGAGCCAGCCTCCATATCACCTGTGGGCACCTGAGTTCGGTGGTGACAAAGGATTGAGAAAAAGATTAAGAGTGAAAGTGGGACCAGGGGACCATTACTTATTACTGGAGGCAGTGAAGGTCCCAAGGTAGGTTCACCACACTATTCATTGGTTACAATCACTTTGATCTATAGGGTAGGGGTGGAGTGATGGTGGGGAGAGGGTGACATGATGATGGAGTGAATCCTGGAACAGAAACAGTGAGCTAGAACCGGTGTGTCATTCTAAAGACTGATAACATGCACACCCATGTTCATTGCAGCCCTGTGTACAATAACAAAGACCTGGAACCAGCCCAAATGCCCATCAATGGTCGACTGGACAAAGAAAATGTGGTACATATACACCATGGAATACTACCCAGCCATAAAAAACGATGAGTTCGTGTCCTTCGTAGGGACTTGGATGAATCTGGAAACCATCATTCTCAGTAAACTGGCACAAGAACAGAAGACCAAACACCACATGTTCTCACTCATAGGTGGGTGTTGAACAACGAGATCATGCGGACTCAGGGAGAGGAGCATCACACACTGGTGGCAGTTTGGTGGGGGGTAGGGGAGACGCAGTGGGGGGTGGGAAGGGTGGGGAGGGTTGGGAGAGATAACACGGGGAGAAATGCCAGATATAGCATGCACCTAAAGTAAAATAAACAACAAAAAAAAACAGTGATAACAGTGGCAGTTTGGGAGTTTCACAAAACAAGAACATGTGGTTATCTTTAGCCTATTATCTATGTGCAGCTGGTGGAACACAGGCCTCACAAGGAGCCTACAAGTCTGGTTACATCTTAGTGCTACAAAGGGGTTTTACGTCCTTGAGCACGTTTATGGTGGCAAAGTCTAGGTTGCCCTGCACCAGAACATGAGGCATGGAGAGGCCTTCCTCCCCAGAGGCCTCCTGCGGCCTTCCACAGTTTATTGTTCCTGATTTCTTTGATATATATATCCAGTTTATGTAGAAACACTGTAACCCCTTCCTCCATTGCTGCTTCTTCCAACACTATTTTCATGTAAATAAATATATATATATTTGTATATAAATAATCATGTTTTAAAATATATACAGTTGAATATATTTGGTTATTTTAATAACTGCATAGTATTTAATTTTATGCATGAACCAGAATTAATTTAGATACTCCTGTATTGTACATATAGTTTTTATATCATGAAGAGAGCTCGACTGAATATTATCTCATCTACTTATTTGCATATTTGTGCAAGTATTTCTTTTTTTTCTTTCCTTCCATTGATACATATTAGATGTACATATTTTCAGGGTACATGTGGTATTTTCATAATTCAAATAATTAAATTATTTATTATTAATAAATAATTACAATTATAAAAATTCCTTGGAGTCTAATACAAACACCTCTATCAACAAAACTAGAAAGCCTGAAAGAAATGGATAAACTTACAGACACATACAACCTACCAAGATGGAACCAGGAAGAAACAAAATTCTTTATTTTTTTATTGCATTTTAGGTTTTGGGGTACATGTGCAGAACGTGCAAGATAGTTGCACAGGTACACACATGGCAGTGTGTTTTGCTGCATTCCTCTCGTTCACCCACACTTGGCATTTCTCCCCAGGCTATCCCTCCCCATCTTCCCCCCACTGTCCCTCCCCTATTCCCCCCAATAGACCCCAGTGTGTAGTACCCCCTTCCCTGTGTCCATGTGTTCTCATCATTCCTCATCTGCCTATGAGTGAGAATATGTGGTATAGACTGGACTGGGAAAATGTGGCATATATACACCATGGAATATTACGCAGCAATACAAAATGATGAGTTTGTGTCCTTTGTAAGGACATGGATGAATCTGGAGAACATCATTCTCAGCAAACTGACACAGAAAGAAAATTCTTAAACATAATAATGAGTTCCAAAATTGAATATGTAATAGAAAGCTTACCCATACAGAAACAAAAACAAAAAAAATACCAGGACCAGAAAAATTCACAGCGGAACAGCTCATATCAGTCACACACAAAACCATTCTAAAAATTTGCTTTGTCATTTCTGATTGTGTTTATTTGAATCTTCTCTATTTTCCATATTATTATAGGTAGTGGTACATCTATCATATTAATTTTCTCAAATCACAATCTCTTGGAATACTTGATCTTTTGTATTGTTTTTCACAACTTAGTTTCCTTCAGTTCAGCACTGGTTTGATTATTTTTTGTCTTCTGCCACCTTTTAGGTCGCTTTGCTTTTGTTTCTGTAGGTGTGATGATAGGTTTTCAACTTATGATCTTTAGGTTGTTAACTTTTTCATGTGGTTGTTAGGAAAGTTAGGTTGCAAACTTTTTGATGTGGGTGTTTAGTGATCTAAACATTCCTCTTAACACTTCTTTGTCTGTGACCCAGATATTCTAGTATGTTGTATTCTTATTATCATTAGTTTTAAAGAATTCCTTGATTTCTTTCCTAATTGTGTTATTTGCCCAAAGTCATTTGGGAGCCTGTTGTTTAATTTCCATGTAATTGCATGGTTTTGAGCAACTTGCTTATTAATTATTTATATTTTTATTACATTGTGGTCCAAGAGTGTGATTAACTATTTTTTTCAATTTGTTTAGAATTGTTTTAAAGGTGATTATGTTGTTGATTTTAGTGTATGTGCCACTTGCAGATGAGAAGAATGAATATTTTGTTGTTTTGGGGTGGAGAGTTCTGTCAATATCTATTAGGTCTATTTGATCAAGTGTTAAGTTTGGGTCCAAAATATACTTATTAATTTTCTTCCTTGATGATCTGTCTAATACTATCAGTTGGATGTTGAAATCTCCCACTATTATTATGTGGAAATCTAAGTCTCTTTGTGTGTCTCTAAGAACTTGCTTTATGTATTTGGTTGATCCTATGTTGGGGGTGTATATATTTAGAATAATGAGGTCTTCTTATTTAATTGAACACTTTACCATTATATAATCCCCTTCTTTGTCTTTATTAATCTTCATTGATTCAAATTCTGAAATCAGAATTGCAACCTCTGATTTTTTCTGTTTTCCATATATTTGGCAGATTTTTCTTCATTCCTTTATTTTGAGCCTATAGGTGTCATTGTGTGTGAGATGGAGCTCTTTAAGACAGCATAACATTGGGTGTTGCTTCTTTATCCAGCTAGCCACTCTTTGCCTTTTAATTTGGGCAGTTAGCCCATTTACACTCAAGGTTAATATTAATATGTGCATATTTGATCCTGTCTTCTTGTTGTTAGCTGGTTATTATGCAGAGTTGTTTCTGTGGTTGCTTTAAAATGTCTTGTGTCTTTGTACTTAAATGTGCTTTTCTAGCGGCTTATAATGGTGTTTCCTTTTTATATTTAGTGCTTCCTTCAGGAACTCTTTTAAGTCAGGTCTTGTGGTAACCAATTCCTTAAACATTTACTTGGCAAAAAAGGATCTTATTCCTACTTCATTAACTTTGGCTTCATATGAAATTATTGGTTGGAAATTCTTTTCTTTTAGAATAGTGAAGGTAGGCCCCCAATCTTTTCTGGTTTCTAGAGTTTCTGCTAACAGGCCTACTGTTAGCTTGATGGGGTTATCTTTGTAGGTGATCTACTCCTTCCGTATGGCAGCTATACAGAAAGGGCAGATCACCTATTAAGGTAATCATAATCATTAGATCATTACATATAATTAATCATAACATATATATTTGATCTTAGAAAATCTAATGATTATGATTACATACATACATATATATTTGGCCTTAGAGAACCTAATAATTATGTGTCTTGGAGATTGTTTTCCTCTGTAGTATCTTGCAGGGCTTCTCTGAATTTTCTGAATTTCCACATTGACCTCTCTAGCATGATTGGTGAAGTTTTCATGTATGATATCTTAAAATATGTTTTCCAAATTACCTTTCCCTCCATCTATTTCCTTGAATTGGACTTCAACTTTATGCTGAGTCTCTATGATCTTTCTTCCTATCAATATTTTGAATTTCATTTCTATCATTCCAGGCATTTTAGCCCGGTTAAGTTCCCTTGCTGGGAAACTAGTGTGGTCACCTGGGGGTAAGAAGACACTTGGGCTTTTTGGGTTGCCAGAGTTCTTGCTCCAGCTCTTTCTCATCTGTGTAGTTTGATATTTCTTTAACTGTGGCCTAATTTGAGTACAATTCACTTCTTCACTGGATGTTTTTAGAGGACTGAGATTTTGTGCAGGATCTTTATTTGTAGCTGATTTCTTGCCCTTGGTTTCACACTGAGGTATATTAAAAAAGTATTTTTGTTGTTGAAGTTTGGGCTGTGATCCAGTAGATGGCACTTAAGCATAATGGTCAGTATATAGGCTCTTCCTCAACCATGTGGCTCCTCTGCTATTTTCTCATGATTGTAGCAGTGCTTCCTTTCAGTGCTCTGAAAGTGTGGATTCTTCCTTCAGTTGAGTGCTGGTTGCAAATCTCAGTGCAAACATCCTTTCTCACTCGCAGTGCTGTCTGTGCTGTACAACCCAGGAGTTTGGCAGTCCTGGTCTGCACATCACAGCTCTGGGTTATGCTCAGGCTTTCTGTATTCCTCCCCATCTTGGAGGCAGCAGAGAAAGGGACATTGGTAGTGGTTGTGGCATAGGGCCTTTCCCTTTTCTCTTGGGGCTCCACTACCAATCAGTGCAATGGGCCCAATATGGGGACAGCTGCAAGTGGGTCCAAGTTGTGTGTGGGGGGTGGCAGCCTGGTGATTAACAGGTGCAGGTTACAGGGGAGACAGACTGGCCTCTTTTCCTTAGGGCAACTGCAGTTTGCTAGAAGTATGGTTAAAGCACTCAGGTATTTTCTTCCCCAGTCCAAGGGCAACAAGGGTAGCACCAATGCACTGACAGTGGCAGAAGGGCTTTTGGTTGACTCTGGAAGCTTCGCAACATGGAAGCAGGAAGCCTCTGCTACTGAGAATGTACAGCCAGGGGTTGGGGTGGATGCTCTGCTGGCCTAAGCTGTGGGCTTCACTTGGTGAAGAGCTGGGGTACATGTGCAGAATAAGCAGGTTTGTTACACAGGTAAAAGTGAGCCATGGTGTTTTGCTGCACAGATCAACCCGTCACCTAGGTATTAAACCCAGCATTCATTAACCATACTTCCTGATGCTCTCCCTCCACCCGTTCTCTCACCATGACAGGCCTCAGTGTGTGTTGTTCCCCACCATGGGTCCATGTATTCTCATCATTCAGCTCCCACTTATAAGTGAGAACATGCAATGTTTGGTTTTCTATTCCTGTGTTACTTTGCTAAGAATAATGGCTTCCAGCTCCATCCATGTCCCTGCAAAGGATATGTTCTTGTTCCTTTTTATGGATGCATAATATTCCAAGTTATATGTGTACCACATTTTTTTCATACAGTCTATCATTGATCGGCATTTAGGTTGATTCCATGTCTTTGCTACTGTGAACAGTGCTTCATGTATCTTTGTAATAGAATGCCTCATATTCCTTTGGGTATATACCCGGTAATGAGATTGCTGGGTCAAATGATATTTCTACCTCTAGCTTATTGAGAATTTGCCAGCCTTCCATAATGAGATTAAACTAATTTACACTTGGACAGACAGTGTAAAAGCATTCCCTTTTCTCCAAAACCTCGTCAGCATCTGTTGTTTCTTGACTTTTTAATAATTGCCATTCTGGCTAGTGTTAGATAGCATCTCAATGCTATCTAATTTGGTTTTGATTTGCATTTCTCTAATGATCAGTGATGTTGAGAATTATAAAAAGTGTTTATTGGCTGCATGTCTTCTTTTTAAAAATGTCCATTCATGACTTTTGCCCACATTTTATTGTCTTTTTTTCTTTTTTGTAAATCTGTTTAAGTTCCTTGTAGACTCTGGATATTAGACCTTTGTGAAATGGATAGATAACAAAAATTTTCTGTCATTCTCTGAATTGTCTGTTCACTCTGATGACAGCTTATTTTTCTAAGCAGAAGAAGAGCTATTATTTCCCAACACTCTTTCCTCTGTCCATGAGAGTGGCACACACTAGCTGCCTCTAGTCATCCAACTTGGCCCTCAATGTTGATGAACTGTATGTTGGTTTTGAATTCTGCAAATTTACTGTATTTATTTATTAGTTCTAAAAGCTTTGTGGTGGAGCTTTTAGGCTCCTCTAAATATAAGATCATGTTGTCTGCCCGCAAGGCTACTTTGACTTCTCCATTTCCAATTTGTCATGACTTGACAAATTTCCTTTTCTTGCCTAATTACTCTGGCCAGGACTTCCAGTATTATGTTGAATACATGTTGTGAAAGTGGGCATCCTTGTCTTCCTCCAGATGATGCAGAAAAGACTTTCAACTCTTCCCTGTTCAGTATAATATTGGTGGTGGGTCTGTCATATCTGGCCTCTATTTTGTTGTATTTTTCTTCTATACTCAGTATGATTAGGGTTTTTAATATCTATTGAAATGATTATATGGTTTTTGTTCCTATTTCTGTTAATGTGATGTACTATGCTTATTGATTTACATATTTTGAACCATGCTTGCATACTGGGATAAATTTCACTTGACCTTGGTGAATGAAATTTTAAGAATTACTGTTGAATTATCTTTGCTAGTATTTTGTTGAAGATTTTTGCATCTACCCTCATCAGGGTTATTGGACAGTATCCTTTTTTCATTGTGTCATTGCCTAGATTTGGTATCGGTATAATGCTGATAGCATAGGATGAGTTTGGAGGAATTCCCTTCTCAATAATTTTGAGGAGTTTAAGTAGAATTGGTATTACTTATTGTTTAAATATTCAATATTATTCCACAGTGAAACCACTGAGTCTCAGGCTTTTCTTCAATGAGAGACTTTTTGCTAAATTTTTGATCTCATTACCTGTTATCCGTTTGTTGAGGTCTTTTATTTCTTCATGGTTCAATCTTGGTATTTTGCATGTGTCCAGGAATTTATCCAATTTTTTCAGGTTTTCTGATTTTTTTGGCATGTCATTTTTTGTAGTAGTCTACAACAATTCATTGTATTTCTGTGGCCACCGTTGCTTTGTCTACTTTTTCATTTCTGATTTTATTTATTTGGGTCTTCTTTCTTCTTTGTCTAGGTAAAAGTTTGTTCATTTTGTTTATCTTTCCAAGAATCAACTTTCCATTTTGTTTTCCTGTATTTTCTAGTTCTCAAATTTTTTAAATTTCTGCTCTACACCAATCTTTATTATTTCTTTCTATTAATTGTATTTGATTTTATTCCATAACTTGTTGAAGCCTGTTTTGGGCCTTAAAGTATGGTCTATTCTGAAGAATATTTTATCTTCTAAAAAAATGTGTATTCTGCAGTGATTGGGTAAAATGTCCTGAAAATATCTGTTAAAGCTCTTTGTTCTAGTGTGTAGTTTAACGCAGATGTTTCTTTGTTGATTTTCTGTCCAGATAATCTGACCATTACTGAGATTGGGGCATTGAAATCTACTATTATATTATTGTCATCTATGTCTCTCTTTGGATATGTTAATGTTTGTTTTATATACTTAGGTGCTCCAGTGTTGGGTGCATATTTATGATTTTTATATCCTCTTGCTGAATTGACCACTTTATCATAAAGTGATGTTCTTTGTCTTTTTTTGTTTTTTTTACAAGCTTTGAGTAGTAGTATTTTTTATCAGATATAAGTATAATTCTTTTTGCTCTTTTCTGGTTTCCCCTTGCATGGAATATATTTTTCCTTTACTTTCAGTCTATGCATATATTTATAGGTGAAGTGGGCTCCTTGTATGTGGCATATAGTTGGGTCATGTTTCTTTATCCTTTTGGCCACTCTCTTTTAGTCAGAGAGAATTGAGCCCATTTACGTTCAGTGTTAGTACTGATTTTTTTAAAGGGCTTACTACTAGTAGATGACACCTTATTTTAGATCACAAAAAAGAAAACAAAAAGAAAAAGAACTAAAAGTATTTCTACATTTTAACTCCATACACCCCATAATTTTGTCTTTTGGTTGTTTTAATTTACATATATTTTATATTGCCTATATCTTAATAGGTTGGTGTAGCTATTATTGTTTTCAATAGATTTAACTTTTAGGCTTAATGCTAGAGTTATAAATGGGTTGAACACCACAATTACAGTATTAGAATATTTTAGAACTGTCTTTGTATGTAATTTTACCTGTGGGTTTTATACTTTCAAATCTTTTCTTTTTGTACATTAGTGTTTTTCTTTCCTTTCAGATTGTAGAACTCACTTTAGAATTTCTTCCATGAGGCTCTAGTGGTGATAAAGTCTGTTATCTTTTGTTTGTCTAGAAAAAACTTTATTTCTCCTTTATATTTGTGGGATAGATTTACTGGATAAATTATTCTAGCATAGAATGAGTCAGTTTTCTTTTCTTAACAATTTGAAAGTGTCATTTTTCTCCATCCACAGCTAACACGGCTTTCATTGAGAAGTCTGTTGCCAGACAAATTGAAACTCCTTTATTTGTTAATCACCTATTTTCTCTTGATGCTTGTAGGATCCTCTCTTTTGTCTTTGACAACTGAGAGTTTGGTTATTATATATCTTCAGGTAGTCTTATTCTGGTTGAATCTGTTTGTTAGTCTCTGATACTTCTGTACCTAGATATTTATATCTTTCTCAAATTTTGAAAGGTTTTCTGCTGTTATTTCATTGAATAAGCTTTCTACCACTTGCTCTTGCCCAACTCCTGCTTGAACATCAATCATTCTTAGGTTTGGCCTTTTGAGGTAACATTCTATATCTTGTAGGCAATCTTCTTTCCTTTTTCTTTCTTCCCCTCTGACTATGTTATTTAAAATAGTTCAGTAGCTGTTACCTCTGCTTCATCCTGTTTGTTGTTGAGAGAATCCAGTGAATTTTCTAGTTACCCAAATATAATTCTCAGTTCCAAGATTTCTGTCTGATTTTTTAAAAGTATTTCAATCTCTGTCAAATTTCTTTGATAAGTTTCTGAATTGTTTTTCTGTGCTATGTTGGAGAACACCAAGTTTCTTTAAAACTGCTATCTTGAATTACTGCCCAGATAGCTCAGGTACCCTGTATCATTTGGATAATTCACTGGTTCCTTGCTTTGTCTATTTGGCAAGGTCATGGTTCCCTGTTTGCTGTGTTTCTAGTGGATGTAAATCTATGTCTTTGCATTGAAGGATTAGTTATTACATTCCAGTAGTCTCGGACTTATGTTTTGAGGGCTTATTGGACATATCTGCTTATCCCAGGTTTGCCTCAGCTCTAGTCAATAATCAGAGTGCTGCCCATCCCAAATGGGGAAGATCCCAAAAGAAACATCCTGGCAGAGTGGGAAGGCTGGCTAGGGATTCATGTGCAGGAGACCTGTGGAACATCTGTCCTACACCATGCTGCTGCTGAACAGCCACTTTGATTTGGTGTCTCCTTTGCCTAAGTTACAGAGCAGTGCTTTTATGGCTGGGGATAATAGTCCTGGCTCTCCATTTGTTTCTGCCTTTCTTCAGGGATATTACTCCTTTCAGTTACTCTTGATGCCTCCCATGGATAAAAGCAAGGACAATTCCCCTTCTGGGGAACCCAGGATAGTAGAGAAACTGATTGTCCATTTCAATCTTATTTTTCTAGCACAGAAAGTAGAAGTTGGGGGGAAATTTTTCACATGCAAGGCAGTATGCGGGGAGTGGCATCACGAATGTGGAAGTCTGATTCTCTTGCCATCGTCTGTGAGTGTTTTTCACTTCTCTGTGGCCCTAGAAACTGTCTCTTCCTGATATTCGAGTTCTGAGATATTGCTGGTAATGACTTCAGTGCTGTATATTGGGTTTTGGTTTTCTGCTTATGTTGGGAAATGAAGTCAGCTTGCTATTATGCTGCCATTTTGGAACTAGTAGTTCATAGCAAGTGTTTCTTTAAGGTAATCTTTTGACTGGATATATACAATTGAGTAGTTATTAATTAAAATATGATAATCTATGTTTACTATGTGCTAAATATTTTAAAAATTGCTTTCCATGGATTACTTCACTTAATTCTAATAAGTGCTACTATTTTCCCCATTTTACAGATAGTAAAATGGAGGCAGAGAAAAGTTCATTAACTCAGCTATTATCATTACTAGTGTTAAAGACAGGCACTATCACATTTTAATTCATAATCATTCAAATGTATATATCCAGTCAAAAGATTACCTTAAAGAAACACTTGCTCTGGACTACTAGTTCCAAAATGGCTGCATAGTAGCAAGCTGGCTTTACTCCCCACCATCAGCAGATCATTTAGCTGGTAAAAAAAAATTAGGAATTAAATTCAGTAAGTCAGACTTTAGTCTTTGCCCTTCATCAAAATCTCTGTGGTACTCCTCCTCTATGAGTTTTGTTTTGGGTGTTTAGATATGAAATCCTTTTTACTGTTACTTCTCATATACAAGGATTGATGCCTCTTGAGTGTTTGCTGATCTAGTGACATTCAAAAATATGCTCCTACTAATGTATCACAGTGTTTCCAACTGACAGGAAATTCTGGATTTGGGCACTCCCAATTATAGGAAAATAATAGACACTTAGAAACAAAAACAAGAAGAATTATCACATTCATTTTGTTTCTGTATTCTGGTCAACAATGAGAATAGCCAGTATTTTCCTTATGCTTCTGGGGTAGTGTGGTTTAACTATCTTGTGCTGTGATTATACATACCACATTAGTTTTCTTCTCATTGGATTGCATAGGAGGAGGGATGATAATCTATATCATATTAATTTGTGCTATACAGGACCTATCATGATGTGCTTTAATTCCCAAAGTGATGTAAACACACAATTTTATAAGCTTACTTGGCCTCTAAGTACTGTCCATGGATCCTGTAGCTTCAACAGATAAAGAAACAACTTTGAAATCTACTTGCTAAATGACCATTAATTTATAAGATAGTTGGCCCCTGAGATCTGTCACATTCCAACACTGGTGACTCTTTGAGGTGGCTCTCAGAAAGAAACTAAATATGTACATTTAAGGGCTCTTTTAAAAAAAAACTTATATGGAGACTAGGGTTTTTTTTTTTCAGTTTGTATTACAATCTTGCACTCTCCCTAATAGCCAAAAATCAAGAATAAGATAAAAGTTACACATTACTCCATGGAATCAGAGAAGATAAGTTTTTACCAACAATGTAAATGCAAAACGTCATTTTAGTATTTAATATATTACAAAAAGATTTCAGAAAAATGAATGCCCTAGAGAGATGACATGAACATGTCCATTTTTAATCCTATTCCTTCTGTCCCTGCTCATTTTAATTAACGATTGAATTAAATATTAAAGTACTTTAGACAATCAATTGGATTTGCCTTTTCATGTGGAAGTGCAGGCATAGCTGCTGAGAAATCTCAGATGTGACAATGCAATCAGAAAAACATAACCAAATGCAATTTATATCAGTGCTTACAGAAAATTGATTGTGATATTATTTATATCAGCTTTCTCTGCATTCATTTGTCTATCCAGGCATATAAAAATGTTACTTTCTAATTCATGATCTACAGACACCATAGCTTATATAAAATTTGTCATACATTTAAGATTTTTAGAATCTTTGAGAAAAAAATATGTTCTATATAGTAATCCATCTTAAATAAAAATATCCATATTAAGAGAATTAATGCACCCTTTGCTTTCACTAGGCCAGAATCAACATGCTCTACACTATACTATTTAAGCATCAGGTGCTCCTGCATACCAATATGGTACCCAGCCACCACTGGCAGCAGTAGCCTTTGTATGGTCTAAGCTGCAGCTGAAACTCACATTTGTATAGATGAAGCAGACCCTCCCCTCTTTATTTGTACATATGACGTTTTTAAATGTATGGCCAAAGCAGCCACTCTGGGGAATTGTGACCTCCATTTAGGATAGGTCTTCAAAGGCAGAAAAAAGACTTGCAAGGTACTATAGGAATCATGTTAATATAAAGGATCAGTTTTCATCAAGTTATGCCCCAATAAAATGCATTCAGTGTTTTTTAAATAACATGAGTTTTTTTTTTTTCTTTTGGCAAAACCTTCTAATTGCAGCATGGAGAAATGGGGCATAAAAGAACCATATGTAGCCATTAAATCCAAAAGGTGCTGGAGAATGAAAAATAAGCTACGATAAAATAGGCATAAACATTAAACAGGAACAATAATTTCTAGTGCTCTATTACATAGTAGAGTGATTATAGCAAATAACAATGTCACATAGATTTTAAGATAGATCAAAGAGAAGAATTTGAATAATCTTACCAAGTGTGGGTGAAGGGGAGGAAGGCAGCAAAACACACTGCCATGTGTGTACCTATGCAACTATCTTGCACGTTCTGCACATGTACCCCAAAACCTATAATGCAATAAAAATTAAAAAAAAAAGAATAATCTTACCACAAAGAAATGATAAATGCTTACAGTGACTGACATATATATTTTGTGATGGAGTCTCACGCTGTTGCACAGGCTGGAGTGAAGTGGTGTGATCTCAGCTCACTACAAGCTCTTCCTCCCAGGTTCAAGCAGTTCTCCTGACTCAGCCTCCTGGGTAGCTGGGACTACAGGTGAATGTCACCACACCTGGCCCATTTTTTTTTTTTTTTTTGGTATTTGTAGTAGAGACAGGGTTTCACTGTGTTACCCAGGATGGTCTCCATCTCCTGACCTCATGATCTGCCCCCATCAGCCTCCCAAAGTGCTGGGATTACAGGCATGAGCCACTGTACACAGCCATGATTATTTATTAATTGCCCCACTTTGATGATTATACTATGTATACATGCACCAAAACATCATACTGTACCCTACACATATGTACAATTGTTATATGTCCATTATAAATAAAAAATTAAATCACTAAAGCTCTTGGAAAGAAAGAAGATAAGAAAGGATCTGGTCTTATCTCCAGGAGGGAATGCTACTTTTTTCATTTGTTTCTTTTTAAATAACAACTTCATAGAAACACAACTCAGAAAACACAGAGTTCACTCATTTAATGTGTACAATTCACAAATGGCCAGAAATATATTTTTAGAATGCTCAAATTCACTATATCACACCATACTTATTGCAATGACTATTATCAAAAAGATAAAAGATAAAATGTGTCAGTAAAGATGTACATAAATGGGAACCCTTGCACATTGTTAGTGGAAATGTAAATTAGTACAGCTATTGTGGAAAATAGTACCAAATTTCTACAAAAGATTAAAATAGAACTATCACATTATCCAACAGTTCCATTACTGGATATATATCCTAAAGAAATAAATTCTTTTGTTGCCTGTGCTTTTGATGTCATATTCATAAAATCTTTGCCTAGATCAATGTCCTGAAGCATTTTCCCATGTTGTCTTCCAGTAGTTGCATAATTTCAGCTCTTACCTTTACATCTTTATCCATTTTGAGTTGATTTTTTATATAGTAAGAGACATAAGTCTAGCTTCATTCTTCTGCATATGGATATCCAGTTTTTTCAGTACAATTTATTAAAGATATTGTTCTTCAGCCAATGAATATTCTTGGTGCCATTGTCTAAAATCAGATAGCTATATATATGTAGATTTGTTTCTGGGTTCGATACCCTCTGTTCCATAGGTTTACGTAACTATTTTTAATATAAGTAGTATGCTATGCTGAGTACTATAGCTTTGTAGTAGATTTTGAAGTCAAATAGTGTTATGTCTCCAGCTTTGTTCTTTTTACTCAAGATCGTTTTGTCTATTCATGGTCTTTCATTGTCCCATACAAATTTTAGGGTTTTATTTTCTGTTTCTGTGAAGAATGCCATTGGTATTTTGATAAAGATTGCATTAAATCCATAGATCATTTTTATTGAACTACTTATTTTAACAACATGAATTCTTCCAATCTATAAACATGGGATATCCTTCTACATTTTTTGAATACTTTTCATTTCTGTAATCAATATTTTATAGTTTGTTATACAGACCTTTCATCTCTTTGGTTAAATTTATTCCTAGGTAATTTTTTGTAGCTACTGTAAGTTGAATTGCTTTCTTTATTTCTTTTTCAAATTGTTCACTGGTGGTATGAATTTTGTTTATTTTTTTCTTTTATTCAATTTTTAGGTTCCAGGGTACATGTGAAGAATATGCAGGTGTGTTACATATGTAAATGTGTGCCATGGTGGTTTGTTGCACAGATCAACCCATAATCTAGGTATGAAGCCCAGAATCCATTAGCTATTCTTCCTGGTGCTCTCCCTCCCTCTGCATTCTCCCAACAGACCCCAGTGTGTATTCCCTACCATGTGTCCATGCATTCTTATCAATCAGCTCCCACTTATAAGTAAGAACATGTGGTGTCTGGTTTTCTGTTCCTGCATTGGTCTCCTAAGGATAACAGCTTCCAGGTCTGTTCATGTCCCTGCAAGGAGCCTGTTCTCATTTCTTTTTATGGCTGCATAGTATTCCATGGTGTATATGTACTGTATTTTCTTTATACAGTCTATTATTGATGGGCATTTGGGTTGATTCTATATCTTCATTATTGTGACTAGTGCTTCAATGAACAGAACATATACATGTTCTTTAAAATAAAATACTTTATGTTCCTTTGGGTATATACCCAATAATGAGATTGCTGGGTCAAATTGTGTTTCTGCTTCTAGATTTCTGAGAAATCTCCATACTGTCTTTCACAATGGTTTAACTAATTTACACTCTCACAAACAGTGTAAAAGTGTTCCTTTTTCTCTGCAACCTCCCCAGCATCTGTTGTTTCTTGCCTTTTTAATAATCACCATTATGACTGGTGTTAGAGGGTATCTCAATGTGGTTTTGATTTTCATTTCTCTAATGATCAGTTATGTTGAATTCTTTTTCATATATCTGTTGGATACATGAATGTCTTCTTTTGAGAAGTGTCTGCTCACATCCTTTGTTCACTTTTAATGGGGTTGTTTGTTTTTTTTCTTGTAAATTTGTTTAAGTTCCTTGTAGACTCTGGATATTAGACCTTAGTCAGATGGATAGGTTGCAAACATTTTCTCCCATTCTGTAGGTTGTCTCCTCACTTAGATGACAGTTTCTCTTGCTGTGCAGAAAGTATTTAGTTTAATTAGATCCTATTAGTCAATTTTTGCTTTTGTTGCAATTACTTTTGGTGTTTTTCTCATGAAATCTTTGCCCATGCCTATGTCCTAAATGGTATTGGCTATATTTTCTTCTAGAATATATATATATATTTCTTCTAGAATATATATATATATTCTAGAAGAAAATATAGCCAATATGTGTGTGTGTGTGTATATATATATATATATATATATGAAGAGAGAGAGAAACAAAGAGAGAGATTTATGTTATATATATACTGAGTTTTATGTTTAAATATTTAATTCATTTTCAATTATTTTTTGTATATGACATAAGGAAGGGAGCCAGTTTCAGTTTTCAGTTTTTTAAATCTTTTATATTTTTCTGTCAGCATTTCTTTTATTTCTACTCTGATCTTTATATTTTCTTTACCTTTGTAAATTTTGGGTTTGGTTTATTCTTGCTTTTCTGCTTTTTTGGGGGGTGTATCATTGGATTTTTTTATTTGAAATTTTTATTTTTTTAGATAAGTATTCATTGCTATACACATTCCTCTTAATATTGCTTTGGAGCACTATGCTGGCTGTTTTTGTCACCTGGTTAGCATATGCATTCTGTGCTTTGCTTTGCTAGAGAATCAGAGTTCATGCTGCAAGGAATGTAAACACCCAGTGGAAGAGAGAAATGTAGAAAATAAGCAGGTATCGTATACATCTTTCATGCACAAATGAATTTTAAAAGTAATAATGATAATAAGAACCACTTATTGAATACTGCCTATGTGCCAAGTATTGTTTTAAAACTTTACTCTTATTTAATTCCTCAATCAACCATATAAGGTTGCAACTCTCATTATATCAATGTTAAAGACAAGAAAATAGGCGTATAAGAGTTAAGAAACTTGCCAAATTACAATATATGGTTTGTAAACAGCAGACCTAATATTTGAACTTGATTTTTGTGTAAATCTGAAACCTGACTGAATTGATTTATCACTGTGCCATGGATTAAGAATTACATAATAAAAGTATAAATGGGAGAGACTAACTTTGCTTGGGGGCATTGTAGGAAAAGAGAGTAGAGAAGACCTCTGAGCTGGTCTTAAAAGATAAGTGTAGGTTACTGGGCAGAAAACAACCTTGGATCTGTGTTTGCTTCAGGCCATCACAGATGAATGGACCATGCAGCACTTGATATTGCTATTAGAGGCAGCTGGAAGCACTGCTCTAAGCCAGAGCGTTTGTATAGGAAAAAGCCCAGGAGTCAGACAGCCATGGCACGTCAAAGAGTTGTAAGTGGTCAGGATGTGTATGAACTCAGAAGGCAAGGAGGCAAGCAGCTGGACAAAGTATGTTACACTAATTAAGCTCTCAGAGAAGATAGATAAAATGAGAGAAGACCAGAAGCCAATACACTCTGGGAGTAGACAGCCCCAGGCAGTGACTAGAGGATGGCAGAAAGAGAGGGGACTGATGGAAGACTGGCCTTTGGTTGAAAGCAGTGTTATGTCAGGCTGTGAAGAACTTGCAGTTCAGGAGATGTCCCTCACTAAAAGCATCACTGTTAGGTCCCGGCTCCTCTACTCCACTCTGCTATGTACTGTGTTGCAGCTTTAAGTATACAGATTCTTTCTGTCTCAGAATGAGTATTTCAACACATGAAGGGTTTTAATTCTCATTTCTGCCACTTAGCGTCAGGCAATGTATTTGTTTTCTAGGGTCGCTATAACAAGGTACCACGGACTGGGTGGCTTAAACAACAAAAATTTATTTTCTTATAGTTCTGGCAGCCAGAAGTTCAAAACCAAGACGTCAGCGGGCTTGGTTCTTTCTGAGGGCTGTGGTGGGAGTATCTGTTCCAGTCCTCTCTCCTTGGCAGGTAGATGGCTGTCTTCTCCCTGTGCCTTCCTGTCTATGTTCCAATTCAAGCTTTTTCTTGTTTCATTGCAGCCTGCTCTGGTGACCTCATTTTAACTTAGTTACCTTGGTCGTGACCTATTCTCCAAATACAATCACATTTTGGTACTAGGGGTAGGACTAAAACATATGAATACTTGGGGATGGAGGGGGACACAATTGAACCCACAGCAGGTCATTTGACCTGTAATACACACTGGCAATATCCTCATCAGCTTTTCTTAACTGGACAGCTTCCCTGTCCCTGAGCTGTGTGAGAGCTGCGATAAATAACTTACACATTCAAACTTCTCATGAGAATCCTCTCGGCTGATAAAAGCTATCTGACCAAGAGATGCCTGGGAGATTAACCTTCCACCTCTGGGGGTGGTCTTATGGGACTCTTGTCAAGAGGTAAAATAACTCTACAGTTTGACTTACGCTGCCAGAACCCACGCTGTCCCCAGTGCCACGTGGATTAAAACAAAGCTAAACTTTACATAAGACCACATTTTCCTCTGCTCTTTCCCATTTCCTGACCCACATCCATCTCTCTCATACAGGTTTTGCCACCTGAATCACTATCTCAAGCACTGCTTCCAGAAAACCCAACCACATATATTGTCTAATCTTTCTTTGTGTTCTTTTCCTTATTTGGCACATAGGAAAAAAAGCCAATACATGCTGGTTTTCATTCCTATTATTAATGTGACATTTATTTTGGTACAGAATAATTTACAGAAAACCTTCAAATGCTGTTGCAATATTGCTGTGCATCATAGTGATGAGAAATATTGACTCTATCTCATTTTGATGGCTCAGAGATTCTGTGTGGGATGTCTGAGTCAATGATAGGGACATCAGACTTTGCAGGAATCCTAAAATACCAAACTAAAAGTGTGTACCATATAGAAAGATACTTACATGTGTATTTAAAACTGAACATTGGGATTTCAGAGCTAAGCACGGTCTATGGCAACAGTCTTAGAAAAAAATTATAGTCTTTAAAAAACATGGCCAAGCACGGTGGCTCAAGCCTGTAATTCTAGCATTTTGGGAGGCTTAGGAGGGTGGATCATGAAGTCAGGAGTTCAAGACTAGCCTGGCCAACATAGTGAAACCCCATCTCTACTAAAGATACAAAAAGTTAGCCGGGTGTGATAGTGAGTGCCTGTAATCCCAGCTACTCGGGAGGCTAAGGCAGGAGAATCTCTTGAACCTGAAGGCAGAGGTTGCAGTGAGAGAAATCATGTCACTGCACACCAGCTCAGGCAACAGTGCAAGACTCCGTCTCAAAAACAAAAACAAACAAACAAACAAACGAACAAATACATGCAACCTTTGGGGAAGCACGGAATTAGTAAGAAGAGATATTGCAGTGAGCTGGAAATTCTGTATGTAGTAGCAGGTTGGGTGAGTCAACCAAGTGTCGGTTATAAAAGGCCTCGTTTCAAGTATTATCAAATGTGACCTTTGGGATACACCAGTAATACAAATAAAATTTATGAATCCATTAAACAAGTCATTTGTCACAACTGAGTAGGATTTTCATCAAGAATACTATCATAATGTAGTACTGAGAAATCTACAATGTGGTAGCTTCACCATTTATATTTCTATTTAATCTCCAATTACTGAGAAAGAAGATGACTCTCTTTCTGAGAGAGAGAGAAAAAAGAGCTTTAAATAATTCCCTAAGCTTATACTAAGTCTACTAGCATTAACTATTTTGCCATTCAAAACAGCTACTTTTAGATACCTTGAGTTCCTGGCTACACAGTAAACAATCCAGACCCCACCACTGGCTTCTTATCATCTACATTTAATGTTAAAAAGATTTCACTGTTGGTATTTTACAAAGAATGCGTGACATAGATATTATATTTTCATACTGGTAAATTAATAAAATGTAATGCTGCTACCAAGAAGCTCTTTTTATAAACACACACAGAAATATGTTAACTAGTTAAGATAAATTTAAATACAAACACACAATACAAAACTGAGAAATATTTGAATGTGAGACATTATTTTCTTCTGAAGATCAAATGTATGATTTTATAATGCATTAAGATAGATTGGGAATGCAATAAACGAGATATTCTTCTAACCGGGACTGTAAAATCCCTTAAAATTCAAGGTAAAAAATCTGCCATTAATATATTGTGTTTGCCTCAGCACTAAAGGACATATGTTTCCTCTGAATTAGGTAGTTTCACAATATTACAGGGCTTGAGAAAAAGACACTAGTTTTCTCTATATTGTTCCTTTACAGAGGAACACATGCAGGTTCTTCAAAGATAATTGTGATATTTATTGGTGTCATTTATGTTACTATATTTAGATAACTTGATAAGCTTTCTTGACTCTTACAGTGGAGGAAAACAAAAATCAATGTTTCTGTTAGCAGGTCAGGTCCTTACTGAATTGTGTTGTCCAGAGGCAATTTCTAAGTTTAACAGAACAAAGAATAAGTTTCTGTAAGTAAATCTAATTAATATTTAAGAATAAATTTCAAAATTAAAATTAATCATCTGTGTATTATCATTGCACTTTACTTTAAAAACATAAATAAACTTGGGGTTTATTATTTTAAGAAGTTGATATACAAAGAAATGTTCTAAATTGTAAACATTATGTTTGTGTCAGATCATAACTTATATTTTCCAGGATCATTCTCTTGAGGGAACTGATTGTATAATTTAAAAATATATTTATTAAAAATATGTGGTTCTAATGCAATTTGCACAATGCATAATTTCAAGTATCCTTTAGTTAAGATTAACATTTGAAGGCTTTATAAAGCATCCCCAGAGGTTTAAACGGTATGAGGTATACAAATTACTATATGAACAACAGCATAGGAAATACTTTATACACATTATCTCAAATTATAAAATCATTTTTCAAAGTGAGTCATATGCTATTTTATAGGAAGGGAAAAATCTTACAAAGCTGTATTTTTATTTTTTTTAAATGTATTATACTTTAAGTTCTGGAGTACATGTGCAGAACGTGCAGGTTTGTTACATAGGTATACACATGCCATGGTGGTTTGCTGCATCCATCACCCCATCATCTACATTAGGTATTTCTCCTAGTGCTATTCCTCCCCAATCCCCCATCCCTTGCTATCTCTCCCCTAGCCCCCCACCCCGCGACAGACCCCGGTGTGTGATGTTCCCCTCCCTGTGCCCATGTCCTCTCATTGTTTAACACCCACTTATGAGAGAACATGCGGCATTTGGTTTTCTGTTCTTATGTCCGTTTGCTGAGAATGATAGTTTCAGCTTCATCCATGTCCCTGCAAAGGACATGAACTTAAAGCTTTTTTGATTGGTACATAGAATTATTTAATTTTCCTTCACTAAGGTTGACAAATCTGGGGCCATGGACTGTCAAAAAGTCCATGTACAGATTTCAGGGTTTTTAAAATATCCCTTAAATTTATGTGTGCAATTTTTTTTGTATAGAAATGTGAATTTTTCAAAAGGGAGAATCATGACTTTTATAAGATTCTACAGGAGTTCCATGACTCAGAATAGTTCCCCCATGCAAACTTTAAAATTTCAAAGACTAATTTCATAAGAGCAAGAACTGTGGCACTTTTTTGGCTATTTCTATTGTGTGTTGGCACACAAAACCAATGACATATTTATTACAACATTTATGAAGATATTTGTCATCATACTTTCAATAGTAGAAATAATTTTTATGACAGAAGATAAGTAAAAATGAATATAAGCCAAATATTTATGATACCTCTCCATTTTGTGGTTTCAGAATTCATCTCATGTAGTTGATAAGATGGCTGAAATATCTTAACTAAAGAGAAGGTGGTTCAATTATTTTGGCAAAAACTGAGTCATTTAGTAGCATCAGGGTATATCACCTCTTAGGATATTTCAGTTAGACATCAAATTCAATATATTCCAAATGGAAGTTATCATTTGAACTCACTTCTAAACGAACTCTCTTCAAAACGTCCGTATTTTTGAAAGTAGAATCACCGTTCTCCCTGTTTCTCTACACCTTGAAGGGCACTTCAGGTATAAAATAAAGCACATACAAAGGCATCAAAAGGTGGAAAAATCAACACAATTTGGATGCAGTGCCTGATATATAATAAGCATTTGGTTTATACCTATTTAATAGATAAACGGTCATATGAATGAAACCATCTTAAACTTCATATGGAACCAAAAGAGAGCCCACATAGCCAAGAGAATCCTAGGCAAAAAGAACAAAGCAGAAGGTATCACTCTACCTGACTTCAAACTATACTACAATGCTACAGTAATCAAAACAGTGTGTTTACAATAGCAAAGACCTGGAACCAACCCAAATGCCCATCGATGATAGACTGGACTGGGAAAATGTGGCACATATACACCATGGAATATTATGCAGCAATCAAAAATGATGAGTTTGTGTCCTTTGTAAGGACATGGATGAATCTGGAGAACATCATTCTCAGCAAACTGACACAAGAACAGACAAAGAAATACCGCATATACTCACTCATAGGTGGGTGAGAAAAATGAGAACATATGGACACAGAGAGGTGGTCTACTATACACTGGGGACTGTTGGGGGAAATGGGGGAGGGACAGCAGGTGGGGCTGGGTGGGGATAGCCTGGGGATGAATACCAAGTGTGGGTGAAGGGGAGGAAGGCAGCAAAACACACTGCCATGTGTGTACCTATGCAACTATCTTGCACGTTCTGCACATGTACCCCAAAACCTATAATGCAATAAAAATTAAAAAAAAAAAAACCAGCGTGGTACTGGTACCAAAACAGAGGTACAGACCAATAGGACAGAACAGAGGCCTCAGAGGCAATGCCACACATCTACAAACATCTGGATGAATGCATAAATATTAAGTGGTACTTAGTAATCACAGAACAATAAGGCCAGAAAGAGGGCAGGTTCCAGATCTTACAGAAGTGAAAAGGTGAGATTTGGGTCTGGCCAAATGGGTTGATATTAACTTATCCACTGAACTAGAAAAATTAAGAGACAGATCAATTTTGTTAGAGGAAGCTAATGAATTCAGTTTCTAATATATTTACTTTGAAGTCTTGCAAGATGTACAAGTTAAAATTTCTAGTAATGATTTGGAATATAGAATTTGGAGCTAGAAGTAATTTATTGATACCAGACATGTAGATTTGAGAGACATCAGCTTATCATGGCCACTGAATCCATGAAAGACAATAACCTCCTCCAGGAAAGAGTGTAGGGAGAACAAGATAAACTCTGGAAAATGAAACATTAAGGAAAACCAAAGGGAGAGAAATTCATGAAGATATTACACTTGCTTATCTAGGGAAACAGAGGAGATGAATCTCAGGTTCAAAGGGTCTCTGGGAGACTGAAAATGTATAAATGAAGGAATCTAAGGGATGTGAAGTAGATATCAGTGTGCAGAATGGCAGAGGTTTATGTATAGAAAAGATACATTCATGTGGGTACAGAGATAAACAGGGGAGTATGAACTACAGAAATATGGGGAAGAGTATAAAAATCTCAGATAATAATGTCCTTAAAATAAATAAGGGAAGGGGATGTAAGAAATGTAAAAACTTATAATTGAGTTAAGGAAAATAAACACATTTAAAAGAGTAAACCTCAATTAAACTATATTCTATACCAGGCACTTAGATCACAACAGTGAACAAGACAGACACAGTCAATTGCCAATGTACCTAACTGTTTTACTGTAGGAATTCTGGAAGAAGAGATTCATTGTGATACAAAAAGTTTAAGTAAAAGACAAAACTGGGCTGTAAATGTGGCTGTCCTCCAAAGTGGTTCACTCATCTGAATGTCACTATTTCTATCATCACTATTGAAAAAATAATACTAATCTCAAGAGCTTGTTATGAAAATTGAAAAATGTAGTGACTTTGAGGGTATCTGGCACATGGTATGTGCTCAACATATATTATTATGGTTGGCAGTGATCATCATAGTGGGGGTTGGAAGTCACTGTTATCATTATCAGAGGAGGACTCAAGATAAGAAAAACCTGAAACAGGTCCTTGAGAAGAAATAATTGACAAATGCAGATATTCCAATGGACAAACAGTCAGAAGTTTGATGATCACTACCGAAGCCCAAACAAAATAAGATTTGTTGTCCAATTTATCTTGTTTCATCTTGTGTTTTTAATATCATTATCTGTTTCCAGTTTAGCTGCAGCTAGTAGTGTTTGGAAGAACTATGCACATTCCCTCTAGATGGGTGTCTACCTGTGCATTTGCATCCTGTCCATATGTAACTGCCAGCGTTCTTGTTTAGCCTATCTTGAGAACACATGCAGCAGATAGAAAAGGTTGGTGATCCTCTTGTGTCTCCAATTCTTAATCTTTCCTCATAGGATAACTTGCCACAAATGCAGCTAGGGAGCCAAATACTTGCTTCACGGTATTAGAAGATAATAAGAGTATTTGACGTTATAAAAACCTGATTTTTAAGATACAAATCTCGAAACATTTTTATTTGTGGTATTTTGCATAATGTTTTATTCCGAGTTTTGATTCCCTGGCACTAGTTTTGCCCCTCTCCTTTGGCAATGCCATCCCAACCCTAAATTTTTTCGACATTTTATTGATTGCTGAAGTCACACAATTTCCTAATTGGCAAATGCAAGGGTGCCTTTCAGTGCTTACTCCGTGTTGCTACAGCATTTGAAACTATTAGAAAAATCCACCTTCTCTGAATTGTTTTCATTCATGGTTTTATGACACCTATCTTTCCTCATCTGTTATTTATATCCTGCCTATAATCAGAAAAGGTTTGTGTGGACTTGAAATATAGAGGCACAAGTAAAAGAAGGGAGAATAGATTTTTGTGAAGATGGCGTCATAGAGGTGACTCAGGATTGCAGCTCCCGGTGAAGGCGCAGAGGGTGAGTCCTAGCCGCATTCTCGGATGTTCCTTTTATGCCCACAGAGCGTTGAAAGTCCCAGGTGTGGGAGAAACACGGGACGCTAGCAGCCGGCTAACGCAGCTGGCTCCCGCCACCTCTTTGGCCGGCGCCGCAGCGGGACCCGGCGCAGAACTCACTGGTCTGGGTGCCCTGTTAAACCGGCAATCTGAGATTTGGAAGGGCAGATTGGCATGTCCATCTGATTGAACAGGACATGGACAATGTGCCAGACCAGGAGTTTCCTGGGAAGCGTGATCTGAGCTGGGGTAGTGGGCAGCGGCACGGGAGATGTCATGAATCCCAGTGCCCTATCGGCAGGCTCCTGGGGCGCCAGTGAGAGAGTCGACCTTTCAGCTTGGGGAGAGGAAGAAAGAGAGAGAGAGGGCGGACTCTGAGGCAGGGAGCTGGGTGATCGGGCTCGGCGGGACCCATGCTCACGGGGACAAGCAGGGCGGCGACTGGAGGCACTTGGGGCTGAGAGTTTTGTTGCCGGAATTTAGGACGGTGCAGCCCGGTCAGGGAGGGGCATCCACCATTGCTGATGAAGTGCACCCCCACTTAAGTACCACCCAGGACTGACGCAGCCTGCCGTTGCCGAGGCAACCTGCCATAACAGAGAGACTCCGCCAGGCAGCAAGAGGGCGGACCCACGCTAGCAGGTCAGAGCCCCGGCAGGCAAATAGTGAATAGACTGCCACCTAGTGGGGCAGGACAGTGCAACAGATACTCATAAAGAAAGCCCCAACTCCCTGAAACAGAGCATCTAAGGGTGAAAAAAAAAAAAAGAGTGGTGTTTTATGAGTTCTATTGCAGCAGACATAAACAACCTCCCAACAACGCTGAATGAACAACGGAGCTCACAGCTCAGCACTGGAGCTCCTATAAAGCACAGACTGTCTCCTCAAGCAGCTCCCTGACCCCTGTATATCCAAGGAGTCACCCCAGAAAAGGACTAATCAGACTGACATTTGGCTGGCATCATTCTGGAACGAGGGCAGCAGAAGAAGAAACTGGTATCATCCCTCACTGTTCTGCAGCTGCTGCAGGTATACCTCAGACAAGCAGGGCCTGGAGTGGACCTCAGCACTCATACAGCAGAGAGGATAGATCATTAGAGGGAAAACTAAGTAACAGAAATACTTCATCATCAACAATCTCAGTGTCCACACAGAGACCCAATTGAAAAATCAGCCACTACTAAGATGACAGGCGGATAAATCCATAAAGATGGGAAGAAACCAGCGCAAAAAGGAGGAAAGCACCCAAAACCAAAACACCTCACCTCCAAAAAAGGACCAAAACTCCTCACCAGCAAGGGAACAAAGCTGAACGGAGAATGAATGTGACGAAATGACGGAATCAGACTTCAGAAAGTGAATAATGAGAAACTTCAGTGAGCTAAAGGAACATGTTCTAAACCAGTGCAAAGAAACTAAGAACCTTGAAAAAAGATTTGAAAAAAGATTTGGGGAACTGATAACGAGAATGGACAACTTAGAGAGGAACATGAATGAATTGAAGGAGCTGAAAAACACAACACGAGAACTTCACGAAGCATGCACAAGTTTCAACAGCCGAATTGACCAAGCAGAAGAAAGAATATCAGAAGTTGAAGATCAACTCAATGAAATAAATTGAGAAACCAAGATTAAAGAAAAAAGCACAAAAAGGAATGAACTAAATCTCCAAGAAATGTGGGACTATGTGAAGAGACCCAACCTATGTTTGATAGGTGTACCAGAATGTGACGAAGAGAATGAATCCAAGCTGGAAAACACTCTTCAGGATATTATCCAGGAAAATTACCCCAACCTAGAAAGGCAGGCCAATACTCAACTCCAGGAAATACAGAGAACACCACAAAGATACTCTGCAAGAAGAGCAACCCCAAGGCACATAATCGTCAGATTCACCAGGGTTGAAATGAAGGAGAAAATACTAAGGGCAGCCAGAGAGAAAGGTCGGGTCACCCACAAAGGGAAGCCCATCAGACTCACAGCAGATCTCTCGGCAGAGACTCTACAAGCCAGAAGAGAGTGGGGGCCAATATTCAACATCCTTAAAGAAAAGAGCTTTCAACCCAGAATTTCATATCCAGCGAAACTGAGCTTCATAAGTGAAGGAAAAATAAAATCCTTCACGAACAAGCAAGTACTCAGAGATTTTGTCACCACTAGGCCTGCTTTACAAGAGCTCCTGAAAAACGCACTACACATAGAAAGAAACAACCAGTTCCAGCCATCCTAAAAGCATACCAAATGCTAAAGACCATCAACAAAATGAAGAATGTACATGAACCAACGGGCAAAACAGCCAGCTAGCATCAAAATGGCAGTATCAAATTCACAAATAACAATATTAACCCTGAATGTAAATGGGCTAAATGCACCAATCAAAAGACACAGACTGGCAAATTGGATAAAAAAAAAAACCCATCAGTGTGCTGTATCCAGGAAATCCACCTCACATGCAAAGATACACAAAGGCTCAAAATAAAGGGATGGAGGAAGATTTACCAAGCAAATGGAGAGCAAAAAAAAGCAGGAGTTGCAATTCTCATCTCTGATAAAATAGACTTTAAAGTAACAAAGATCAAAAGGGACAAAGAAGGTCATTACATAATGGCAAAAGGATCGATACAACAAGAAGAGATAATGATTCTAAATATATATGGACCCAAAGTAGGAGCACCCAGATATATAAGGCAAGTTCTTAATGACTTACAAAGGGACTTAGACTCCCACACAATAATAGTGGGAGACTTTAACACCCCACTGTCAATAGCAGACAGATCAACCAGACAGAAAATTAACAAGGATATCCAGGACTTGAACTCAGACCTGGAACAAGCACACCTGATAGACATTTACAGAACTCTCCACCCCAAATCCACAGAATATACATTCTTCTCAGCACCACATCACACCTACTCCAAAATTGACCACATAATTGGAAGTAAAGCACTCCTCAGCAAATGCAAAACAACTGAAATCATAACAAACAGTCTCTCAGACCATAGTGCAATCAAGTAGGAACTCAGAATTCAGAAAATAACTCAGAACCACACAGCTTCATGGAAACTGAACAACTGGCTCTTGAATGTTGATTGGATAAACAATGAAATGAAGGCAGAAATAAAGAAGTTCTTTGAAACCAATGAGAATGAAGACACAATGTACCAGAATCTCTGGGATACATTTAAAGCAGTTTGTAGAGGAAAATATATAGCAATAAGTGCCCACATGAGAAGAGTGGAGAGATCCAAAATTGACGCCCTATCGTCAAAATTGAAAGAGCTAGAGGAGCAAGATCAAAAACGCTCAAAACCTAGCCGAAGACAAGAAATAATTAAGATCAGAGCAGAACTGAAGGAGATAGAGACAAGAAAAACCCTTCAAAAAATCAATAAATCTAAGAGCTGGTTTTTCGAAAAGATCAACAAAATAGACAGACCACTAGCCAGAATGATAAAAAAGAAGAGAGAGAACAACCAAATAGATGCAATAAAAAACGATAAAGGGGAAATCACCACAGATTCCACAGAAAGTCAAACCATCATCAGAGAATACTACAAACAACTCTATGCACATAAACTAGTAAATCAGGAAGAAATGGATAAATTCCTGGACGCCTGTGTCCTCCCAAGCCTAAACCAGGAGGAAGCCGAAACTATGAATAGACCAATAACAAGGTCTGAAGTTGAGGCAGCAATTAAGAGCCTACCACACAAAAAAGGCCCAGGTCCAGATGGGTTCACAGCTGAATTCTACCAGACACACAAAGAGGATCTGGTACCATTCCTTCTGAAACTATTCCAAATAATCCAAAAAGAGGGAACCCTTCCCAAATCATTTTATGAGACCAACATCATCCTGATACCAAAACCTGGCAGAGACTCAACAAGAAAAGAAAACTTCAGGCCAATATCCATGATGAACATAGATGCAAAAATCTTCAATAAAATACTGGCGAACCGATTGCAACAGCACATTAAAAAACTTATCCATCATGATCAAGTAGGATTCATCCCGGGGATGCAAGGCTGGTTCAACATACGCAAGTCTATAAATGTAATTCACCACATAAGCAGAAGCAAAAACAAAAACCACATGATTATCTCAATTGATGCAGAGAAGGCATTTGACAAAATTCAACAGCCCTTTATGCTAAAAACCCTCAATAAACTTGGTATTGATGGAACATATCTCAAAGTAATAAAAGCTATTTATGACAAACCAACAGCCAATATCATACTTAATGGGCAAAAACTGGAAGCATTCCCTTTGAAATCCGGCACTAGACAAGGATGCCCTCTCTCACCACTTCTATTCAACATAGTACTGGAAGTTCTAGCCAGAGCAATCAGGCAAGAAAAAGAAATAAAGGGTATTCAATAGGAAAGGTGGAAGCCAAATTGTCTCTATTTGCAGATGACATGATAGTATACCTAGAAGACCCCATCACCTCAGCCCAAAAGCTCCTGCAACTGATAAGCAACTTCAGCAAGTCTCAGGATATAAAATCAATGTTCAAAAATCACAAGCATTCCTATACACCAATAACAGACTTAAAGAGAACCAAATCAAGAACGAACTGCCATTCACAATTGCTACAAAGAAAATAAAATACCTAGGAATACAACTCACTAGGAATGTAAGGGACCTCTTTAAGGAAAACTACAAACAACTGCTCAACGAAATAAGAAAGGACACAAACAGATGGAGAAATATTCCATGTTCGTGGTTAGGAAGAATCAATATCGTGCAAATGGCTATACTGCCCAAAGTGATTTACACAATCAATGCTATACCCATCAAACTACCATTGAATTTCTTCACAGAAGTGGAAAAAAACCACCATGAACTTCGTATGGAACCAAAAGAGAGCCCGCATAGCCAAGTCAATTCTAAGCAAAAAGAACACAGCGGGAGGCATCATGCTACCAGACTTCAAACTATACTACAAGGCTACAGTAATCAAAAAGCAGAAACTGGACCCCTTCCTGACACCTTACACTAAAATTAACTCCAGATGGATTAAAGACTTAAACGTAAGACCTGACACCATAAAAACCCTAGAAGAAAATCTAGGCAAAACCATTCAGGACATAGGAGTAGGCAAGGACTTCATGAACAAAACACCAAAAGCATTGGCAACAAAAGCCAAAATACACAAATGGGACCTAATCAAACTCCACAGCTTCTGCACGGCAAAAGAAACAGTCACTAGAGTGAATCGGCAACCATCAGAATGGGAAAAAATCTTTGCAGTTTATGCATCTGACAAAGGGCTGATATCCAGAATTTACAAAGAACTCAAACAGATTTACAGGAAAAAAACAAACAAGCCCATTCAAAAATGGGCAAAGGATATGAACAGAAACTTTACAAAAGCAGACATACATGAGGCCAACAAACATATGAAAAAGTGCTCATCATCATTGGTCATTAGAGAGATGCAAATCAAAACCACATTGAGATACCATCTCACACCAGTTAGAATGGCGATCATTAAAAAATCTGGAGACAGCAGATGCTGGAGAGGATGTGGAGAAATAGGAACACTCTTACACTGTTGGTGGGAGTGTAAATTAGTTCAACCATTGTGGAAGACAGTGTGGTGATTCCTCAGGGACCTAGAAATAGAAATTCCATTTGACCCAGCAATCCCATTACTGGGTATCTATCCAAAGGACTATAAATCGTTCTACTCTAAGGACACATGCACACGAATGTTCATTGCAGCACTGTTTACAATAGCAAAGACCTGGAACCAACCCAAATGCCCAACGATGATAGACTGGACTGGGAAAATGTGGCACATATACACCATGGAATATTATGCAGCAATCAAAAATGATGAGTTTGTGTCCTTTGTAGGGACATGGATGAATCTGGAGAACATCATTCTCAGCAAACTGACACAAGAACAGAAAAAGAAATACCGCATATACTCACTCATAGGTGGGTGAGAAAAATGAGAACACATGGACACAGAGAGGCGGTCTACTATACACTGGGGACTGTTGGGGGGAATGGGGGAGGGACAGCAGGGGGGGCTGTGGGGGATAGCCTGGGGATGAATACCAAGTGTGGGTGAAGGGGAAGAAAGCAGCAAAACACACTGCCATGTGTGTACCTATGCAACTATCTTGCTCGTTCTGCACATGTACCCCCAAACCTATAATGCAATAAAAATTAAAAAAAAAAGAAGGGAGAATAAAATAAATAAAACTAAAAAAGAAATCTGAAATCATTAGGAAAGACGGAAGTATTTGGACAAGTATTCTCTTTTTGTACCAAATGAATTTCGAGTTTCCTGGTAATCAGGAAGAAATGGTAAATTGGCTGAGAATATTCCTAATCCATATTTTTTAATGCACAGAATATAACTAACAATGGCTCTCTTCTCTGTCAGCTTCTTTTATATATATATAATTGCACTTTAGGGTCTGGGGTACATGTGAAGAACATGCAGGATTGATGCATAGGTACATACATGGCAATGTGGTTTGCTGCCTCAATCCTCATCACCTATATCTGGCATTTCTCCCATATTATCTCTCCCCAACTCCCTACCCCCGACTCTCCTTCCCTTAGTCCCCCCAACAGAACAGACCTCAGGGTGTGATGCTCCCCTCCCAGTGTCCATGTGTCCTCATTGTTTAACACCTGCCTGTGAGTGAGAACATGTGCTGTTTGATTTTCTGTTCTTGTGTCAGTTTGCTGAGAATGATGTTCTCCAGATTCATCCATGTCCCTACAAAGGACACAAACTCATTGTTTTTGATTGCTGCATAATATTCCATGGTGTATATGTGCCACATTTTCCCAGTCCAGTCTATCATTGATGGGCATTTGGGTTGGTTCCAGTTCTTTGCTATTGTAAACAGTGCTGCAATGAACATTCTTGTGCATGTGTCCTTATAGTAGAATGATTTATAGTCCTTTGGATAGATACCCAGTAATGGGATTGCTGGGTCAAATGGAATTTCTATTTCTAGGTCCTTGAGGAATCACCACACTGTCTTCCACAATGGTTGAACTAATTTACTCCCACCAGCAGTGTAAAAGTGTTCCTATTTCTCCACATCCTCTCCAGCATCTGTTGTCTCCAGATTTTTTAATGATCGCCATTCTAACTGGAGTGAGATGGTATCTCAATGTAGTTTTGATTTGCATTTCTCTGATGACCAGTGATGATGAGCATTTTTTTATATGTTTGTTGGCCTCATGTATGTCTTCTTTTGAAAAATATCTGTTCATATCCTTCGCCCACTTTTGAATGGGTTTGTTTGTTCTTTTCTTGAAAATCTATTTTAGTTCTTTGTAAATTATGGATATGAGTCTTTTGTCAAGTGGGTAGATTGCATAAATTTTTTCCCAATCTGTTGGTTGACAGTTCATGCTAATGATTGTTTCTTTTGCTGTATAGATGCTCTGGAGTTTAGTTAGATCCCATTTGTCTATTTTGGCTTTTGTTGCCAATGCTTTTGGTGTTTTAGTCATGAAGTCCTTGCCTATGGGTATGTCCTGAATGATATTGCCTAGGTTTTCTTCTAGGGTTTTTATGGTGTTAGGTCTTATCTTTAAGTCTTTAATCCATCTGGGGTTAATTTTAGTGTAAGGTGTCAGAAAGAGGTCCAGTTTCTGCTTTCTGCACATGGCTAGCCAGTTTTCCCAACACCATTTATTAAACAGGGAATCCTTTCCACATTGCTTGCTTTTGTCAGGTTTGTCAAAGATCAGATGTTTGTAGATGTGTGATATTGCTTCCGAGGCCTCTGTTCTATTCCATTGGTCTATATCTCTGCTTTGGCACCAGTACCATACTGTTTCAATTACTACAAGCAGCCTTGTAGTATAGCTTGAAGTTAGGTAGCATGATGCCTCCAGCTTTTTTTTTTTTTTTTTTTTTTTTTTTTGAATTGACTTGTCTATCTGGGCTCTGTTTTGGTTCCATATGAAGTTTAAAATCGTTTTTTTTCCAGTTCTGTGAACAGGGTTATAGGTAGCTTGATGGGGATAGTGTTAAATCTATAAAATACTTCGGGAATTATGGCCATTTTCATAACATTGATTCTTCCTAACCATGGGCATGGAATGTTTTCCCATATGTTTGTGTCCTCTCTTATTTTGTTGAGCAGTGGTTTGTAGTTCTCCTTGAAGAGGTCCTTTACATTCCTTGTTAGTTGTATTCCTAGGCATTTTATTCTCTTTGTAGCAATTGTGAATGGCAGTTAGTTCTTGATTTGGCTCTCTTTAAGTCTGTTATTGGTGTATAGGAATGCTTGTGATTTTTGCATGCTGATTTTGTATCCTGAGACTTTGCTGAATTTGCTTATCAGTTTCAGGAGATTTGGGGCTGAGACAATGGGGTCTTCTAAATACACAATCATGTCATCTGCAAATAGAGACAATTTGGCTTCCTCCTTTCCTAGTTGAATACACTTCATTTCTTTTCCTTGCCTGATTGCTCTGGCTAGAACTTCCAGTACTATATTGAATAAAAGTGGTGAGAGAGGGCATCCTTGTCTAGTGCCAGATTTCAAAGGGAATGCTTCCAGTTTTTGCCCATCCACTATGGTATTGGCTGTGGGTTTGTCATAAATAGCTTTTATTATTTTGAGATATGTTCTGTCGATACCTAGTTTATTGAGAGTTTTTAGCATAAAGGGCTGTTGAATTTTGTCAAAGGCCTTCTCTGCATCTGTTGAGATAATCATGTGGTTTTTGTCTTTGGTTCTGTTTATGTGGTGAATTACATTGATAGACTTGCATGTGTTGAACCAGCCTTGCATCCCTGGGATGAATCCTACCTGGTCATGACGGATAAGGTTTTTAATGTGCTGTTGCAATTGGTTTGCCCGTATTTTATTGAAGCTTTTTGCATCTATTTTCATCATGGATATTGACCTGAAGTTTTCTTTTTTGGTTGAGTCTCTGCCGGAGTTGGGTATCAGAATGATGTTGGTCTCATGAAATGATTTGGGAAGGATTCCCTCTTTTTGTATTGTTTGGAATAGCATCAGAAGGACTGGTACCAGCTCCTGTTTGTATGTCTGGTAGAATTCAGCTGTGAACCCATCTGGGCCTGGGCTTTCTTTGTTTGTTAGGCTACTAATTGCTGCCTCAACTTCAGCCCTTGTTATTGGTCTATTCAGGGTTTCAACTTCTTCCTGGTTCGGGCTTGGGAGGGTGCAAGTCTCCAGGAATTTATCCATTTCTTCCAGGTTTACTAGTTTATGTGCATAGAGTTGTTTTTAGTAATCTCTGATGGTAGTTTGCATTTCTGTGGAATCTGTGGTGATACCCCCTTTATCATTTTTTAATGCATCTATTTGATTCTTCTCTCTTTTCTTTAATCTGGGTAGTTGTCTATTTGGTTGATCTTTTTAAAAAAACAATTCCTGGATTTATTGATTTTTTGAAGGGTTTTTTTTTTTTGTGTGTCTCTATCTCCTTCAGTTCTGCTCTGATCTTAGTTATTTCTTGTTTTCTGCTAGCTTTTGAGTTTTTTGATCTTGCTCCTCTAGCTCTTTCAATTTTGATGATAGGGTGTCAATTTTAGATCTTTCCTTACTTCTCATGTGAGCATTTATTGCTGTAAATTTTCCTCTAGACACTGCTTTAAATGTGTCCCAGAAATTCTGGTACATTGTGTCTTTATTCTTATTGGTTTTGAAGAACATCTTTGTGTCTGCCTTCATTTCATTGTTTATCCAGTCAACATTCAAGAGCCAGTTGTTCAGTTTCCACAAAGTTGTGTAGTTCTGAGTGAGTTTCTTAATCCTAAGTTCTAATTTGACTGCACTGAGGTCTGAGAGACTGTTTGTTATGATTTCCATTGTTTTGCATTTGCTGAGGAGTGATTTACTTTCAATTATGTGGTCAATTTTAGAGTAGGTGTCATGTGGTGCTGAGAAGAATGGATATTCTGTGGATTTGGAGTGGAGAGTTCAGCAAATGTCTATTAGGTATGTGTGGTCCAGATCTGAGTTCAATTCATGGATATACTTGTTAATTTTTTGTCTTGTTGATCTGTCTAATATTGACAGTGGAGTGTTAAAGTCTCCCACTATTATTGTGTGGGATTCTACATCTCTTTCCAGGTCATTAAGAACTTGCTTTATGTTTCTGGGTGCCCCTGTATTGGGTGTGTATATATTTGGAATTGTTAGCTCTTCTTGTTGCATTGATCCTTTTACCATTATGTAATGTCCTTCTTTGTCTCTTTGGGTCTTTGTTGATTTAAAGTCTGTTTTATCAGAGACTAGGATTGCAACTCCTGCTTTTTTGTGCTCTCAATTTGCTTGATAAATCTCCCTCTATCCCTTTATTTTGAGCCTATGTGTATCCTTGCGTTTGAGATGGCTTTCCTGGATAACCCACACCAATGGGTTTTGACTTTTTATCCAATTTGCCAGTCTGTGTCTTTTGATTGGGGCACTTAGCCCATTTACACTTAAGGTTAATATTATTATGTGTGAATTTGATCCTGCCATTTTGATGCTAGCTGGTTGCTTTCCCCATTAGTTGATGCAGTTTCTTCATTGTGTTGATGCTCTTTACCATTTGGTAAGTTATTGGAGTGGCTGGTACTAGTTTTTCCTTTCTGTGTTTAGTGCATCTTTCAGAAGCTCTTATAAGGTAGGCCTATGAGTGATGAAATCTCTGAGCAATTGCTTGTTTGTAAAGGATTTTATTTCTCCTTCACTTATGAAGCTTAGTTTCGATGGGTATGAAATTCTGGGTTGAAAGTTTTTTTCTTTAAGGATGTTGAATATTGTCCCCCACTCTCTTCTGGCTTGTAGGGTTTCTGCCGAGAGATCCACTGTGAGTCTGATGGGCTTCCCTTTGTGGGTAACCCGACCTTTCCCTCTGGCTGCCCTTAGCATTTTTTTCTTCATTTCAACCCTGGTGAATCTGATGATTATGTGCCTTCAGTTGCTGTTCTTGAGGAATATCCTTGTGGTGTTCTCTGTATTTCCTGGACTTGAATATTAGCCTGCCTTGCTAAGTTGGGAAATTCTCCTGGATAATATCCTGAAGAGTGTTTTCCAGCTTGGATTCATTCTCTCCATCACATTCAGGTACACCTCTCAAACATAAATTAAGTCTTTTCACATAATCCCATATTTCTAGGAGGCTTTGTTTCTTTCTTTCTTTTCATTCTTTTTTCTCTAATATTGACTTTTCATTTTATTTCATTGAGTTGATATTCAATCTCTGATATCCTTTCTTTTGCTTTGTTTATTTGGGTCTTGAAAGTTGTGTATTCTTCGTGAAGTTCTCATGTTGTGTTTTGTTTTTCAGCTCCATCAATTCATTTATATTCTTCTCTAGACTGTTTATTCTTGTTAGCATTTCTTCAAACCTTTTATCAAGGTTCTTAGTTTCTTTGCATTGAGTTAGAACATGTTCTTTTAGCTCAAAGAAGTTTGTTATTACCCACATTCTGAAGCCTGTTTCTGTAAATTCATCAGACTCATTCTCCATCCAGCCTTGTTCCCTTGCTGGTGAAAAGTTGTGGTCCCTTGAAGGAGGAGAGGCATTCTGGTTTTGGGTGTTTTCATCCTTTTTGCACTGGTGTCTTCCCATTTTTGTGGATTTATCTACCTGTGGTCTTTGTAGTTGGTGACTTTCAGATACTGTCTCTGAGGAGAAGTCCTTTTTGTTGATGTTGAAGCTCTTTCTTTCTGTTTTTTAATTTTCCTTTTAACAGTCAGGCCCCTCTGCTATAGGACTGCTGGATGTCCACTCCACACCCTGCTTTCCTGGGGATCACCTGTGGTGGCAGCAGAGCAGTAAGGGTTGCTGCAGGTTTCTTCTTCTGTTATCTTTGTCCAAGAAGGATATCCTCCAGATGTCAGCCTTAACTCTCCTTTATGAGGTATCTCTTTGGATATATGGGGGTCAGGGAGCTGCTTGAGGAGACAATATGTCCCTTTTAGGAGCTCAAGTGCTGAGCTGTGAGCTGTTGTTCCATTCAGAACTGCTGGGCAGGTGCATTTGAGTCTGCTGCAGTGGAATTCATAACCACCTTTTCTCCTAGGTGTTCTGTCCTGGGAAGGTGGGGCTTTATTTATAAGTTCCTGATGAGCTGCTGCCTTTTTCCAGGGATGCTCTGCCCAGCAAGGAGGTAGCCTAGTCACAGTCTGCCAGCAGAGGCACTGCTAAGCTGCTGTGGGCTCTGCTCTGCTGTTGTGTGAATTTCCTTATAATTTTGTTTATAGGGGTATAGTTAGAACTACCTCTGTAATGGTGGTCTGCCTCAGTAATCTGTAATCTACCGTTACTGTCTCTGTAATGGTAGACTACCTCGGTAAGAGCAGATTGCCTCAGTAATGGCAGACTGCCTAGATAATGTTGGACTGCCTCAGTAATGGCAGACTGCCTCAGTAATGGTAGACTGTCTCAGTAATGGCAGACTGCCTCAGTAGTGGTGGACTGCCTTGGCAATATTGGATGCCCTTCCCTCCACAGAGCTGGAACATCCCGGGTCCAGCTGTGCTTGCTGCGAAACTCTCAGTCCATAGTGTTTCAGATTGTTGGTCTTCATGGGGGTGGGACCACTCTGCCAGCTTCTTTAAGATGTTGATATTACTCAAGGTTTGGCCTTCATCCATAGACTCTTCATTCTTGCTTAGTTCCATTATACTCATGCTTCCAAATGCCGCCACTAAGGATAACTCTCCAAATTCTAAGTTCTACTTTCTCATGAGCTCTATCTACTTCCTTATTATTGCCTCTAACTAATATAACTTCAACTCAACATTTGATCTCCAAAAATAAAAACAAGAGAAAATTCATAAAACACAACAAACAAAAATAGCTCAAACTTTCTAACTCCTACAGTTGTTTGTAACTCCTCATCAGTTTCCAAGCTGCAAAAATAATCAGGAATTTTGTCTCATTTTTTTCTTTGGCACCTTCATGCAGTCAGTCAGGACATCTTATTAATTCTTCCATTGCATCCTTGTTCTTCTCATCCAATGGCCTTAAGATTCTTTTTATAATGTCCATACTGGTAAACCTGATTCTCACCTATTCTTCCCACAAATACAGTTCCAGTCATTTTTTCCCTAAATTTTCACTTTCCTTCTATTTATCTTTTTCTCCAACTCCTTCAGTGGCTTTCAATTATAGAAACAAGTTGCATGTTTCTTATTGTGACTTGCAAGGTTCTTCACAGTCTTACCTTTAAGACCTATTTCTGGTTTAGATTACAGGTATCTCCCCAAAAATAATCCTAGATCCAGCTAAACTTATACTTCCTCTTTGCTCATATGTATATTCTCACATATCTCTATACTTGAATATTACTTCCCCTTCTCTCCTCTAGCCACATACTTCCATTAAGGGCTGATAAAACTGTTTCCTCTATGATAGACTGGTTTATATTTTTGCAAGTGACACTGAGATTTCAGGATTTTTTACATAATGTTTCTATGTATACATATATTTCTTCTCTCTTTAACCAGATCATCAGTTCCCTAGGAGAAGGGGCCATGTCTTATACACATATGTATTCTCAAAGGCACCTAGTATAGTACAGGTGTTGTAAATATGTGTTGATTTGATTTAGAGTTATTTATACAATTATTTCCCTACTCCATTATATCTATGTGGAAGTATTCACATATTAGGGCAATAAGAGAAGTAAAAAATGTTAAGGTAAACTATTAATATATTGCCAAATAAAAAGTCACACTGCTCCCTAACCTTTTTATCAAAATAGATCTTGCTGGTTTCCTGTTTTAATACCCGCAGCAGCATATGTTCCAAGCAGCAGTTGGAATCTATCAAGAAAACAGAAACTGACACAAATAGCTATTTCATAAGTATAAAATGCCATCACTGTCATTGGGCTAACACCAGGGAAGGTCGAATTGCAGAGTTAAAGTGGGCCTCCCTTTCCAAGTGAATCCTCAATGTGAACGGCCATGGGCCAAAAGAGCAGTGAGAATCATAAAGACTCATATGACAGGAGTAATTATTTGCTTATAGTGAGATGTCTCTTGCAGGAAATAATAATAGTAATGTGTACCATTTATTTCCCCCATACTGTGTGCCAGGCACTGTACTAAGTGTTCTACATAAATTCTATCATTTAATCCTTTTTTTCCACTTTATAAGATAAAGACCATTATTTTCCTTGTTTTACAAATGAGAAAATTGAGACATAATGAAGTAACTTGCCCAAAGTCACACAGCTAAGAAATGACTAAACTGAGGCTCAAATTGAGGCAGTCCAACACATGAGTTTATACAACTTACTCATCATAACTAACTCTTTTCTCCTTAATTTCTTGCCTTATATTAATACTATAATTCACTCAATGATATGGGTAGTAACTTATTTTAATTACTTACTTAAATACATGTTTCTGAAAAGATGATCCATAAATGGCCAGCAAACATGAAGTGACGCCTGACATCACTAAGCAACAGGAAAATGTAAATTAGTACCACAATGAAATACCACCTTACTCCTTCAGGACTAGCCATTACTAAAATGTTAAAAACTATTATATGTTGACATAGGTGTGGTGAAAGGGGAATGCTTATGCACTGCTGGCAGGCATGTAGATCAGTAAACATGAAACCAAAACTCCCAGAAAACTCATAGGGAGGAAGTTTCAGTGAGTAGTCCAAAACAGGATACCAAAAGTACAAACAACAAAAGCAAAGATAGGCAAGTGATATATCAATCCAAAATATTTCTGGTATGGCAAAGGAAAGAATTAACAAGGCAAAGAAACAACTCACAGAGTGAGAGAAAATACTCACCAAGCATATATGTAATAAAAGATTAATATCCAAAATATATACTCTTATAACTCAATAGCAAATAAAATAACCCAATTAAGAAATATGCAAATAATCTGAACAGACATCTCTTCAAAAAAGACACACAAATGGCCAACAGCTACATGTAAAGATGCTCGACTTTATTAATCCTCAGGGAAATTACAGTCTAAAGCACAATTAGATATCACCATCGTGTGTTCTTCAGATGGACCCTTATTAAATGTCTTCTGGGTGGATTTTAGTCCATAGGAGGTATCAAGGGGACATTTGTGAGAGGAAAGAGAGAGAAAAGTTAGGGTAGCATTTCTCTTTAACTCACTCCTTGCTTCTGCACTGCTTCTCTGGAGGTAGTTGCATTCCTCCACAGTTAAGAGTCCTGCTAGGTGTCCTTCTCTACAGGAATCCAGCTGGCATTGATCTCTGGAAACACATGTACTTCTCTTCACCTCTTTAGAGGTACAGATCATTATGGCTTCCTCCTGCTTCTAGTCTCTGGATAGTCAGCATCCACTGTGGGTTGTCTAATTCTTCTCCAACTCTGTAAGAGGTCTCTTCACTAATGTTCGTTCATTTGAACCCTAAGGTGAAAGTTGTTTTCTGCTGGAACCATGATTTTACAAAGTACATTTAAAATTATTATTTTGGGAAGACAAACTTAAAATACTGAGGAATGGAAATGGACCATACCTATAGAATGCCAAATGTCCATATAAAAAGTGAAAGGCTAAGTTGTCCTAAACTACCTTGAATTAAATCCCTACCCTTTGAAGTTGGAATTTGGATGAACAATAACTTTAGAAAGTACATATCAGGAATAGAATACCGGACTGCCTAAGTTTCATGAGAATATTTAGATGAATAGGAACATCTAGAGACAACACATCTAGTTTAGTCACTGATTCCCATTCATTGCTGTACATATTTTGGCCTTGTAAGTGGAATGAGTTAACTTTGATAAATTCTTTCCTCTGTTTGACATATCCTCAGGCCACTGAAGGGAAATCTAGTCTTTTTCTTTAACTGATGAAGGATAATGGGGAGTGAATGAGAAAGTAGCTTCTAATACAAGCAATGGTATAACATTAGAAACATAATGACCCTAGGTCAGCTTTACAGACAAAGAGCAATAAATAACCCATTTATAGAAGTATAAGAGGAAAACCGTGTTAAAGATCTCAGAACTCAATGTCTATATGCATTCCATTTACATTAGTCAGTCCCCTCTTAAATGGGTATATTCCTTTTCTAATTCAATGTATGTATATATTCTTTTGGCACACATATTCTAATATACTATACTAGTTTCTTCCACAAGCTTATCAATGATCCAATGAAAGACATAAACTGTTGAGAAAAAAATGCACTGCTTAAATAATACATGCTCTGTATTTGGCTGTTCCTTTTGCTTGTCAATAACTTTACTACAGCTCAGCAATAAACAGAACACTAAAGTCCTGAAAAGAGGTGAGTTAATACATGCCACTCTTAGCTTAAACCATAAGACAAAATTCTTGCATTCCATTATAAAGTGATAATAAAGAAAGAAGGTAACAATTGCAAAAGACCATAGTCTACATTTCACTACCAGTTGCCTATACTTTTTCAGGAGACCTCATTTTATGCAGAAGAAACTTTCTAGGGTTTTCAAAATCACTATTGAGCACTCAAGGACAATACATTCCTGCAATGTCCTTAACAATTTTATACCTCGGGAAAAAAATAGCTTTTAAAAATGGAATCCAACTTCTTTTCAAGGCTCCATACAAATCAAAAGCCATTGTTAAGGTCTGCTATTCTCCCATGTGACAAAATAATTATATGTACTTATCCTTCAATTTTACAGAAGAAAGTAAAAAGCCAACTATTAAGATGAGCTTTCTAATTTATAAATGCCATCCAATATACATGAACATTTGGCCTATCGCTACTCGCCGGCTAAAAATTGCCACCGTGCTATCTGGAGAAAATTTATCTCTTTGGGAGATTTGTTCACTTGGACTTGCACCTAAGAGCTTGAACATGCTAAATAGAGACTTTGCTTTGCTTTTCTCTATTTTTGGTTATAGTGTGAGCCCTTTTTCTGCACACACAAAGCCGTGTTCCATGAGCAGAATCTCCTAGAAATATCTGTTACCCCAAAGAAAGATGTACACACAATTTAAAATGGAGTTCTAATGCACTTCAAGTCTTTCAGTTAAGATATGAGCATATTGCAAATGGGGTCATTTAGTTAAGTCAGTCAGCTATTTGGCCACAAGCTGAAACCACTGGCCCAGGCAAATAATTGTCGGTAGTATGTTGGTCAGAACTGGAGCCAAGTAGGTTGAATGCATTCTCACCTACAACACATACAGTGAGAGGCTTTAAGTTGTGTCTTTTTTTTTTTTTTTTTTTGAGACAGAGTCTCAGTCTGTCACCAGGCTGGAGTGCAATGGCACGATCTCGGCTCACTGCAACCTCCGCCTCCCAGGTTCAAGCAATTCTCTTGCCTCAGCCTCCTGAGTAGCTGGGATTACAGGCATGTGTCACCATGCCCAGCTAATTTTTGTATTTTAGTAGAGATGGGGTTTCAACATCTTGGCCAGGCTGGTCTTGAACTCCTGACCTTGTGACCCACCTGCCTCAGCCTCCCACAATGCTGGGATTGCAGGCGTGAGCCACCACTCCTGGCCTCAGTTGTGTCTTATAAAAACAAACAAGAAACTACTTGTTCTAAAAGAGGAATTTTTAATTTTTGAAGTCCACTGAATTTCTTAGGTTATACCTTGTGTGAAATGAAGATGGAACATCCTACATAAGCAAGAAAAAGAACCTTTGGCTCATTAACAGCAATTCTTGGAAGAAGTAAGGTGCTATGGGGCCAGTCCCAGAGGGAATGTGTTATGGATTACTATAGCTGAAACATATATAGTTTTTAAAAAGATATAATGAAGAGAATAAAAGGCATTTCTCAAAAGAAGTCACAAAAGCAGCCACCAAACAGAAGATGAATGCTGAACATCACTAGTCATCAGAGAAATGTGAATTCAAACTACAATGAAATATTATTTTACACTGTCATAATGACTATTTTTAAAAACTCAAATAACAACAGTTGTTGGCATGGATGCAGAGAAAAGGGAAAGCTAATACACACTTGGCAGGAATGTAAATTAGTTCAGCCTGTGTGGATAACCATATGGAGATTTCTCAAAGAATGAAAAAATACATCTACCATTTGATCTAGCAATTCTACTATAGAAATAAAAAGAAATCATTATATAAAAAATACACCTGCATTCATATGTTTACCACAGTAGTATTAACAATAGCAATGTCATGAAACCATCCTAAGTGTCCATCAGCAGTTGGTTGGATAAAGAAAATGTGGGATATGTACAATACGGAATGTTCTGCAGCCATTTTCATAAAATGTAATGAAGTCACATCCTTTGAATCAACATGGATGGAGCTTGAAGCCATTATCCTAAGTGAAATAACTCAGAAACAGAAAATCAAGTACCACATATTCTCAGTTATAAGTGGTAGGTAAACAATGGATACAAATGAACACAATGATGAAAATAATGCACACTACATACTCCAAAAATGAGGATGTTAATAGTGGGGTGAGGTTTGAAAAATTACCTATTGGGTACAATGCTCACTGCTTTAGTGATAATACATTAGAAGCCCAAACCCCACCATTACACAACATACACATGTAACAATCCTGCACATGTACCTCCTGAATCTAACATATATAAAAAAATTGAATAAGTAAAAGATTAGCACCAACATGACCTAAGAGATATTTATTGAGCTGTATATACCAAAACTGCAATAAATATAGCAAGCCATAAATTATGTTACACTATATATATATATATATATATTTTTTTTTATCTACATATTTCTTTTTTAATTGACACATTATAAGCATATATATTTATAGAGTACAGTTTGCTGTTTTAATAAATGTAAATGTGAATCAAATCAGGGTAGTAACCATATCTATCACCTCGTGTGTTTATTATTTCTTTGTAGTGAGAGTATTCAAAACCTTTCTTCTAGTTAGTTTGTCATATACAATACCTTTCTGTTAATCATAGTCAGATTTTTTTTCAATAGACACCAGAACTTATTCCTCCTACATAAATGGTACCTTTTTACCTGTTTCCAACTTCTACCCATCTTCTCCTTTACCTTTCCCGCCCTAGTCTCTGGTAACAAATATTCTGGCTGGGTGCGGTGGCTCAAGCTTGTAATCCCAGCACTTTGGGAGGCCGAGGCAGGTGGATCACGAGGTCAAGAGATTGAGGCCATCCTGGTCAACATGGTGAAACCCCGTCTCTACTAAAAATACAAAAAATTAGCTGGGCATACTGGCGCGTGCCTGTAATCCCAGCTAGTCAGGGGCTGAGGCAGGAGAATTGCCTGAACCCAGGAGGCGGAGTATGCGGTGAGCTGAGATCGCTCCATTGCACTCCAGCCTGGGTAACAAGAGCGAAACTCCATCTCAAAAAAAAAAAAAAACCCAAAAATCAAATATTCTATTCTCTGCTTCTGTGAGATCAACATTTTAAAAATGTTTGTAAGTGAGATCACGTGATATTTGGCTTTCGGTGCCTGGCTTATTTCACTTAACATAATGGATCCCAGTTTCGTATCTGTTGCCACAAATGACAGGATTTCATTCTATTTTATAGCTGAATAATATTCAATTGTGTATCTGTATCGCATGTTCTTCATCCATTCACCCATTGTTGGACAATTCATGGATTCCATTCCTTGGCTATTTTGAATAGTGCTGCAGTAAATAGGGAGGTATATGAATCTTTTTGACATATTGATTTTATTTCCTTGGAGCCTGGAGACTGGCCACCTTTCCCACCACATCCTGAACCCATGCACACCAAATGGGGTCCTGAAGACAGGCACACACAGTCAGGCATCTCCCCTAATTTCCCAAGTATGCTGACTGTGGGCTTCAGCATCACCCCCACCTTGTCACCACCATTAACACCTATAAACTCCTTCCAGCAAAATCATTTTAATATAGAAATTTGTACGCAATACAAAACACCTTCAAGAACCAAACTCAAAATTAGTAGAAGGAAAGAAAAATAAGGATAAGAGCAGAACTAAAATAAAAATAGAGACTGAAAAAATACAAAAGTTCAATGAAGCAAAAACATGGCTTTTTGAAATGACAGAAAAATCAATTAAGCAATTATTAGACTAACCAACAAAAACAGAGCTAATAACCAATTCAACAAAATAAGATAGGAAAAAGGAGACATTAAAACTAATATCATAGTGTATTAGGATTCTCTAGAGGGACAGAACTAATAGGCTATTAGTTCTGTATATATGAAAGGGAATTTATAAAGAAAAATTGACTCACAGTATTACAAGGTGAAGTCCCATGATACACCATCCACAAGTTGAAGAGACAGGAAGCCAGTAGTGGCTCTATTTGAGTTCTAAAACCGCAAAAGTAGGGAAGCTGACAGTGCAGCCTTCAGTCTGTGGGTGAAGGCCTGAGAGCCCATGGCAAACCACTGTTGTAAATCCAAGAGCCAGAAAGCTGAAGAACTTGGTGTCTGATGTTTGAGGGCAGGACATGTCTAGCATGGGAGAAAGATGAAGGCTGGAAGACTCAGCAAGTCAGCTTCTTCCACCTCCATCTGCCTGCTTATTCTAGATGGACTGGCAGCTAATTAACCATCCACATTGTGAGTGGGACTTCCTGAGGGTATGTCTTCCCCTCTGAGTCCACTGACTTAAATGTTAATCTCTTCTGGCAACACCCAGAAACAATACTTTGCATCCTTCAATCCAATCAAGTTAACACTTAATGTTAAGCATGACGCACAGAAACACAAAAGATTATTAGAAACTATTATGAGCAACTATACACTAACAAACTGAAAAACCTAGAGAAAGCGAATAAATTACTGAACATATAAAATCTAACCAATATTGAATATGGAAAAATATAAAGAAAACCTGGACAGACCAGTAATGAATAATGAGATTGAATCAGGAATTCAAAAATGTCTCCCAATAATAAAAGGCCTAGGAATGTATGGCTTCACTGCCAAATTCTACCAAATTCGCACCGAAGAGCTGATGCCAGTTTTCCTCAAACTATTCCAAAAAAAGAAGAGCAAGGACTTCTTCCTAATTCAGTCAATGAGGCTACCTGAGCCCTGATAGAAAAATCAGACAAAGAAATAGCAGATAAAACTAAGGACTAATATTCTTGATGAACGTAGATGCAAAAATACTCAACAGAATAATAAATAAAACCCAATTGAACAGCACATCAGAAAGATTTCTCACTATTATCAAGTAGGAGTCATTCTAGGAATGCAAAGATTGCTTATCATACAGAAATTGATAATTGTGATAGATCATATCAATGTAATGATATGATGCATTTCAATGTAATGACCAAGACAAACCATGAAATCATATAAATGGATGCAGAAAAATAATGTAATAAAATATCCCTTCATGATAAAACCTCTAAACAAACTAGGAATAGAAGGAACATGCCTTAACATAAGAAAATCCATTGATATAGTTTAGGTGTTTGTCCCCTCCAAATCTAATGTTGAAATTTGATCCCCAGTGTTGAAGGTAGAGCCTAGTGGGAGATGTTTGGGGCTTGGGTGGGGATCCCTCATGAATGGCTTAATATCCTTCCTGTGGTAATAAGTTCTCACTTTATTATTTCATGGAAAAGCTAGTTGTTTAAAGGAGCTTGGCATCTCTCTTACCCCTTATCTTGCTATGTGACATTCTGCCTCCCTTCACCTTCTGCCATAATTGTAAACCTCCTAAGGCCCTCACCAGAAGCAGATGCCAGCACCATGCTTCCTTTATAGCCTGCAGATCCATAAGCCAAATAAATCTCTTTCTTTATAAATTATCCAGCCTTGTTAATTCTTTCCTTTGCCATACCAGAAATATTTTGGATTGATATATCACTTGCCTATCTTTGCTTTTGTTGTTTGTACTTTTGGTATCCTGTTTTGGACTACTCACTGAAACTTCCTCCCTATGAGTTTTCTGGGAGTTTTGGCTTCATGTTTACTGATCTACATGCCTGCCAGCAGTGCATAAGCATTCCCCTTTCACCACACCTATGTCAACATATATTAGTTTTTAACATTTAATAATGGCTAGTCCTGAAGGAGTAAGGCGGTATTTCATTGTGGTACTAATTTACATTTTCCTGTTGCTTAGTGATGTCAGGCGTCACTTCATGTTTGCTGGCCATTTATAGATCATCTTTTGAGAAATGTTTATTCATGTCTTCTTCCCACCTTTCGATGGGATTATTTGTGTTTTTTTTTCTTGCTGATTTGTTTCAGTTCCTTGTAGATTCTGGGTACTAGCCCTTTGTCAGATGCATAATTTGCAAATATTTTCTCCTACTTCTCAGGTCATCTGTTCACTCAGATGATTGTCTTCTTTGCTGTGGAGACGCTTTTTTAGTTTAATTAGATCCATTTATTTATATTTTATTTTTGTTTCATTTGCTCCCAGGGTCTTAGTCATGAATTCTTTGGCTAGGACAATATCCAGAAGAGCTTTTCCAATGTTATCCTCTAGAATTTTTATGTTTTCAGGTTTTAGTTTCAAATTTTGTATCTATCTTGATTTGACTTTTGTACAAGGTGAGAGACAGGGACCCAGTTTCATTCATTCACATGTAGCCTGCCAATTTTCCCAGCACCATTAATCAAACAGCTGTCCACTCCCCAATGTATGTTTTTATATAGTTTTTCGAAGATCTGGCTGTAAGTATTTGGCTTTTTTTTCAGATTCTCTACTCTGCTCCATTGGTCCATGTGGTCCACATTTTTATTGGTGTCATACTGTTTTGATAATTATAGGCTTGTAGTATAATTTGAACCCCAGTAATATGATTCCTCCAGATTTATTCCATTTCCTTAGGATTGCTTTGGCTATTTGAGATCTTTTTTGGTTCTATATGAATTTTACACTCTTTTTTCTAATTCTGTGAAAAATTATGTTTGGTATTTTGATAGCAATTGCACTGAAACTGAAGACTGCTTTGGGCAGTATAGCCAATTAAACAATATTGACTCTTTCAATTTATGAGCATGAGATGTGTTTCAGTTTGCTTGTGTCATCCACAATATCTTTCAGCAGTGTTTTTTAATTCTTGTTGAGATCTTTCACCTCTTTGTTAAGTGTGTTCCTAGGTATTTTTATTTTATTGATTTTGTAACCAGACATTTTACTGAATTTGTTTATCAAATCTAGGAGTCTTGGGATGAGTCTTCAGGGCTTTCCAGGTGTACAATCATATCATCAGTGAACTGTGATAGTTTGTACTGATGATATGATTGTGCACCTAGAAAGCTCTTTCCAACTTGGATGTCCTTTATTTCTTTCTCTTGCCTGATTGCTCTGGCTAAGACTTCACAACTATGTTGAACATAAGTGCTGAAAGTGTGAATCTCCAGTTGTCAGGGGAAATGCTTTCAATTTTCTCCCATTCAGTGTGATATTGGCTGTGGGTTTCCCATTAATGGCTTTTATTATTTCAAGGTAATTTCATTCTATGCCTCTTTTGTTGAGGGTTTTTTTATATTATAAAAGGATGCTGGATTTTATCAAATGTTTTCTTCTCTATTGAGACAACCATATAGTTTTTAATTATGCTTATGTGATGTATCACATTTATTGACTTTAGTATTTTAAATCATTCGTACATCCCTGGGATGAAGCCCACTTGATCATGATTCATTTTTTTTTTAATTATGCTTTTGGAGTTGGTTTGCTAGTATTTTGTTGAGGATTCTTGCATTGATGTGCATCTTGGATACTTTTCTGTAAGTTTTATTTTTAGTTATGCCCTTTCCTGAATTTGGTATTAGGGTAATACCAGCTTCGCAGAATGACCCAGGCAGGAATCCCCCTTTCTTAATCTTTTGGAATAGTTTCAGGAGAATTGCTGCCAATTCTTCTTTGAATGTCTTGCAGAACTCAATTGTCAATTCATCTGCCCCTGGGCTTTTTTTGTTGTTGTCAATGTTTTTAAATTACTGATTCAATTTCACTGCTTATTATTGGTCTGTTCAGGGTTTCTATTTCTTCCTGACTTAATCTAGGATCGGGAATTTATCCATTTCCTCTATGCTTTCTATTTTTTGAGCATACATTTGTTCATCATAGTCTCAAGTGATCTTTGGTATTTCTTTTATGTCACTTGTAAATGTCTTCAGTTTCATTTCTCATTGAGCTTGTTTGAATCTTCTTTCTTTTTCTCGATTAATCTAACTAAATAGCCTATCAATTTACTTATCTTTTCAAAGAAGCAGTTTTTTATTCTATTGATCTTTTGTATTTTTTGTTTCCATTTCATTTAGTGCTGTTCCGATTTTGTTATTTCTTTTCTTCTGCTAATCTTGGGTTTACTTGGTTCTTGTTTCTCTAGTTCCTTGACATGTAACATTAGGTTGTCAATTTGTGCTCTTTCAGACTTTTTGATTCAGACATTTAGCACTATAAACATTAATCTTAGCACGCTTTTCCTGTATCCCAAAGGTATTGATAATGTTTGTTACTAGTATCATTCATTTCAAAGTTTTTTAAATTTCCACCTTGATTTTATTGTTAATCTGAAAATCTTTCAGGAGCAGATTATTTAATTTCCATATATTTGTATACTTTTGAGGGCTCTTTCTGGAGTTGATTTCTAGTTTTCTTCCAGTGTAGTCTGCAAAGATAATTGATAGGAACTTCGTGAGGCATACACAAGTTTCAGCAGCCGAATCTATCAAGGAGAAGAAAGAATATCAGAGGTAGGATTTCAATTTTTTTCAATTTGCTGAGAATTCTTTTGTGGCCTATCAGGTCTATCTTGAAGCGTTGGTGGTATAGTGGTGAGCATAGCTGCCTTCGAGGTCTATCTTGGAGAATATTCTACTTGCTGATGAGAGAAATATACCTTCTTCTGTTGTTGGATATACCTTCCAACAACAGAAGAAATATACCTTCTTCTTCTGTTCTATAAATATCTGTTAAGTACTTTTGTTCTAGATTATTTAAGTCCATTGTTTCTTTGTTGACTTTATGTCTTGACGATCTGTCTAGTGCTGTCAGTGGTGTATTGAAGTCCCCCACTCTTATTATGTTGCTATCTCAATATTTCTTAGGTCTAGTAGTGTATTAGTCAGTTATCACACTGCTATAAAAAATATCTGAGACTGGGTAATTTGCAAAGAAAACAGGGTTAATTGGCTCACTATTCCACAGGCTGTACAGGAAGAATGGCAGGATCTGCTTCTAAGGAGGCCTCAGGGAACTTATAAGCATAGCAAAAGGTGAGGGGGAAGCAGACACATCTTGCATGGCTGGAGCAAAAGGAAGAGAGAAAGGAAGGGAGGTTTCATATAGTTTTAAACAACCAGAACTCACTATAACTCAATCACTCACTAGGAGACGAACGGCACCGAGGGAATGGTGCTACACTATTTATGAAGGACCATCCTTATGATCCAATCACTTCCCCCAAGACCCCCCGCTCCAAAATTGGGGATTGCAACCTGACATGAAATTTGGTGGAAACAAAAAACCAAACTATATCAAGTAGTAATAACTTTATGAATCTGGGAGCTCCAGAGTTAAGGACCCACCCTAATACAGTACGATCTAATTTGCCTGAAGATTCAGACCTTAACGTATCTAAAATATCTTTTTGGGTCACAGTTCAACCCACAATAGTAGTAGGATTGTGTATGTACATATATGTATACATACACACACAATTATACAAAATTATATATATATGTGTGTGTGTATGTATATGTATATTATATGTATGTGTGTATGTATATGTTATATATAAAACTACATACATGTACATAATTAGGTTATGAAATTGTATGGTCTGGCTGGGCATGTCAGAGATATGTAGGGCAAACAGGCTGGAAACTCTTGGGCAGGAGTTGAGGATCTCATGCACAGGCAGAATTACTTTTTGGGGAAAACCTCAGTTGTTATCTTAAAGCCTTTTGACTGACTGTGTGAGGCCCATCCAGATTATCAAGGGTAACCTCCTGTACTTAAAGTCAACAGATTGCAAATGTTAAGTACATCTACTACCTACCGCACAGAAATACTTAGATTAATGTTTGAATAACTGAGTAATATAGACTTGCCAAATTGACAATAAAGCTAATAATCATAAATATGAAATCAAATTGTCAGGTCAAAACCATTTTGATTTTCTAGCACATTCTAAAGCTCTCAGTATACACATTTTTTTCTTTAATTACCAAATTGTTCTTGAGCTGCCTTTATCAGACACAGGTCTGATGGGTAGATATGATAAGTCTTATTTCTGAATAAAAGAGACAATTGGTGTGACAAAATTTAGCAGTGTCCAGATATTTATAAAATAAAATACAACATCTATGTGGCTGTTTTGAAATTTTTACTTTGAAATGATCTTAGCCAACATTCTTACTTTACAGATGGGTGATCCGAGCCCAGAGTGTATAAGTACCTTTCTCATATTTACCTGGAAACTTCTGACTCAACCTGAGGTTAGGACCCAGTCTAGATCTCTGTCCACATTGCCTCTCAGACAAGTAACTATCAAAAGAGCATACCACGCTGTATTGAGAAAAGAGATGAAGTTATCTGGATTTGTTCTTCCAACTATTTCTTATACTGTAGGAATGCATTGGTACTGGGGAATCTTCCCATGACCCTCTGCCAGGACACAGAGCTCAGCAGTCAGAAATTGACTGATCGTATTGTTGGAGGGGGAGAATCTCTGGGGGTGAGGGTAACTCTCCCTGTAGAAAGCTTTTCCTGCACTGGACCTCTCAGGACCCTCTTTAAGGATGGGTCATGTCACATTTGGAACTCAATTTTCAGTAACTCTGAGTATAGAAAGCTGACCTGCCTCTGCATTTTGATGGCACTGTATGTTTTGACATCGTAGGTGACATGGCCGTGTAAATACATTAAGACAGGAACAGCAAAGGTTATAACTTTTCTTATTACTGAAGATAAAATTTAATGAGCTAGTTCACAGGCTGCTTTAAGAACGGCTGTGCCAGGTTAATGGGGCTCTGCCATTGAAGCCAATTACACTTGGTACAATTACATCCTATTCTAATGCTATAAGTCAGGGTTACACAAAGATTCTGTCTCTGAGTAATTACTAGCTAGGAAGCAGGTGAGGGGAAACTAAGCAAATTGTCACTGATCATACAAGAGACACACAGAGAGCATAGAGCTTGTAGCTATTCCGGGTGCGTGTGTGTCATCTGTTGCTAAGAAGGAGCTGGTTTAACAGTCAGAAAGCCCTCTTCTTCTAGCACTGACCAAAAGGATATGTGATTTCAATGACGCTTTTAGAAAAGTAGCTGAAAAGTGAATAGTAGATGAGGGGGAGGAATAACTCAGAAAGCCCTTCTCTATTGAGACTGTTTCCCTGATTATTTTGGAATATTTAGTGAGCTGACATTATTGAATTTTTTTCAAACTAAATACAGCTGAGTGTTGCCAAAACCTAAAATGATATAGTAAAATCAGAGCAAAAAACCCTTCAAAGATTGGCTTAATAAAAGACCTCCTTAAATTCTCTGTCATCCTCGACCTCATCACTATTTACAGGTCCTTTACTACACATGGCTACAAGGGGGCCATTGAAGGGCCTTTTGACAATTGAAGATCCATCAGAAACATAGCTGAAAACACTTTGAAATTTCAAAGTAACAGAATTTCTCTATGACCTCATATCAGTTTGCACACTATTGATTTTTGAAAAGGCTTTGAGGAACCAACATGTCTACTTTACCAACTGAAGCGTATGTGTCATTATTATCAGAAAGGAAATTTCTAAAAATCCAAGGGAGTGTGGGAGGGGGGGTAATGTTTTCTGAATGAAAGCTTCAATGACATTTATTGGAACTGTGGGAAAGTCACTGCAGAGGAGGGCAGCTGTCTTACTGAGTGCTGCCTTTTGAGATGTTTATAAGGGAATGAGCACTAAATAAACGGGCAAGCAGTAGCAGTTTATTGGAATTTCCTTTGTTTCCAAGAGGTTAAAGATTTTAAAAGGAATTTCTAATATCAGGTTTCAGCCCACAATTTAAAATGCTTACACAATGACTCAAGATTTTTTAAAGATCCTTTCAAAGTAATGAAGGAATTAATCGTAAATTAGAAACAAAGGAGCAGGAGATAGCGGTTGGCATAGTGAGGTGTTAGATCATGTCCCCTTGTTACTGCTTTCTGAGATTAAATGTTGGTGATATTGCTCTTTTTATCATTAGAAGAGGAGAGGGAGGTGTTTGTTAGTAATTATGTATTCATTCTGTCCCTTTTTCCTCTCTAAACAAATCCCATTTCTCTAAATCATTCAGGTTTTTTTCTACAATTCTCCAAAATGTTAGTTTTTTTACTCCTAATATAAAGTTGCTCTCCTTTTGGGGATCATCTGTATCAGAGATTGCCCTTAGGCAATTACATTGTTTAAGAATGTTAATAATTTGAAAGACAATTTAGTTATTCCTTGCAAGGCTGCCTCATGCAATTGCCCTTTGATAACAAGTGCCCCAGGAGCCCTAAATAAATCAAAGGACAGAATAGTGTCCAGTTTATTGTTTATTGCTCTAATTTTTTATTTTTCTGTTTTTTATTGTACTTTAGATTCTGGGGTACATGTGCAGATCATGCAGGATTGTTGCATAGGTACATACATGGCAAGGTGGTTTGCTGCCTTCATCCCCCTATCACCTATATCTGGTATTTCTTCCTTCATTATCACTCCCTACCCTCCCCACCCAGCTGTCCCTCCACTACCCCTCAACCCTACTGACTGCAGTGTGTGATGCTCCCCTCCCTGTGTTCTTTTTCTTTTTTTTCTTTTTCTTCTGAGACGGAGTTTCACTCTGTCACCCAGGCTGGAATGCAGTGATGTGATCTCGGCTCACTGCAACTTCTGCCTCCCAGGTTCAAGCGATTCTCCTGCCTCAGCCTCTTGAATAGCTAGAATTACAGGCACCCACCACCTGTATTTTGTATACACTGCCTTGCTAATTTTTGTATTATTATTAGAAATGGGGTTTCACTATGTTGGATAGGCAGGTCTCAAGATGCTGACCTCAAGCAACCCACCAGCCTCAGCCTCCCAAAGTGCTGGGATTTCAAGTGTGAGCCACCGTGCCAGGCCCCCAATTTTTTCAATATTCAGTTTGTACTTAATGTCATCCCAAGAATTGAGAAAGTCACACTGAAACTATTACATTTGAGAGTTACTCAATAAAGAATTCAGCCATTCTTTCCACTGACTAGATCCAATGCTGATTTATCTTGGACAAATCTACTGTCCCAATGATACATTTTCTGTAAAGGAAAACAGAGATATTCTTTTTTAATATTCATGTTTACCATGGCTATTCAGAGAACATAGTGTCAGCTTTGTCATTCATGTAAATGGTGATACTAGACAACATGAAAGACAAAATAAGAGAAGAGCATACACTTGATGTAAGAACTAATAGAAGAGAAATGAAAAGGTGCATCTGTTGAGCAGTAACATATCCAACACCATAGATTGCTTACCCTCACCTAGAACTAATGCAGTCCAAGAACAATAAATGGCCAACTTTCAGACACATGTTTTTTAAATTAGATGCGATAGAGGGGTTCATGTTAGAGACAAAACAGGGTTACAAATGAGTTTTCCTGACACTGGCAGAATTAAACATGTTTGTAATGGAATCCAAGAATGAACCAGATCAATTCATATCATATAACTTGGTTACTGAAAGAGTGAGCTATAGAACAGCAGTATCAGCATCATCCAAAAGCTTGTTGGAAATGCAGAGTCTTAGGCCCACGCCAAAACTACTCAATTATACTCTCTATTTTACCAAGGTCCCCAAGCGATTTGTAAGCACATTAAAGCTTGGGAATGACTACCCAAAACACAGTAGGCAGTACACCCTCATCTTTCTTTGTGATCTTTGTCAGAAAACATTTAAACTATTCCAGATCCAGCCACAGATTCAGTTTCGTGAACTTTCTGACAGGTCCATAGGAAGAATTTTATCTGTATTATAAGAAAGAAGAGAAATTGTTAGTAAATGATTATACTAAAAACAGCATGAAGTTAGCACAACGAACACTAAGCTTGAAGTCAAAGACTTTGTCCTGGTTTGCTGAGCACAACTTTGGTTGATTCTTGTTTATCCAGGGATGCTTACTAATTTTTCACCATTTCACTTTTATAAAAGTGGTCCAAGCTCATATTATAAATGATATGGTCATCGATAAGCAGGTGACTATCTCAATTCCAAGTTAAATAGCAAGTGCAGAAAAAATGCTTTACTCAATCCTTTCTTTTGCCTAACTAGCTTTTCAATCTTATGCTGGGCCCCCTGTTCCCTGATTCATTTAGTGCCCTTTACATCCCCTTCTGTGTCTTCCCTTCCATTGCAGGGGATGAAAACTTGGGACTACATATGTCAGACTTCCTTGCCAGCTGAGGTCCATACAGGTCTTACATTTTTTGGTAAGATGCACTATTGTGAGATGTGGAAGGCAGAGGATCATCAGAGTCCTTTCATCTTCTTCATCTTTAAGTGGCAAGTACACTCAATGGATTCTCAAGTGCGTATATACATACATGCATTCTGCCCAGGTTGGAGGTGGGGAACATTTGAGATAGTCCAGATCCAGCTGTCGGTCAGGGCCCTCCAGAGAAACAGAATCAATAGGATGGATAAATAGATAGATACATAGATGCATGTATATATAGTTCAAATTACATATGGATATATATCCTATTACATATATTCTATTTTATATATAGATATAGATATATTACATATAGGGATTATATATGTATACATATATAATAGGGATATAGTCCATATATATATATAAACAGAATACAGGCCTGGTGCGGTGGTTCACGACTAATCCTACCACTATGGGAGACGGAGGTGGGTGGATTGCCTGAGCTCAGGAGTTTGAGACAAGCCTGGGCAACGTGGCAAAACCCCATCTCTACTAAAATACAAAAAAAAAAAAAAATAGCTGGGTGTGGCGGCATGTGCCTGTAATCCCAGTTACTTGGGAAGCTGAAGCAGGAGAACTGTTTGAACCCAGGAGGCAGAGGTTGCAGAGAGCCAAGATTCCACCACTGCACTCCAGCCTGGGCGACAAAGTGAGACTCCATCTCGAAAAAGATAATACATATTATCTCCTTAGATATAGATATATCTTTGTGTATATAAATCTCTATCTATCGTCTACTGAGAGATTTTTAAACTTGGATTACAAGACCAGGCTCAGTGGCTCACACCTGTAATCCCAGCACTTTGGGAGGCCGGTTGGGTGGGTCATGAGGTCAGGAGTTCAAGACCAGCCTGGCCAACATGGTAAAACCTCATCTCCACTAAAAATACAAAAATTAGCCAGACATGGTGGTGGGCACCTGTAATCTCAGCTACTCAAGTGGCTGAGGCAGGACAGTTCTTGAACCTGGGAGGCGGAGGTTGCAGTGAGAAGAGATTGCATCCCTGCATTCTAGCCTGGGCAACAGAGCAAGACTCCATCTCAAAAAAGAAAAAAAAATTGGGTTACATGACTGTGGAGGCTGGCAAATCTGAAACTTACTGAGCAGATTGAAAGAAGCGAGAAATTCATGTAAGAGTTGATGTTGCATGTTATATATGTCTTGAATCCATAGGGCAGTCATTCAGGCTAGAAACTCGGGAAGGGTTTCTGTGTTGCTGTTAAGAGGCAGAATTCCTTCTTCTCCAGGAAACCTCAGTTTTAGCTCCTAAGGTCTTCAGCTAATTGAGTGAGGCCCACCGATACAGTTGAACATAATCTACTTTACTTAAAGTAACATCTAGACTGGTATTTGACCAAAATAACTGGTCACCATAGCTTAGCCAAAAGTTAACCTATAAAAGTAATCACATAAGGTTATTCTAATTATTTCTTAAGTAAGGTATTTTTAGGTTATATCTTTCAAGAAATTTATTTATTTTAAGTAGTTGAATATGTTTGTATAACATATATAATATTTCCTTATTGTTCTCTTTATGTAAAACATGCAGTGATATACCCTCTCTCATTTCTGATTTTTGTAATTTGTGTCTTCTATTTTTCCCTTTCAGTCTGACTAGAAGTTGATCAATTTTGCTAATCTTTTCAAAGAACCAGCTTTTGGCTTTATTGATTTTGTTTTCTATTTCACTGACATTGATTTGAGACCTTTGTTCTTTTCTAATGTAGCTGTTCAGAATAATAAGTTTGCCTCTAAATACTGTTTTATATGAATTCCACAAATTTTGACATGTTGTTTTCCAATTTCCCTTTTGACTTTTTCTTTTCCCCACAGGTTATTCAGAAATGTGCTCTTAACTTCCAAAAATTTTGGATTTTCCAAATATTATTCTACTTCTTTCTAATATATTTCCATTGTGGTCGAAGAAAATACTTTTCATGATTTGTATCCTTTTACATTTATAGGAACTTATCTTATAGGTGAGAATATAATCATTCTTGGCAAACATTGTGTGTAAAACTGAATAAACTGTTTATCCTTACATTGTTTTATTGAGTGTTCTATAAATGTCAGTAAGGATATGTTGATTGACAGTGTTGCCATCTACATCCTTACTTAAGATTTTATCCATATTTTACTACCTATTATTGAGAAAGAGGTACTGAAATCTCTGACTATAATTTTGATTTTTTTCTATATATGTCCTTGCAGTCACTGCAAGTTTTGATTCATGTATTTAGAAGCTCTGCTAACTTAATATTATTACAATTTCTTAATGAATTAAGCCTTTATAATTATGAAATAAAGACTTTCTCTGTCGCTATAATTTGCTCTTACATCCATTCTGTCATATGTTAGTATGGCCATTTCAGTTTTTTTGCTTTTTTTTTTTGCTCAATTTTAGCACCCTTTTAGTTTTTTCTATATATGTCTTTATATTTCACATGGACTTCTTGTGAAGACAGTTGGGTCTTGCTTTTCAATCAATCTGACAATCTCTGCCTTGTAATTGCTGTGTTCAGACTACCTACATTTAATGTGACTATTGATATAGTTGAGTTTAAATCTACCAGTTTACTATATTTTTTTAACTGTCTTTTGTGTTTTTTACTCTGTTTTCCTCTTTTTATGCCTTCTTTTGGATTAAAAAATACTTTTTTTAGTATTCCATTTTATCTCCTGTTTTGGTTTATTAGCTTTATTAAATAATTTGTTGTTTTATAATCATAGTTGCTTTACGATTTATAGTATGTGTCTTTAACTGATCATTGTCCAACTTCAAAATATACCATTTTATGTTTGTTATAAAAATATTACAACAAAAAATTTCACTTTATCTTGCTATTTACATTGAGTAAAATTCTTTATAGGTCCTCTTCACTTTTGCCTGTCTTATTAACAAAAAAACTGGCTGCCTCTACTGCCTCTACTGTAAACTATTTGTGTAGTAATCAGTCATGGAAGATAAAGATAGTATCTCCTTCTGAATCAAAGAACAAGCAAACTTGGTGCCCATTAAAAAATATTAGGTTTTCCCAAACTCAGGATTCCTATCCTGTAATGCAACCTTCTGCATATGTTGGTGTCACCTGGAACTCTTAAAGCTACTTTGGGGAAATGCAACCTGAGTAACTGGTGCAAGAAAATGTATGTACACTTGCTAAAGTTATTGTCACGAGCAATAAAGTCCTTTTCTCTGACTCAGAATTTTGTGGTTTCTGTCAGCATCTATGAAATGGTGACAGCCTATCATGTTAGGAGGCAAGTGATGTGAAATCGGATTCTTTAGGTTCTTGCCTTTTTTTCAAATGCTGTACTTCTCCCATTGTTACAAACCTTACAATAGATTATGAATGTTCTTGATTTCAACAGTCAATGTTGTTTTTATTAATAAGAAAAAAGACCCTTATATTTATCCACATAGCTAAACTCACCTTTGTTTTTCAGTTTTTGTGTAGGTACAAATTACCATATTGTATCATTTTATTTTATGTGAAGACTTCATTTAATCATTCTTACAGTGTGAGCCAGCTTCAAATGAATTTTTTAAATGTTTGTATGGCTGAAATATACGAATTTTATCTTGATTTTTGAAACACACTTTCATTGGGCACAGCATTATCATTTGCAGTGTTTCTGTTGAGAAGTCAGCTGACATTCTTATCTGTTGTTCCATTGTGCATAATGTACCTTTTATCCAAAGGCAGCTTATAAGGTTGTTCTGTATCACTGGTTTTGAAAATACTGATTATGTTGTGCCTTGGTGTTAATAATTCTAACTACATATATAAGGTTTTCTTGAAGTTGTCCCACAGCTCAGTGATACTCTGTTCTTTTTTTACAGTTTGTTTTCTCTTTGTGCTTCATTTAGACATTTCTATGCTTTCAACTTCAATAATATTTTCTTCTGTACTGATGAATCAACACTTAATTACATCCAGTATACACATCTAATATACATGTGTGTATACATATATAAAAATATGTTATTTATACATATTATGTATGTATATATAAACTTTAATTAAAAAGAGACACAAAACAAAATGTACAGGCAATAAATTTTTTAAAAAATAACAAGATATAGAAATAAAGGATAACATTGAATTGTTGATCTTTAGACTTATATATATTTATTAATTTGAACTCTATGAAATTGCCACTTCAATAGATCAAAAAATGTTCAAATATCCAGTATATTTCTTATCCAAGATAAAGTTTTTACCTCTAAAAGTTCATTTTGACTTTTGAAATTATCTTCCATGTCTTTCATTTATTTCTTCTAGCTTCTGGAACATGCACACTAAATTTACAAGAAGTGTTTAACTAGTGTCCATTAATCATATCATTTGTGATATCTCAGGGATAGTTATAATCAATTTATTTTTTCTTCAAAATATGACTCTTCAAAGAACTCCATATGTTCCCCTTCTTTGCATTCTCAGAAACATTTTATTGGACTCTAGAGAGCGTGAATTTTAACTTGGTGTATGCTGGATATAAATACATATATTTCTGTAAATATTATTTTGCTTTGTTTTGGGACACAATTGATTTGGCAATAAGCAGTTTGATATCTCAGAGTATTACATATAATCTTTCTTAGGTGAGACCAGAACAGTATTTAGTCCGGGGCTAATTTCCTCATACTCCTGATGCAAACCCTCTGGGCGCACTACCTTGTGTGCTATAGAACACTTTGTCCACTACTCCCAGCCCTGTTTTGAAACTTGGGATTGTTCTTGATATTTTGAGTAGTCCTTTCCTTTACCTAGGTGAGTTTCCTCACATGCATTCAAAATACTCTGCTGAATATTTAAGGGGGACGCTGCAGATACCGGAAGCTCTTTCTGTGCATCTTTTTCCTCTCTGGTGCTCCTTCATATGAATTCTAGCCACCATGGCCTCCCAGGACTCCCAGATTGTCTCTTCAACTCAGAGTGAGCCACAAGAACCCTCCTGAGTTTCTTGTTCCTATGCCGCCTAAAAAAACCCCACCAGCCAGTAAGCTGGGGTCTGCTTAAGTCTCATCTTGTTCATTTGCTTTCTCATCAGGATAACTGTTCTTCATTATCTGATACCTAATGCCTTGAAAACCATTTTTTAATTTTGTCTATCATTTTAGTTGTTATGGGCATATGGGTAAAAACAGATGTTTCTACTACATCATTGTCAGTGACATCCTTTCTCTTGAAGTGATTTTGTAGATAACTAACATACTTATTAAATCCCTTCCCATCTGAAAAACTTAGAATTGTAAGTTTTATTATAGAGCACTGACTATACACATGCCTAGAATTTCAAATAAATGGTGTAATAACAGAAAGGGAAGTTAACATTTATTCAGTAGTTACTATTTGCTAGGTAAATTGTGTACATAGAAATCACTCAGGTACTATTAAACACTAAATATTATTAAATATTAAATCAAATCAAACACTAAATGCTAAATCAGTATTGAATACTAAATGCTATTAAATATTAAATCAAATAAGTGATATTGATACTTGTTTGATAACTCTCTTTGGATTATCAAATCATGAAGCAACTATTCCTAAAAACAATAAAGTACTTAATAAAGCAATAATCCAAAAAGGAAGATAAAATGAAATACCAAAAATTGTATATTTTCAATCGAAACGAAGGCATAAAAACCGAAAAAGAGAATGAAGAACACAGGAGACAGCAAAAACACACAAAAAAGGAAAAAAGAAATAGTACATTGATGGTTTAAATTTTTTTTTAATTTTTTATTGCATTTTAGGTTTTGGGGTACATGTGCAGAACGTGCAAGATAGTTGCATAGGTACAAACATGGCCGTGTGTTTTGCTGCCTCCCTCACCTTCACCCACATTTGGCATTTCTCCCCAAACTAGCCCTCCCCAGCTCCCCCCCCCCGCTGTCCCTCCCCTATTCCCCACAATAGACCCCAGTGTGTAGTACCCCCTCCCTGTGTCCATGTGTTCTCATTTTTCTCACCCGCCTATGAGTGAGAATATGTGGTATTTCGTTTTCTGTTCTTGTGTCAGTTTGCTGAGAATGATGTTCTCCAGATTCATCCATGACCTTACAAAGGACAAAAACTCATCATTTTTGATTGCTGCATAATATTCCATGGTGTATATATGCCACATTTTCCCAGTCCAGTCAATCATCGATGGGCATTTGGGTTGGTTCCAGGTCTTTGCTATTGTAAACAGTGCTGCAATGAACATTCGTGTGCATGTGTCCTTATAGTAGAATGATTTATAGTCCTTTGGATATATACCCAGTAATGGGATTGCTGGGTCAAATGGAATTTCTATTTCTAGGTCCTTGAGGAATCACCATACTGTCTTCCACAATGGTTGAACTAATTTCCACTCCCACCAACAGTGTAAGAGTGTTCCTATTTCTCCACATCCTCTCCAGCATCTGTTGTCTCCAGATATTTTAATGATTGCCATTCTAACTGTCATGAGATGGTATCTCAATGTGGTTTTGATTTGCATCTCTCTAATGACCAGTGATGATGAGCATTTTTTCATGTGTTTGTTGGCCTCATGTATGTCTTCTTTTGTAAAGTGTCTGTTCATATCTTTTGCCCATTATTGAATGGGCTTGTTTGTTTATTTCCTATAAATCTGTTTGAGTTCTTTGTAAATTCTGGATATCAGCCCTTTGTCAGATGGGTAAACTGCAAAGATTTTTTTCCCATTCTGTTGGTTGCCGATTCACTCTAGTGACCGTTTCTTTTGCTGTGCAAAAGCTGTGGAGTTTGTTTAGGTCCTGTTTGTCTATTTTGGCTTTTGATGCCAATGCTTTGGTGTTTTGGTCATGAAGTCCTTGCCTACTCCTATGTCCTGAATGGTTTTGCCTAGATTTTCTTCTAGGGTTTTTATGGTACCAGGTCTTATGTTTAAGTCTTTAATCCATCTAGAGTTAATTTTACTGTAAGGTGTTAGGAAGGGGTCCAGTTTCTGCTTTCTGCACATGGCTAGCCAGTTTTCCAAACACCATTTATAAAACAGGGAATCCTTTCCCAATTGCTTGTTTTTGTCTGGTTTATCAAAGATTATATGGTTGTAGATATGTTTTGTTGCCCCCGATGTCTCTATTCTGTTCCATTGGTCTATACCTCTGTTTGGTACCAGTACCATGCTGTTTTGATTACTGTAGCCATGTAGTATAGTTTGAAGTCTGGTAGTGTGATGCCTCCCACTGTGTTGTTTTTGTTTAGGATTGACTTGGCTATGCGGGCTCTCTTTTGGTTCCATATGAGGTTCATGGTGGTTTTTTCCAGTTCTGTGAAGAAATTCAATGGTAGCTTGATGGGGATAGCATTGATTCTGTAAATTACTTTGGGCAGTATAGCCATTTTCATGATATTGATTCTTCCTAACCACGAACATGGAATGTTTCTCCATCTGTTTGTGTCCTCTCTTACTTCGTTGAGCAGTGGTTTGTAGTTTTCCTTGAAGAGGTCCCTTAAGTTCCTTGTAAGTTGTATTCCTAGGTATTTTATTCTCTTTGTAGCAATTGTGAATGGCAGTTCATTCTTGATTTGGTTCTCTTTGAGTCTGTTATTGGTGTATAGGAATGCTTGTGATTTTTGCACATTGATATTATATCCTGAGACTTTGCTGAAGTTGCTTATCATTTTCAAGAGTTTTTGGGCTGAGGTGATGGGGTCTTCTAGGTATACTATCATGTCATCTTCAAATAGAGACAATTTGGCTTCCACCTTTCCTATTTGAATACCCTTTATTTCTTTTTCTTGCCTGATTGCTCTGGCTAGAACTTCCTGTACTATGTTGAATAGGAGTGGTGAGAGAGAACATCCTTGTCTAGTGCCAGATTTCAAATGGAATGCTTCCAGTTTTTGCCCATTAAGTATGATATTGGCTATTGGTTTGTCGTAAATGGCTTTTATTACTTTGAGATATGTTCCATCAATACCAATTTTTTTGAGGGTTTTTAGCATAAAGGGCTGTTAAATTTTGTCAAATGCCTTGTCTGCATCAATTGAGATAGTCATGTGGTTTTTAGTTTTGGTTCTGTTTATATGGTGAATTACGTTTATAGACTTGTGTATGTTGAACTAGCCTTGCATCCCCGGGATGAATCCTACTTGATCATGATGGATAAGTTTTTTAATGTGCTGTTGCAATTGGTTTGCCAGTATTTTATTGAATATTTTTGCATCTATGTTCATCATGGATATTGGCCTGAAGTTTTTATTTTTTCTTGCTGAATCTCTGCCAGGTTTTGGTATCAGGATGATGTTGGTCTCATAAAATGATTTGGGAAGGGTTCCCTTTTTTTGGATTATTTGAAATAGTTTCAGAAGGAATGGTACCAGCTCCTCTTTGTGTGTCTGGTAGAATTCGGCTCTGAACCCATCTGGACCTGGGCTTTTGTTGTGTGGTAGGATCTTAATTGCTGCCTCAATTCAGACCTTGTTATTGGTCTATTCATAGTTTTGGCTTCCTCCTGGTTTAGGCTTGGGAGGGTACAAGTGTCCAGTAATTTATGCATTTCTTCCTGGTTTACTAGTTATGTGCATAGAGTTTTTTGTAGTATTCTCTGATGATGGTTTGAATTTCTGTGGAATCTGTGGTGATTTCCCCTTTATCGTTTTTTATTGCATCTATTTGGTTGTTCTCTCTTTTCTATCAGTCTGGCTAGTGGTCTATTTTGTTGATCTTTTCAAAAAAACAGCTCTTGGCTTTATTGATTTTTTGAAGGGTTTTTCGTGTCTCTATCTCCTTCAGTTCTGCTCTGACCTTAGTTATTTCTTGTCTTCGGCTAGGTTTTGAGTTTTTTTGATCTTGCTCCTCTAGCTCTTACAATTTTGATGATAGGGTGTCAATTTTGGATCTCTCCACTCTTCTCATGTGGGCACTTACTGCTATATGTTTTCATCTGGAGACTGCTTTAAATGTGTCCCAGATATTCTGGTATGTTGTGTCTTCATTCTCGTTGGTTTTGAAGAACTTCTTTATTTCTGCCTTCATTTCATTGTTTATCCAATCAACATTCAAGGGCCAGTTGTTCAGTTTCCATGAAGCTGTGCGGTTCTGAGTTAGTTTCTGAATTCTGAGTTCTAACTTGATTGCACTATGGTCTGAGAGACTGTTATGATTTCAGTTGTTTTGCATTTGCTGAGGAGTGCTTTACTTCTAATTATGTGGTCAATTTTGGAGTAGGTGTGATGTGGTGCTGAGAAGAATGTATTTTCTGTGGATTTGGGGTGGAGAATTCTGTAAATGTCTATCAGGTTTACTTGTTCCAGGTCTGAGTTCAAGCCCCGGATATCCTTGTTAATTTTCTGTCTGGTTGATCTGTCTGATATTGACAGTGGAGTGTTAAAGTCTCCCACTATTATTGTGTGGGAGTCTAAGTCTCTTTGTAAGTCATTAAGAACTTGCCTTATATATCTGGGTGCTCCTGTATTGGGTCCATATATATTTAGGATTGTTAGCTCTTCTTGTTGTATTGATCCTTTTACCATTATGTAATGACCTTCTTTGTCTCTTTTGATCTTTGTTGCTTTAAAGTCTATTTTATCAGAGATGAGAATTGCAACTCCTGCTTTTTTTTTTGCTCTCCATTTGCTTGGTAAATCTTCCTCCATCCCTTTATTTTGAGCCTTTGTTTATCCTTGCATGTGAGATGGGTTTCCTGGATATAGCACACTGATGGGTTTTGGTTTTTTATCCAATTTGCCAGTCTGTGTCTTTTGATAGGTGCATTTAGCCCATTTACATTTAGGGTTAATATTGTTATGTGTGAATTTGATACTGCCATTTTGATGCTAGCTGGCTGTTTTGCCCATTGGTTGATGCAGATTCTTCATTTTGTTGATGATCTTTAGCATTTGGTATGTTTTTAGAATGGCTGGTACTGGTTGTTCCTTTGTATGTGTAGTGCCTCTTTCAGGAGCTCTTGTAAAGCAGGCCTGGTGGTGACAAAATCTCTGAGTACTTGCTTATTGGCAAAAGATTTTATTCTTTCTTCTCTTTTGAAGCTCAGTTTGGCTGGATATGAAATTCTGTATTGAAAGTTCTTTTTTTTAAGAATGTTGAATATTGGCCCCCACTCTCTTCTGGCTTGTAGAGTCTCTGCCGAGAGATCTGCTGTGAGTCTGATGTGCTTCCGTTTTTGGGTGACCCGACTTTTCTCTCTGGCTGCCCTTAGTATTTGCTCCTTCATTTCAACCCTGTCGAATCTGACGATTATGTGCCTTGGGGTTGCTCTTCTTGCAGAATATCTTTGTGGTGTTCTCTGTATTTCCTGGAGTTGAGTATTGGCCTGCCTTTCTAGGTTGGGGTAATTTTCCTGGATAATATCCTGAAGAGTGTTTTCCAGCTTGGATTCATTCTCTTCGTCACATTCTTCTACGCCTATCAAACGTAAGTTAGGTCTCTTCACATAGTCCCACATTTCTTGGAGATTTTGCTCATTCCTTTTTGTGTTTTTTTCTCTAATCGTGGTTTCTTGTTTTATTTCATTGAGTTGATCTTCGACTTCTGATATTCTTTCTTCTGCTTGGTCAATTTGGCTGTTGAAACTTGTGCATGCTTCGTAAAGTTCTCGTGTTGTGTTTTTCAGCTCCTTCAATTCATTCATATTCCTCTCTAAGTTGTCTATTCTTGTTATCATTTCCTCAAATCTTTTTTCAAGGTTCTTAATTTCTTTGCATTGATTTAGAGCATGTTCTTTTAGCTCATTGATGTTTCTCATTATCCACCTTCTGAAGTCTGATTCCGTCATTTTGTCACACTCATTCTCCGTCCAGCTTTGTTCCCTTGCTGGTGAGGAGTTTTGGTCCTTTGTAGAAGGTGAGGTGTTTTGGTTTTGGGTGTTTTCCTCCTTTTTGTGCTGGTTTCTTCCCATCTTTGTGGATTTATCCACCTGTCGTCTTAGTAGTTGCTGACTTTTCGATTGGGTCTCTGAGTGGATGCCCAGAATGTTGATGATGAAGTATTTCTGTTACTTAGTTTTCCTTCTATCAGTCTAGCCCCTCTGCTGTACGACTGCTGAGATCCACTCCAGGCCCTGCTTGTCTGGGGTATACCTGCAGCAGCTGCGGAACAGTGAGGGATGCTACCAGTTTCTTCTACTGCTATCATTGTCCCAGAATGATGCCCGCCAAATGTCAGTCTGATTATTCCTTTTTTGAGGTGACTCTTTGGATATACAGGGGTCAGGGAGCTGCTTGAGGAGATGGTCTTTACTTTATAGGAGCTCCAGTGCTGAGCTGTGAGCTCCGTTGTTCATTGAGGGTTGTTGGGCAGGTGTGTTTAGGTCACTGCAGCAGAACTTATAAACCCCACCTTTTTTTTCCCTCAGATGCTCTCTCTCAGGTATTTGGGGTTTTATTTATGAGTATCCGTTGCACTGTCCTGCCCAGCTAGGAGGCAGTCTAGTCTCTACTTGCCTGCGGAGGCTCCACTCTGCTGCCGCAGGGCTTTGTCCTACCGCCTTGGGGCTCTGCCCTACCACCACGGGGCTCCACCCTACAGCCACAGGGCTCTGCCCTGTTGGGGGAGTCTCTCTGTTATGGTGGGTTGCCTCGGCAATGGGAGGCTGCTTCTTCAATGGGCATGTTCCTCAGTAGGGGCGATATGCGTCCATAGTGGCAGACGCCCCTCCCCCACCGAGCTGCACTGTCCTGGATTCAGCTGAGCCCACAGTAAAAGTCTCAACCCCGAGCGTTTTGAATTGACGTTTTGTTTGTCCCTGTGGGGGTGGGACCCGCTGAGCCTGATCACCTGGCTCCCTGCCTCAGAGTGTTTTCTCTCTCTCTCTGTCTTTTCCTTTTTAAGTTGAATGGTTGACTCTCTCACAGGTGCCTCAGTCGCCTGCTGACAGGCACCAGGATCTGCGTGATTTCTTGTGCCATGGCCCACTGCACTGGCTCAAATCACGCTCCCCAGGAATCTCCTGGTCTGTCTCTCTGTGCATGTCCTGTTCAATCAGATGGATATGTTAATCTGCCCTCCCAAATCTCAGACTGCTGGTTTAACGGGGCACCCAGACCAGTGAGCTTTATGCGGGCTGCCGCTGTGCCGCGGCGCCGGCCAAAATGGCCACACAAGCCAAAAGAGCTGTGCTGGCATCCTGCATCTCTCCTACACTTGGGAATTTCCCCGTTCTGTGGGCAACAAAGGTCCGTCTGAAAATGCGACTAGGACTCACCCTCTGGGCCTTCACTGAGAGCTGCAATACCGAGTTGTTCCTACCACGCCATCTTGGAAATCCCCCGACAATAGTTGATGGTTTTAAATTCTTATCAAATAAGTCTCAATAACACTTATTTGATTTGATTTAGCATTTTGCTGCTCCTAAAAATCTGCATTATTAGATTGTACTCATTTGAAATGTTATAGAATGGATGCAGGAGAATGGATTGCAGGGAATAATGGTGCTGCTGCTAAACCAGGACCCAAATGAGTTCTAAAAGCTGAAAAATTTAAGCAATAGATCTTTAATATTTAGTGGCTAAATAATTATGTATCATCTTAGTGACTATTTACATAGATTGAGTCTCTACATTACTTAGATTGCCTTACATTTAGAATACCTTTAAAAAGAGAGTATCACAGAAATACAGAATCCGGTCATAAAAGTGGATTTTTATTTTTTAACCTGAATTTCAAATTATAAACCTAATATGAGATATAAAAATACTTTGAACATTCGGAAAAGTTGAAAGAAGACAATTAAGGTAACCAATAATTCTATCTACTATTCTGACAAAATTCTCATAATCAACTTCATATCTAGTCAGTTCTTATTTTAAAAAGTATTTATCTTTAACTGTGTGTATCTGTATGTGTAATAATGTTTTTTATAAATCTGTTGATATTGTATTTGTAGTGTGCCTTTATGAATTATGAGGTTTTATATTTTTTATCATTTAAAATATTGTGTTTGAGAAAATATAGGCTTGTTATTTATGTATTTGCTTGGATTTTCATACAGAAATCCTCATACTATTTTCCACCACAATCTATTTGGTTTACTCTAAGATGATACCCCTGTGTATATTAAAAGTTCCTTATAAAAACTTGCAAGAGCTGAGTATTAACTTTTCTGTCTAATTCTGTGGTTATTAATGTCACAGTGGTTGCTTGAATTCAGCCATTGGAGTATTTACAACAAGAAAAAATAAGAAGATGGTATTAAATAGGGTCTTCTTTTCTGGAGAATCAGTTATTAGGCATTTAATAGCTGACCTCTGAGTGTAGTCATGCTAGAGAATTCTGTGCTTTTAAATGAAAATGTGAATAGATAAGAAAAGAGTTAAATCATAGAATGTATGCATATTATATTCCTATTTTCATTTATTAGAAATCTATATAGTGTTTATATATTTGCATAGGCAAAGAAAAATGTCTTTAAGGACTAGAGTTACCTTTGAGAAACATGCCTGAGGAGTAATGTGAATTTTCCTTTTAAAATTTGTACACATTTTTTTCTTGTATACCTTTATAATGAATGTACTTTACTTTTCTAATTAACAGGCATATTACAATTAATTTATATTTCTTCAAGAAAATAAATTTATTGTACAGATACTATCTTGAAAAACTTAAGGTAACAATGACCATAATGAAATTAAATTACTTATTGCTTATGATGTATCACATGTGGATTGTTCTAGGTAGTTTTTATTCATTAATGCCCACAAATGCTGTATGATTTGGATTTTATTGTCTTTATTTTGCAGAAGGATCAACTTAGGTGCACAGAAATTATGTTATCTTGTCCATAATCAAACAGGTAATACATGTGTCAATGTATGATTTTAAAGCAATTTTTCCCTCCCTCTTTAACTGGATGGAGAGCTCCTTTTGATTGTACTGCATTTCTGTTTGGGAATTATGAGAAGATCTTAAAATATTGGAAGTATGATAACTGTTGCTATAGGCTGGATGGCTAGGTTGAAGAGGGGTAGAGTTTGGAATGGTGCTTGCATTGATTAATGCTAAGTGTAAGAGAAATTTAAAAATAAATTAAGAAGGTTGATGCAGAGGAGACTATTTTAAAACAGAGATCATCTATAATTCTTGATAAGAAAAGGATAAAGTTGGTGTATTAGTTCATTCTCACACCACTATAAAGAACCACCTGAGATTGGGTTATTTTTGAAGAAAAAAAGATTTAATTGACTTGCAATTCTGCTGGCTGTACAGAAAGCATGACTGGGGAGACCTCAGGAACATTACAATCATGGCAGTAGGGTGAACAGGAAGCAAGAACCTTCCTCACATGGCAGAGTGGCAGAGAAAGAGAGTGAAAGGGGAAGTGGTACATACTTTTAAAGAACCAAATCTCATGAGACTCACTCACTGTCATGAGAATAGCAAGGGGGAAATCATTTTCCATGATCTAATCACCTCCCACAAGGTCTCTCCCACAACATTGGGAATTACAATTAAACATGAGATTTGGATGGAGACATAGAGCCAAATCATATCAGTTGGAAAGGGGCTAGAAGCAAAATTACCTGACAACAAAGATGACTTAACATATGGGTAGTATTAGGAGAGCAGAGTTTTGAGTAGGAGACCAGAGAGACTGTTATAAGTCAGACTTGAAACCCTGTGCCTGTACATGACTAACACTCATGTAAAAATCTCTTTGCAATGAGGTGAATGGTTTCATTCCTAAGTGTGTTCTTCATGTTTATAGACTGTTAGCAATGGAAAATTAGGCAAATTGGTTGCTCTTATGTATTTATACACAATCAGATTGTGTTCATTGGTTACTGCTTAAGGATTTATCTCCAGATATACTTTTGACCACTCCCAGACCCAAAAGAATCAAGAACTGGTGGGCAATTAGTTGAAGAAAAATTAGAATAGTATTCTTTGAAGCATAATTCCCCAAAGAAGGAAATTCTTTGAGGCAATCGCCCAGGCTCCAAATACTACAAGGCTACAGTAATCAAGACAGCATGGTACTGGTACCAAAACAGAGATATAGACCAATGGAACAGAACAGAGGCATCGAAGGCAAATCAAGATATCTACAACCATATAACCTTTGATAAACCAGACAAAAACAAGCAATGGGGAAAGGATTCCCTGTTTAACAAATGATGTTGGGAAAACTGGTTAGCCATGTGCAGAAAGCAGAAACTGGACCCCTTCCTGACACCTTACACTAAAATTAACTCCAGATGGATTAAAGACTTAAACATAAGACCTGGCAGCATAAAAACCCTAGAAGAAAATCTAGGCAAAACCATTCAGGACATAGGAGTAGGCAAGGACTTCATGACCAAAACACCAAAAGCATTGGCAACAAAAGCCAAAATAGACAAATGGGACCTAATCAAACTCCACAGCTTTTGTACGGCAAAAGAAACAGTCACTAGAGTGAATCGGCAACCAACAGATTGGGAAAAAATCTTTGCAGTTTACCCAACTGACAAAGGGCTGATATCCAGAATTTACAAAGAACTCAAACAGATTTACAGGAAAAAAACAAACAAGCCCATTCAAAAATGGGCAAAGGACATGAACAGACACTTTACAAAGGAAGACATACATGAGGCCAACAAACACATGAAAAAATGCTCATCATCACTGGTCATTAGAGAGATGCAAATCAAAACCGCATTGAGATACCATCTTACGCCGGTTAGAATGGCGATCATTAAAAAATCTGGAGACAACAGATGCTGGAGAGGATGTGGAGAAACAGGAACACTCTTACACTGTTGGTGGGAGTGTAAATTAGTTCAACCATTGTAGAAGACAGTGTGGCGATTCCTCAAGGACCTAGAAATAGAAATTCCATTTGACCCAGCAATCCCATTACTGGGTATATATCCAAAGGACTATAAATCGTTCTACTATAAGGACACATGCACACGAATGTTCATTGCAGCACTGTTTACAATAGCAAAGAACTGGAACGAACCCAAATGCCCATCGATGATAGACTGGACTGGGAAAATGTGGCACATATACACCATGGAATATTATGCAGCAATCAAAAATGATGAGTTTATGTCCTTTGTAAGGACATGGATGAATCTGGAGAACATCATTCTCAGCAAACTGACACAAGAACAGAAAAGGAAATACCACATATTCTCAGTCATAGGCGGGTGAGAAAAATGAGAACACATGGACACAGGGAGGGGGGTACTACACACTGGAGTCTATTGGGGGGAATAGGGGAGGGACAGGGGAGGGGGGAGCTAGGGAGGGATAGCCTGGGGAGAAATGCCAAATGTGGGTTAAGGGGAGGAAGGCAGCAAAACACACTGCCATGTGTGTACCTATGCCACTATCTTGCATGTTCTGCACATGTACCCCCAAACCTAAAATGCAATAAAAATTTTTTTAAAATGCAATAAGAAAAGCAATTCTGTTACCTGACAGCATACCAAAGTCAAAGAGCTTCACCTTGCTGTGTCTCAGCTTTCCCACGTGTGAACCATAGGGTCTAAAACACTGTAATCAATCGATGTGAAAATTTGATAAAGATGTACTTATTAGATTGACAAAAATTAGAAAGATGGATAACACCAAATGAAGGCTTAGATGTTATGAAATTGCACCGTTGATGGAAATTGCACTGTTGATGGGGTGCAAACTTTCTGGAGAGTAATTTGGTATCAGTTAGTCAATTAAATATATGTATATCTTAAAACTCAATTCTGTTTTTTTAACGATACTTTTTTTTATTTTAACATTTATCTTAGGTTCAGGGTTGTATGTGCAAACTTGTTACATAGATAAATTGTGTGTTGCTGGGGGTTGGTGTACAGATTATTTTGTCACCCAGGTAACAGCAGTTTAGTGATTGATAGGTGGTTCTTCAATCCTTACCTGTCTTTATCCAACCTCATGTAGACTCTGGTGTTTGTTGTTCTGTTTTTCTGTGGTCATATGTTCTTAATAAAACCCTAAAAACCAAAAAACTCTCTTTGTGAAGATTTTTCCAAAGAAGTGTTCACACAGGTCGATATATTTTCATGTAATATACACATTGTAGATAGAAAACATAAAACCGTGTGACAAAAACCATAACTATTGCTGAGGATTGTACCTAAAATCATTTCCATGTGATATTAAAAACCTCCTTTCAGTTTCACATCATGACTGCTTAACATAAGATACTTCCCACTCTTATTAACACTGATAGACAAGATATTTATATTCTTTGGAACCCACGTTTTTCCAAATCGTTTCAGAGTATACAATAATCAATTTGTTATTAACTTTCATTTTGAATTACTTTTAAAAAGTTAAAAGGCTATTCAATAAAAGAAACAGAAACTTTTCATAACACCTGCTCAATGCTAGGCCCTCTGCTGGGGTTTGCAGATAAAGAAATTCATCAGAGACGTTCCCTGACCTCAATAAATCCACAGAAAACGTTTTAGAAACAACCAAAACAACTTCATTTTTCACCCATCAGCATCAAAAGAGAAGTTCAGCTGAGATTTTAAGTCAATGATATGGTATCTTTTATCTGGACTGATGCTTTCTAATTAAATCTTTCTGGTGCTGTAACTCCAGGGAAAGCCACTTGATGATTCAAAGTCAGTCATTGAATGTGATTTAAAATCAATAAGAGTGAAAGACACCCTGGGTGTGCTGTCCTTCCAAAGGAAGTGGGAGCATTTTCATGCCTTGTTTACAGAAAATCGATTATCTAAACAGCTACCAGGATGATGTGGACAGAGAGCTTATGCGCAGGGATAGACCAGTGCTGTTATTTCTGCTCTGCATACATTATAACTATTTAACCCTGTTGCCCTTTAATCTTCTGTTGTAGGATCTACTGAAATGTTTGCCGTTATAGGAAAAGGTAACAGATTTCTATGTCTGGAGAGCTGAGATTTTTACTCCGAAGAACGCTGGTATATATTTAAACATGGATGGATAGATTACCGTATTCCAGGAAGAATTAAGCACACTTAGAGTGAAAAAGAGATCCAAGGATACACAGTGTTAAGAAAGAAAAATAGAAATGATGGAAGAAGCCATGAACAGGGAAAAAATATATATCTAAGTGAAACAACAACAAAAAATAAGACCCCCTTTGTTCTTATCTTTGTGGTTCCTCTTGAAACGGAGAGTATTTTATGCTTTATATACATCACTATCTCAAAAGATGTTACAGTGCCAACTCTTTTCAATTTACACTAAAGGTCACCTTAAAGAGGCTCCAACTTACCTTTCTAGCTACATTCATAACAACCTTTATTCAAGCAACATATGCTGCACAAAAATGACTACTTCAATGATTTTATCTAAGTATTCCTGTTTTCCTCTTTGCCTGTACGCATGCTATTCTCTGTGACCCGAATTATAACATCCTTCAAAGCCAGTCTAATTGCCACTTCTCAAATTTCTTTTCTTAATTATCTCATCAAGTGTAATTTTTCTAATCTCTTTACAAATTTGTCTTACAGTTTACTACATGCTGCTTTTGTAATAGTTATTTGACTATGTGGCTTATCAAAAATGCATGCCAGAGAGGTAAGTTTACTGGAAATAAACAGTATGATGCAAAGTCAGGGTACATTGTCAGTAGTAGAGTTATCTAGAATTATCAAGTGAGAGAACCACTCTATTCTGCCAACTATGTCTAAATATATGTTTTGAAACTATAATGATAATGTAGACAAATTATAGACTAAGAGGTGGAAGGAATTTAAACCAGACTCATTTTTCATCAGAAGTCAAGAGGAATTCTATGTTCTTTTACAAGACCACTCCTGTGCAGAATACCATGAGTAGAGCTCAAGTGAGTATTCATAAAAGTCAAGCGAGTATCCTTATCTGAATAAAATCACCATACTGCTGGCCTAGAAACCTTCCTCAGCAGAGCTCAAGAGGCAGTTTATGAACAGAGAGTGAGATGGCCTCTCTACAGGACCCTGCATATTCATTATTACCAGGAATCTAAGGGGAGGCCCCAGAAATCTGCAGGCTTGAGGCAGTGCCCTCTACCCCAGTGTGCTTTGTACAGCCTTGGCACACCTCTCTGCCTGAGATTATCATTATAAAATTCGATTCTTCTTTCTCTTCACAAAATAATGCTGAGGAAAACTGTATAGACACATGTAAAAAGATAAAATTGGAACCTTGCATTACACCATGTACAAAAATCACCTCCAATGGATTAAATATTTAAACACAAGGCCTGAAACTATAAAACTAAAGGAAAGTATGAAGGAAAAGCTTCATGTCATTTTGCTTGAAAATAATTTATTAAATAAGACACCAAAAGCACAAGTCACAAAAGCAAAAATAAACAAGTAGAAATACCTCAAAATAAAAGCACCACAAAGGGAACAATCAACAAAATAAGACAACCTATGGAAAGGCAAAAATATTTGCAAACCATCCATATGTAAAAAGATTATTTTCCAAAATATGTAAGAAACACCTACAAGGAAACAGCAGACAAACAACTCGATCAAAAGGGAAAGGACTTGAGTAAACATTTCTTCAAGGACATACAAGTGGCCAACAATTGTATGAAAAGATGCCCAAGGTCACTGATTATCAAGGAAAGGCAAGTCAAAATGACAACGAGGTAGTATACTCTCTCTTCTGTTTGGATGGCCATTATCAAACAAATAACAAATATCCATGAGGATGTGGAGAAATCGGAACTTTTGTGTGCTGTTGGTGGAAATGTAAAGTGATGCAACTCCTATTGAAAATAAGGTGGAGGCTCCCCAAAAAATGATGAGTTTGTGTCCTTTGTAAAGACATAGATGAATCTGGAGAACATCATTCTCAACAAACTGACACAAGAACAGAAAATGAAATACCACATATTCTCACTCATAGGCGGGTGAGGAAAAATGAGAACACATGGACACAGGGAAGGGGGTCTACTACACACTGGGGTCTATTGAGGGGAATGGGAGGAACAGTGGGGGTGGAGATGAGGAGGGATAGCCTGGGGAGAAATGCCAAATGTGGGTGAAGGGGAGGAAGGCAGCAAAACACACTGCCATGTGTATACCTATGCAACTATCTTGCACGTTCTGCACATGTACCCCAAAACCTAAAATGCAATTTAAAAAAAAACCCAAAAACAAAATTACCAGGCCAGCAATGGTGGCTGATGCTTGTAATTCCAACACTTTGGGAGGCTGAGGTTGGAGAATTGCTTGAGCTCAGGAGTTCAAGACCAGCCTGGGTAAAACAGGAAGACCTTGTCTCTACATTTTTTTTTATTATTAGCTGGATGTTATGGCAGGTCCCTGTAGTACCAGCGACTCAGGAAGCTGAAATGGAAGAACTGCTTGAGTCCAGGAGGTCAAGGCTGCTGTGTGCTATGATCACACCATAGCACTCCAGTTTGGGTGACAAAATGATATGCTGTCTTTCCAAATACATATATATATATATGTATTATATATATATATCTTTCCAAATACATATATATAATATATAATATATTATATAATATATATAAATTATATATATTTTATATATAATATATATTATATATATTATATATATTTTATATATAATATATTATATATATTATATATATTTTATATATAATATATATTATATATATTTATATATATTTTATATATATATTATATATATTATATATATTTTATATATATGTTAGTCCATTTTCACATTGCTGTAAGGAAGTACCTGAGAATGTGTAATTCATATTAAAAAAAAGGTTTAATTGACTCACAGTTCCACATGGCTGACACTGCCTCAGGAAGCTTACAATCATGCCAGAAGATGAAGGGGAAGCAAGGCACATTTTACATGGCAGCAGGTGGAGGGGGAAGTGCCACACTTTAAAATTCTCAGATTTCATGAGAACTCACTATCACAATAACAGATTGGGAGAAACATCCTTCATGTCTGGTACTTTGAAAAGATACACTATTCTAGGGTAAAGGTTTTGTTTTCTGCTTTTTGTTTTTGTTTTTGTTTTTCTCTCCTTCAGCACTTTAAACATGTCATGCCACTCCCTTCTGGCCTGAAAGGTTTCTATTTTGCTGCCAGAAGGACAGACCTCCATTGTATTTTATCTGTTTCTTTTTTCTTTTTGCATTTAAGATCCTTTCTTTATCCTTGGCTTTTGGGAGTTTGATTATAAAATGTGTTGAGGTAGTCTTCTTTGGGCTATATCTGTTTGATGTTCTAAAATCTTCTTGTACTTCAATATTGATATATTTCTTAAGTTTGGGAAGTTCTTTATTATATATTGGAATAAAGTTTTTACCCCTATATCTTTTTTCTCCTCCTCTTTAAGCCCAATAGCTTTTAGATTTGCTCATTTGAGGTTATTTTATGTATCCTATAGGCATATTTTATTGTTTTTCACTCTTCTTTCTGTTGCCTCCTCTGAATATTTATTTTCAAATAGCCTGTATTCAAGCTAACTTATTCCTTCTTCTGCTTGATCTATTCTGCTACTAAAGGACTCATTCAATCATCAATATGCCAGTTGGGTTTTCCAGCTCTTGTAATTTCTTCTTGATTATTTTAAATTTTTTCAATCGGCTTGTTAAATTTGTCTGATAGAATTCTGAATACCTTCTCTGTGTTATCTTGAATTTCTGTGAGTTTCCTCAACACAGCTGTTTTGAATTCTCTGTCTGAAAGGTCATACATCTCTGCTTCTTCAGTATTGGTTCTGGTGGCTTATTTAGTTCATTTGGTGAAGTCAAGTTTTGCTCAATGGTGCTGATGCTAGTAGGTATTTTTTAGTGTCTGGGCATAGAAGAGTTAGATATTTATTTTAGTCTTTACTATCTGAGCTTATTTATGCCCATTATTCTTGGGAAGGCTTTCCAGATATATGAAAGTATTTGTGTGTTATGATCTAAGCTGTAACTGCTTTATAGAATACCCCATGACCAGTAATGCTGTGGTTCTTGCAGACTCGTAGAGGTACTGTCTTGATGGTCTTGGACAAAATCCTGGAGAATTCTCTGGATTATCAGGCAGACTCTTGTTCTCTTCTATACTTTCTCCCAAACATATGGAGTATCTTTCTCTGTTCTGAGCCACATAAAGGTGGGCGTGGAGAGACACAAGTACCCTTTTGGCCACGACCACTAAGACTGAACTTAGACCAGACCTGAAGCTAGTGCATCACTGGATCTCGCCCAAGGCCTGCTATAACCACTCCCTGGTTACTACCTGTGTTTGCTCAAGGACCTGGACCTCTAAAATCAGCAGGTGACAAAGACAGCCAGGCCTGTGCCCTTCCCTTCAGGGAGGCAAGATCATCAGGCCCTAGTTGGGCCCAGAGCTGCTTTCCAGTATTCAGGGACTAAAAACACCTTAGAAGTTTACCTGTTTTTTTATTGTGCTGTCACTGAACTGGCATTCAAATCATACAGTACAGTTCTCCCTACTCTTCTCTCCCCTTTCCAAAGGCAGAGGAGCCTCACTCTGTAGCCACTGGCACCCCATGCCACAAAGAGTACCGCCAGACTACCAGGGATCTTCTCTAAATGCCTAAGGGAACTTAAGACCGCTTGCGCTGAAGCTGCCTTGCCTAGGATTCAACCTTCAGGGCAGTGGGCTACTCTTTAGTCCTGGACATGTCCAGCAATGCTGTCCAACAGTCAAGTCCTGGCACTGAGGACCTCCAGCATTCACTTAGTGTTCTATACCCCTTTTTTCAAGCAGAAGGAGTTTTGTCCCTGTAGCCACCATAGCTTGTAATGTGCCAAGTATCACCTGAATCCAGCAAATCTCTGGGGCTCAACTAACGCCATCAGTGTAGTACCTGGGTATCACTACTGATCACTCAGCACCCAAGAACTCTTAGCAGTTGATAAACGCTGCCAGGATTGGGTACTTTCCTTCAAGGCAGCCGGTGTCTGGCCCAGCTTGGGTCTGAAAATGTCATCAGGGAGTGAGGGCCTTATGGGGACCTTATAGGACAGGGGCCTTATGACTGATGGGTGCCCTATCCTGCTGTAGCTTAGCTGGTATCAAGGATGGAGGACAGTCTTCCCTACTCTTCTTTTCTATCTTCAAGTAGAAAAGGGGGGTCTTTTTTGGAGCCGCTAACTCTGCAGTGCGGGGTTAGGGGAAGGGTGGTGTCAGCCTTCCTACAACTACTCCAGCTGGTTTTTCAGTAGGTTGTGTGCCCAATCAGTCCACTATTTTGGGGCCTAGTTCAGCACTGGGATACACCTAAGATTTGCAGTCCTTATGGCCTAGATTGCCTTTCAAGTTTACCTGGAGACACAGAGCACTGTACCTCTTGATGGCTAGGTTTGCAGGAACTCAAGTTCCAGCCACTGGGATATGTGATCCCTCTCTGGTAGGATTGATTTCAATGCTCCCTCTGTGTGACAGCATCAGTTGAGTTTGGTCTAGTTTTTCTTTCTGTTCTAATAGGACAGCACTGGGTTCAATGCCTCACAGTTTCTGTGTTCTCCCTTCCCTACCGTCCAAAGATGTTAACTGCACTTGGTTGCTGGGGGACTTGGGCAGGGATGGGCTCAGTGATTCAAGACTTTGGTAAAAATAATCTCTTCAGTGCCTCTTTTAGGGATAGGATTACAGGCGTGAGCCAGTTTAAAACTATTTCTGCAAATTCTTCTATACTCCTCCCATCAAGAGGTGGAATTTAATTTCCCTCTCTTTGAGTAGCGCTGGCCTTATTGCCTCACTTCCAGTGAGGAAAATACTGCAGAAGTAATGTGTGAGTTCCAAGGCTTATCACAGGAGGTAATATTGCTTCTACCTGGCTTGCTTTCTTAAGATGCTGATTTTTGGAATTCAGCCACCATGTAGAAAGGAAGCCCAAGACACACTGAAAGCCCACTTGTGGGAGTTGCAGCTGACAGCTCCAGCAGACAATCAGCATTTGCTTCCAGACATGGCTGAGGAAGCCTCTGAGATGATTTCCACCTCAGCCACCGTCTGACTTCAACTACATGGGAGACCTTGTGTGAGAAACACTGAACACAGCCCAGTCAAATCTGAGGCCTGTGAGAGAAGATAATCAAATAAATTTTGTGCTTTAAGCCACTAAATGATTGGGTAATTTGTTGTACTGTAATAGGTAACTGGAACACTACATTTATCATTGTCACCAAAGTTGCTGTCAGTTCACTTCCTTATTATTACTTGATGTATCAACAATATTTGATACTGATGTTCATTCTCTTCTTCCTGAGATACTTTTCTTTCACTTGATTTTTCAAGCCAGTGCATTTTCCTGATTATCTTTCAACATCTCTGGCTGCTCCTTCTTGGTTTCCTTTGCTATATGCCTCAGATGTCACAGGCTTATTGACATTGTTGCCTTAAAAACATAATACTTGGACCTTTTCTCATTTATATCTATACTCACTCCTTTGGTGATCTCATCTAGGTGCAGGCTTTAAATAGCATCTACATGCTGTGATGCTTCCTAAGTTTCTCTCTCCAGCCTAGTCCTCTTGCGCAAGTTCCAAACTTGTTTTTACAAATTACTCTACATTGCCACTTAGATGGCAATGAGCATGTCCAGTTTAACACATTCAAAACTGAGCTACTGACATTTTCCCTTCAAACTACTTTCTCTCAGTTTTACTCATATCAGTAAATGGCAATGATAATCTATCAATTTCTTAGGTTCAAAACTTTGGAGTCCCCCTTAATTACTCTCTTTCTCTTCCATGCCATATTCAATGCAATGATACACATTGTTTTGTTTTATCTTTAATATGTAGCAGTATATTTCAATTTCTCACTGCCTCCACTGCTACCTCCATAATTCATGCCACCATTATCTATCATCTGGATTATTCTGACTGATATCTAACTGGTCTCCTGGGTCTCTCACAATCTATTGTCAACACAGTAGCCAGGTTGTGATCCTTGTAATCTACAAGTCAGGTCATGTCTCTTTTCTAAGTGAGACTCATCTCACTTAAAAAAGAACCAAAGTTTTTACAATAACTTCTTAAGGGACATAAAAACTGTCTTTTAATTATCTGAAGGACAGGCCGGGCACAGTGGCTCATGCTTGTAATCCAAGCATTTTGGGAGACCAAGGTAGGCAGATCACAAGGTCAGGAGTTCAAGACCAGCCTGGCCAACATGGTGAAACCCCATCTCTACTAAAAATACAAAAATTAGCTGGGCATGGTAGTGCTTTCCTGTAATCCCAGCTACTCGGGAGGCTGAGGCAGGAGAATTGATTGAACCATGACCTGGGAGGCAGAGATTGCAGTGCACCGAGATCATGCCACTGCACTCCAGCCTGGGCTACAGAGTGAAACTCCGTCTCAAAAAAGAAAAACATCTGAAGCAGTTGGGTAAAGAGAAATTAGATGTGCAAAATGCAGCTCTGAAAGAGGAAAATTCAGACAATTGCCAGAAGTTTTTGATATATAACTAGGGGAAATGCATAAGGAAAACTGCTTCCGATTTTTTCTACACATTGCAGCTGGAGTGACTTTTCTAACATGGATTTTTTTTCCATATCAGTATTATACTTAAAGTTTATCATGACTCCCCATGACCTAGGATAAAGTGAAAACTTTTTAGTCTACCAGAAGACAATAGAAGTAAGCTGAGAAAAAACTGATGAAGGGCCCTGAATGCAATGCTAAAAAGTTTAGACTTTAGAATGACGGGGAAACATTGAAGTGTCCTTAGTAGAAGAGTGACGTCAGATTTGTTTTCTAGGTTAATTCTCATGGTAGCATAAAGAATGGATTTGTACAGGGAGACACTGTAGGTAAGAACACTGAATAGATAAATATTTCAAACATTTGGCCAAGAGCTCAGTATCACATGAACTAAAGCATTGTGGATATATTTGCAGTGTCCATTTGAGTTATGAAAATGAAATGGAAAATACATATTGACATATTAACAATGGATTGGATACACACACATATTATATACATATATATGTATATATATATATACACATACAGATGTATTTAGGGACAGAGATAGACGGTAGAGATATGAACTGGTTTAGGCTAATACAGTGAGATGGCTATGGGATAAGATTAATTAATTTACTTTTAGTTCCATTGAGTTTTAATTGCATCTGTGTAGTTGGAGATGTCCAGCTAGCAGTTGGAAATATAACCTCAAATTTTAGAAGAAAATTCAGAATAGGAGTTACTGAAGTATATATAGCAAGAAGGTAAATCCATATGAGTAAAATAAATCATCCAAGGGAAATCATGTAAAACAGAACAAAACAAAGAAGAGACTGCATCAAAAAACAGAATAAAACCCACCATGGAATGGTTGGTATATTTTTGTTTTTTACAATTTATTGTTGTCTTTCCCTGTATGTAATCAACATAGTGTTATCTAAGTTCTCACAAAATAGGAAATTACACCAAGGTAGACATACATTCTAATCTATAATAACAAGGTATATAATTATTCTAAAATGTTTTTTGCATAGTTCCAAAATGATGGATTATTAGAAAAATTATTTTCTGATTGGAATATAACCTGTTATGCCAAGATAATACGTTGCTTTACTTCATCCTCATATATTTTGGTCCTACGGACTTTTTCTTTATGATTTAAGATCCACTATAAACATTATCTGTGTATGACAGGTTCTCTATAAATCAATCCCTTTTCAAAATACCATGTCTAAGTGTCTGAACTATTCTGATTCTCATACAAACTCCAGCATCTCTCTGAAGATGGAATGTCTGTCCTAATTACTGGAAAAAAAAGTAAGGCATCGGGAATCAATGAATGGCCATTAAATCCTAAAAGATTGAACCAGTAGGATGGGACTCAGTAGCTGTGTGCTTGGTCATTTTCCAATTTACTTTCAGAAGCATTACTTACTCAAATATAGCATCATCATTCCTGTAACAAGAACAATGCCATATCCTGAAGTTATCCTGAAAGTCAAACGCAAAATTGGGTTATAAATTTGGCCCAGCCTTTTATTAGCCATGTGGTATTTACAAGTCACTTGACCTCTCTAGGACTCAGTTTCTTTATGTGTAAAATACTTTTTAAAATACTGAATGTAATTATCAACGGGGATTAAATAAAAGCTGATGTGTAAAATGTAAGACATTAACCTTCTCCAGCGCAGTTCCAGGAAAACAGGCATTTTCGTCTATCATGCTTATCATTGTATCCCAAGTGCCCAGTAGAATACCTGGCACAAAGCAGGTATTCAATAAATATTTACTGAATGAATGAATGAATTCAATCTTATTAGATCTGGTTTTAAATCACTGAGTTTGCATATTAAAGAAGACATATGGAAAAACACATGTATGAATAAATGTGGGGCTAAAATACTTCCTGAAGGCCATGGGATCACAGCAATGCTAGCTGTTTTGATTGAGAAACATCAAATCAAATGGAGTAGAAAATCTTGAAATATAAATAAGAGGAACTCCCTTATGCATTATATTCATTGCCATACCTTTAAAATGTTTAACTTTGTGGGTACATAATAGGTGTGTATCTATTTTCGTTTCAATATCCAAATGAGCTTGTGAAAAGAAACTCAAGGTAAAACAAAATAAATGTTACCAGGAGACAGGACTTTTGAGCAATTACTTTAAATTTATTCTTACATGTATTCCTGAACATTCTATTTGAAGTATCGGTTACTTTCTTAAGCTAATATAGTGGTTTTTCCTACCCCTCAACTATCCCACCTGTGGCTACTCTTAAACGGACTTTTAATGTAAGCACTTAGATACTGGGGATTTTTTTTTCACAAATAAATATGAAGTCAGTCTATTTTTTACTTATCTGTGTACCAGACTGAAAATAAGCAACATCTTTTTAAGACACTATTTTACTTTTTATGAATTAGTTTCTTCTTCCTCTTAGTGAAATGCTAATTAAATGTTTTTTTTAATTTTTTTTTTTGTGTTTTTGTGGTTCAGATATTTTTCCCTAGCTCATTTCAATTTTTTTCTTACCAGTTATAATGTTGTGCATTTTCTAAATGTCATTTGTTTTTTTGTAGAACAAGATATAGTTGTCCTGTCTTTCTTTTTAAATCCACTATTGCAATATCTGTTATTTAGTGCATTTTGACCATTTGTATTTAGGGTGATTATTCTTACAGTTGGATTAATATCTACCATGCTTTTGTTCTTTTTGTAATTATTTTCTATTAGTTGCAACTTAGTTTATTTTTTCCTTCTTTCTAATTCATTTTCTCTGGTTTTAATTGAGTATTCTATACATTTCCATTTTCTCTTCTCCCCTAATATACCAAACACATTTCTTCTGAAAATGATTTTAGTGTCTGCCCTAGAGTTTGCAATAGAAATTCATTATTGATACAAGTTAGCTTTCAAGTAATGTTATACCATTTCATGGGTAGTAAAGATAACTTGTAAGATGGTATTCCCAATTCTTCCCTCATTTTCCTTACAACAATGGGTCATTCATTTCACTTATCCATATGCTATAACTACACAACACATTGTTACTGCTATTACTTTGAATAGTTATCTAATAGATCAATTAAGAATAAAAAAAGATTTTATTCTACCTTCATTTGTTTCTTCTCATTGTTTCTTTATGTAAATCTGAAGTTCTTACCCACACAATTTTTTCTTTACCCTGATTAATATTAGACATTTCTTGCAGGGCAGGTGTGTGGGTAGTGAATCCTTCAGATTTTTCTGAGACAATCTATATTTCTCCTATACCTTTTAAGAATAATTTTGCTTGATACAGAATTCTTGGGTTGGTATTTATTTTTTTTTCAACATTTTAACTAGTAAACTTCACTTTTCTTCGGAATTTATTTTTTTAATGAGAAGTCCAGTGCGAATCTTATTCTTGTTGTGCAAAGGTACATTGTGTTTTTTTTTGTTTCCTCCTTTGGTCTTTTTGAAAATGTTCTCATCTATGGTTTTCTGCAGTTTGTATATGATACGCTTAGGTGTATATTATTTGATATTTAATGTGTTTGGTGTTCTCTGAGCTTCCTGTATTGGTGATTTGGTGTCTGCCGTTAATTTTGGAAACTTCTCAGCCATTGTTATGTAAAACAATAACAATATTAGATGTAATATTATTATATCTGATTCATTTTCTGTTTCTACTCATTCTGCTCTGCTATACATTTTAATGCATGCATATGCTACAACTTTTGAAATTATCCCACAGTTCTTGGCTGTTGTGTTTCTTTCTTTTGTTTTCTGTATGTTCATTTCAATTTGGAAAGCTTCTATCGACATACCTTAAAGTTAAATAATTTTTTCTTCAGCTGTGTTCAGTCTGCTGATGAGGCCATAAAAGGCCTTCTTCATTTCTGTTAGTGTTTTTGATTTCTGGGTTTTCTTTTAATTCTTTACAAATTCCATCTCTCTGCTTACTCTACTCATCAGTTCTTACATATTGTCTACTTTTTCCATTAGAGAGCTTAACATATCAATCAAAGTTATTTTAAATTCCCTACCTGAAAATCCCAAAATCGTTGCCATATCTGAGATATGGTACTAATGCTTGTGTTAGCTCTGAAGACTGTGTTTCTTTTTTCTTGCCTTTAGATTTGTGATTTTTGTTGAAATTCATACATGATATATAGGGTAATAGCAACTGAGGTGAATAAGCTTTTAGTGTGAGGTTGAGGAAATATATAAAATCCATACGTCAGTAAAGACAGACTTTATTTGAAAAGACTATTTCAACAGGGAGAACTCACAAAATCTGTTAAGTGTCTCAAAAGTAAGCACAAAAGAAATTTTCTTTCATAATAAAGAGTAAATAAGGCTAGAAAGAACTGGTTATTGGGGAGTGAGTTAAACCAGTGACATAATCACACTGTTCATAAGATTTCCATGTTTATTAGATGTGTGAGTATAATTGCAGCCAGAAATTTCTTTCCTTGATGTCAGCCAATTTTCAATAGTAATCATTAGGATTGGTCATTCTGTATGCCCATGACTGTTAATGACTGTTTAAACTTAGGGTTGAGTCAAACCTCAGGATCCTATGGCAAGAAGAGATGCTTCACTAAGATTTTCTAAGGCAAGTTAACAGGCACTTTGTTTGCAATTATCAGTGGGAACAAACACTTCGCTAATTAATCGCTTAGAATGGGAATTTGGAAGGTCTGTGCCTGGCCTTGTCTTAGGTAAACAAACAGGTTTCCTACAAGTCTAAGCTAAGTCATATGGAGAAGGATGATTCTTTGCAATAAGTTGTTTCCCAGAAAAATAAGGGGGTTGTGATTTTTTAAAATGGTAACTGTTTTCAGGATTACAGAGCTCAGGTAAAGGTCAACATTGACAGATTTTATGTTAGTGGTTAAGAGTTGGGTTTGTCTAATTTTTGCTGTAGTTTTGAGTGTGAGAAAATTCAAATTCCTCTGGTGTTCTTGTTTTTGTCTCTCTTGCCTTTGTGGTTTTTTAAGAACACATTCTTAAACGGAGTTTGCATACCTAATTGCTCTTTCAGCTAGAGCAACTGACCTGGAGCACTGTCTATTTGGTGGTAAGGTATAGAGGAGGAGCCACATTCTGTTATCTAATTACATCTCAGTTTTTAACTATGTGTCTGAGCTGTGGCCTTCACAAGTGTCTCTTGCCTTTCCTTCTCAATTGGGTAAGATGAGAAGGCTAGAGGGGGATGGAGTTAAGAAACTGTCTGCTTCCTGGGTATGATAAGACTTTGGTAAAAATCATTTTCTGAAGAGAGTAGGCCTTGGTTGTAGAGATTTGTGATGGCTAATTTTGTGTTTCACCCTGACTGGCCATAGGATGCGCAGACATTTAGTTAAACATTATTCTGGTTGTATCCAAGGGGGTGTTTCTCGCTAAGGGAACATTTGGTTCAGCAGACTGAGTAAAGCAGATTGCCCTCGTGATGTCTGTGGGCCTCCCTTAATCCATTGAAGGTCTGAAGAGAACAAAATGGCTAAATAGGAGGAAACTCTCTGCCTGACTGCCTTTGAGCTGTGAGAGTAGTCTTTTTCTGCCTTTAGACACAAACTGAGACATTGGCTCCTCCTAGTTCTTGAGACTGGAGACCTTCAGACTGAAACATACCATCAGCTCTCCTGATTCTCAGGCTTTCAGACTGATAATGGACCCACACCATTAACTCTCTTAGGTCTCCAGCTTACTGAGTACAACCTGGGGACTTGTCAACTTTCAAAATTGCATGAACTAATTTCTTACAATAAATCTCTATATGTGTGGCCATCCTATTGGTTCTTTTTCACTGGAGACTCCTAGTACAAGAATGCGCTGGGCTATTTAAAGATGGATACTTTTCTCCTCCTCCTGCCAGAGCAGCAGGAGATTTTTCTTGGGTCTACAACATGGAAACCTGCTGGGATTCCTGAAAGGAAAACCCATGAAAGTGTGGTGGCCTCCCTAACACTCATATAGCCCTGAAGAGTTTCTCACTCTCACCTTGTCCACACTTAGCTCCTAAGGATTCATCAAAATTACTGATGAAAAGTACCACCAGTTATTGTCTGCTGCTGATAATCTGATCTTCAGATATGTATTTCTGTATCTCTCGTATTCACCTGTTCTACACATTCAGGGATAGCATTTTGCTCTGTGACTTCAATTCTCTAACAAGTCCAAGAAAAGCCACTTATGTTCAGTTTGTTCACCTTTTTTCTTGCTTTATGGGTCGAAATTATTACTTGTAAGAAGTTCTCATTGTCATTTTTTTATGAATAAGCATCACATTTGATAGTTTAAATTCTAGAAAATCAAATGCACTAAAATTCAAAGTTTTTCTATTTTTATCTTTTTTATAGCTGTTTCCATAAATGGTTTGTTGTTTCCACTGAGACGGATATTTAAAAATAATTCATTCACACAATTAAGAGTGGAAGGAAACTCTACCTGTGTCCATTTGGTGATGAAATGAACACATAATTTTGTGGCAAATTATTTTACCTCTTGTGTGCACCTGCTTTTATTTTCTGAAGCCCATATATGCATAGCAAGTTATTTATTTAAAAATTAAAATTAAGCATCTCATTATTTTAAGATACTTTGTTAAATTATAGAATAAAATATTCTTAAAATAACACCAACAACTTTATACAGTATTGAAACTGGGCAAGCTAAATACTATTTTGAAACAGAGTATTATGTCTGTGCTTAACAGCCAAAGGATGTCTCATGGTAGGATGAGCTGGTCTTCCTGTTCTTTTTGGCTTTGAAGAATTAGATATATTAGTTTTTGGCCATGCTGTTGGACAGACATCTGTTGGAGACTCTTAGAGATCAGTGAGAGGTATGCCAGGAATTTAATAAAAACTAATTATTAATATTAAATAAGGGAGTAAAACCAAGATATGAGATTAGAAGGTCAAGAGAATTCTAGGATATTTAACCCAGAACATCCTCAGATGGCAAAGTGAAAATGACTGTGGTGATCTGATAATTTATTTTTTTTCATTTTGTATTCTGAATAATTTTTCTACAATATTTCTAATTTTTCCGAATAATTTTTCTAAATGTCAGGGATGATTAGGGTAGCATATGCACAGCAGCTTCCAATGACTGCACAAATACCCCTTTAGGAAGCCAGAACCAATGTTCAATCCCAGACAATTTTAAAGAATCACTGACTGGAGTTCCTGTAATTCTCTACTAATGATGTTGAGAACGTGGCTAATATTGTCCACAGTTCTGTTTATTTTCTGAATCGGAGCACGGAACATATGTGAGTTTCATGGGTATCCCACATAGCAACAGCTCTAGGCACAAAGATTACCCATATAGGATCTACTGTTTCAATATCTAAGCCCATGGTTCTAAGGATTCTCAAGAACCTGGAGAGAAATGAAGGTTACAGTCTGCTTATAAGAGGCTGAGACTCTGCTTTTACACTTGTAGGTGTAACACATTTGCATAGACCTTTTAGATTGCTTAGTCACTTAAGTAGTTAAGAAGACAGTCTCATTAAAGACTTAATAAGGGCTAAGATAATCAGCTAGATAGCAGGGTCTAGTCTCCTTAGGGGCTATCCAGGATATATGAAAATAATTGTCCATAAATTTTATTTTGGTGTATAGTTGGGCCCTTTATATGGAGGTGTTGGCAAATTCAATCACAAAGAAGAAAGTACTCACACTCACAGTGTTGTTTTCAAAACAGAAGGACATTTTTGGAGATGGAGTTTCACTCTGTTGCCCAGGCTGGAGTGCAGTGGCGTGATCTCAGCTCACTGCAACATCTGTCTCCTGGGTTCAAGCGATTCTCCTGCCTCAGCCTCCCAAGTAGCTAGGACTATGGGCACATGCCACCATGCACAGCTAATTTTTTGTATTTTAGAAGAGATAGGATTTCACAGTGTTGCCCAGGCCGATCTTGAACTCCTGAGCTAAGGCAATCCACCCACCTCAGCCTTCCAACGTGCTGGCATTACAAGAGTGATTGGCACGCAGCCAATATAATCTTTTTATTTTTATATTTTTATTTTTAATTTATATGGGTAAATGGTAGGTATATATTCTTATAGGGTGCCTGAGAGATATTGACACAGGCATACAATGAGTAATAAGTGTAAATCGGGCATCCATTTCCTCAAGAATATATCATTTCTCCTTTTGTTACAAACATTCCAATTATACTCTTTTAGTTATTTAAAAATGTACACTAAAGGATTGTTGACTTTTATGACCCTGTTGGGCTATGAAATACTAGATCTTATTCAGTCTAACATAATTTTCTCCAGTTTTACAGTTTCCACTCTGTCCCCATCCCCCATTACCCTTCCCAGCCTCTGGTAACCATCATTCTATTCTCCATCTCTGTGAGTTCAATTGTTTTGATTTTTAGATCCCACAAATAAATGAGAACATGCAATGTTTTTCTTTCTTTAATGATTGCATCTTTAAATATTCTCTAAAGAAATATCACACAATAGAAATGTAAACCCTAAGAGTTTAAATTAATGCAAATTCTTACTAATTGTTGAAAAACTATGGTACTTTTAAGCATTTGATTAAAATCAGAAGTCAAATATGAGTTTTTTTAAATGCTTAAAAAGCAGGAAAAAAATCACATTTTTGAAAGCTGATCACCTTATTTTTACCAAAAACATTTACAAAACTGTTAATTTTGTGAACAGTAAAAGTTGATACTTAGCACTAGGCATGTACCAAAGCAGTTGATCCCAACAACAGCTCTGTGAGATTGAGGGCATGTGTTCTCTTTTCGGGTCACCAGGGGTGTAGTTTTAAGGGCAAGAACTTCCTAGCGCCATGCCCCGCTCCCATCTCTCTCCATCAGGGAGATTTAACGGTTTATGTTTGAATTTTGTGTGCACCAGAAGAAACTAAAAGTCAATCACTCCAGTAGAAGTTCTAAGGAACTCCTTTCATTGGCCAAGGGTCTTAGAGAAGGTAGGGGTTCCTCCCAGGTTAAAAGTCCCCTTCTTCCACACCCCTTCAGACTCCGTGTTTGGGTCTCCTACCACGAACACTCCTTTCATGGAAGCCATGTTTCTCCTGGATTTCCCCTCTGGAGTCCCCTTCCACACTCTTCGTGGAAGTTTTTCTCTCTTATCCTCCTTTTTTTCCTCTTTTTTTCTCTACCTAAATAAAATCACCTTTCTGCAACAATTCTTGGGTCCGGTATTTACTTTACAAGCTTACCGCGCACCTGCTGTGGTCCCCTCTCTCACTCCTGAGAGGGTGGAGACCAAGAACCTACAACATTCTCTCAGGGGAGCTGTGCCTCACCAGCTCCAAAAACCTGGTTACAAGATGGTGTAGAGGGAAAATTCTCTCTAGCCAAATTTCTCCTCTAGTCTCACACCACAGTAACAACCAATACAGAAGACTTCTGTGGACCAAATATGTGGGGTTTTTTCTAGATATCAAGGAGCAGACACCAGCTGGTTGCCCTCTAATTTAGTTGCAACATTATCTATCCAGAGACAATGTCAGATCCCACAACTTGAGGGCCCCAAGACTGCTCTGTCCCCAAGACTGCTCCTCCCCAACAGACACACACCAGTCTCCAGACTGCGCTTCTGGAATTTGTCTGGCTTCAACTTCTTCCCATGATCCCTTCTTTGGCTTCGATTAATTTGCTTGAACAGCTCTCAGAATTAGAGTAAACACTTACTTCCATTTACTGGTTTATTATAAAGGCTATTGCAAAGGATACAGATGAAGAGATACATAGGGTGAGGTATGGGGGAAGGGGCACAGAGCTTCCATGCCCTCCCTGGGAGTGCCACCCTCTAGAAAACTCCACATCTTAATGGAGCCAGAAGCTCCAGGTACCCAGTCCTCTTGGATTTTTAAGGGATCTTCATGATGACAGCATTCATTCCCCCGGAGTATAATATGGGACACCCTCCTGGGAAAGTCTTAAGACCTACAGTCAGAATGGCTGGGGAACTGAGTGAAAGGGCAGGAGAGGGTCAGAGGCCTGCCCCTGAGGCCTAACACAGCTAACATTGTAATAAAAGACTATAGCAAGGGCTATGGGCATTATGAGCCAAGAACCATGAACAAAAACATATACATATATATACCTCATAGCACCACAGATGAGTTCCATTGTTATGCCCATTTGACAGTTGAGAACATTAAGGCGCAGAGAGGTTCAGTCCTTGTCCAGGTTCCTGCAGCTTGTAAGACGCAGCACTCTAATTTGAACCCAGGTGATGTGGCTCTGAAGTTTAAACCATTGATCACTTCTCGGCACTGGACTTGAAATGCTGCCTTCAGTATGCTTTCTCACCTGTGCCCTTTGGTGTCACTTCCTTTAACCTCACTTGTTCCAGTTCTCACACTTCTCCAGAATTTAGTGCTGCCTTGAGGTCTGTAGGTGGAGATGATGGGCTGATGGTGTCTTGAGGTCCAGATGTGGTCCCTGAACCACTGGGAATCAGGCAGGAACATCTCATGGTCACATATTTGCACATGGTTATGACGACCAGGAAGGCCAGAAGGGAAGACAGGAGAATTTAAGATGAATAGTTACTCCTAATGTCCCCAGGTGTTAAATCATGTGGCCTGTAAAAGTGTGTCCAGAGACCTACTTGTATTTTAAGAACCCCCCCATAAGTGCTGTTTCCATTGTTTTAAATAAACGAACACGTCAAATGGTGGAATAGGGTGTCTCTGTGTAAAGTTGTGAATCATTCTCTTTGAGGCTACTTGCTGAGTCAGTGAGTCATTACGTTTATGTTTTGACAAATAGTGCCAGTGTCCCTGCAAAGTGACATCACTGAATCATAGTCCCACGACCCTTTATGAATAGCCTTGTGATGATGATGATTATCTCAATAATAAGACCACTAATAATAGTAGCTCTTATATATTGAGTGTCATGTGCCAGAGTCTGTGCTGAGCATTTTTACATCACCTTTCTAAAGGTAGATAGGAGTATTTTTCCATTTGAAACACCAGACTTTGAATTAGAGCCTTGGTTCCCAAGCTTTAATCAGCATCCAAATCCCCTAAAATAGCTTGTTAAAGCACAGATAGTTGGGCCCACCAGCAGAGCTTCTGATTCAGTGTATCTGAGTGGGACCTAATAGCTTGCATTTCTAACAAATTTCCATGTGATGCCGATCTTGAGTTGCTAGTCCAGGGACCACCACTTGGTGAACATTGAATTAAAGAAATGTTAACTGTCACTTTACAAAGCCCCTGCAAGGGAGTTGCTATCTTCCTTTTTGCATTTTATATTTTGGTCCTTGATGTTCTTAGGTATAAAGGTATCACCCAGGGTCATACATCCTGGGAGGGGTAAGGTTCAATTTAGAGGCTGTGGAGCTGAGAGGCCCCCAGTGGCTGTGCTCCAGAACACAGGTAACCTTGCTGACACCTCTCAGGGTTGGAAAGATTCCAGGTGGCCAAAGAAATCTGGGCATGTCTTTTTTTTTTTTTTTTTTTTTTTTTTTGAGATGAAACATTGCTCTGTCGCCCAGGCTGAAGTGCAGTGGTGCGATCTCGGCTCACTGCAGCCTCCACCTGCTGGGTTCAAGTGATTCTCCTGCCTCAGCCTCCTGAGTAGCTGGGACTACTGGCATGGGCCACCACACCCAGCTAATTTTTCTGTATGTCTACCGCGCCCAGCAACACTTAGATGCTTAACATGAATCCATTTCAATATTCATCACTAATAGTATGCAGGAGCTTGGTGTCCTTTTGGGTTGAATACACAACAGGCCAGAGTTAGTATCTAGCAGTCACCATGCTTTCTACTCTTATTGCCATCAGAATTTACTCTTAGCATTTTTTCATTTGCTGTGCTTGTGGCTCAATCCCTTGCTCCATTCCAGGGTCGCCCCAAAGTGTCCTTCTCCAGGACGCTTTCCTTGGTTGTCCTATGAAAAGATACCCCTCATCTCTTGTCTCCTTACTTTTACTTTGCTGTCTTCAAAACCGATACGATCCTGCGGACAGTCTTTTCTGTATTGACTTAGTATCTTGTGGATGATTTATCTCCACTTCCAGACTATGAGCTCCTGTTTGTGCTCTGTCACCAGACCTAAAGCAGTGCTGGGTCTAAGTGATCAGTAAATGGCTGGGGAAGCAATGATGTTTCCACCACACTTAAAATAAACCCAACCCCTTCACCTATGCCTTGGAAGGCCCCAGGCAACCCACCCTGGAGGACTGCCCCTGACCTTGGCTCTTCCTTTTCTTCCTTTGCTCATTGCCTCCAGCCACGATGACCTGAACCTGCCAAGCTTTTCCCAGATTTTGCCTGTGGAGTTCCCTCAGACTGGGACACTGTCCCCAGATCTCTTCTTGGCTGCCCTTTCACATTCTTTCAGGATCTTCCCAAATATCACCTCTTTGGAGAGGCCTTTCCTGGCAGTTCTAGTTAAAATAACCCTTGTCTGTGCCTGCCCTTGTTTTGGCATTTTTGTGCTGAGAATTTGGCACAATGACAAAGCAGAAATGTGGGCTGGGTTGAGCTTTTCCAGGCTGCTGAGAGAGAAAATAGGAAAAATACTAACAAATAACAAATCGACCATAATAGCTGACCTTCACTGAGCCCTTGAAATACACTGGGGGTCACTTACTCTATATCACCTCATTTAACTCTCATTTCCTCCAAGTTAGAATCGATTATTACTCCTACTTTACAAAACGGAAACTTGCGTCTCAGAGAGACTAACTTAACTGCCCATGGCCACACAGCTCTTGAGTAGCAGAAACTCAAACCCAGTGTGTCAACCACCAGAGCCTCCAGTCTGAATCAGTATACTCACAGTGGGCTGAGGAGGCCTGGGGGGTGACAATTAAATCCATCTTCTCAGGGAGGGCAGGAAGAATGAGGAACGAGGAGGGTATGGAGAATATTGTCCAGCCATGGACAAATGCAAGGATATGTGCCACTCAGGAGGCATGAGAGGACCTGCTTGGTTGCTGCGGGCCCCCTATATGCTGAGACATGTACCAGATGGCAAGATGGTGAGACGCTTCGCTGGGGTTCATCCCATCCTGACTGTGGTGATGGAGAAGCCAAGAGATTGCACGTGCAGACCCTGTACCAGAGGGACCAGGGTTCAGATACCTGCTCATTAAACAAGTGACTTCTGGGTGACTAGCTACAGCTCCCTGAGCCCCAGCTCATTGAGGGAAGCTTCACTTACATACAGATGATGGATTCACTGACTTAATAAGCCGTGAGACTATGAATGAAAGTAGCAAAAACACACCACGTGCACATATGGCCCAGGCATTCCAGTGTTTGCCTTATGAACTTTTTCCCTGTGATTCTCTCAACAACCTGGCAAAGTGGGAACTGTTACTGTTGTTGACACAGAAATTGCAGCTCAGAGAAAGCAAGGTCACACAGCTGGCAAGTGTCAGACTCAAGGGCTGGATACAAACTGGACAGCCTGGCTTCAGAGCTGGGAAGATTTAATCACTTTAATATGGTATGTAAAGTGCTCAGCATGGTACCAAGCACGCATGAGGACAAGTAAAACACAGCGGCAACTGCCGCTGCTGTTACCGCTATTGGTCTTATGATTATCGTTATCATTATTTCCTCCTTTCTCTGACATCCTAGAGTGTTCACTGTCTGAGCCTCTCTGGGCATGTGGGCTTATCACTGTCTTGTGCCACTTTTTGGCAGCTTCCCCCATGAAAGACCTTACAAGCTAGCACAACTGCATTCTCTTCAAGGCAGCATCCACTCTCCCCACCCACCAAGAGCCTCATAAAGAGCTAGGCCCCCAGGAGGTACACAGTCATACAGACTTTGGTTCCCTCTGGATCCTTCCCCTTGACTGAGCGACAGGTTCTACTTCCATACTATGGACACAAGGCCTACATCACCGCATCTGTTAGACTTTCTAGGGGTCAGTGATCATTGAGGATGCAGACACAATCCTTACTAAGAGATCCTGGCCCCGAGGATCTGGCCCAAGGGGCCTTGATCCAGGAGGTGAGGCTGCAGATCTGGGAAAGTCTTGCTGGGTCGGTCCTTATCTGTCCTCACTCAGGGAACTTGCAGCTTCTTTCTTCATTCTGCCCTCTTGCTCCAGGGTTGATTAGCGCAGAATGCATAGGAGCCCACCTTCATTACCGCCGGTAGCCCCTGCCTTGCTTGGCTCTCATATTTTGCCTGGTCTCCCTGTGCTTCTACCAGGATTGGTGTGGTTAGAATTAAAGTCCCATTCAAAATGATTCATAACAAAAAAAGAATGTATTGGAAGGGAAGGGGTATATATTGTGGAAGCTAAGTGCAGAATATCCAGCCGGGCCCCAGGAAAGACTGAAGTCAAGAACTGAAAGGGAGCACAATATGTCCTGGCCTTGGGAGGAGGGGTCTCTTGTCATTGCTTATTTCTTTGTGTCTGCTTATGCCACTCTCTGCTGATAGGATTTTTCTGCTGCAGTGGATTTGAGGGAAGAATTATCTACCCAGTGCTCACTCTCCACGGACCCCAGATTACTTGCCTCTACTTTTCCCTTCGAGTTTTACATCTTTACTCTCAATATTCATCTGCAGTTGATCTTGCCTGCATGGATGTCCTTGCAGCAGGAAATGACCATGTGACCCCATATTTCCCTCGACCGCTTACTGCAGTGCCCATCACAATGTGGCCTCAGTCTGAGAAACTGCATAAATTTCCAGAAGAGGGAAGTGTAATGACCCACCTTGGTTGGATAAGGGAGTCCCCACAGCCCAGTTAGCAAGGGTCATTGTTGATGAGCTGTTCTCCAAGAATGAGGGTAAGTCAGGCAGGCGCCCAGGAGGCATTTGCCATCACTGTCACCTGATGTCGTTAGGGGAAAAGTACACTCTCTGTTAAGGATTTAAATCTCCCTTGTTCCTTTGCCTATAGGATGGTTCTTTGATTCCTAAGTCATGGGCCAGGATTCTCCACTGGTAAGGGAGATGATTGCAGCATATACAAACATCATCAAATGACATTGAAAGGCAGCCTGAGAAAGCTGTTTGTTTCCTTCCTTCTCTTGTGGGCCAACATAAGGACAAGCAACTACTATGTCATGAGCACTGATAAGACGTCAAGCCTGTCCTAGGCACTGTTCTTGTTCTACTCATTTAATGCAGCATCTCTGTCTTCAGCAACAAAGTGTGTCTCCACTTAGAATGCGGGATTTCATTTTAAGATGATTTCCTCTGCCTTCTTTGGTTTCAAAAGTCCTTTCTTTTGTGAAATACTGGAGAGAGTAAATGATACTCTGTATAAATGTACTTAACGAGCCAAATAACTCTGTGGGTTTCCCAGGTTTTGATTTTTTGCTGGTTCACAGAGTGCTAACTTCTGGGAGTCACCAAGTTGGCCCCTGTTGTCCCTGTCATAAAACTTCCCACTCACATCTCCTTTCTCTACAGTTCATGTTCCCCACAGCTGCTGACCCTACATGTATCCTTTCGTGTAGCAGTTGGGAGCCTGGGCTCTGAGGCCAGACTGCCTATTGGTGTTAAATTGTCACTCATGGGCTGTGTAACAGTGGACAAGTTACTTAATGTCTTTTTCAGCAAGCAGTCTGCAAAGTCTTCCTGGGACCTTGCAGCTACCAGTCCTCTTGTCGCCAGAGAAGAAAAATCTCCGGCGGGGGGGCTCTGCTCAGTGCTTTACCCTATTCTGGAAGAAGAAATACTGTGTGGGACTCTGGACTACCTACTCAATTGAAATGATCGTGAGGAGTGCCTACAGTGAAGAGGTGGATCTGACATACTTTGGGGTGCTGTGCTATGAGCTTCTAAGCTTCTGGTGGGAAATCTGCCTTCAAGATTACTTCAGCCACTGAGACCTACAGATGCATACTCTGCAAGAATGGGGACAACCTGGTGCATTTATGTACGAGGCATTCTGTGATGGTTTCTGGGTCTGAATTGTCTGGATACAACCAAAGGGAACCTTGTATGTTCAAAAACAGGAGTCTGGAATGGAATCAGGGAACAGAGAGGCAATGATAGAGGAAAACTACTAAACTTACTTTCTTCTCTCTGAATTCGCATCAGTAGGAATTTAATTTTTCCCAGCAATGCTTTACTGAGCCCTGGACTTGATCTTCAAGTTGCTGAGATGCAAGCCCTCAGAGATTCCAACCCGGCTCGGATCCAGAACACCACTGGGTCCAGACCCTCTTCAGGAGGATGTTTGCCCTGTCACTTTGTGTTTGTGCAAGGAATTGTCCTAGCTCTCTGCAAACTCATCTGTCTGTTGGGTCCTTCTTCATAAAATACTATTGAATAAAAGTGTCTGCATTTTGTATTTGTGCATGTAGCTGTGTGTTTGTGTCCCCAGGTAGAGTCAATGATTCTGTAGGAAGCTCTTTCCTGTGAGGGTTAGAGATGGTTGTTCATCCTGCTTCCCTGGCTGGCTCCCTTTACTGCCTTCCTTAATATCATGATGGATATTCAGCTGCAAAATTGAATTGTTGATTACTTATTAGCTTTTCTATTCCAATTGAAAAATATCTTAATGTCAGCCATTAAAAAAACCATTATGGTCCTTATTTCTAGGTTCCCAAATCAATATTCATCCTTGGAATACCTGAGCTCTTATTTTATTTAATGTGTTGTCTCTATCTTCTATCACGTGTATTCCCAAGGCCCCAAGGGATGCAGGCCATGGTCTTATCAGGCATGTCACTATGCATTCAATTTTGACAAAAGCCTTAGGTTGACACTCGTCCTTTCTAATGTCATCGTTACTATTTTTCTCTCATTTTTCTATTTGCTCTCATAGGGGCATGGGAAATATGTCAGCCTCTGACATTGTTGGATTTCATTTAATTCCCCCTCCATTAAAAATTACCCAGCTCCCTTGCAGCCCATGCTATCTAACTACAAATCTTGCTATCACTTCTACCAGCACCCTGTTTAAATTTCTTCCCTCATTTGAGACCTAGGCTCATGTGATCTCCTGCCTTTCCTATTCCTGTCACCATCTGCCTTGACTTAAACATGTATACGGGTAACCCAACTAAAGCTCCATGCCTTCAGATCTTTGCCATCTTTATTGCCAAAAATATTTGATTTCATTCCACGGCAGCCAAGACTCCCATGGTGACACTCTGAATATTGTCATCATGAGTGATGACTCCACCTGCAAAACATGACTTCTCTCATTATCACCTCTTACTTATACGTACCATTAGCCCCATGTGCCCTCACATTCTCAGCGATTTTGTCATCCTGACTTCCAACCTAATGCCATTAGTATGCTCTTATTCTCAGAGACTAGCCTACCACAGAAATCTCATATCTCAGATCCATTATCAAGAACTGCATTATCCAAAATAGTAGACATATGTAGCTACAGAACAGTTCAGAAGATAAAGAAAAGAATACAATAAGCAGAATTGCAGATAAACGTATTTTCTATATATTTATCTGTATTTCCGCTTTTTGTATTCTTTATTTTTTCCTTATATGCCAAGATTCATTTTTTCACTTCTGTTTAGATAACTTCCTTTAACCATTCTTGTAGGATATACTAGCTGGTGACAAATTCTCCTGTAATTTTTCTTTATGTGAGAATGTCTTGATTTTCCCCTCATTCCTAGATGACACTTTTTTTTTCTCAGATACGGAATTCTAGGCTGACAGTTCTCTTGTTTCTGCACTTGACAATATTATATGCACTGCTTCATTCTGGCTTTCATGGTTTCTGATAAGAAATCCACGGTCATTATAATTGCTTTTCTCCTGTAAGTGAAGTGTCATTTTCTTTCGTTGCTTTCATAATTTTCTTTTTGTCTTTATCAGAAGTCTAATTATGGTGTGTCTTAGCGTGGATTTCTTTGGTTGTTACCCAGTTTGGAGGTTTCCTTACCTTCTTGCATTATGTATTTTGTATTATGTATTATGTATTTTTTAGTTGGATTTTGTATTTTTGAATTTTTCATGAACCTCCAAACTGTTCTCCAGAACGGTTTCAGTGGTTTACATTACCACTAACAGTGTTTGAGTGTTCCCGTTTTTCTGTATCCTCATCAGCGTTTGTTATCCCCTCTTTTGGATAAAAGCCATGTTAACTGTGGTGAGAAGATATTTCATTTTAGTTTGGATTTGCACCATTTTATTAACTGTTTGCCACGTATATGTGTTCTGTTGATAAATGTGTATGTATTTAGACCTTTTGCTCACTTAAAAATCGGATTATTAACTTTTTTTTCTGTAGAGTTGTTTGAGCTGCTTATATATGCCAATAATTAGTCTTTTGTCAGATGGGTAGGTTGCAAATATTCTCTCTCATTCTGTGGGTTGTCTTTTCACTTTTCTGATTATTTCCTTTGCTGTGTAAAACTTTTTAATTTGATGTTTTCCCATTTGCCTTTGCCTTTAATCTTATAGACCACTAATTTCAAGTGTTATTTAATACTTAGCCAATACTTTTCCCTTCATTCTCTTCAGTGAGGTTGTTTCATACATTTTAATACAGTTAAATCCTCTCGTCACATTCTGCATTACTTTCTGGGATCCCCTGACTTTCTAAATGATTTTTTTTTTAAATGCCTTCATTAAGGTTCACTCTTTGCAGTGGGAGTTATATGGGTTTTGATAATTGCATAATGTCTTGTATCCAGCATTATATATTACACAGAATAAATTCACTGCACCAGAATTCTCATGTTCTTCATCTCTTCATCCTTCTCTTCTCTCTCTGAATCCTTGGTAACCAATTATCCATTTATTGTCTCCATCATTTTTTCTGTCTCAGAATGTCATGTGATTGTTATCATAAAGTACATGCCTTTTACATATTGGCTTCTTTCACATAACAATATGAATTTAAGATTCTTCCATGTCTTTAATGACTTGATACCTCATTTTCTGGTATCACTGAACAGTAATTAATTATATGGTTGTATCACAGTTTGTTCATTCAGCTATTAAAGATAATCTTAATTACTCTCAACCTAAACATATACATGTAGTTTTTTGTGTGAACATATGTTGTTAAATCAATTGAGTAAATACTTAAGATTGGAATTGCTCAATTGTATGTATTAAGACTATGTTTAGTTTTGTAAGGGAATGCCAAACTGTCATCCGAAGTGGCTGTACTATTTTGCATTCCTGCCAGCAATGAATGCAAGTTCATTGCTTTACTTTTCATTGTGGCTCTGTGTTTTGCTAGGATTTGGTTTTGCCACTTTTTTGGATTCTAGCCATTGAAGTAAGTCTTTGTCTTTGCATATAAACTTTAGATCAGCTTGTCTATTTCCATGAAAAGCTTCCTGGGATTTGGAATGGGATATGCATTGAATGTGTATAGATCAAATTGGGAAGAATTAACATCTTAATAATTGCATTTTCCAGTATAGGAAAATATAATATCTCTCCATTTTTGTAGATCCTGTTAGGTTTTGTTCATCAGAATTTTTTAGTTTTTTCCATATATATCCTGTACAAATTTTATTAAATTTGTAACTATTTTATTTTTCTACCAGAAAGGATATTGTGTTTTTAATATCAAATTCTACTTATTCATTGCTAGACTATATGAAGGCATTGATTTTTGTATATTACTATCACATCCTACAAATTTGCTATAATCACATATTAGGGTCCATCAGTTTTGTTTGTTTTTTATCATTTTCCCCCCAAATTTTCTATATAGGCAATCAAGTCATCTGTGAACAATGACATTTTTATTTTTTTCTTTCCCAACTTTATATCTTTTATTTCCTTTTCATATCTTCTTGCACTAGCTGGGACTTCTAGTCTAACATCTTTGCCTCGTTCCCACTCTTAGAGGAAAACATAGAGTTTGTCACTATTAAGGATAATTATAGCTGAAGGGTTTTGTAGTTTTTAATTGCCAAGTTGAGGAAGTTTCCCTCTGCATTAGCTTTCTAAAGCTATGATGATAAAGTGCTATATACTGGGCGTCTTAACAAAAGAAATTTATTTTGTCACAATTCTGGAGGCTAAAAATACAAGACTAAGGCATTGACAGAGACAATATCTTCTGAGGTTCATCTCCTTGGCTGGCAGATGGCTGTCTTCTCTCTGTATCTTCACATGGTCTTTACTCTGTATGTGTCTGTATCCTAATATCCTTTTTCGTTTTTTCTTTTTGAGACAGAGTCTCGCCTTGTCACCCAGGCTGGAGTGCAGTGGTGCAGTTACAGCTCACCACAGACTTGATCTTCTGGGCTCAAGCAGTCATCACACTATGAACTCCTGAGTAGCTGGAACCACAAGCACGTGCCACCATGCCTGGCCTGATCTCCTTTTTTTATAAAGACACCAGCCATATTGGATTAGGGCCCATCATTGTAACCCCATTTCAACTAAATTACCCTTTTAAAGACCCCATATCCAAAAAGTTACATTCTGAGGTACTGAGGGTTAGGATTTCCAAATGTGCATTTTAGGGAGACACACTTCAGCACACACCTTCTGTTACTAGTTTATGGACAGATTTTTATTTGTTATTTTTAGGAGTTAAATTTCATGAAATGCTTTTTAGGTAACAATTGAATGATCATATGGTTTTCCTTTTGTAGCCTATTTATATGTTATACTACATTAACTGGTTTTCCAATGTTAAACCATCCTTGACAAACTGAAATTAGTTTCAATTGTTCATGGTGTATAATGCATTTTATGTATTGCTAGATTCATTTTGTTGAGAAATTTTACATCTGTATTAATTTGATATTTTTTCACTTACCTTTTCTTGTGATGCCATTATTTTGTTTGGTATAAGAGTATTACTGGCCTCATAGAATTAGTTTGGAAGCATTCTTTATTTTCTATGTTTTGGGAAGTTTTGTGAGACATTGGTGATTAATATTTTTAAAACATTGGGTAGAATTCAACAGGGAAACCATCTGGGCATAGCTTTTATTGTTGCAGGAAGGTTTAAAGGTGCTAATTCACTTTATTTTTACAGTTCTATTTAGATTTTATATTTGTTTATAAAACAGTTTTATTAACTTATATTTTTCCAGAAATTCTTACATTTCATCTAAGTTATCTAATTGGTTGTCATACATTTTTTTTTTAATATGCATTTCTCTTTAGTTGGTCCACCTTTCATTTTTGATATCAGTAATTTAATTTTATTTTCTTCTTATTCTGTTATTTTTTAACAAAGGTTTTCCAGCTTTGTTGATCTTTTCAAAAAAAGAAATCTTGATTTTATCAATATGCTCTATTTTCTTAGTCTATTTGATTTTCTCCACCCTATTTTTTTATTATTTTCTTCTTTTTGTCTAAGATTTAATTTGCTTATCTTTTATCAATATCTTTCCAAGTAGATGGGATAAACATTTGAGAACTTCCTTTTTAAAATATATGAGTTTAGAGCTATAAATTCCTCTTAGTATTGCTTTCATTGGCTCCTCAAAATTTTTAAGTGATATGTCTTCATCTTATTTTATCTCATTTTTTTAAGGAATTTCTCACATGATTTCTTCTTTGATCCATTGGTTATATAAAATTGTCTTGTTTAACTTCCATATGTTGGTGAATTTCTCATATTTTTGGTACTGATTTGCAATTTCATACTATTTTGCAACATTGAGTTAAGAAACATGAGAAATTCTGATGGCCTGTCTCTTCCAGGGACATACCATACCTCTTGACTGGAAGCTGAGGGTAAGAGGGCCCCATCTTCTTGGCCTTACCTGCCTGATGTGGATCTTCTGTTATGTTGAACTGAGTGGGGAGAGGTAGAGAGAAGGTTGTGACTCAAGTGCCACAGGTTGTCACTGTTTTTTCTCTTTAAGCAAGATTTGGTAGATTTTTTTTTTTGAGTAAATATTTTTTTCATTTTCTGTGAGCCCTTAGGACTCTCTACAGATAAATGGTTGTTTTCATAAAATAATTTGTACCTATTGTGGTTGCTTCTCTTAGGAGTTTGTTTACCTTGTTCCTCATATAATCAACCCTGAAGTTAAATCTTGTTATTTATTTCTTCATAAACTTTCTTTTTGAAACAAGTTTCTTTCTGGGAGAACCTGAAGCAGGTCTCCTTCTCTAAGGCAGCATTTTTTATTTTAGAATACAAATATCTGGTATTACCATGAGCAAGTTGGTTTCTACTTATTTCCCTACAGTTTTGTAGGTAAATAAATCATCAACCTAAATTTCTAAAGGAATGAACTAATTTGAATTATAAACATCTGTATTATTCTGATCTCACACTGCTAATAAAGACATATTCTACACTGGGTAATTTATAAAGGAAATATGTTTAATTGACTCAGTTCCACATGGCTGGGGAGGCCTCACAATCAAGGAAGGTGAATGAGGAACAAAATCACATTTTACATGGCAGCAGGCAAGAGAACTTTTGAAGGGGACCCCTCATTTATAAAATGATCAGACCTTGTGAGACTTAGTCATTACACGGAAACAGTGTGGGGGAAACTGCCCCCATGATTAACTTCTCTCCACCTAGCCCCACCCTTGACACATGGGGATTATTACAATCCAAGATGAGATGGGGGGGCACACAGCTAATGCATAGCAACATCTTAGATTAAATACAGTTATTTCAAATACTCTCATTGTACTTCTGTGGAGCTATATTTTCAAAACAAAAGCTGTAATTTATAGTAGTAAAGACTTTCCAGACACTGTTTCGCAGATTCATTTTTAAATGTAACTACAACAAAAACACATCTTTCTGAGCTTTATGTTTCACTTTTCAACTCATTGGCAGCTCATTTGTGAGCACATTCAGGCACCTATACAGGCAGCACAATTGAAAACTTCACTGAGTAAAAGTGCTAATCCCGACAGAATAGTGGTTAAAGCCAGGAGGTTGTCAGAGATATTTCTCACAGAGAACAGGGTGGAGGAGGGAAAATACAGACCCACTAACTTTACTTTTTACACACTTGCATGTAGATGGTGTGCATAAATGTATGTGTTGAGGATGTGCATAGAAAACATACCAAGAAGTATGCTGATGGGTCACTCATCATTTTTGGGTTTTCCCTGAAAGAGGCAGCCTATCACACCATTTTGTAAATATAAGTTCCCACGAAAAAGAACTTAGAGTTTCTTTTTCTCCCCAAGCCATTTTATTTGTTGTTAGAATATATTTAGGTTATGCCCCATAATAGATGAGAGTGTCTTGGTAATTATCTCACACCTTAAACTAGTCTCTTCACAGGCAAAATAAATTGAATGAGAGAATCAAAAATGCAGTGTAGTGTAGGTGCTGGGATAGAAATCTGTGACCCGGACTTTGCAATTACCTATCAATATATTACTAAAGAAGGCATTTTATTACTTTGCAACTCCATTTTCCCAGCTATTCTTTAAAGGAATACAATGTATTATGTATATGTGGTTTACTTTTGAACTCAATTACAATTTATATTTTACAGAAAATATCCACAAGCTTCTTTATTAAAATTACTCATTAATAAATATTACTGACCCACTTAATAGGTTAGAGTCTAAAGAAATTCAAATAAACTGCATACCTAATGTCAATTTTATATTTTATTTTCTAATCTTTCTTACTAATCGCTACTTAATCTAACCACTTCTTAATATAATTGCCATTTTCCCTTAGGGAAGGGGTAAAATATTTCAGAAGCTGGAATTTTTCTTTGTTATAGGTAATATTATTGAGACCTGCACATTCCTTATTCTCCTCAGTTTCTTAGCCTTTTAAAATTTTTTTAAATTTTTAATTTTTGTGGGTACATGGTATGTGTACATATTTATGAGGTGCACGAGATGTTTTGATACAGGCATGAAATGCATAATAATATAGTCATGAAGGAGGGGTATTCATCCCAAGCATTTATCCTCTATGTCACCAAAACATCAAATTATACTCTTTAAGTTATTTTGAAAATGTACAATTAAATGATTTTGACCACAGTCACCAAAAATATTTAGAAAGTATGAATCAGACCAAGTATTTACTAGGTATGTATTTACTAGGTCTGATTCATACTTTCTTAATATTTTTGACCCATTTAACATTCCCATGTCCCCAAATCCCACTACTATTCTCAACCTCTGGTAACCATTCTCCTACTTTTTATTTCCATAAGTCCATTTTTTGCCGTTTTTAGATACCACAGATAAGTGAGAACATGAAATGCTGCTCTTTCCATGCCTGGCTTATTTATTTTGCTTAACATAATGATCTCCAGTTGCATCCATGTTGTTGCAAATCACTTGATCTTATTTATTTTTATTTTTATTTTTTTTTGAGACGGAGTCTAGCTCTGTCACCCAGACTGGAGTGCAGTGGCATGATCTCTGCTCATGATCTTATTCTTTTTTATGGATGAGTAGTACTCCATTGTGTATTTGTGCCACATTTTCTTTATCCATTCCTGTGCTGACAGACACTTAAATTCCTACCAAATCTTGGCTATTATGAATAGTCCTGCAACAAACATGGGAGTGGAGATACATATTCCATTTACTGATTCCCTTCCTTTTGAGTATAAACACTGGATTAGGATTGCTGGGTTATATGGTAGCTCTATTTTTAGTTTTTTGAGGAACCTCCAAACTGTTCTGTTTAGAGCTTGTACTAATTGTCATTAACACTAACAGTGTAGTAGGATTATCTTTTCTCTACATCTTTTCAAGCATTTGTGATTGCTAGTCATTGGCATATAAGTTTTTTTAACTAGCGTGAGATGGTATCTCATTGTTGTTTTAATTTGCATTTCTCTAATGATCAATGATGTTGAGAACCTCTTCATATGCCTGTTTGTCATCTGTATGTCTTCTCATGAGAAATGTATATTCAAACCTTTTGCCCATTTTTTGATGAGACTATTAGATTTTTTCCTATAGAATTGCTTGATCTCCTTATATATTCTGATAATTAATCCCTTGTCAGATGAGTAGTTTGCAAATATTTTCTCCTATTCTGTGTGTTGGCTCTTCATACTGTTGATTGTTTTCTTTGCTGTGAAGAAGCTTTTTAACCTGATGTGATCCCACTGTCTACTTTTGCTTTGGTTACCTGTCATTATAGAATGTTGCTCAAGAAATTTTGATCCAGTTTAATGTCTTGGAAATCTTCCCAAATGTTTTATTGTAGAAGAACTTTCCATGTAATATGTTTAATTTAATTCTCATATTTAATTTAATTTTCACCACAATTTTTCAAAATGCAACCAGTATGAACTTACAAGCTAGCATGATGAAATTGCAATATAAAGGGGTGAGATTATTTAAAAGTAATATTATGCCATAGGTTTAGATAGTTGTATGAGAACCCAAGAAGTTGGCTACAAATTCAACACTTTAAACGGTTCCTAAAATCTCAGATAAGAAGCAATAAGGAATGTGTTATTTAGAGAGAAAATAGTGACATTATCTGTATATAATAAGATTATTAAAAGCCTGAAAATAAAATTTTAGAAGTAGGATTTCTCTTTTTTCTTTTCTTCTTTCTTTTTTATTTTTTTGACACGGACATTCACCTTGTAACCCAGGCAGGAGTGCAGTGGTGCCACCACAGCTCACTCACAGCAACCACAACCTCCTGGGATCAAGCAATCTTCTTGCTTCAATCTCCAAAATGGCTAGGACTACAGGTGTGTACCACTGTGCCTGGCTACAGGTGTATATATATATATACACATACACGCACATATATGTAAATAAATATATGTGTCTATATCTATATATATACACATACACACATAGTTTTTTGAAGACACTGAATCTTGCTATGTTGCCCAGCCTTGTCTCAAGCTCCCAGCCTTCAGCGATCCTCCTGCCTCAGCCTCCCAAGTGTTGGGACTACAGGCATGAGTCACCACATCCAGCAAGAGGTAAGATTTTTTTTAGCAACTTGCTCAAATGACATCAAGATACCAAAAAGCTTCTATAACACTGCCACAGCCAGTTAAATAAGACTACAATAATTTAAAAATGTACAAAAGCAACCAAAAGTATGTCATGTCCTGGAATTGCTAAAATAAAAATGTATAATGCTTGCCCATTCATAGGAAGAAATTTTTTTAATTCAAATTTTGCTTTATATACAGGGGATACATGTGCAGGTTTGTTACCTGGGAATACTGCATGATGCTGAGGTTTAGTGTATGGATCCCATCACCCAGGTAGTGAGCATAGTTCCCAATAGATTGTTTTTAAACCCACACCCACATCTTCCCTCCTGTTCTGATAGTCCACAGTACCTACTGTTCTCATTTTCATATCTTTGTGTGCTCACTGTTTAGCTCCCACATATGAATGAGAATATGCTGTATTTTAATTGAATGTGGTGAACAGTAAGTCTCTCCTCTTTCTCACACACACACACACACACACACACACACACACAAACACAGAGTCATCATATGAGACTGAAAGAATAAAAGAGAGCCACAGATGCTTTCTAGACTGTTCTGTTATAGGAAAGATTCCCGTAGTGGGGATTTATAATGTCAACGTAGGGATTTCCCTCTCTGGGATCCCCTCCCACAACAACATGGGAGCCGTTTCTCCCTCTCTCTCTCTTTCTCTTTCTGCCTAATAAATTGCTCTCTGCAAACTCTTTGCATAATAAATCATTTTCTGCTAAAAATAATAATGCCAACATAACGGGGAAGTTGAGTTGGTCTATACTTTATTTTTCCCTATTATAGATTAAACTTTTGCACCACCAAATAACAGCAGCCAAATGTAAATACATTCACAGAGATAAATCCAGCAAGCCACAGAGGAGTCTATTACTGCCTGTAGTGGTATGAATTGTGTCCTCTCAAAAGAAGATCTGCTTGAGTCTTAACCCCCAGTAGCTCAGAATGTGACCTCATTTGGAGATATGGTCTTTACAGAAATAACCAAGTTAAACTGAGGTCATTAGGGTGGGACTTAACAGTATGACTAGTGTCTTCATAATAAGGAAAAATTTGGACATAAACACATTCATAGAGTGATGATATGAAGAATGAATGAGAAGATGGCCATTTCCCATCCAAAGAGAAAGCCAGGGAAGATATCTTTGCCTCATAGCTTCAGAAGAAAATCACCTTTACTAGCATCTTGTTTAGACCTGTATCTTCTATGATGACGAAACAATCAACTTCTGTTGTTTAAACCTTACAGTCTATCATACTTTGTTACAACTTCTCCAGCCAACTAACGTGCTGTATGTGATGCCCATTCTCCAACCTGTTCTTTATAAAGGCTTAGATGTCCTGCCTTGCTTAGGAAGTACTTATTGCTCACTTCTCCTAGATCATTGTGCATTTTCCCTTTGCTCACATATCTCAATCATCTTTACCCTTCCTTACACTACCTTCCATCGAACTGCCTTTAATCCTTTTGGGTAAGGGTAAGACATATATTTACTTTTACTTTTTTTTATTTTTGTTAGCAATGTATCATATATTTAAAAATTTTCCAGGATTTTATCATTGTTGTTTTTGTTTGTGCTGTTAATGAAGTTGCATTTTTTTTTTCTTTGAGATGCAGTCTCATTCTGTTGCCAGGCTGGGATGTTGTGGCCCACTGCAACCTCCGCCTCCCAGATTCAAGCTATTCTCCTGCCTCCGCCTCCTAGGTAACTGGGATTACAGACATGCACCACCATGCCTAGCTTATTTTTGTATTTTTAGTAGAGACAGGGTTTCACCATGTTAGCCAGGATGGTCTCGAACTCCTGACCTCAGGTGATCCATACACCTCAGCCTCCCAAAGTGCTGGGATTACAGTCGTGAGTCACCTTTCCAATTCTATTTTCCCATAAAACCTTTTATGCTCTATACATGAATCCACAAACTATGAGGTTTTTCCGGAACATATATAATGCATTGTGTTAGTTTTCTATTGATGCATAACAAGTTAGCACAAACTCTATGTCTTTAACAACACACACATTTTTAGTCTTAAAATTTCTGTACATCAGGAGTCTGGTCATGACTTAGCTGGATTCTCTCACAAAGCTGCAATAAACATGTTAGCTGGGACTGAGATCTCTTCTGGAATGTTGACCAGGAAAGAATTTACTTCTAATCTCAGTCAGGTATATGCAGAATTCATTTCTTTACAGCTGTATTATTTAGAGCTACAGCTTTTTATTATCAATCATCTGCAGGCTGCCCACAGATCCCAGAGGGCAACTGCAGTTCCTTTCTACATGGGTATCTTCAACAGGGCCACTTGCTTCATCAAGTACGCAGAGTCTGTAATTGCCGTCTGTTAAGACACAGACTTATATAAATAGAATCTTAGACAATGTAGCATAATCATCTTTGCCATATAATGTAACCTAATCATGGGAGTGACATTCCATTGCTTTTGCCAAAATCTTTTTGTTAGAAGGAAATTCATGGATTATACCCACTCCCAGAGAGAGAAAGTTACAGAAAGTCACAACTACCAGGAGGTGGGAATTTCTAGAGGCCACCTTAGGGCTTGTCTATCACACACATCATGGGAGCTTATCTTTAACATAAGAGACTCCTTTCCCCCCCTGCAAAGCTTTACTGTATCATTTATAGCTCAATAACCAGTCATTACAGTCAGGCAAGGCAACTATAATGCATATGTGTCCAGGCAGATCTCAACTTCATTCTCTTCCAGATCTGTAAATAATATTTCAATATTCAGGCATGAATCCTAATATTCAAGAGCTTGTATCTGATATATGACAGAAAATACTATCCTATGAACCTTGCCAAAACATCTGGTCATTTTCATTTTCCTAGGCTTAATTTCTTTTCCAGTCTTCTGATGGAGGCTAGGGTTGCTAGTTTCATAAACAGAGGTTGAAAAAGGGAGTATGACATATTCCTCTTCTTTCCTTCAAGTGGTTTATTTTTTTCACTGTCTCAATTTTTTTTATAGCCACGAGAACTGTACACTCCAGATACGGATTATCCAGTTTGTTCATTTTCTTAAACATTGTGTCCACTGATTCCTTCATGTGCTGAGATGTTTACACTGAAGGACACCCACTCGATACTTGCAAAAAAGTGCATCTTGACAAAAGTGTCTAGAAGAATGAAAATCGATTCCTTCAAAATATTTAAAGCAATATGACATTCCATAAGTACTCCTTCTTATAACAGCTTTGCTGTTTCCACAAAAGGATAAACTGTATATTATACAAATAAAACATGCAGCCTCTTATGGTTTTTCTTTTTGGTTGTGTCGTCTCAAACAGCTTTTCCATATGTCAAATTCTTTTTAATATTCAATGTATTAATAAAATGGCTCAGTACTAACCACTTAGGTATTTTCAAATAGAAGAAATATAATTGAATCTTCCCAATTGCATTTACAATAAAAGATGTTTCAAGCTAATGACTCAGATCTTGACAAACGAGGCACAACATTCATTAGTTTAATGTTTTTCCCCCATTGTGATAGAAATGCATAATGACACAGACTAAGTAATCTGAAATGATTCAGCAATGTAAGAAAAAATTCAGTAATCACTATCTACCAGTTATAGTTCTTAAGCTCGTCTTCAGGCTTCTTCAGTTGAAAATTGCTTAGGAGATCGTGAAAACTCTGCTGCTTTTTCAATTATCATCGCTTATTTATTTTTGTTCTGAGTTTTTCTTGAAATAGCCAAATTAATACTTTGAATTCTTAGCTTCCATACATCTTTAGGAAAAAGAACACAGAGCCATGGAGAGACTGAAAGAATAATGTTAGTAGGTATCAGTGTTTATAATCCTGTGGCGGTATTACAGAATCAGAGACTATGTCTTAAACAACAGAATGAAGGCAATGTCAGAAGGTCATATGTCCAATTTTCTTGGCATTAGGCAGGACTATGCCAAAGCCCTATAATATTGCATGGTGCAATAGAAAGATTGATAGCTCAGATATCAGGAGACCTCTGTTCTAGTTCTGGCCCTGTCTTAGATTTTCTAGACCTCGGTTTCTTCATTAACAAAATTAAGTACTTGAACCCTAGTCACTTAATGACAAAAAAGAACTTTTTAAGGCAATGAGCCTTGCCTGTATAGATGCATTAGGGAGCTCTTTTTACTTATTCTATATCATTCACATATTTTCCTCTTCAAGTATCATTTTATCTTAATTCTGAAGTCACAGAGTTGGCTACTATTACTTAAAGTTGCGCGTCTACTTCTCTGATATGTAGGATTTCTTCGACCCATCAAGTTGTGTTGTTCAGTTCTGTTTTTTTTGAGACAGAGTTTCGCTCTTGTTACCCAGGCTGCAGTGCAATGGCGCGATCTCGGCTCACCGCAACCTCCGCCTCCTGGGTTCAGGCAATTCTCCTGCCTCAGCCTCCTGAATAGCTGGGATTACAGGCACGTGCCACCATGCCCAGCTAATTTTTTTGTATCTATCTTTAGTAGAGACGGGGTTTCACCATGTTGACCAGGATGGTCTTGATCTTTTGACCTCGTGATCCACCCGCCTCGGCCTCCAAAAGTGCTGGGATTACAAGCTTGAGCAACTGCTCCCGGCCTGTTCAGTTCTGTTTTTAAGCAATAATCCCATGTGTTACAATGTAGTAAGGTCAGAAGTTGTTATCAGGTTGATCTGGGTTCAACTTTTGGCTCCACATATTTCCAGGAATTTATGACATTTATTCTTGACCTATGAACCTGTTTGTTTGTCTACAAAGTGGTCAGCCATTATTATCAATCCCCTGCATAAATTTACGATTCCTTTGCTTCTCTCTCAAGTTTTTATACTTCTTTGGCAAACCCACCCTGGTTGAACACAATACCCAGGATATTTCCTATGTGGAAATATCCTGGTGAAGCTGAACGTGATTGGGGACAGAACAACTTTGTTAACTAGGCTCACTTGAAATTCCCAATCACAAATCTCAAGTGAACCTTCAATACTGTTATACTTTGGATGTTTGTACCCCTACACTTTGTGTTACAATTTGATCCTCAACATGTGGGTGGGGTCTAATGAGAGTTGTTTCAGTCATGGGAGTAGATTCCCACGAATGGATTAATGTCTTCCCTGAGGAGAAGTGAGGTCATCCTCGCTGAATTTGTTCCCAGGAAAGCTGATTGTTAAAAAGAACCTGTTTCCCTCCCCATTCTCTCTCTCCATTGCTTTTTCTCTTGCCATGTTACCTCTGCACGTGCCAGCTTACCTGGACCTTCTGCCATGAGTGAAACCAGCCTGAGGCCCTCACCAGAAGTTGAGAAGATGCTGGCACTACGCTTTGTGTAAAGCCTACAAAACCATGAGCAAACAAACCTCTTTCTTTATAAATAACTAAGCCTCTGATATTCCTTTATAGCAACACAACAGTCTAAGACCAAGAAATTTAGACCAACGAGAGCAGTGCTGCTATAAAGACCTCTGCAAATGGGAGAGTAGCTTTGGAACTGGGTAATAGACAGAAGTTGGAAGAGTTTGGAGGGTTCAGAAGAAAACAAAAAAGTTAAGGGAAAGATTGTAACTTCAGAGACAGGTGATATTGTTTTCCTGTGTCTCCACCTAAATCTCGTCTTGAATTGTAATCCCCTATTCACTATGTGACAAGCAAGGGACCAGACGGGAGGTGATTGGATCATGGGGGCATACTCCCCCATGATGTTCTCATGATAGTGAGTTCTCACAAGATCTGATGGTTTTATAAGGCAATCTTCCCTGGTCTTGCTCGCTCTCTCTCACCTGCTGCCCTGTAGGACATACCTCTTCCCCTTTGCGGTGATTGTAAGTTTTCTGAGGCCTCGCAGTCATGTGAAAATGTGAGTTGATTAACGTCTTTTATTTTTAAATTACCTAGTCTTGTGTGGTATCTTTATAGCAGTGTAAAAAAATGGACTAATACAATTGGTTAAGTGATTGTGACCAAAATGTTGATAGAAATACAGAAAGTAATATCTATGGTGATAAGATCTGATATGGAAATAAGGAAGTACTGGGAACTGGAGCATGAGTCACCCTTGTTACACTGTAGCAAAAAACTCAGGGGCAATTATATTCACGTCCTAGGGGTTTGTGGATGGTCAAACTTAAGAATTATAGCCCAGGGTATTAGATTGAAGAAATTTTGAAAAAGGAAAGAAATGGTGTGGCTACCTTTAACAACTTATGATTAGATATGGCAGCAAATGAATGACCTAAATATCTAACTTACAATTAAAAGGAAAGTATAACATAAAAATTAAAATAAAATAGAAGCCTGACTATGTGGTAGAGAAGGAAAGCATTTTCAGAGAAAAACCCAAAGATTCTGTGAAACAAGTGGTTGCTAACGAAATTAGCATGACTAACATAAAACTTGGTGCCAGTAGTCAAGACAATGGGAAAAAGGCCCTGAAAGCATTTCAAAGATCTTTGAGGCTTCCCCTCCCAAAATAAGCCCATAGGCCCAGGAAGACAGATGGTTTTGGGGCATAGGCCAAGGGTGCTACTTCCCTGCAACACCTGAAGATGCTGCTTCCTGCATCCCACCTACTTTGACACCAGCTGTGGTCAAACGGCCCCAGGTATGGCTTGGGCCACTCCTCAGAGTGTAAGCCATAAGCCTTGGCAGCATTCACATGGTGCTAAGTTTTCAGGTGTCCAAAATGCAAGAGTGGTGCTGGCTTGGTGGCGTCCACCTAAATTTCAGAGGATGAATAGGAAATCCTGGGTGCCCAGGCAGAGTGTGTACCTTTCTCTTCTCTGTGGCAGAGAAAGAGTTGCCACAGAGAGTCATCACTGGGACAATACCTAGTGGAGTCACAGGAGTGAGGTGACATTGACAACCTAAGAACTGTAGAGCCACAAGCAGTGTGCAACCTCAGCCTGGAAAAGCCACAGTAATTAAACTTCAACCTGTGAGAGTAGCCGTGTGGTTTCCAACCAGCATCAAAGATTATTTTGGACCTTTAAATTGTAATGTCAATCGTGTTGGATTTTGGACTTTCATGGGGTCTGTTCCTTCTTTCTTTTGGCCACTTTCTCCCTTTTGTCATGAGAATATTCACCAAATGCCTATAAAACCACTATTTCTGGGAAGTTAAAAAATTGTTTTTGATTTTATAGGCTCATAGCTGGAAAGAACTAACCCTGAATCTTGGAAGAGCCTTTGGATTTCAGATTTTTAACAATTTTGGAGGCCATAGGAATGGAATGACTGTATTTTGCAACATGAGATTTGGGAGGCCAGGGATGAAAGGCTATAGTTTGAATGGTTGTTCCCTCAAACTTCTTGGTAAATTTTGATCCCAATGGTGGAGATAAGGGTCTAATGGGTGGTATTTGGGTCATGAGGTAGAATCACTCAAGAATAGATTAATTTTTTTCCTGGAGGGGGTGAGTTGTCATTCAGTTCCTGTGAATGCCAGTTGCTAAAAACTTCCTGGCCTGTCCCCACTCACTCCCCATTACTTCCTCTCTTACCATGTAATCTCTGCACATGCTAGCTCCCTTTCACCTTGTATCATGAATGGAAATAGCTTGAGGCTTTCACGAGAAGACAAGAATATCCTGGCACTGTGCTTCTTGTTCAGCCCACAAAACTGTGAGACAAATAAATCTCTTATTTTAAAATTATCCATTCTCAGGTATATTTTATAGCAACATGAACAGACTAAGACAAATGCTATCTGTAGTTATACTGTTCCCCATCAATTTACTTTTCTATTTTTTGATGATTATAGTTTATCATGTCTTTCCTTAAGCTCTTATAGCAGTCTCACCTCAACTCTCAGACAGTAAGTTTCAGCTTAAGAGTGGCCATGTGTCTAATTTTGGGTTTTTGAAATGCAAGTAGAAGTCAGGTACTTGAATTCCAGACCATCTTAAATAATAGAAAATTACCTTCCCTGGAGTATTTTTCCCATCTATTCATGAACCAGAACATGGATATAATGACAATTCCACCTTGACCATGCAGTTAAAAACAATCTTAAGGAATGGTAGAACAAAAAGAGGCAACTATTATACCTAAAATAGTGTGTTGTGTGCATGTATGTATGTGTGTGTGTGTGTGAGTGTGTGCGTGTGTGTGTGTGTGTGCGTGTGTGTGTATTTATTCCTTCCTGAATGGGCATCAATAACAATGATTATATTTGAGGATGACACTGGATATAGAGATTGTGGGAAGGGGGAGACATTATTTTGTGAGCTTTAGTTTTATATCTAAATAAATGATATTGTGCTAAACATTTCATACTGTGTCCTATTGCCTTCACAAACATATTTGTATTGTTGTATTTACATCTATTTTATTGGTTCTAACTGGTCAATGATACCATTACATGTAACACCTTTTTCCCCACTGGGAGGCGTTAGCCTGGTTTTTAGCAAAATTGTCAAAGTAATTGCCTGTACTGAGTGCCTTCACTTACATTCTTCCTATTTTCTTGAATTATGTTGACTAGGCTTTTCTTCCTTCTAATCCACTGATCCTGCTATTGTCAAGGCCACCTATAAATTCCATGTTGCAAAATTCAATGGTACTTTGTCAGTCCTGATCTTAGTAAACCACTGAGTAGCAAATTGGTCACTCCTTCTTCATAGAACACTCTCTTCCTGGACCATTCAGGCATTTTGTAATGTATTTATATATCTATCTATCCGTGTGTGTGTGTGTGTGTGTGTGTGTGTTTAAGTTATAAAGAGATATTTGTATATTTATGTAAATATGTATATGTCTTAGTGTGTGTCTACTTTTAGAGTATATACAGCAGGGACTTTCTTCACTCGTCTTCTGGGATATCACACTTTCTTAGTTGTCATTTTATTCTGCTGGCTGTTAGGTCTCATTCTTACTTGCTGGATTCTCTTCTTCTCAACTTGCAACCAGTGGAATGTTCATGGCATGTGTCCTTATTTATATACCAATTACTCAAATTTATATCACCAGCCAAAACTTATCCTCTAAATTTTAGCCCCCAATGTTCAGCTGCATACTTGCCATCTATTGTATGTTTAATCCTAAGGTTGAACTTAATATTTTGTAAACTTAACTATTGATTCCTCACTCCAAAACCTGACCCTTCCACAACACTTTTCACTCAGTAATGGTCTACTGAATCCTTCTGGCTCCTCAGGACAAAATAATTGGAGGTGAAATTGTCTATTATTTTATTTCTCACCCAATGCATTCAATCTACCAGTAAATCCTATTAGCTCCACAGCGATCCCCTTTTATCCAGGACCCCCAGGAGATGCTTGAAACCACTCATAGTACCAAACCCTATGTACGTTATGTTTTCTCCTATATAAACATACATATACATACCTATGATGAAGTTTAATTTATAAAGTAAGTACAGTAAATTTATAATACATAATAATAAATTATAACAATGTACTGTAATAAAAGTAAAATAAGCATTCCTTGAATAGAACTACAATACCACGACAGTTAATTTAAAATCTTGATCACCTAGATAGCTACTAAGTTAGTTACTAATGGGATGGTAGTACCTACTGCAGGGATATGCTGGACAGAGAGACTATTCAAGTCCTGGACAGATGGAGGGGATGGCATGAGATTTCATCACACTGTTCAGAATGGCTTGCAATTTAAAACTGATGAATGGTTTATTTCTGGAGTTTTTCATTTAATATTTTTGGAACATGCAACCATGGGAAACTGAAACTCTGAATGGAGATGGGCAATGTGGTTTAAAAATGTATCCAAAATCCATCTACTTATTAACACTTACACCGCTACTACCCTCAATTGCGTCACTATCATCTCTTCCCTGGATTATTGCAATAGCCTTCGATCTCATCCCTCTGCTTTTCCTCTTGTCCTCTTGTATGCTGTTGTCAATATACCAGCCAGGAAACTTTGTTGTAGTAATTAGACAAGATACTCCTGTGCTCAAAGCCCTCCAATGTCTCTCCATCTCATCTACAATAAAGTTCAAATCTGACCATGACTACGCAAAGCATTATATACCTTGGTCTCTTATCCCCTGGAACTACTCTTCCACTGGTCCACAGCCCTTCAAATACTTTGGCTTTATGTCTGTTTTTCACATATGCCAAGAACAGCCCTATTGTGATGTTTTCTCCCCAGCATTACAATAACCTTACTTCATATAGTCTTTATTTCTCATTTAGGATATTTTTTAAATTTTTCACTGTGTCTCTACCTATAGTTTTATACCTGACAAATATTTTCTTTACACTGATACCAGGGTGGCATTTCTAAAATGCATATTTGACTATGTAACTTCCCTATCTGAAACCTGTTTTTGGATCAGTTCTAAAGTTACAAACAAAAGCCAAACAGGCTCTTTATGATCTCAGTCCTGTCTGTTTCTTCATTCTAATCTAGTCAAATGTGTCAGACCTGTCTACGGTTTTGTATCTTTGTATATACTGATCCATCTTCCTGGAAATCTTTCTCATCCCACATGCTTACCCCTACTCCTGGCTCAAGGAAACATTTGCATGCCTCAGAACATAATTCAAATACTTGCTCTTCCCCAAAAACCTTATCTTACCACCCTTACCACCCACCCACACGAGATATATCTTTCTCTCTGCACTCACAAAATTTCTTAAATATTTTAATAGAAAAGTAATATACTGTATTACGATTGCCTTATATTTATCTATATCCTCAAGTAGATTGTGAAATCCTTGAAGGCAAAGATAGTCCCATTAATATCTGCATCATAAGCATTTAGCACAAATTCTAGCAAATTGTAGAAGAGGCTGGTTAAGTATAGAACAACTGAGTGAAAGATATTAAACTAAAGGATCCCTAAGGTCTCTTCCAACTATGAAGATAATTTTATAATTATCATCTTTTTAGAGATATAAAAAGACTTATGAGCTAACTCCCAAAATAATAAAACACACACATAACCCTTTTTAGTATGCTGTGGTTTTTGCAATTACAGTAATTAAAAATAATATATGTTAAATGCTTATGTTGAGTCAATGTTTCAGAGTATGATGAAACAAGTGAGTAATGTGATGAAGCTTTGCACATTGAGTGACCCTAAGAAATGACACTGCATCTGGTTGTTTGCTACTTCTCTAATGAACTGGAGCAGTTTTCTTAATTAGCAAGGGCCCATCTGTTTCAAGAACAAATCGTCTTTGGTATAACAAAAGCTGAAAAAACAAGACAGCTTAATTTTAGAGTGAAAATGGCAATAATAAGTGACATAATTACTAGTTTGTGCTTTCTAGATATGGTTTAGTAGGCTTTCTAGAATAGAGGCCAATCTGGTCATCAGGTCCTCTAAGATTTCATAACAAACTGATTATTGTTATTTCTTTAGAGTGGAAGAAATATTATCTGTTAGAGGATACAATTAAGCATTTAAGAAACAGCAAACTTCATTTGGTTTATAGTTTGAAATATACAACAAAGTTGTAATTTTTGAGGCAAATACATTGTTTATAAATTGAGTTTTTATATTTCAGGTTTTCATAGGTGAATTTTTATTTCTATATAATTTTCATTATGTTTATTATGTAATACATATTTCATAGTCCTTTACAAGTCTATAGCTCTTTTAAGGACTTACCAGATTCAAGGATGACACTTTGCTTTGGACCAGACATAATTCTGGTTCCTTCAAAATAAGCAATGTGGGAGCAATTTAAAGAATCAAAATGTATAAACCAGTTAAATAATGTTTCATCTGTCCTTTTATCTTCTAGCTTAAATAATGTTAAATAACATTCAGATGTCATACACACTAGTTTTGGCCCTCTTCTTGTGAGATTTTTTCTGTTTTCTATTGTGTATAGGTTCTATGCTTCCTACACAGAGTACAGGACAGTAGTAGACAAAAAGGGTTTCCACCATGCCAGAGCAAATGAATGAATAGGAGAGTGGTCTGATGCATGATATGACACACCCTCAGGCAGAAATGATTGACCATAGAACACTCACAATTCTACTACCTGGTTTTCCTCATTCGTACCAACACTATTAAAATAGCAAATGAAAGATTGAGTAAAGATGTATATATTACATAAACCATGAGAGCATTTTATGTGTCATGATTCAGTTATTGACTCAACTAAAGTGTACTCATTACTTAACTATTCATGAAGCATTGTGTGAGGCAAGAGCAATATAGTGGTGAGAGAAAATGAAAAAATACCTCTGCACTCAAGGAACTTACATTTGAATGAGAGGAGACAGAATACATAAACAATGATATAATGAAATTTCATATAATAATAAAAGTATATGAGTGCACATAAAGTGGTGTAAGGAAATAGAGAATGATAGTGACACGGCTACCTTGAGGAGGTGTTAATTAACAGAAGAAATGAGCTATGCGTATACCTATCTGGAGATAAGAGGGTCTCAGGCAGAGTAACCAGTAAAAGCAAAGAAAATGGTATTAAATCATGCATAGTATGTTTGCAGAAAAATAATATAATACATGTAGTTGCATTCCAGTGAATAAAGTAGAAAGTGATAGGATATGAGGTTGAAGTGGTAGGCCAAATTATGCAGCTGAAAGGTCAACTAAAATGACAACTAAAAAATGACAATTGGATTTGGCAACTCAGAATTCACTGGAGACCTTGACAAGTATGTTTCCCACACAGTGGCACAATGCAAGTTTAGGGCCAAGCGTCCAATTGTTGTGTGTTCAAGAGAGAATAAGAGGTGAGGAAGTGAAGACAACAAGTATAGGTATCAGTTTCAATAAGTTTTTTTATAAAAAAGAGCAGAAACACAGCAATAATTCATCATTTTTGTACAAAAAAAGTAAAACGTGATGGATACGATGGATACATGCTGTGTAATGTTATAGCAGTGAGAAACAATGAACTAGGTAAACATACAACAGTGTAGATATATTTTCAAATTATATGGTTGAATGAAAGAATTAAAGAAGATAACGGGATCTCTACAAAATAGTACTTAAAAGAAATTTTTCCAAATGAGAAAAAAGGTACCATATTACACAAGCATTCATATAGTGTTCATAGACCTATAGCAAACACAGGATCAAGCTAATAATTGAAAGCTGATGCCCTCACTCAGGTGAGTGCCAGGGATCACTGCTGTATTGATAGAAATTATAGTAGTAGTAAATTTTTAAAAATGAAACAAATATATCTGTAATTTAACACAATTCTCTGAGAAAAAAGGTGTAAGAACAAACATGTTCAAGAATTACCATACACAAATAAATATGAAAAGTCTAGACTGTAATTGTCAGTTTAGTAATGGAAAATTGAGGAGAAAAAGAAAGATGACATTACTTGGAGAAAATTTAAAAGTAAAGTAATTTAAATAGAATAATTATGAAACAAAGTTTGAAATATGTTATGGACTGAATGTTTGTGTCCTTTCTAAAATTCATATGTTGAAACCTAATCCCCAAAGCAATGGTCTAAAAGGTGAAGTCTTTTGGGAGATTATTAATTAGGTGGTCAGGGAAAGCCTGTATGAATGGTATTAATGACCTTAATAAAGGACAATAGAAAGCTCCCCTAACACTTCTGCCTCATGGAGACACAGGGAGAAGACAGAGTTCTATAAAATAGACATTAAGGCTGGGCACAATGGCTGATGCCTATAATTCAGCATTTTGGGAGGCCGAGGTGGTTGGATCAGCTGAGGTCAGGAATTCAAGACCACCCTGACCAACATGGTGAAACCCTGTCGCTACTAAAAATACAAAAATTACCTGGGTGTGGTGGGACACACCTATATTCCCAGCTACTCAGGAAGCTGAGGCAGAAGAATTACTTGAATCCAGGAGGCAGAGATCACAGTGAGCTGAGATCGTGGCACTGTTCTCCAGCTTGGGCAACAGATGGAGACTCCACCTCAAAAAAAAAAAAAAAAAAAAGCAAAAACAGAAATCAGGTCCTCTCCAGACATCGCATCTGCTGCTGCTTTGATCTTGGACTTCCCAGCCTCCAGAACTGTGAGAAATAAATAAGCCAGCTAGTCTATGGTGTCTTGTTATAGTAGCACAAATAAACTAAGCAATATTGAGTTTACAAAGGCTTAATGATGTATGTCTAAAGATTCTAAATTCTGGTGCCTTTATTCTTTATTGAACTCATTAATACTTTTTTCAAACTTCCAGGACTATGTTGACTGACAGGCTCAAATATCGTCAAGCCAGCCCAGACTGAACACAGCAGGTTAGAGTAATGTGTCAGTCTGAGACATTTATCCAAGCCTGACAACTATTAGATCTAAGTTACTGAAGCAGAGGTGTTCGAGTGTAATAGAGTCAAAACTGAATTACCTAACTTGTTTTATGTTGTAACAACATGTTCTCAATGTTTGCTTCCAAAGTTGTTTCCCTGTCAAATACTTCCATTCACTGAAAGAAAATTATATTTGGCTTTATTACAGCTTTATTTTATTCATTTATTTATATAAATTTAGGGGGGACAAGTGCAATTTCGTTACATGCATAGATTGCATAGTGGACTTATATACACAATGGAATACTATTCAGGTATGAAAAATGAAAGTGTGGGGCCAGATGCGGTGGTTCAAGCCTGTAATCCCAGCACTTTGGGAGGCCAAGGAGGGTGGATCACGAGGTCAAGAGATCGAGACCATCCAGGTCAACATGGTGAAACCCCGTCTCTACTAAAAACACAAAAAATTAGCTGGGCGTGGTGGCGCGTGCCTGTAATCGCAGCTAGTCGGGAGGCTGAGGCAGGAGAATTGTCTGAACCCAGGAGGCGGAGGTTGCGGTGAGCCGAGATCGCGCCATTGCACTCCAGCCTGGGTAACAAGAGCGAAACTTCGTCTCAAAAAAAAAAAAATGAAAGTGTGTTTTGCAGCAACATAGATGATACTGGAGGTCATTATCTTAAGAGAAACAAGCCAAATGAAGAAAGACAAATATATATTCTCAATCATAAGTGGGTGTCCTAACTTCTGAGGATAAAAATTTGGCCAAAATGGCCAAGAGAGAAAATGATGTAAGGTATATTAGTGATTATATCTTTCTATGAGATGAGGATACTATTAGGCACTGGAAGATAGGGATATTGTGAAGCAACCATTGCAGGAGTCTTAATGCAGAGGCTTTCAAAAATAGCAGACAGGGTGATATACACCTTGCATCTTAAGAGCTAGAAAAAATTCAAATGCTAATTTGAAGATAAATGGCTTTATTAGATAAAGCAGGGAAGTAAGAAAGCTGTTTGGAAAAATCAGTTTTGATCACATGGATTGTTTCTTACTTTAGGCACTGATGTTGCAGTCAACAAGCCTTAATCTTGCTGGGTCTTTTTAAAACCAAGTTGTACAATATTAACCCTGACTTTCCTCATCTTGTACCTACGTACAGCTGACTTTTTGAATGGACGTGAAAATCTTGACATTAGTCCCTGTTAAAATTCTCTAGTATTTTAGATCCAGCTATTTAGACTTCTTGAAATATCTGTGTATATTTGCCAGCTATCCCATGTAGATATGTATCTATCTCAATATACCTTGCTGGGTGTGGTGGGTCACACCTGTAATCCCAGCACTTTGGGAGGCCAAGGCGGGTGGATTACCTGAGGTCAGGAGTTCAGGACCAGCGTGGCCAACATGGTGAAACCCTATCTCTACTAAAAAGTAGAAAAATTAGCCAGGCGTGGTGGCAGGTGCCAGTAATCCCAGCTGCTTGGGAGGCTGAGACAGGAGAATTGCTTGAACTTGAGAGGTGGAGGTTGCAGTGAGCTGAGATTGCACCATTGTCTGTAGCCTGGGTGACAAGAGCAAAACTCCATTTTAAATATATATATTTGTAGGCTCTGCTTCCTCTACAGACCCTTAAATTACAACCATAACCAATGATTGTTGCCTCTATTTTTATAAGTTCATGCATGATTCCTGAATTACGTTATCAGCACCCATGTCAGAAACCACCATATATATATATATATATATATATATATATATATATATATATATATATATACTGACGCTTCTGTAAGATCTATATCAAACCGAGAAATCTCTCCTGAGTTCCAGACACATATTTCCAGTTGCTCACTAACCGTCTCTTCTTAATTTTTCCATGAGTATGACAAACTGCAAATGTAAAACTGAACTCACATAATCCATAGATTGGGAATGGAGAGGCAGAGGGTAACAGCAGTTTCCCAGCATAGGCTAGAGTACCTGGAGCAAAGGGAGTTGCCAACAGAAGCCCTAGAATGGACCAGAGTTGTAGAGCAGCCATGGCTGAGTTCAGGGGTTAGGCCAATGTATTTGAGCTTGCTTCATAGTTCCCAGGATCCCAATGGTCCAGTGACAGGAGATGATGGCAGGACTACAGCCATCAGCAATAGAGAGCAAGGCAAAATGAAATCAACAAAAGCATACGGGGTACATCTCAGAGGAAGCCAGAGTAGAATACTGATTACTGTGGACAAGATGTTCAAATCCTCTCTTATTTTAAGAACGTAAACACCATCTTCTTAGGGATAAGGGAACATGAAGAAGGAGGGGAAAACTATCAAATTGACTGTTCAAATGAAACTGAGTTGTGAACTAGAAGTGACTTAGTTTATCTTGAGTCACCTTTGATAATTTTATCACTTGAGTACCAATAGAGTCTTCAGTCATGGAAAAATTAATGTTTCATATATCTGATGACATGTCTGTGAAATTCAGATACATTAATTCATATACATTTAGTAAACAAAATAGGATTCAATGTTCTGTAAATTTTGCAATCACCATTTTAGAAAATTCATTTAAAAAAGATTTAAAGGCTATACCACTAGAAAAATAAGAATGTGCTAGTTTTATAATGAGACACTTGGACGCATTTAAAAATAAACATTAGCAATATCCATCACTGGTTATACCAGCACATGCTGGACTAGTAATAATTAAGAACATTTGCTCTGGAATTGGGCAGATGTAATTTTGTGCTTGACTATATGACTCATTTGATTTCTTATATGGGCAAGCTATTTAACTTATTTAACCCTCAGTTTCTGTATCTGAAAACAAGAATAATTATGTTACTGACTTCCCAAGACAGTTGTATGCATTAAATAAAATATTCCCCATAAAGCGCTTGCTTAAGTTATAATGTTTAGATGGTGAAAAAATTAAACTCATCATTTGCCTTCTCACAGTGTTCTCTACGTTAGGTAATTATATAATCATCCACCCGGTGGCCCTGGATAAGAAATTTGGCAGGCATCCTAGATTCTTCTACCCCTAGTCCCCAACCACAACCATGACATTTGTACATTCTGTCTCGGATCTGTCCCTTTCTCTTCATCCCCACCACCATTACTTTAGTTCAGGCCCTCATTACTTTTGGCCTGGATTGATATAAGAGCCACCTAATTAGCCTCCTAAAAACATTTCTCAGATTCTATATGCCCTCTGGATAGATTTGGTAGTAGATCCTTTTCTATAAATGTTTATCTTTTCCCTAAAACTCTGGGTACATGCTTCACACTCAAATATGTGCCATTATTTTAATTTTGTAGATGATAAAAAAGGTGCACAAAAGATCAGGTAACTTACCCAAGGTCATACGTTTATTAAGTGGCAATGGAAGTATCATCAGGACATTGTAGAAAATAAGAAAATTAAAGCAATGTAGAAATATTATTTAGAGGAAATGTGATTTTAGAAAACTGTTAAATCAAGTTTAGCTTAAAGCTACCTCCATACATAAGTTAAGCCTAAAGGTTTCTCTGTACATTGTGAACTATAAATTAAATGAAATTGTAAACAGACTAAAGTCTATTCTTGTGCCAATCACTCAGCTGTGGCCAACTGTTTAAATCATGTTCAAATAAAAAAATCACCAAGCTAAAATTAATCTGGCTGTTTCTATACCTCACTTGCACTTTCTGTAAGTAGCTTTTTGTTTCTGTCCAGAAATCCTCTTCCATCGTGCAGCTTCACTGGAGTCTCTGAGCCTACTTTGGCTCAGGAGGCTGCCCAATTCATGAATCATTCATTACTCAATTAATGTCTGTTAAATTTAATTGAGCTGAAGTTTTTCTTTTAACATATGGTGTCAGAAGTAGGATCTGAAGTACAACTTCTAACAAACCCCAGGAGTGCTGAGTGACCAAGCGAGGTACCCATCAGTTTCATCATGTTCATTGCTCTCTTGGAGCAGTTGAGGATCATCGTAAGTTCTCTCTCGGATTCAAAAGCTCCACGAATTTGTGTATTGAGCTCTACAAGTTTTTTCAGCAAATTTTTAAACCAAACTGGGTTTGAAATTCATGAGAAAAACTAGACTGGGTACAGGATGCTAACTTGGATCCAGTTGGAGACGTCTTAGTTCTCAGTGGGTCAGAAAGAAAACAGTAGTATATGGCAATATTGCAAGGGGTGTAAAATTTAGCTTTTGGAAATTTGCAAGTATTTTTGTGTTCTACCTTTTTATTTCATTTTTTCTTGTGCACTCAGGTAAGGAAAAAAATTATTGGCTAAGTTGATCAAGGGAACCTGAGAGGAAAGCCAATATTTGAGGTAAAAATGGGACACTTAATTTTTGAAGAATTAAGTTCCTTCTGCCTTATATATGCATGAGTATTAGGCCCTGGAATCAGCAGTTTTACAGAAATGGCAAAATATTATTAAAGACAAGTTACAGTGGAATATTTTAAGTGAACACTGCCCTGAATAGCATTTGATTGAGGGCTCCCAAATTAGTCTCATCTACAGATGCCTATTGATATGCAGAAGCTTCTAAAAAGATTGCAATATTTTTATTTAAAGACTTTATAAAAGGCAAATAAAAAGCTTAAGCGACTAATTGATAAAAAGAAAATTAAATCTGCAAACCTTTCAGCTCAGTGGAAAAGCCAAAGGTGGAATCCTGCCCTAAAGGTGGAAAGAAAGCTACGGTAGATAAGGTGTTTGTAAAAGGTAGTCCCCTCAGGTAAAAAGGGTTTGCTTCCTTTTCAAATCTATCCATGTCGAGTCCAGGCATACAATGCTTTGTTGGTCCCATTCTTTAATGGACTCCGCTCATTACCCTGAACTCAGTAATTTTAGCTAAATACAGTAGCTGTGTTAAAAAGAACACCTCATTGAACTACACTACAGCTTTCTGGAATTTAATTTGCTATGTTGAAACTCTTTTGTAAAAAAAAGAAATACATCTATAAGTGAAATCTCAATTTTTATGGATATCTGCTTATTACATTACAAATTCTTACCATTCTTTTAAATGTAAACAATGAGTCAGATAAAGGCACATTTCTGACCATCTTGTCTCAATGGAACTTTCGTGAGAGTGTCGTTTTTTTTCCCTTAGTTTGAGCAAATGATGATACAATATTTAGGCCCAAAATCTTAGCTCTGTGCTCATGAAAGATTTTTTTTTGGTTCCACCTAAGAGTTGTCCCTTGAGAAATGCAAACTGCCTAGTTAAATATTGTTTAGGGTAATCAAATTGGTAATTGGAAGACTGACAGAATGGGAAGAAGACAAACAATTTAAAAGCTGACAAATGAAAATCTCTTAGGAGAGCTGTAAGATCTGCTTCTTCGTGTTTGTATGTCTTATGCATTATATAGATGCCATATTTGGTAAATAAAGCTAATTTTTAAACTGTTGGTCAAATAGAAATGGCTTCAAAATTATCGGTTAAATATAATTTGATACTTCTGTGATTTGACTGTCAGCTTATGTCTTTTGTAGAGTCTCTAGATTCAGGGTCTGGATAGGTGGCCATGATGAAGTCGGTAGACATGTTCCTAGTGCCTAGACCAGCAACTGCAAGCCAGAACCAAGCCCAATATGACCCCTTATTACTATTCTCTCCCTGTTTTGCTTCCTGGCTATTTTGGGAGGGGATGAATTTTCCAGGTATAGTCTTCACAGCTCTGTCTTCTGTCTGGATGGTCTCAGACAGGCCTTGGCCTTCACAGTCTTCCTGGTTGCCAGGTGGCTACTTGGGACCTAGAATGACTGGGGGAAGACATTAGAGAGGTGACATGTGTCATAGTTTCAAACTTATTTTCAGTAGTTTAAAATCTTTGAGTCATGTTATGTTAAATAATAATCATAAAATGTCTTAGTCATCTGTAAGTTAAGTTACTGAAATATTAATTACCAAACATGAGTTTAAGTCTATATACCTTGACATCTTATTTTTACATTATATAGAAAAAGAAAATGTATTTTGATCTATCAATAAAAGATAATTTGAAAAACTGGTTTTCTTAAAAATTATAAAATGGGTTTAATCTTACAAATCCTAATATAATACAGTTCAAAATTTCTTTCTAGGGTTTCTACTAGAAATTTTCAGCTATTAGGCATTAAAAATGACTACAAATGCGAGAAACAATTCTGTAGATAGTGTATAACCAAAGCAAAAATATGCATTTGATAAGGAAATTTATGAAAGCATAAAAATGTGTGTTAACATTTTTGTCTGGTTTCAAGTTACTTAAAGTCCTCAAATTGAAGAAGTAAAAATAGATAAAACAAGATAAATATAAAAAGTTGAAGAAAAATATAAAATAAAAGGTTTATGGAAATCTTATGGTTAAAAGATGACAAATTTGATAAATGTATGAGCTTTTATTAAAATTAGTTTTAGTATTAATAGTATACTGATACAAAAATAAATTATGTTTTCTTTTTTGAAAAAAAATTTGTGTAGTACTTATAAGACAGAGTAAAATATTTTCATTCATTTTTTGAGTAAACTGAAAAAAGAAAAATGGGAAAGAGAAAAAAAGACACAGCTTTTGTCTCATGCTGTCTTAAGTATTTTAATTGCTTGGAAACTTAGTCTCCTTTATCAAAGTGTACAGATATGATAAGTATTTGTTTTAAGTATATTGTAATTATCACTTTGGTTAAATTAATGACTACTGTTTAATTGTGACCTGTGATTCCACTTTGGTCAAGTGTTTTTAACCTTTAACATATTAGGCAAAAAATCAAACTTTCCAAAATCCAATTTCAGCTTCAAAGTTAAGTCTTTTTGGATGACTAACTTTGGAATGCTACAGAGGGTTCCTGAAGCATCCAAAAGAGAGGTAAGCAGGATCATTTGAAAGGTTACGTTACATGGAAAGCATTGTCAAAATAAGAAATAATGTTTAACCTTCTTCAGATTAAATTTTAATGAATGTTATTAATATATGTTTCAAACTTATATGAGATTTCTAAAATTTGAACATGTCTTGAGTATATACTACTAATCATAATTATGGTTATATTAAGTTATTACAGACCATATAAATAACAAAACTTCCTTGTCAATTGTGACTTTATGACTATTTAGAGTCATTTCCACAGCTAATTGCTTAATTCTAATGCAGTTTCTTAAAACATCACTAGCACACAAAATCCTAGAATATGATATCTTTAAGAAGGTTCATGAAAGGATGCAAAGGATTCTGAAAACCACTCTTGAATTCAGGTTTCTTATAACTTTAGTATCATTTCTTTTAGATGGTTAAGAATTCCCAGAACTTCAATGAAAAGACTAACAGGTTTATAAAGCTGCTAACCCTAGTAGAACAAAAATTAATTAAATGCCAAGAACATATGTTGCCAGATATGCTAAATCAGCCAATGCTGATATCATTTAAATATATGATTTGAGTGAACTTCATGGTCTACGTAAAATTACCTGTGGTAACTCACCAGTTATCAGTGCTATGTAACTAAGTTGGAGAAACAACTAGAACTCCCTAGGACACAAGTTTGTCCAATGTTAAACATGGACTCATGGAGAACCAGGAGAACCAGGCCACCTGCTCTTCCTGGGTTCTTAAAGCTTTGGTTATTAAAAGTTCTACATTCCATGACTCATTATGGAGAAGATAAAATGATCAAAATTAAATATATATTGGTATGGGGACTTCTATTGCTAAAATAATTTATGTCCAAAGTTTTGTTTGTCAGATCAATATTCCTGGGAAGACAATCAGAGCTTCAGGTACATTCTGCTACCGGGTGAGCCACTTAAACATTTATAGAGTGATTTCATTCAATTATCATCTTCAGTTGCAGGACTTTTCATTGGTTCAGCTAAATATGGGGTTCTTTGTCCCAAGGCCATGAAAATTGATGCTTCTTGACAATTTGAGTGGTGAGTAAAACAGGGTTTCATTGGGTGAAAAGGATGAAAAGGAGGAAACAGGGACTCTCAACAGGAAACAGTCCCTGCTTAGTGCTTCTCTCACCCCACCCAGCTTGAATTCCAGGTTCCACACAGGAAGAGGAGAGGCCAGGCTCTGCCCCACTGCAAATGATGCAAACTCCCCAAGATTCCACCCCAGTGCTAGGGCTGATTGGAATTTTTCTGAGGATGTTTTCCCACTTGGCTGTCTCATTCCCCACTGTAAAGTACATCTAACTGCCCTTAGATTAAGGATAAGGACAAAGACCCATCTTCTTTATGCTGACGCGGAGTGCAGTTTTGGGAAAATGGCAGTCAGAGCTCCCTCAGAGGCCTATATAAAGGTTCCCAGCAGAAGGGGCCATTGTCAGATGCTCCAGCTGTATGACTGTTTGGAGTTTGATTGTCTGAAAACAAGGACAAACCAAGTTATTAGAAAATGTGTATCAAAATGAAACAAGGGGAGGGGTAAGGGCAGCTCAAAAGTTCCGAGGCCTTTTACCAGTTTGTACACGGAGAGGGAGGCCAAAAGCCCAACTAGGAAAAACCCATTACCCTTTGCTGGCATGTTGAGCTTCTGGGTTGCCTTCTCCTAAGCCAAATCCTTAGTCAACCAGTTTAAGGTTTGGGAAATTAACTCTTTCCTGTTTGGGGGATGCATGTAAGGGAAGTGTCCTGTAGTATGGAGACACAATTATCTATCAGTGAAGAGAAGACAGAGTAGAAGAAACGAAAAAAGAATGCATGTTTTTCAAAGGAGTCCCAGAGGTTCATGATGCATTCTAAAGGGGTACATACTGAAAATGAATGGCTACCCATCTAGAAAGAGGGGAACAGGCATCCCTGGTTCCCTTCTCTTCATAGCAGATACCAGGGTACTTGAGGGAGGGAAGGAAAAGAGTCCCCTTTACTACTTCTATCCTTGCATACCTCAGTCCCAGTGAGGTCACACCATGAGTGCTAAAGCAGCCTGCACCCATGAAGCACGAAGGGCCTAGAGAATAGGAATTATCTGCTCTCCCCTATGCCTCTATACCCGCTACTGTCATTAGACTTGGAGTTCCCTAGACCTCATTTATGCCATGGATATTAACCTGGCCTTTTTCCGTGATAAAGGAAGCTTGGGTGAAGCATTGAAATCAGCTTGAGTTAAGATAAGAGGGGTTGTGAAAGCCAAGGTCATTGTCACATAGATGAAACTTACAGATAGCAGGCTTCAAAAAGAATGGATGTTGAGTGTCTTTTATCAGACCTTAAAAGGTGTCAGATTCCCCTGGAAAAGACCTAGTAAGGCAAACATTTTCTATAGAATGTAAATTTCTCCCAGGAGAGACAGCTTTGCAGGGCTATTTAAAAATATATCAAATAAATATATTTGGAGATAAAATACTTAGATTTTCTTCAGGGCCTCCTATCTAGCCTACAGAGGCTAATGTATGGAAAAGGGATATGGTAAGTGTTTTGGTAATTAATAAAAATATCCATAGTCCAGTTTGGCTGCATCATGAGCAAGGTATTAGTGGGAAATGAGGCTGTGGAGTGCTGTGTGCTAGAGAATATTGATAAAACTAGATCAAGCTTTTGTACTATCTACAAATATGAGAACATTAAAGATGAGATACACAAAAGATGTTATTTTCAATCTAAAAGTTCAATACATTAGAAATAACGGTTAATTCTGTAACTTCTTGGAAGTCATCATTGTAAAGAGCACATTTTATAAAAGAAAAACTCAGGATATGTACATAAATTCGGTAAACCATGTATTACACTCCATATCCAATGGTAAAAGCTACATAGTTGTTCTGTTTTGCTGTAGTTTAAAAATCACTCTTAGTTTCAATAATATAAATCTACATAAGACTGTGCTGTGTCAAAAACGAGAGGTAATTTATTGTCATATACTCATAAACTATAGCTCAGCCAGCTATGGCTCTATCAACATACTGATGTGAGAAGAGACATTGTGATGGTAGCTGCAAAGACACAGAGCACAAACAAAACGCCATACACTACCGAGATGAGAGAAACATGGAAAGAAATCAGTGATCTGAATGGGCTTCAAGAGCAGTTAAGCCATCTAGGCAACTTAAACTCAAACAATGAAAGAAAAAAATGAGTAAAACATTAGCTTCAAATTGTTTTACATTATTATAGCACAGGCATCTTATGTTTGTTCCAGAAATTCTGAGAGGTGCCTCTTCAAGTAAACAAGAAAATATTACACCAGCAGCATCAAAAAACTGTCCTGTAACAGCTACTGTATTGCCAGGTTCAAGATTAAACATGTGTTTACCTTCCACATCCTGGGCAGAAAATTTTGACATTTAAGACCTCTGACACAGGCTGCTGCGATCTCCATGTGCTGAGGGAGAGGATAGGCTGTGGTTTCCTGTCAAGTCTTTGGTTTTAATTGAATTTGTTCACTTTCTGGTACAGATGACAAAGTAATTTAATTCATAGTCATAGCATTGAAAATCTTAATGGGCTTATGTTTCTAGCTGTGCCAGAGGCAGGAACTGCAAAAAAAAAAAAAAAAAAAAAAAAAAAAAAAAAAAAAAAAGACAAAATCTGGAAGACATCAGGAAGGCAAGAAATAGATCAGACCTGAATAACCAAGTATCATATGGTTATGAATAAAAAATGCTGATATTTTCAATTGGTTTCAACACCTATCTTTGAATTTTATTTTCAGAATATTTATGATATATAATGTAGAGTGTTAGATGCTTTTATAATCATAGAGAATGTATCTGCTGCAAAATCTTTAGTGAAAATTTTATATTCACCAATTTAGATTTGAAGAAAATGAGGTAGGTAAGCTCACATGAATGAATTTAAAAAAAAAAAAAGAAAACAGACTTACATTTCCAGTAATATGACAGATGACAGACAAGATATTCTGAAAACCCTCCAGGTAAACACAAATACAAAACTAAAATCACCAAGAAATATCCAATAAAATAAAACAACATTATTTTATTGAATACCTAAACTCACAATACAATTAGGGAAATTCTAGAGAATAAAATGAAGAGACAGAGCAGAAATGCACCGCAATATGTTCAGTGAATTCGCTTTCTTAATAAGTAAGGAGCTTGTGTTTGAAAGGCCATGATTACAGGAGGCTTTGAGCTCATAGAAAATGGGGATTTCGAATAGAAACACTTGCATAAAGCTGAGGTACTAATGATGTCCTAATGAGTTACTCCATTAGTTAAATGGTGGGAAATACCTGTCTATCTACAGAGTAAAAATAAAATAAAGCTTTACTACTTTAAACTGGTTATAATTGCAGAATTAGTAAACATCGGTCTTCACTCTGTTTTGAGGTGCAAATGTATATTACCTGCATGCCCCCAAAATTCTTACACTGGGTAATTGACATAAAACATAGCAGTGACTTGGCAATATTATTGGGAAGTCAGCAGAAGAAAATAGACATATCTCAGAGGTAGAAATCCTCAACCTAGTTCATGCATAATACTCAAACATAAATTCTGTTCAAAACAATTACATTACAAAAGAATAAAGATCACAAGTAAACAAGCTTCCTAGAAAGGAACTGGAATAAAAGAAAGAAACTAAATCCAAAGTTAGTCAAAGGAAGGACATAATAGAGATTAGAGCAGAAATAAGAAAAGTGGAGACTAGGAAAACAACAGAAAAAAAATCAATGAAACCTAGAGTTGTTTTTTACAAAGATAAACAAAATTGCCAAACCTTTAGCTAGACTGAGAAAAAAAAATGTAGGAGATTCAAATAAATAAAATCAGAAATGAAAGAGGACATATTACAAGTAATGCCACAGAAATATAAATGATACTGAGAGATTAACATAAAAATATGTCAACCAAACTAGACAACCAAAAATAAATTTAAAAAGTTCTAGTTATTTACAACCTGTCAATACTCATCATGAAGAAATAGAAAATTTTGAAAAAACCAAAATGAGTGAGAAGATTGAATTATTAATTTAAAAAAAAAAGCCAGAAAACTGAAGAGGAGGGAATATTTGCAAATTCCTTTTATGGGGCCAGGATTACCCTGATACAAAAGCCAAAGACACCACAAGAAAATAAAATTATATGCTAACATCCGTGATGAATATAGGTGCAAAGGTTCCCAACAAAATACTGGCAAACTGAATTCAGTGTTACATTTACAGGGGCATACAATGTGATCAAATAAAATTTATCCCTGGGATGCAAAAATGGCTCAACATACATAAATCAATAAATGTGATATATCACATTAATAGAAGAAAAAAGAAAAAAATCACACAACTATCTCAATAGACACCAAATAAGCATTTAACAAAATTTAACATCTTTCATGAAAAAATTACTCAAAGAACTGAGTGTAGAAAGAAGTTAACCGAACATAATAAAGCCCATATAATAACAGTCCCACAGCTAACTTCATTCTCAACATTGAGAAATGAAAAGTTTGTCCTCTGAGATTAGGAGTTAAGACAAAGACTTCTACTCAAAGTAGTACTAGAAATTAAAACCAGAGTAATTAGGCAAGAATAAAATAAATAAAAGAAGGAAGTACAATTATCTCTGCAGATCACCTGATCCTATATGTAGAAAATCCTAAAGACTTCACAAAAAACTGAAGTAATAAATTCGGCAATGTCATAGTACACAAGATCAACATATAAAAACCAGTTATATTTCTACCTACTGTCAAAGAACAAATGAAAATAAAGAAAACAACACCATTTACAATGCATCAAAAAGAATAAACTTCTTAAAAATAAACTTAACCTAGGAAGCAAAAGACTTGTACATTGAAAACTACAAAAAATAATAAAAGAAAATTTAACATATACAAATAAATGGGAAAATATCTCCTATTCATGGATTGAAAGACTTAATGTTGATAAAATGTACATTGTTCCCAAAGTGCTGTTCAGATTCAGGGCTATCCCCATCAAAATCTCAATGTCATTTTTTATAGGAATGGAAAACACAATGCTAAAATTCATATGGAACCATAAAGCTTCATAACAGGCAAAGATGTTGAGAAAAAAGAGGAAAGCTAGTGTCACCAAATTTTCTGATTTCAAAATATATTACAAAGCTACAATAAGACAGTATAGTGTTGGCCCATGGCCTATAGTCCCATGGAACTGAATAGAGAACTCAGAAACAAACCCACACATATATGATAAAATGGTTTTCAATGAGGTTGCCAAAAATACACAATAGAGGATAATCTCTTCAAACAAATGATTTTGGAAAAACTGAATATATCCACGGGCAAAACAATAAAATTGAACCTCTAATTTCATTATATACAAAAGTGTCTCAAAATGGATTAAAAACTATTGTAACGCCTGAAGCTGTAAAACTCCTAAGATAAAACGCGGGGAAAAGCTTCTTGACATTAGTCTTCTGAATTATTTCTTGGATATGAAATCAAAAGAACAAGTAACAAAAATAAAAATAATTAAATGGAACTATATCCAACTAAAAAGCATCTGCACAGCAAAACCATTAATAGAGTAAAAAGTCAACCTACAGAATTGAAGAAAATAATTGCGAATGTTATATTTAATAAGGGATTAATTTCCAAAATATACAAGGAAGGCTTAACACTTAATAGCAAAAAAGCCAATAACCTGATTTTAAAATGGGCAAAGACTTGGACACACATTTTTTTCTTTCTTTTTTTTTTTTTTAATTTTTATTGCATTATAGGTTTTGGGGTACATGTGCAGAACGTGCAAGATAGTTGCATAGGTACACACATGGCAGTGTGTTTTGCTGCCTTCCTCCCCTTCACCCACACTTGGTATTCATCCCCAGGCTATCCCCCTCAGCCCCCCCACGCTGTTCCTCCCCCATTTCCCCCAACAGTCCCCAGTGTATAGTAGACCGCCTCTCTGTGTCCATGTGTTCTCATTTTTCTCACCCACCTATGAGTGAGTATATGCGGTATTTCTTTTTCTGTTCTTGGGCACACATTTTTTTCAAAGAAGATATACAAATGGCCGACAGGTATACGAAAAGATGCTCAACATAAATAGCTATCAAGGAAATGCAAAGCAAAACTACAAAGAGATAACTGCCTCATATATCTTAGAATGACTATTACAAAAAGAAGTTAACAAGTGTTGGTGAGGATGTGGAAGAATTGTAATTCTTGTGCACTCTTAGTGTGAATGTAAAATGGTGCAGCTGCTATGAAAAATAGTATGGCAGATCCTAAAATAATTAAAAATAGAACTACCATATGATCCAGCAATCACACTTTTGGATATATATATATATGATTTCACTTACATGAGGCATTTAAAATAGTCAGAGAAGCAGAGAATACAGTCGTGGTTGCCAGGGCCTAGGGGCTGAGGAAATTGAAGAGTTAATCAATGACTGTGAAGTTTTAGTTATTACAGATTTAGAGACCCCGTGTACAATACTACCTAAGGTGAACATACAATATTGTGCACTTCAAATATTTTTATTGGGGTATATTTCACATGATGTGTTATCACACACACTTAAAAATGAACACAAAAACACGGGGACACATGGAAATTTTGGGAGATGGTTTCATGGATGTTTGCAATGTCTAAACTAAATTGTACGCTTAAGGAGGTGCAGTTGCTTGTATATCAATTATATATCAAAGACAGCTGTTTAAGAAACAAGAAATTCAGGCCCGGTGCGGTGGCTCACGCCTGTAATCCCAGCACTTTGGGAGGCTGAGGCTGGTGGATCACCAGGTCAAGAGATCGAGACCATCCTGGTCAACAAGGTGAAACCCTGTCTCTACTAAAAATACGAAAATTAGCTGGGCACGGTGACATGTGCCTGTAATCCCAGCTACTCAGGAGGCTGAGGCAGGAGAATTGCCTGAACCCAGGAGGCGGAGGTTGTGGTGAGGTGAGACTGCACCATTGCACTCCAGCCTGGGTAACAAGAGTGAAACTCAGTCTCAAAAAAAAAAAAAAAAAAAAAAAAAAAAAAAAAAAAAAAATGAAAAAAGAAATTCAAATTACAAAACACATAAAGAATGCACACACCTCAAGTAAGAGTCAAAAGACACAGCAAATAACATGATCAGAACTTCAAGAGGTACAGATTATATCCACTGGATAGAGAATGCAGATTACATATGATTAAAATTAATACAGACATAATAGAAATAATTGAAACAATAAGAAAAGAGTATTGGCAAGAAAGATTCCTCATTAGAGTATAACATACTCAGTGATTTCATGATATCACTTTCTTTGTTATTTTGACCAAATGAAATCAGGTAACTTAATACATCTGTTCAAAGCCAAATAAATTACTATTTCACCATCCCTGCTTTTAGTATATGTAATACATTTAACTAAAATATTTATTAAATACTTTATTCAATAAATATTTTTTGAAAGTGTATTGTCAGTAAGATGCACAGTAGCCAATGGTGATAGGAAAGTGAATCAATTTTTGTCCTTGTGCCCACGTAGCTCGCACAAAGCAGAAAGAAGATGTGGGTTGGTAGTTAGTTAGATACAAAAAGACAGAACTGCAATATGACCTTGCAGGCGCAGTGATAAAGGTGATTACACTATCTATGTGTGCACATACACATTATAAATTGAGGGAATGTGTTCTCTTTATGGGTCCATGAGGGGACGTAGCTTTAAGGGCAAGAATTTCCCAGTGCCATGTCCCACTCCCATCTCTCTCCATCCGGGAGATTCAATGGTTTATGTTTGAATTTCGCAGGCACAGGAAAAAACTAAAAGTCAATCTCTCCAGCGGAAGTTCTAAGGAACTCCTTTCATTGGCCCAGGGTCTTGAAGAAGGATGATCTATTTCCTGAAAATTTGGTAGAACTCATATGTTAAACCATATGCATCTGATGTTTACTCTGTGGAACAGAGCTTCAACTTCTTTAATAATCATAGGACTATTCATACATTATAAAATTATTATTGATTCAGTTTTAGTACGTTATATTTTTCTAGAAATTTTCTGTTTTCTAAGCTTTCAAAGTTGTTGGTATATAGTTGTGATTAAGCTCTTTTTCTGTGAAAACTCCATTGTAGCTGTAACTACATTCCCTTTTCATTTCTAACATGCTTTCTTCTTCCATTGTCTCTTGCTTAAGTTTGCCAGACGTTTTTGTCGATCTTTTCGACTGCATCTTTTATTCTATTTCGTTAATTTCTGTTTATTATTGAAATCAACTTTTTTCGTCCGTTCTTTCTAGATTTATACTGTTCCTCTTTTTCTGACTCATAAAAGGAACACTGAATGCATTGTTTTAAGGCATTTTTCAGTTCTAAGTATATTTTTCAATTTCCATATGGGTGGGTGTATTTTTTATTATTAATTTCCAATGTATTTAAAGTGAGATATGAGATCATTATTATATGCTATGATTTATCTTTGAAATTCGTTGAGGTTTCTTTATTGTATGGCCCAGTACATATACAATGTTTCGTGTTTCATGTGTGTTTGAAAAAAAAATGTGAATTTTCTTTTTTTTTTTTTTTTTCTTTTTTTTTTTTTTTTTTTTTTTTTTTTTTTTTTTTTTTTTTAATTTTTATTGCATTATAGGTTTGGGGGTACATGTGCAGAACAAGCAAGATAGTTGCATAGGTACACACATGGCACTGTGCTTTGCTGCTTTCCTCCCCTTCACCCACACTTGGCATTCATCCCCAGGCTATCCCCCCCAGCCCCCCCCTGCTGTCCCTCCCCCATTCCCCCCAACAGTCCCCAGTGTATAGTAGACCGCCTCTCTGTGTCCACGTGTTCTCATTTTTCTCACCCACCTATGAGTGAGTATATGCGGTATTTCTTTTTCTGTTCTTGTGTCAGCTTGCTGAGAATGATGTTCTCCAGATTCATCCATGTCCCTACAAAGGACACAAACTCATCATTTTTGATTGCTGCATAATATTCCATGGTGTATATGTGCCACATTTTCCCAGTCCAGTCTATCATCGTTGGGCATTTGGGTTGGTTCCAGGTCTTTGCTATTGTAAACAGTGCTGCAATGAACATTCGTGTGCATGTGTCCTTATAGTAGAACGATTTATAATCCTTTGGATAGATACCCAGTAATGGGATTGCTGGGTCAAATGGAATTTCTATTTCTAGGTCCCTGAGAAATCGCCACACTGTCTTCCACAATGGTTGAACTAATCTACACTCCCACCAACGGTGTAAGAGTGTTCCTATTTCTCCACATCCTCTCCAGCATCTGCTGTCTCCAGATTTTTTAATGATCGCCATTCTAACTGGTGTGAGATGGTATCTCAATGTGGTTTTGATTTGCATCTCTCTAATGACCAATGACGATGAGCACTTTTTCATATGTTTGCTGGCCTCATGTATGTCTGCCTTCGTAAAGTTTCTGTTCATATCCTTTGCCCATTTTTGAATGGGCTTGTTTGTTTTTTTCCTGTAAATCTGTTTGAGTTCTTTGTAAATTCTGGATATCAGCCCTTTGTCAGATGCGTAAACTGCAAAGATTTTTTCCCATTCTGATGGTTGCCGATTCACTCTAGTGACTGTTTGTTTTGCTGTGCAGAAGCTGTGGAGTTTGATTAGGTCCCATTTGTCTATTTTGGCTTTTGTTGCCAATGCTTTGGGAGTTTTGTTCATGAAGTCCTTGCCTACTCCTATGTCCTGAATGGTTTTGCCTAGATTTTCCTCTAGGGTTTTTATGGTGTCGGGTCTTACGTTTAAGTCTTTAATCCATCTGGAGTTAATTTTAGTGTAAGGTGTCAGGAAGGGGTCCAATTTCTGCTTTCTGCACATGGCTAGCCAGTTTTCCCAACACCATTTATTAAATAGGGAATCCTTTCCCCATTGCCTGTTTTTGTCTGGTTTATCAAAGATAATATGGTTGTAGATGTGTTGTGTTGCCTCCGATGCCTCTGTTCTGTTCCATTGGTCTATATCTCTGTTTTGGTACCAGTACCATGCTGTTTTGATTACTGTAGCCTTGTAGTATAGTTTGAAGTCTGGTAGTGTGATGCCTCCCGCTGTGTTCTTTTTGCTTAGAATTGACTTGGCTATGCGGGCTCTTTTTTGGTTCCATATGAAATTCATGGTGGTTTTTTCCAGTTCTGTGAAGAAATTCAATGGTAGTTTGATGGGGATAGCATTGATTGTGTAAATTACTTTGGGCAGTATAGCCATTTTCACGATATTGATTCTTCCTAACCACGAACATGGAATGTTTCTCCATCTGTTTGTGTCCTCTCTTATTTCATTGAGCAGTTGTTTGTAGTTTTCCTTAAAGAGGTCCCTTACATTCCTAGTGAGTTGTATTCCTAGGTATTTTATTTTCTTTGTAGCAATTGTGAATGGCAGTTCGTTCTTGATTTGGTTCTCTTTAAGTCTGTTATTGGTGTATAGGAATGCTTGTGATTTTTGCACATTGATTTTATATCCTGAGACTTTGCTGAAGTTGCTTATCAGTTGCAGGAGCTTTTGGGCTGAGGTGATGGGGTCTTCTAGGTATACTATCATGTCGTCTGCAAATAGAGACAATTTGGCTTCCACCTTTCCTATTTGAATACCCTTTATTTCTTTTTCTTGCCTGATTGCTCTGGCTAGAACTTCCAGTACTATGTTGAATAGAAGTGGTGAGAGAGGGCATCCTTGTCTAGTGCCAGATTTCAAAGGGAATGCTTCCAGTTTTTGCCCATTAAGTATGATATTGGCTGTTGGTTTGTCATAAATAGCTTTTATTACTTTGAGATATGTTCCATCAATACCAAGTTTATTGAGGGTTTTTAGCATAAAGGGCTGTTGAATTTTGTCAAATGCCTTCTCTGCATCAATTGAGATAATCATGTGGTTTTTGTTTTTGCTTCTGTTTATGTGGTGAATTACATTTATAGAATTGTTGGAAGACTATCATCTATGTATCATCTATCTATTGATCTATCTATCTACTAAGCCACAGAGATTAATATAACTTAATATTTGTTATAGAATATTCTAATATTCATTAGGTAAACCTTGTTAATTGCATAATTTGTATCTTTTATATCATTTTTAATTTCTTTTTCTGATTTACCTATCAATTGAGAGTTGTGTTGAAATTTTCAAAAGGAAGATAGTGTCACCAATTTATCTGTGCAGATTTAGCAAATATTACTTCATAAATTTTCAAGCTATTTTAGTAGGTGTATACATATTTAACCTTGTTAGATCTTCTTCAGTGTAAACATTTATCTTTACATGTGGTGAGCTTTACCATCCCTTATAATCCTTTTTTGCATGTTAATGTCTATTTTATATCACATTTGTATATCTACAGTAGCATTCTTTGGGTTTATAGTTGCCCCATTTGTCTTTTTTATCATTTTACTTTTAACCTTGGCATGATAAACTGCATTTTTGCATTTATTCTGATTAGTCAATATTTGTTCTTTAGTAGGCCAACTTAGTCCATTTGCATTTGTTATAATCATTGATACATTGGACTTATTTCTATCATACTCACGTATTATTTCCATTTTTCCATAATGTTTCTTTCTTCTTTATCCTTTTTCACTTTAACTTTAAAATGCTATCTTGTCATTTTAATAAGACAATAACTTTAATGTTTTCACATCTGTTGTTCTCTTTGTCTCCCATTTTCTGTCAGCAAATATTATTTTAACATTTGTGTTCTGAATTACTAGCAATGTATTTTCTCTTCCTCCCCTTAGTATTAGATTTTTACCTAATATGAATAATTCCAACAAATTTTTGATTACCTTAATTTCCTTTCTCTCTTGTGCTATCCCCTATATTTCTTTAAGCACTTCATCTAAAACTGTTTGCAGTGTGAGGCTGGCTTTGTGTGGCAAAACTCTGGAGGCCTTATGTACTTAAGAATAGTTTGTATAATGACTTTACATTTGAAAGGCAATTTGGCTGGATGTAAGTTGCACATTCTAAATAATTTTCCTATGTACTTCAAAGTATTTATCTTTATTATTTATATTATTTTCATAAGTCCAGTTTCGCTGTTGAAACTCTAATGTCCACTTGATTTTTGTTCCTTTGCATATGACCTTTGCTTTTTAAAACATATTATTTATTTTCCTATTTTCTATGAATATACTTTCAATGCATGTAGGTGCGGCTTTTGCCTCTCTTTCTTCTTTGTCCCCCTGTGGGCTCTTTCACTCTGAGGTTTTTCATTTCTTTTAGTTTAGAAAAAAATATGTTTATTATTGCTGCCTATCATTCTATTATTAGTTTCCTTCTGATATGATACCTATATCAGTCCTCTGTATTTCTCAGCTTTTCTTTTATACTTTCTTCTTTTTTCTATGAATTTTTTTCAATCTTTTCTATAGTTTTGCTGGTTTCTTACTTACCTGTATCAATTCTGTTCTTTATTTTGTCTATTGCAAAGTTTATTACATCGATTATATTTTTGCAACCTAATATGATTTCCTTCCTCATCTTCTTGTGTTCTTGCTTCATATTGTTTATATCTTCCTTTTTTATTTTTTAGCATGGTTATTAGATGAACTGTGTATTATTATCCTCAATATTTCTAATGTGTTTGCCTTTGTGAAATCCATATCTAGTGTCCTAGTTTTTTTTAAATGTTGATGCTTTTTCAATGCATTGTTATCTGTGCCTGTACGTAAGTTTCTCCCTTGGAGTATTTTGCTTTTCTGTGAAGTAATCCTCTAGCCTTTTGAAAGACTTTTTGGAACCCAGCTGCCAAGTTGGGAGAAAACCCAAGCAACCATTTGGGAATGAACTCATGGAAGAGAAATAAGGCCTCTGGCCAATTTTTCCAGCTGTGTTACCAGTCATCTGCTAGAACCTACTGTTGGTCATGTGAATGAAGTCACTTTGAACTTTCCGAAGGCCCTAGTTTCCCAGCCACCATCACCACATGAAGTAGAAGAAGTACCTAGTCAACCCATGAAATAATGAGATACAGTAAATTATTTTAAGTACTTAAATTTTAGAGTGTTTTATTACTCAGTGATAAGTAATGAAAACATGTGGCCTCCCTGTGTGGCTTTTCATGGTATAGTAGCTAAGTTACCAGAAGGAATGTTCCAAGTGGACCAGCCCCAATTACTAGTGCATATCAAACCCCATCTTGTATCATTATTGCTTATGTTCCATTGTGCATAGCTTATCACATGGCCAGAATCAGTATGGTAAGGATGTTACAGAAGAGAATGAATAAAGGAGGAACAAAGTCACTTCTTAAAGGGTGGCAGGCAAGAGAGAGTGTACAGAGAAACTCCCCTTTATAAAACCATCAGATCTTGTAAGACTTACTATCATGAGAACAGCACAAGGAAGACCCACACCCATGATTTAATTATCCTCCGCCAGGTCCCTTCAGCAACACATGGGGGTATGAGGGCTACAATTCAAGATGAGATTTGGATGGAGACACAGCCAAACCATATCATTGCTTCCACATTTTTAGATCTCTTTAGAGTAGTGCCCCATTACCTGGCACCAATTTACTGTATGAGTCTGTTCTTATAATGCTAATGAAGACATACACAAGTCTGAGTAATTTATAAATAAAAGAGGTTTAATGGACCCACAGTTCTGAATGGCTAGGGAGGCATCACAGTCATGGAGGAAGGCAAAGGGGGAGTAAAGTCACATCTTACATAGCGGCAGTCAGGAGAGTGGGTATAGAAAAACTGCCCTTTATAAAACTATCAGATGTCATGAGACTTATTCACTATCATGAGAACAGTGTGGGAAAGACCCACCCCTATAATTTAATTACCTCCATCAAGACCCTCCCATAACATGTGAGGATTATGGGAAATATAATTCAAGATGAGATTTGGGTGAGGACACAGCCAAGCCATATCAAAGTCTTAGGCATTCTGGAAAACGTATACTGTTATCACACTCTGGTTTTATGTTGTATTTCCCTCATGACTAATGATATTGGGCACCTTTTCTTCTGCTTATTGGCCATTCATATGTCTTTCTCTGTGAAATGTCAGTTCAAATATTCTTCCCATATTTGTTAGGTTGCTTTTCTTTGATTATTGAATTGAAATCAAATTATATGATTATATAATGAATTATGTAATGTCATTATAGAATTCATTAATGACATTCTTTGTCAAATATCTGTTTACAAATATTTTCTCCTAGTTTGGGACTTGCCTATTAACTCTCTTAATGTATTATTTTGATATACAGATACAATTTTAATATTCTAATTATTCAAATATATCAATTATAATTTGTGATTATTGTTCTCTATGACTAGTCCAAATCATGAAAATATTCTATTAGGTTTTCTTCTAAGAAAATTATGGCTTTAGCTTTTATATTTAAGATTATAACCTATCTCATTATTTATTATGTATATTGTGAGGCAGAAACAAGGTTCATTGTTTCCCTTTATGGTTGTCCAATTATTCCAGCTTCATTCATTAAAAATTATTTTCTCCCAATGGACTCTATCACTGTCATTGTTGAAAATCAGATGAGTATATTATTATCTGTCATTGATCTAGGTGTTAATTCTTAAGTCAGCATCATACTGTAGTGATTATAGTGCACTATACTAAGACTTACAATTGAGTTAAATAAAGGTACCAATTTGTTTTGTCCTTTGCAAGATTGCCTTGAATATTCAAGTTCTTTTCATATAAATTTTAGAATCAGAATGTCAATTTTTATGAAAAAGCCCATAGGTATTATGACTGAAATCACATCAAATAAACACACGCAAGTACTCACGAAATTCTTATAACCTAGGAGAATTGCTACCTTAACAATATTTAAGAAAATTTAAATAATTACAGACATACCATGTCCATGGATTTTAAATTCCATATATGTGGCTATATACATTTAAATTCAATTTCATTAAAAATTGAATTGAAGTTCCAGTTATTTTGTTACAGTAGCTACATTTCATGTGCTTAAGAGCCAAATGTGAGTAGAAGCAACATCATTAAGCACCACAGGTTATCAAACATTTCCATCATTGCAGAAAATTCAGTTGATCCTTTGTGTAGATTCTGCTGAGAATATCACTGCCATTTTATTCTGATATTGATAAATTATTTTTATGCCTTTCCTTTTTTTAACTCAACTGTCTTAGGAGTTTATAGACTATATTAATTATTTCAAATAAATAACTTGGTTTTATTTTATTTTTATTTTTTGAGATGGAGTCTCACTCTTTCTCTATGGCTGGAGTACAGTGACAAGATCTCAGCTCATTGCAACCTCCACCTGCTTGGTTCAAACGATTCTCCTGCCTCAGCCTCTCAGGTAGCTGGGATTACAGGCACTCACCACCATGCCTGGCTAATTTTTGTATTTTTAGTAGAGACAGGATTTCACCATGTCGTCCAGGCTGGTCTCGAACTCTAGACTTCAGGTGATCTGCCTGCCTCAGCCTCTCAAAGTGCTGGGATTAGAGGAGTGAGCCACCATGCCCAGCCTTGGTTTTATTTTATAATCATATGTTTAGTTTATGTTTTATTGATCTGTGTTCTTATGTTTATCATTTCCTTTATGTAAATTGAGCTTAATTTAATTTGACTTTTCTAGCCTCTCAAGGAGAACACTTGCATCAGTTATCTTAAAGCTTTATTTATTTCTAATACAAAACTTTAAAATGTTAAATTATCCTCTAAGTACTGCTTTTGCTATATCCAACATTTTAATAAATTTTATTTTAGAATAGTTTTAGATTTATGGACTCCTCTAACAAGTTTTGATAGTTTATATTTTATTACTATTCATTTCAAAACATTTTCTAGTTTTACCTTTAATCATGAGTGACTGTGTACTATGCATAAGATATATATATATATATATATATATATATATATATATATATTCTACTTCAATAATTTATAAACTGATGGCTCATTCAATTAGTAGGTCATAAAATAACTTTGTGGTCTGTAGTCAGCCAGCATTTAAAAAAATTATATATAATACCAAATAGCAGAGTGCAAAGCACTGTTTTGTTATTTGTTTTTTCAGTTGTATATGTGTGTCCATGTAGGTTCATGCTCACATGTCCATTGTATACACTGGTTCTTGACAAAGTATCTCTCCCCATAGGTTGCAGTGAAAAAGACTGCTATAGAGAATCGAATTTCATCTAGGAAAATAATGTGATTATATTTTCATTTTTATAATTACCTCACTGGCAGCAGTTTGTTAGACTAAGTATAGGTGGACAAAAATACATGTGAGTTAGAAACTTATTACAAGAGTCCAGACAACAGATGGCTAGAGCCCAACTAAAACATTAACTCAAGGTTTGGAAAGAAAACAGAATTGTAACAGATCAAGGGACTTCATAATTGAAAATAGAGTTGAGTTGAGAAGCCTAGGATGATTCACATATTTTTGGATGGTTGTCTAATGCCATTAATCAGGTTAGAAATTAACAAAGAAGAAGCACATTTACAAGACAAGACATATTTAATTTTGGCTGCTTTAAGAGCAAAGTTATTAATAATTACCCACTTAGGGATATTTACACATTTGCCTAAATAATGCTAAGTGAGATAGCTATGTTAGAGGTACATATTTGGAAGTTATCAAATTACGAGTTGCAGTTAAAACTACTTGAGTAGCTAATGCTGTCCAAAGAGTAAATATTGTGACATTAGAGACCATATAATAGAATGCCTTGAAATACCAATATTTAGGACATAGGAACTTGCATTGAACTATGATAAAAGCAAAGATGGAGTGGTTCCCGGAAACTAAGAATAATTCACTGGGGAGGAAAAAAAAAAAGAGTTGCTGAAGTGCCAAATGCTACAAATAAATAAAATTAAAGAACTGAATTTAGTACCTAGGAGGCTTATCAGTTTTTTTTTTTTTTTTTTTGGCAAAAGTCATTTCACTGAATTTTGACATCATACCATTGAAAGCTGTTGGTGTTCTGGCAAATGTTTAACCAGTATGCAATATGGAAACATACGTGTGTGTGTTATGTATGTGTGTGTATGCATACATAGATGCATATATTAAATAAATTTATAAATTTTAATGACATTGAGCATGTGTTGCATGCAATTTACAAATATGAATAAAATATACAATACTATTTCTTGTACTGCATTGCCAATCCATACAGTTGTTAGTCTCACAGAGTACTTTTGTTGTTTTTTCTTAATTCCTATATTCTCATCACAATTGATGAATTAATGTAGTTCTAACATAAATGTTGGCCGGGACTTTCATTTATATTAAGTAAGGTGAAAGTGAAACATCAAAGATGAAAGTCAAAACTTCACTAATTTTGGCAAGAAAATGAGTCAATTTTTGCTGGATTGGATAATAGTTTTCAAATGTTGGAAGACTATTTCTTCAATTACTTACACTACTCACAACATAATGGTTGTAGGCACGGCACACTTTTAAGTTTAATCTGCATTATTAACACTTTATTATTCTACTAAATTAGAAAAGCACCCAAACAAGCCAATCCCTGGTTTATAGCATATGTTGATTTCCATGATGTAAATACTTCTACAGTGGGTGAATTCAAACTACCAATATGATGTTAATGAATGGGGAACTAGGAAGAGATGCCGAGCAGTGCACTGTTATACATTATTTTCACCATTCTGATACAATGTATGTAATAACCTGAAGTACACAGATAGTAGTAGAACATAGTAAAATAATCAGAAAGTGATGAGATTTGAGTATTTATTATATATTTGTATATAACTTATTGTAGGTTTATATATTTTCATTTTTAATAATGGCTATATTTAACAACAAGCCTGCAAAAATAATTACTGAATGTTTAACAATTGGTTTCTGTGCACCAGTAAAGGTCAGCTCCAATTAACTACTGATTGAAAGGAAAGAAGAATGATTCTAGTTGTGAATCTTGTGACCGTGGTGATTTTGATCAAGTAATTTAACTATTCAGACCCTCCATTTCTTCATCTTACCATTAAGGATCTTGACATTTATTTCACATGTTAGTAGGATTATTAGAGATAATAAATACAAATCACACATATTGGATCCTTAATATATAGAAATTACTTTCATTATTTTATTTTTACTGCTATTTAAGGACTGGTGATAAGAGTCTAATTAGAAGTTTTGTTGTCACTGGTAAATTACTTTTTAACTATCCTATGTGATATCTCTTGACTTCTGGTTTCAAGATTATATTCTTTCTTTTAAACTTGATTTCTAAACAAACTTTCTAACTGTAAGAGCCTTTTCAAAATTAACTATACATTTTTATTCTGCCTGACTAGATAGGTATTTCCTTCCTTGAATTCCTAGCAGAAGAGGAGATGGGGAAAAGTATGATTAAATTTCTGAAAGATACTAGAAGTGCCATCTTAGGTGATGATTGATGTGAAGTAATATATCTGTCAATTATTCACATAGGCCTGGGGCGTGGGGAAAGACATAAACTTCAACTACAGCAATTCTTTAAACAAAAGCGAGTCTGTTCTCTAAAACAGTCATCTTTCTCCTTCTCAATTCTTTTCATTCTTCCCCACAGATGAGATAGCCTTGACATCATCCAGAAGCGGTAATAAACGGTGAACACTGAATGTCAGATGAATAGCCTTGAATACAGCTTTTAAGTTTCTTAATTTATTTACTCTATTTATAAGTTCTATTTTGCAAAGGAAAAAAATTATTATCTTCTGAACTCATTTTAATAACTACATAACAGTGTGTTTGTACTGTTGTACCCGAGCGAGTCAAGGAATGTGCCACACTCCGAGAATGAATTGTGAGTCCTTTATTAAGCCGGCGACTGAGAGTGGCTAATGCCCCAAATTCTCTCGGCCCCGAAGAAAATGTTAGGTGGTCTTTTACACACTAGTTTTAACAGGAAGAGGGGAACCTAGCTGAAACAAAGTTTTCACAAAGGCAAAGTAAGCAAAAAGTTGAAAAGAAAAAACTGATACATAAGAATAAAACAGTGCCCGGTGTGAGGAGTGCCACTTACATAAGGTGGGCTCTGGGTGCTCACTGCTGCTGCATTTTCAGGCTCTGCTGATACCACTTAACTCGGCCTCTTATCAACAAAGGCATTTCTGGGTGCCCAGAGTCAGCCTGACCTTGCTTTATACTAGTTACATACTTAATTGGGAGAAGGTTACTAAAATGCAGAAGCCAAGATGCAGTCTGTCCGGCTCAAAACAGCTTTTAGTCAGGGAAAAGGAGAGTTAGTTTTAGCTGGCAAAAAGCAGGGTATCACAGTATGACATTGTGACTGATGATTTAAGAGTGCCTTATTCCCCTTAGTATATGTAATACCAAAATAAATCTAGCTGGTAGTCTAGATTACTTGGAAAATACAAGAGAAATATTTGTTTTTCAAGCCCAAGTTATTAGTTTAATGTAGCAGAGTGATTTTATTTTACCCTTTACAATTATTTGTGTTGGAATAAATTCACACAGAAACAAAATTATGTAAAATACTCTATACTCTGCTACATGTCACTATTTTTAACACACAATTTAAAATAAACATTAAGGGAAATAAAAGACAAACAAATGCTGTATTATTAAAAATAAAACCTTAGGCAGAGGTGGGTGGATCACAAGGTCACGAGATCGAGACCATCCCAGTCAACATGGTGAAACCCCGTCTCTACTAAAGATACAAAAAAAAAAAAAAAAAAAAAAAAAAATTGCTGGGCACGGTGGCGCATGCCTGTAATCCCAGCTACTCAGGAGGCTGAGGCAGGAGAATTGCCTGAACCCAGGAGGTGGAGGTTGCCATGAGCGGAGATCGCGCCATTGCACTCCAGCCTGGGAAACAAGAGCGAAACTCCGTCTCAAAAAAAAAAAAAAAAAAAAAAAAAAATTAGCTGGGCATGGTGGCGTGTGCCTGTAATCCCAGCTACTAAGGAGGCTGAGGCAGGAGAATTGCCTGAACCCAGGAGGCGGAGGTTGCGGTGAGCCAAGATCGCGCCATTACACTCCAGCCTGGGTAACAAGAGCAAAAAACTCCGTCTCAAAAAAAAAATAAATAATACCTTAAATTTATGAAAATAATCATGAGTTTCCAAATAAGATCGTTCAATATGGTGATATTTTAGTGATATTTAGCTAGTTTTAAAGACCACATCCATGTAAAAAAAGTAATTTGTGAATGAAAATATTGGTAAAATATGACTATGCTAAGTGTATGATGGTCAACTGAAGAACCTTTATGGTAAATCACTGGGGCTATCAGTCAAATAGTTTTTACTCTTCATTTCCATTCCCACTGAAGAATTGTACTTTTTGGACCCTTGTGGTTTGGTGGAGTCATGTGGCTAATTTGGGCCAATGAGTTGTCAACAGAAATAACATTCCATTTTCTGGGACAGGACATTTAATTACCAGTGTGAGACTACCCAAATTTCTCTATCTCTCATTTCAAGATGGTGGCAGCTTCATCCTCCTGGGTTTCCTGAATGTTACGTAAAAATGTAACAGGCTTATGTTTCTCATTTCTGGGAAGTAGCCTTTAAACTTTGAGTTTCTTGAGTAGTTGGAATGTCTTTGTCATTCATGGTGGGCCCCTCAGGCCACACTTAGTAGTTTATGCTAATTAGGTGACTCTTGGTGGGCTCCTAAATAGTTGAAGAGAGTGAGATAGTGACTCAGAGTGGGGGCTGGCCATGCCAAAAAGACCAAGTATATGATTATAGCCTTAGAGTTTTAAGCCAGTTGGCATCAGCCGAACCTCCAGGGAGGGGAGGAGAGGTAAAGCTTGAATTCAACCTCTTGGCCAATGACTCAATCATTTGTGACTATGTAATGGAATCCCAATAAAAACTACCAACAGCAAATTTCTCAAGTGAGCCTCCCTGGTTAAGAACACTCTATACTGAGAGAATTATCCATCCTAAATACATAGGGAGAGGAAACCTTTGTGTTACAGACACTTCCACACACCACCCTATGCATCTATTCTTTTGGCTGTTTCTGATTTGTATTGATCTTGCTATAACAAAACTAATTTTTTCTAGCACGTTATTGAACCAAAAGGGGTTATGAAAATCTCAAATTTTTGGCTAGTTGGGCAGAAGTGTGGGTGACCCTGGAAACATCCAAGCTTGTGGCTGATGTATAAAGTTAGGGCAGTCTTGTGAAGGACTGCACCCATAACCGGTAAAATTTGACCTAACTCCAGTACAGTTAACATCAGAAGTAATTGCACTGAGTGACTAGGCAGAGCAGAGCTTCTTGGCTCATCCAGAATAGAGCTCAAGTATGAAAACAGATAAAACTTTTCTGCTTTACACAACAGAGATACTGGGGTTCTAAATTATTTCTTATCCTGACTTACATTTATGATACAGAAACATCTGACTGAAAACATATGGATAGGGCAATACAGTTATCTTTATTTCAATCACAAACTAGTGGTTGGAATGGCCTTAGCACCTGTCTAATCCCATACTTACTATTTGAAACTCTTACACAATGCTTTTCCCATGTGGCTATCCGGCCTCTTCTTAAACACTCAAATGCTTTGAGGTTCATCTGTTGAGGTACCTCATTCTATTAATGGCTAGTCTTTAATACTAGAAAATTCTATTTTTATTTCAAATCTTCTGCCCTGCAACTTTGGTTACTGGTTCTAGTTCTGTCCTTGTGCACCACAGAAAGCAAGTTTACTCACTTATTATTTCATGAATATAAGAAAAAACAATACAGATACCTGCACTATGACTTATCTTCATGCAACACACTCAGGTTTATTCTAGTGATTCTCACATGACTAGTTTAAGGTCTCATTACCCTCTGGTTAGCCTCTTTTGAGTATAGAAGAGTTGGCTGACCTCTTGTTGAATGAAGTACAATGCAGAACTGAATGTAGTGAGACCAGAAAGAAGCGGATGAGTCGGTCCCATATGCTAATTCTTTTGGAAATAGTATCATAGAGTTCAGATATTTTACCTGTACAGCCATTAAAAACCCCAGACTTTTTCAACTCTACTGCTTTTAAGTCATTTTTATCTTATTATGAGTTTACCCATTCCAGTGATTCATAACAAATGTAAAAGAAATAGCGAAGGCTTGAGGCCTGAGAAATGTAGTTTGAAATCCCTACTCTTGCCATTATTAACTGTGTGACTTTGGAAGTAACTTTACCTCCCTGAACTTTAGTTTTCTCATATATAAAATAAAGTTAATGATTCCTACTTTACAAGGGTGTTTTGAGCTTTCTTGTAGAATAACTAACACCATGCCAAGAAAAAAAGTACCTAATAAATGGTAATTAAAAACCATGAAATTCATTAAAAACATAAACTCAGAAGCACTGAAATAAAGAAGAATATATGAAAACTGTAAGGGTTAAGTTATTTATTAGACTTGAGTTTCAAAAGTAGTCATAATATATCAGGAAACCAAGTCAAAGGGAAACAGACCAGTGAACTAAACCTAAAACTTGCATTGCCCTCTTTATTACAAAGCAGGAAGCTCAGCAATTTCTAAGGAAAACCAACACTACTTTTCCTGAAACCATATTCTATGATAATCTTGCATGTGAGGTTTTATTTAGAGGCCTTAGAAAGGCATAGGGGCCATTCTCTTTATGCTAAATGCCATAATTAGCAATACAGAGTAAGCTCTTAATAAATACTATATGCCAGGCACTATGTTAAAGACTTTATGCATCCATTATTACATGTATTAGTCACAAAAGAATCATGAGTTAGTATTAGTACTTGCATTTTACATAAGAGAAATATGATGCTTAGAGAGGAAAGTATGGTGTGTAGGGTCACACGTCAGAGCAGAATTCCATCCTCATTCCATCTTACTGAGCTCTCCTCTCTCTCTATTTCTTTGCTCTACTGTCCATCCCACGGTTACTTAATCTAGTAAGCTAAGTTCTATCGATCTTTTAAAATCAAAGGGCATGGTTTTATTTTTATTGACTTTTATTCTTCATTGTCTAGGCCTATAGATTTTTCTAGTTCTATAGAGTCCATGAAAACTGTTTGTGTCAGTTGTTCTCATGTTTACTGTTTCAGCAGAATCAGAACCACTCTGGCCACTTTTCCTCTGTTCTTTCTCTCTTGTTTCATCCATATCCTATACTTAAATGCTGACAATTTTCCGAATGCCCATGCTAAGTTCTCTGTGCTTCTATTCTTATGTGCTATCCTGAGACATTAACCATGCCTCTCTGTTTATTTTCCTTGATATTTTAGTAGTCCTCACTTTCCACCTGGCTCGACTTTTTTTTTCTTTTCAACTGTCTATTGTATATTTAAAAGGCTTCCTAAACACTGCTTCTTCTGTTTATATTTTTTTGTTTAAAAAGCTTCAAAGATTCCTGATTGTTAATATGATAAAATTAAAATTCCTTAGCGTGGTGGTTGAGGCTCAAACAATTTCATTTCAAATATATTACTTTAAGCATTTATTATTTCTTTGTGGTGCTGTCATATCCTTCACACAATCAATGCCCCAGCCCAATTGATTTAGTTGCTTTTCTCAGACTAAATTAGTCTCCTACACATCCCCCTCACTGTTTTTGCCGATTGGAATAACTGAGGTTCTTCTCACATCCAACACTACCTAAAATCATACTGTAAAGGCCCAACTCAAATTCTAAACACTATTTTGTGTATAGGCTGACTGTGCAGCCACAGATACAGGTAAGAGGTCCTCTTACTGGGGCCATTTTTCAATGGGACCCCAAGTGGTTGAGCTTGCCCAAATCACACCCTGGTGAAGATAATAGCTCCAAATCAGTGAAACACAAACTGAAATCTGACGATAATTTTTGCACTTATGTAGTAAGAAATTTTGTAATGAAAATATAAAGTGAACTTAGGAAACAGATATTGGTTGGACTTTACGCTAAGATCATGGTTTTTGAAAGGATGTGAATAAACTGTGAGTTACTTGATACATAAAGACTCACAGTTTTATTGTCGTGGACAGAGCAGCCTCTAAAGAATTTAAAAACTTGTTTGGGACTGCAGTGAAATGTACTGATCTCTTTATCTGTATAATCTGCCCATTTCATATTCTTCCTTAGGCCTGTTCATCTCCTCTATCAGTTACAGAACTATTATTAGATGAACAAATGTGTACATGTTGCTGTCTGACTTTTCTAGACTATAAGCCCCATGAGGGTTGTGGAGTTTTCTAATGTATTCACCTAATATAGTGCCTGGTAAATCATGGGGACTTACATATTGATTGAATTATTGACACCACCCATAGTTGTTGAATAAAGACCTGCCACCCACAAAGGTTTCATTCATGCTTCTCAGTATTAGACATACATGTTCCACTTCATAATCTGTTTCTATCTTCCTACGTAATTGAAGGCAACTCTCTTCTCTTGCCAGGGACTCAGTTTCCACATTTGGGTCAATTAGGAAGGCTTTCAGCAATTATAACTCCTATGATAAAAGTAAATATGCCTTATGTTAAAACTCACATATTTTAGTCCTTCACTTTTCTTCAAATAGTACAATTCAGGCTTTCATGAGTGATTCTGGCAATTTTTGAACAAATGTCATCATTGAAGTGCAAGCTAATTGTCCACAACATGCTCCTCTAATAATGAAAACACTAACTACAACAGAGTGCAATGCCATTGCAATATTAAGTCATTCACTTGAAAAATGACTATGTTTTGAGGCCTGCAGAAGATAATTAAATTAATTTAGATTTATAGGATTGTGGCAATATTTTTTTATTATTTTCAATGAGCTTATTTTGTTTTGTTTTCATTCATATAAAATTTGGAGAGATAAATCTTTAATGACTCCCCATTGTCTAAAGAAAAAAGCATGGGCTTCTTATCCTGATACCAACCAATGCCAAAATTTGTTTGATAGTTTTAATAATTACCTTGAATGAATCATACTGGCACACAAGCATTGCCCCAGGGTGATAATCAGATATGGCTCCTAATTACTTAGAGCTATGATCACGAATTTTAAACTATTTAGAATTTTTGCAGTAAACCTGAGGTAAATAGTATTCATACTGTTTTTACAGATTAGAAAACAGACTCATATAGTAAGAACAATTTGAACAAGGTCATAGGAAGTGCCTGAGCTAGAATTCAGACTTAGCTGTGTCTGACTCCAAAACCTATACTTTCACTAAGGCAAAGGCATGTGACTCCAAAATTACATAATTCAAATAAAATTCAGAGTCTATACCTCATTAGCATAGGGGCCTATTTCAGTCTTTTGTAACCAAAATGTGGTGGCAGAGACTCACATCTTAGTTCACATGTAGAAACTGACTCCATAGCAATCATATCTCCAGAAGCTGCACAAGAAAGAATCTTCTAGTAGATTTAAAAGCTCAGTTTACTGTCATCATACTATGTTCTTCCTCTTGACTGGTGTTAATTTTGCCTACAGTAAAGAAAGATATAGCGAGGTTACATGTGAAAACCCTCATTACTACTCTAACAATTTACTGCCATCCCGTATGCACTGGTGAATCAACACAGAATACACTAGATAAATGTATATCATTTAGGAATTTAGCCATGCAAACCTAGGCCCTGAAGAAATGGGATAAACCCATTTAAGATTCAAGATAACTTGACTGAACTGGAGGATGTAACCAGTGGCCTTATGGGCCCCTATCCTCCAGGTACAATACTTGTATTTTATATAAGGATATTGCTGTTCTAGGTTCTTTTAAAATGAAGGTGTAACCCTCTATCTCCACAGTCCACCTTATCAAAGTGAATTCAATGATAGCAGAGTTAATTTTTTATGCAATAGAATGAGGGAAAAGGCCTTGAATATACCTGGGATGTGTATACTTTTAAATAATCTGTATAAAGTTTTTATAAAATGCTTAAACATACTTTCAATATTTACATGAATCATGGCATATATGTATTGAAAACCTTTAAGGGAAAGGGTCCACTGCTTTCATCAGATTCTCAATGGAATCTTTGGACTTCTCCCTCCAAAATGAAAACCACTGTTTTAAAATTAATATAGAACCGACACTTCCTTGATTTCTTGACTTTTATTCTTCTCTTATCAACTTCAATGAATGACAGGCAGGGTGGTGCCTCAAAAATATGTGGCTGTCAATCTGGATGAAGGGAGGTGTTAGTGGAGTCCTAGTAAGAAATATGCAATTCAAAATAGTTTTTCTGGTCAAGGAATCACAGAGAAATGTGTAGACAAGGAAGCGATAAAGTGTTTTGAGTATACACTTAGTGAGTTTTGTAGGACACCAGATGAAGAATTGATAAATCTTGACTTTGTCAGTATACTCTCACAAATAGCAGACTATCACCAGGGAAAGAAATACCCCCAAGAGGAATAAACTGTCTTTGAAGTTTTAAATCTCTTTCCTGCAGCACTGTAATCTCATCCAAATGTTTGAAGACCCCTACCCTATAGTGTGCTGTACATTTTATTAAACATAGCAAAATAGACTTCACTATTTGCAGAATATTAGACACTGAAGAGAAGAGGAAGAATAAGGACCTTTTCATCCTGCGGTTTTCCTTTGTTTTGGCAGCAACATTGGTAAAGCATATTCATGTGATAAATGGGGTACAATGGATGAGTGAGGATGCATGACTTCCTGTAATTGTATGAATGTACCACGAGAATAAAGTTAACTCCAGTCTAATCTTTAATAATAGCATGTATGCTCAAACTCCCATCACAAAGCAGTCTTATGTCTTATTGTGCCATTACTAGCTTACATTTCATTTTATACTATAATAAGTTTCATTTTAATCCTAGTCTGGGAAATGCATCTTCACATTTATAAATCTACTTACCATCTTATATCTCTAGCTCAGAAGTTGGTTTTGAAAATAGACACTATACCACTATACCACTGTATTCTCATAGATGGCACCGAGAATGGCCCAGAATATGAAATGCTCAATTCAAATACATTACCTTACTTTTATCTATGTGCTTACACATATAATTTATAAAATGTACCTGGTTTAATAAAAACTGTAGTAAATTCACTCATGACAATTTTACTGACCTCCCTGACCCATATGAAAGAAAACAGAATTTCACTAAAAAATCTTTCTTGTAAATTGGACCACAGCAAAAAGGTCAAAGCAAATAAACTAGTTATGAAATATTTGCAATAATTTTTATTTCTGATTATAATGTACTTCCATGATCACTGCAGATAATTTTTAAAATAGATATTTATACACACAGACATGCGTGCACATACACACACACCATACATGTGCATATGTCTATATGAGTAAAATAATCTATATAACTATAATGGTTGTATTAGTCCCTTTTCACATTGTTATAAATAACCTCCCTGAGACTGGCTACTTTATAAAGAAAAGAGGTTTAATTGACTCACATGGTTAGGGAGGCCTCAGCAAATTTACAATCATGGTGGAAGGCAAAGGGGAAGCAAGGACTTTCTTCAAAAGGCAGCAGGAGAGAGAAGAGTGAGGAGCAAAGGGGGAAGAGCCTCTTATAAAACCATTAGATTTCATGAGACTTAATCACTATCACAAGAACATTATAGGAAAAACTGCCCCCATGATCCAATCACCTTCCACCCAGTCCCTCCCTTGAAAAGTGGGGATTGCAATTCAAGATGAGATTTGGGTGGGGACCCAGAGCTAAACCATATCAAAGCTCTTTTAATATTTCGCTAGGTTTCATTCCCATTATCTCTCTACAACATATTACACACATACACAAAGAGACATGGATAGACACAGCTTACAAACATGTTTATTCATGAGCTTTGGCCCTACTCTTTTGAGCTGTGTCATCCCAATCAAATGATATAACCTCAATAAGCCTTAGATTCCTCATTTTATAAGTAAGAGAAATAGTTTTTCTCATCTCAAAAAAATTTAAATGAACGAATATACAGCATTTGGCACATTCCCTGGCACATAGCAAGTGCTTAGCAAATTTGTTAGTTATGGTTATTATCTTCCATTATTATTATTATTTCCCTTTACATATGTAAACCCCAAAAATCTGAGCTAGATCTATGTAAATTTAGAATGTTTATTCTGCCAAGATTGAGGATGTGCACCTGTGACACAGACTCAGCAGGTCTTGACGACATGTATCCAAGATGGTCGTGGCACAGCTTGGTTCTATACTTTTTAGAGAGACATAAGACATCAATGAATATATGTCAGATGTACATTATTTCCGTCTAGAAAAGTGGGACAACTCAAGCAGGGAGGGGGCTTCCAGGTCACAGGTTTCTGATTAGCCTTTCCAAAGGAGGCAACCAGATTTGCATTTATCTCAGAGAGCAGAGGGATGTCTCTGAACAGAATTGGAGGTAAGCTTGCCCTAAGCAATTTCCATCTTGAGTTTTCCTTTTAGCTTAATGACTTTGGGGGCCCAAGATTTATTTCCCTTTCACACATACAATACACTAATGGGATTTCATAGTGTAAATATCTTATTTCTTAAGAATCAAGAAATGCTGTACTCGTAAATGTACCATGATACTTTTTACCTGTCCCTACGATTAGGTCATTCAAATGGCTCCAAATTTTTTATACTTTGCTGAACATCTTTTCATAAACTCTTTTTGCTATATCTCTATTTACTTAGAACAGATTCCTGGAAGTGAAATTTTTGTGTTATAAATCTTGGCTACTATATTGGGTTTACTCTGACTTCTTATATGTAACATCGCCATCATTTCTTATGAAGAAACCCTTCTTGGGAGTGATCAACTTGTTCTCTTAGGCTGAAACTTAATAGACAAAGTTGGAAAATCCCAACAGGATGGTAAAGAACTGATCTTCCTCACCTAATTAATAGAGTCACCCTTCTACCCTATTATAACTAATTATTTTCCACTCTCTTTTCTTAAGTAAGTAATTCTTCATATGTATCAAATGTATTAACAATTCATTAACTGCATTTATACCCATGGCTCAGTATAAAAAGGTAGCTACTCTTAGAATAAATAATATTTTAACAAAAGGGAACCCTAGAAGCTAGTAATGACTTCTTGATCTTTAACCAGTGATTGTAGAAGTATGACATTTGCTGAAAATAAAACAAATGGGATGTATCAAACTTCTGGTCAATATGACTCTGTGAGTTTCTACATTCACAAATATGGTCCAATCATGTAAAAATGATAGAGCAAAACAAAATAAAATTAAATCAAAAAGACATGCCCAGGCTTGAAAATATGATAACTATCTCTATAGTCCACAAATAGAATAGAATCACAGCCACTGAGTAGAGTGGAGCTATAAACTTTCAGAGTTTTAAGTTCAAGAGCAGGCAATAGAAGGTAGTTGGCAGTTTGGAAGGATAAAGGGGAATACAAGTTTTCCATTTCAAATAAAGTGTTATCAAGAAAGCAGAAGAAAAGAAACAACAACAACAAAAATGAACAAACTTCAATAGAGCTATCCAGTCTTAGTAATTAAATATACTGAATGCTCAAACATGAGGAAATTCTAAATTTCCACAGTGTATTAATCTTTTCTCATGCTGCTAAAGAAAACATACTTGAGACTGGGTAATTTATATACAAAAAAGATTTCATTGACTCACAATTCCATATGGCTGGGGAGACCTCACAGTCAATGTGGAAGATAAATGAGGAGCAAAGTCACATCTTACATGATAGCAGGCAAAAGAGCTTGTGGACGGGAACTCCCATTTGTGAAACCATCAGATGCCATGAGACTTATTTGCCTCTATGAGAACAGTATTTGGGAAACTGCCCCCATGATTCAATTATGTCCACCTGGCACCACCCTTGACATGTGAGGATTATTATCATTCAAGGAGATATTTGAGTGGGGACACAGCTGAACCATATTACCTTGTTTTTACTACAGAGAATTTAAAAAAAGAGGAAAGACGGAGGGAGAGAATAAATGTCTGTCAACGATGGCAGTGATTACATTGAAAGATCAGCAAAGTGAGAGACACATGCTACCAAATATTAAGATACATAGTTAGAAATTGTTATTTTCATAGAAAATCGGCCAGTGGAATATAATTGGAAACCTAGAAAAAAAGAGAAATCAATATATTGGAACTTGATATATAAGAGTGAGCTCATCGCAAATCAGTAAAGATGGGCTGTTCAGTAGAATGTTTAAAGAATTTGTTATCCAAGTAAACTGCAAGAGTAAGAGATATTTCTTATCTCATACAAAAACTAGTTGTAGATAGATGAGAGGTTAAAATAATAGAAATAAGTTTTAAACTCAGTAGATAATAAACTTAGTAGATAGACAAGAGGTTAAAATAATAGAAATAAGTTTTTAAACTTAGTAGATAATAATGTACAACAATAGTAAATAATTTTGACACGGGAAATGGTATCTTAAAGAAGATACCAAAAAAAAAAACCACAGAAATAGATGAGACTATTGATAAATTCTTCTATATTAAATTAAACTTTCACATGAAGAAAGTATCATAAAACTAAAGTAAAGCAAGAGACTAGTAGAAGAAAGATATTTGTTGCATTTCTGTAAGTAAAGGATACATACGAAGCTATGTAAACAACTCTTTCAAATATATGAAGCAAGCAACTGAAAAAATAGTAAGTTTATGAACAGGCAGCACACAAAATGGAAAGTAGAGTTGATTCTCATAATTTAGAGTAGTTATGTTATATAAAGTCACTGAAAATAGTGAGTTAGCAAATACCAAGTCATTGCTCCAAGGGAAATGACAGAGTTAGCATCCTGCAAGCCTATGGTCACAATATTTCCATCAACTGATCAATACATATCATTGTTCGATATGTGTTTATGTTTAAAGTTATGTTTATGTTTATGAACCTTATTTAGTACATACTTATTTAGTACATTATGTATCTTTTTAGTATATAAAGTTTATATGTTTATGTACATTATCTAGTATATATTCCTCCCAAATAACTAATTATATGCAGGATTTCTTTATAATAAAACAGTAGTTGAGAAGGATTTCAGCTATTCCTGATACAGGTTAATTTAGCAATAAATTGCTGTGTACTATACATTTCTTTAAAAAATCAGGCATCATCTTGTAAATCCACAAATTTAGTCACGTTTTCAGTTTCATCACACAAGGGAAATGTTACTTCAACTGTTTTTGGACTGGCCTCTTATACAGATTAGTGAATTTTTTTTCTTTCTTATCTGGATGTCCCATATTGTTCTTTATTTTATTTTATTTTATTTTAAATTTTTATTGCATTATAGGTTTTGGGGTACATGTGCAGAACGTGCAAGATAGTTGCATAGGTACACACATGGCAGTGTGTTTTGCTGCCTTCCTCCCCTTCACCCACACTTGGTATTCATCCCCAGGCTATCCCCCCAAGCCCCCCCCCACTGTCCCTCCCCTATTTCCCCCAACAGTCCCCAGTGTATAGTAGACCGCCTCTCTGTGTGCATGTGTTCTCATTTTTCTCACCCACCTATGAGTGAGTATATGCAGTATTTCTTTTTCTGTTCTTGTGTCAGTTTGCTGAGAATGATGTTCTCCAGATTCATCCATGTCCTTACAAAGGACACAAACTCTTCATTTTTGATTGCTGCTTAATATTCCATGGTGTATATGTGCCACATTTTCCCAGTCCAGTCTATCATCGATGGGCATTTGGGTTGGTTCCAGGTCTTTGCTATTGTAAACAGTGCTGCAATGAACATTCGTGTGCATGTGTCCTTATAGTAGAACGATTTATAGTCTTTTGGATAGATACCCACAAATGGGATTGCTGGGTCAAATGGAATTTCTATTTCTAGGTCCCTGAGGAATCGCCACACTGTCTTCCACAATGGTTGAAGTAATTTACACTCCCACCAACAGTGTAAGAGTGTTCCTATTTCTCCACATCCTCTCCAGCATCTGCTGTCTCCAGATTTTTTAATGATCGCCATTCTAACTGGTGTGAGATGATATCTCAATGTGGTTTTGATTTGCATCTCTCTAATGACCAATGATGATGAGCACTTGTTCATATGTTTGTTGGCCTCATGTATGTCTGCTTTTGTAAAGTTTCTGTTCATATCCTTTGCCCATTTTTGAATGGGCTTGTTTGTTTTTCTTCTGTAAATCTGTTTGAGTTCTTTATAAATTCTGGATATCAGCCCTTTGTCAGATGTGTAAACTGCAAAGATTTTTTCCCATTCTGATGGTTGCCAATTCACGCTAGTGACTGTTTCTTTTGCCGTGCAGAAGCTGTGGAGTTTGATTAGGTCCCATTTGTCTATTTTGGCTTTTGTTGCCAATGCTTTTGGTGTTCTGTTCAAGAAGTCCTTGCCTACTCCTATGTCCTGAACGGTTTTGCCTAGATTTTCTTCTAGGGTTTTTATGGTGTCAGGTCTTATGTTTAAGTCTTTAATCCATCTGGAGTTAATTTTAGTGTAAGGTGTCAGAAAGGGGTCCAGTTTCTGCTTTCTGCACATGGCTAGCCAGTTTTCCCAACACCATTTATTAAATAGGGAATCCTTTCCCCATTGCCTGTTTTTGTCTGGTTTATCAAAGATAATATGGTTGTAGATATGTTGTGTTGCCTCCGATGCTTCTGTTCTGTTCCATTGGTCTATATCTCTGTTTTGGTACCAGTACCATGCTGTTTTGATTACTGTGGCCTTGTAGTATAGTTTGAAGTCTGGTAGTGTGATGCCTCCCGCTGTGTTCTTTTTGCTTAGAATTGACTTGGCTATGCGAGCTCTTTTTTGGTTCCATATGAAATTTATGGTGGTTTTTTCCAGTTCTGTGAAGAAATTCAATGGTAGTTTGATAAGGATAGCATTGAATGTGTAAATTACTTTGGGCAGTATAGCCATTTTCACAATATTGATTCTTCCTAACCACGAACATGGAATGTTTCTCCATCTGTTTGTGTCCTCTCTTATTTCGTTGAGCAGTTGTTTGTAGTTTTCCTTAAAGAGGTCCCTTACATTCCTAGTGAGTTGTATTCCTAGGTATTTTATTTTCTTTATAGCAATTGTGAATGGCAGTTCGTTCTTAATTTGGTTCTCTTTAAGTCTGTTATTGGTGTATAGGAATGCTTGTGATTTTTGAACATTGATTTTATATCCTGAGACTTTGCTGAAGTTGCTTATCATTTTCAGGAGCTTTTGGGCTGAGGTGATGGGGTCTTCTAGGTATACTATCATGTCGTCTGCAAATAGAGACAATTTGGCTTCCACCTTTCCTATTTGAATACCCTTTATTTCTTTTTCTTGCCTGATTGCTCTGGCTAGAACTTCCAGTACTATTTTGAATAGAAGTGGTGAGAGAGGGCATCCTTGTCTAGTGACGGATTTCAAAGGGAATGCTTCCAGTTTTTGCCCATTAAGTATTATATTCGCTGTTGGTTTGTCATAAATACCTTTTATTACTTTGAGATATGTTCCATCAATACCAAGTTTATTGAGGGTTTTTAGCATAAAGGGCTGTTGAATTTTGTCAAATGCCTTCTCTGCGTCAATTGAGATAATCATGTGGTTTTTGTTTTTGCTTCTGTTTTTGTGGTGAATTACATTTATAGACTTGCGTATGTTGAACCAACCTTGCATCCCCGGGATGAATCCTACTTGGTCATGATGGATAAGTTTTTTAATGTGCTGTTGCAATCGATTTGCCAGTATTTTATTGAAGATTTTTGCATCTATGTTCATCATGGATATTGGCCTGAAGTTTTCTTTTCTTGTTGAGTCTCTGCCAGGTTTTGGTATCAGGATGATGTTGGTCTCATAAAATGATTTGGGAAGGGTTCCCTCTTTTTGGATTATTTGGAATAGTTTCAGAAGGAGTGGTACCAGATCCTCTTTGTGTGTCTGGTAGAATTCAGCTGTGAACCTATCTGGACATGGCCTTTTTTTGTGTGGTAGGCTCTTAATTACTGCCTCAACTTCTGACCTTGTTATTGGTCTATTCATAGTTTCGGCTTCCTCCTGGTTTAGGCTTGGGAGGACACAGGCATCCAGGAATTTATCCATTTCTTCCTGATTTACTAGTTTGTGTGCATAGAGTTGTTTGTAGTATTCTGTGATGATGGTTTGAATTTCTGTGGAACCTGTGGTGATTTCCCCTTTATCGTTTTTTATTGCATCTATTTGGTTATTCTCTCTTTTCTTTTTTATTAGTCTGGCTAGTGGTCTGTCTATTTTGTTGATCTTTTCAAAAAAACAGCTCTTAGATTTATTGATCTTTTGAAGGGTGTTTCTTGTCTCTATCTCTTTCAGTTCTGCTCTGATCTTAGTTATTTCTTGTCTTCAGCTAGGTTTTGAGCTTTTTTGATCTTGCTCCTCTAGCTCTTTCAATTTTGACGATAGGGTGTCAATTTTGGATCTCTCCAATCTTCTTATGTGGGCACTTATTGCTATATATTTTCCTCTACAGACTGCTTTAAATGTGTCCCAGTGATTCTGGTACGTTGTGTCTTCATTTTCGTTGGTTTCAAAGAACTTCTTTATTTCTGCCTTCATTTCATTGTTTATCCAATCAACATTCAAGAGCCAGTTGTTCAGTTTCCATGAAGCTGTGCGGTTCTGAGTTAGTTTCTGAATTCTGAGTTCCAACTTGATTGCACTATGGTCTGAGAGACTGTTTGTTATGATTTCCGTTGTTTTGCATTTGCTGAGGAGTGCTTTACTTCCAACTATGTGGTCAATTTTGGAGTAGGTGTGATGAGGTGCTGAGAAGAATGTATATTCTGTGGATTTGGGGTGGAGAGTTCTGTAAATGTCTATCAGGTTTGCTTGTTTCAGGTCTGAGTTCAAGTCCTGGATATCCTTGTTAATTTTCTGTCTGGTTGATCTGTCTGCTATTGACAGTGGAGTGTTAAAGTCTCCCACTATTATTGTGAGGGAGTCTAAGTCTCTTTGTAAGTCATTAAGAACTTGCCTTATATATCTGGGTGCTCCTACATTGGGTCCATATATATTTAGAATCCTTAGCTCTTCTTGTTGTATCGATCCTTTTACCGTTATGTAATGACCTTCTTTGTCCCTTTTGATATTTGTTGCTTTAAAGTCTATTTCATCAGACATGAGAATTGCAACTCCTGCTTTTTTTTGCTCTCCATTTGCTTGGTAAATCTTCCTCCATCCTTTGATTTTGAGCCTTTGTGTATCTTTGCGTGTGAGGTGGGTTTCCTGGATACAGCACACTGATGGGTTTTGGTTTTTTATCCAATTTGCCAGTCTGTGTCTTTTGATTGGTGCATTTAGCCCATTTACATTCAGGGTTAATATTGTTATGTGTGAATTTGATACTGCCATTTTGATGCTAGCTGGCTGTTTTGCCCGTTGGTTCATGTACATTCTTCATTTTGTTGATGGTCTTTAGCATTTGGTATGCTTTTAGGATGGCTGGAACTGGTTGTTTCTTTCTATGTGTAGTGCCTCTTTCAGGAGCTCTTGTAAAGCAGGCCTAGTGGTGACAAAATCTCTGAGTACTTGCTTGTTCGTGAAGGATTTTATTTTTCCTTCACTTATGAATCTCAGGTTCGCTGGATATGAAATTCTGGGTTGAAAACTATTTTCTTTAAGGATGTTGAATATTGGCCCCCACTCTCTTCTGGCTTGTAGAGTCTCTGCCGAGAGATCTGCTGTGAGTCTGATGGGCTTCCCTTTGTGGGTGACCCAACCTTTCTCTCTGGCTGCCCTTAGTATTTTCTCCTTCATTTCAACCCTGGTGAATCTTACGATTATGTGCCTTGGGGTTGCTCTTCTTGCGGAGTATCTTCGTGGTGTTCTCTGTATTTCCTGGAGTTGAGTATTGACCTGTCTTGCTAGGTTGGGGAAATTTTCCTCGATAATATCCTGAAGAGTGTTTTCCAGCTTGGATTCATTCTCTTTGTCACATTCTGGTACACCTATCAAACGTAGGTTGGGTCTCTTCACATAGTCCCACATTTCTTGGAGATTTTGTTCATTCCTTTTTGTACTTTTTCCTTTAATCTTGGTTTCTCATTTTATTTCATTGAGTTGATCTTCAACTTCTGATATTCTTTCTTCTGCTTGGTCAATTCGGCTGTTGAAACTTGTGCATGCTTCGCGAAGTTCTCGTGTTGTGTTTTTCAGCTCCTTCAATTCATTCATATTCCTCTCTAAGTTGTCCATTCTTGTTATCAATTCCTCAAATCTTTTTTCAAATCTTTTTTCAAGGTTCTTAGTTTCTTTGCACTGGTTTAGTACATGTTCCTTTAGCTCACTGAAGTTTGTCATTATCCACTTTCTGAAGTCTGATTCCATCATTTCGTCACATTCATTCTCCGTCCAGGTTTGTTCTCTTGCTGGTCAGGAGTTTTGGTCCTTTTTTGGAGGTGAGGTGTTTTGGTTTTGGGTGCTTTCCTCCTTTTTGCGCTGGTTTCTTCCCATCTTTATGGATTTATCCGCCTGTCGTCTTAGTAGTTGCTGATTTTTCAATTGGGTCTCTGTGTGGATGCTGAGATTATTGATGATGAAGTATTTCTGTTACTTAGTTTTCACTCTAATGGTCTATCCCCTCTGCTGTTTGAGTGCTGAGGTCCACTCCAGGCCCTGCTTGTCTGGGGTATACCTGCAGCAGCTGCGGAACAGTGAGGGATGATACCAGTTTCTTCTTCTGCTGTCCTTGTTCCAGAATAATGCCAGCCAAATGTCAGTCTGATTAGTCCTTTTCTGGGGTGACTCCTTGGATATACAGGGGTCAGGGAGCTGCTTGAGGAGACAGTCTGTGCTTTATAGGAGCTCCAGTGCTGATCTGTGAGCTCCGTTGTTCATTCAGCATTGTTGGGAGGTTGTTTATGTCTGCTGCTATAGAACTCATAAAACACCGCCCTCTTTTTTTTCCCCCCTTAGATGCTCTGACTCAGGGAGTTGGGGCTTTCTTTATGAGTATCTGTTGCACTGTCCTGCCCCACTAGGCGGCAGTCTATTCACTATTTGCCTGCCGGGGCTCTGACCTGCTAGCGCGGGTCCGCCCTGTTGCTGCTGGGCTCCCTTCTGCTGTGGAGCGTGGAGTCTCTCTGTTATGGCAGGTTGCCTCGGCAACGGCAGGCCGCGTCAGTCCTGGGCGGTACTTCAGTGGGGGTGGACTGCGTCAGCAATGGTGGACGCCCCTCCCTCGCGGGGCTGCACCGTCCTAGATGCCGGCAGCAAAACACTCAGCCCCAAGCGCCTCCAGTCGCCGCCCTGCTTGTCCCCGTGAGCGTGGGTCCCGCCGAGCCCGATCACCCAGCTCCCTGCCTCAGAGTCCGTCCTCTCTCTCTCTCTCTTCCTCTCCCCAAGCTGAAAGGTCGACTCTCTCACTGGCGCCCCAGTAGCCTGCTGATAGGGCACTGGGATCCATGCGATCTCCCGTGCTGCTGCCCACTACCCCGGCTCAGATCACGCTTCCAAGGAAACTCCTGTTCTGGCTCATTGTCCAAGTCCCGTTCAATCAGATGAACATGCCAATCTGCCCTTCCAAATCTCAGATTGCCGGTTTAACAGGGCACCCAGACCAGTGAGTTCCGCGCCGGGTCCCACTGCGGTGCCGGCCAAAGAGGCGGCAGGAGCCAGCTGCATTAGCCGGCTGTGCTAGCGTCCCATGTCTCTCCCACACCTGGGACTTTCAACGCTCTGTGGGCATAAAAGGAACATCCGAGAATGCAGCTAGGACTCACCCTCTGCGCCTTCACTGAGAGCTGCAATCCTGAGTCGCCTCTACGATGCCATCTTGCCTCCTCTCTTCCCGATTTCCATATTGTTCTTTATTAACCTCAAACTCATCATCAAAGCACTATAATTCATGCCTTAACAAAGCTTATCTAATACACATATTTTCTCTGTGAGGCACATCATTGTCTTCCTGCACTTAGGAAAACTAGATCGTACTTCAGCACCACAGTTGGTGGCCATTTTAAACAGTGAAATAACCAGCAAAATCCACCAAACTGCAAAAGAAATGGAACTAGATAGATCCCCTCACAGAGACACACCGCATTCTCCTTTTGACATGACAGCTGAAACAAGCCAGTAGAGCATTGCTTTGTTGGACCTCAAGTGGAAACATATATATATCAAGCAAATCAAACTTTTTCCCACTCAGCATTTGTCTGAAAATAAATGCTAAACTATTGAAGTCATTAAAAGTATGTTCTCGCTAATAGGAAAACTGTCAAACTCAGAGACTTTAAGGAATGAGAAATAATTGTCCCTTTTAAAACAAACAACTGAATGATAATAAAAAATGCAAGATGGTACTGTTGAGACAGGGAAGCATTTGAATGGCCTAGGGATAGAATACATAGATAGCTTAAAGACATTTGTAAATATCCAGGTTTTAAAAATTAATTTTTATTTTACTAGCTTTTGGGGTATGAGTGGTTTTTTGTTACATGAATGCATTCTATAATGGTGAATTTGGAAATTTTTGTGCAGTAATCACCTGAGTAGTGTACATTATATTTAACTTGTACTTTATTTCACCCCTAGCCCCTCTCTCATCTTCCCCCTTCTGAGGCTCTAAAGTCCATTATATCACTCTATGTGCCTTTGTATACTCATAGCTTAGCTCCCACTTAAAAGTGAGAACATGTGATTCTTTGTTTTCCATCCCTGTATTACTTCACTTAGAATGGTGGCATACAGCTCCATCTAAGTTGCTGCAAAAGATATTATTTTGTTCATTTTTATGGCTGAATAGTATTCCATAGTGTACCATGGAATACTATTTTATTTGTCTATTCATTAGCTGATGGACACTTAGGTTGGTTCCACAGCTTTCTAATTGAGAATTTTGCTGCTATAAACATACATGCACAGGTGTCTTTTTCATATAATGACTTATTTTCCTTTGGGTAGATACCCAGTAGTGGGGTTCTGCAATCAAATGTGTGATGGTTAATACTGACTGTCAACTTGATCGATTGAAGGATACAAAATATTTATCCTGAGTGTGTTTGTGAGGGTGTTGCTAAAGGAGATTAACATTTGAGTCAGTGGTCTGGGAAAGGCAGACTCACACTTAATCTGGGTGGGCACAATTTAATCAGTTACCAGCATGATTAGAATATAAAGCAGGCAGTAAAATGTGAAAAGAGAGACTGACCTAGCCTCCTAGCCTACATCTTTCTACTATGATGAATGCTTACTGCCATTGAACACTGAACTCCAAATTCTTCAGTTTTGGAATTTGGACTGACTCTCCTTGCTCTTCAGCCTGCAGACAGCCCATTGTGGGACACTGTGATCCTGTGAGGTAATACTTAATAAACAAATATATATAAATATATATATATTTGTGTCCCTCTAGAGAATCCTGACTAATACAAATGATAAATCTACTTTTAGGTCTTTAAGGGAGCCCCATACTGTTTTCCATAGAAGTTGTACAAATTTGCATTCAAACAAGCAGTGTATAAGCATTCCTTTTTCCCCACATCCAAGCCCACATCTATCATTTTTTGAATTTTTTAATAAAGCCCATTCTTGTAAGAATAAGTTGATATCTCCTTGTGGTTTTAATTTGCATTTTCCCAATGATTAGTGATGTTGAGAATTTTTTTTTAATATGTTTGTTGGCCATTTGTATATCTTCTTTTGAGAAATGTCTATTCGTGTCTCTTACCCACCTTTGGATAGGATTATTTGTCTTGGTCTTGATGATTTTTTTGAGTTTCTTGTAGATTCTGGATTCTAGTCTTTTGTCAGACCTGTAGTTTGTAAATATTTTCTCTCATTCTGTGGGATGTGTGTTTACTCTGCTGATTATGTCTTTTGCTGTGCAGAAACATTTTAGTTTAATTAGGTCCCTTTTATTTATTTTTGTTTGATGTGCACATACATGCCACTTTGTTAAATAGGGAAGCTCTGAACTTTGTTAAATAGAGAAACTCTTTGTCTTGTTTTTGTATTTTTTTTTTTTGTCACAGTTGCTTTTGGGGTCTTAGTCATGAATTATATGTCTAGGGCAATGTTCAGAAGAGTTTATCCAAGGTTTTCTTCTAGAACGTTTATGATTTTTGGTCTTAGATTTAAGTCTGGTTAATCCAGTTCGCTTTTATATGAGGTGAGAGATGAGGCTCCACTTTCATTCTCCTACATGTGGCTTGCCAATTATCACAGCACCATTTGTTAAATAAGGTGCCCTTTCCCCACTTTAGGCTTTTGTGTGCTTTGTCAGAGATCATTTAGCTGTACGTTATTTCAGTAACTTCATTTTGGGTTCTCTATACTGTTCCATTGGTCTATGTGCCTATTTTTGTACCAATAACCATACTATTTCGGTGACTACGGCCTTACAAAATAGTTTGAAGTCAGGTAATGAGATGCCTCCAGATTTGTTCTTTTTGGTTAGTCTTGCCTTGGCAAAGCAATAACAAGTTAGCCAGAGTGGTGTAGGAAGTGGTCATAGCTATCACACATCCATTTTCTCCTTCCTGGGTGCAGCGTTATTCTACCAGGAGATGGTGTAATGCACTGTATTGGTTGGCCACCAGCCAGAAAATAGCACTTGCAAAGGAATACCAGCTTTGGTAGTAGCAGTGGGATTTTTACTTGTCTTACATTGCCCAGGGGTGGTACTCCAGTTTAAATGGGCAGGGTCAGGTAACTCCCAAGAGATTCTGTCCTGAGTGTTAAGCTATCAGGGTGAGTGAAGGGGCAAAGGCAGGTAGAGGCTGGTTCAGGCAGGCTTGCACTCTTGTCTTCACGCTCAGGGCAAGCAGCAGCCTCTGTGGGTGTTGAGGGATGGGAATGTGTCTCAGACCACTGAGTTATCATCTATAGGGAAGTGTTTCTGTCTCTGCTGAACAGAATTATTTGTGCAGAAAGTGGGGAGTAGCAGGTGGAGAGAACAAAAATTGTGGCATTATAGCAGCTCTCAATAGCAATTAACAAAATGTTAATATATTTTAGGTATTTATTGATAAATTGTATCTTAAATATAGTCAGCAATATTATCTTTCTATAGGCAACACTAAGAAGTCCAGTGCCTGAATTTAGGAGAGATAAATATGCTACTGTCCCTGTGAATAAATATCACATATAGATGTTAAAAATCCATCTCTGAACAACTTCTTCCAGTTTTATTCAACATAGTACTAGAAGTGCCAGCAACAGCAATTAAACAAAAATGGCACTGAAATGGAAAAGAAAGAAATTAAATTGTCTCTGTTGTAGGTATCATATTCTTATATATAGAAAGCCTTAAAGATTCCACTGAAAACTGTTAGAACTAGGAAATAAATTTATTAAAGTTTCAGGACAGAAAATCACAATACAAAATATGTCATGCTTCAATACACTAACAATGAACTATGAAAACTGTTACGAAAACAATTACATTTCAATAGCATGAAAACAATACAATATTTAGGATTAAATTTGATCAATGGTGTGAAAGATCTGTACCCTGAAATCTGTACAACATTAGTGAAAGGAACTGAAGATAACACAAGTAAATGGTAAGATACCCCATGCTCATGGGCTGGAAGATTTAATATTGTTAAAATATCGACACAACCCAAAAAGATCTACAGACTCAGTGCAATCACTACCAAAATTCCAATGATATTTTCCATAGAAATAGAAAAAAATTCCAAAAATTTATATGCAATCACAAGAATCCAAAATAGCTAAAGCAATCTTGAAGAAAGAAAAACTAAAATGGAACCATCACACTTCCTTATTTCAAACTATATTACAAAGCTTTAGTAACCAAAACAGTGTGGCACTGGCATAAAAACCAATGCATATATCAATGAAACAGAATATAAACACCAGAAATAAACCCATACATATATGGTCAACAAATCTTTGATAGGAATATCAAAAATACACAAGGGAGAAAGGATAGACTTTTCAATAAATTGTACTAGAAAATGAGACCTACCCAGTGAGAAGAATTAAATCAGACCCTTGTTCGAAACCATATGAAAATTAACTTAAATTTGATTAAAGACTTACATGTAACATCTGAAAACTTAAAAATCCTAGAAGAAAACATATGGGTAAAGTTCCTTTACATTGGTCTTGACAATAAATTTTTGGAAAAGATACCAAAAGCATAGAAAGCAAAGCAAAAGTAAACAAGTAGGGCTACATTAAGCTAAAATGATTCTACACAGAAAAGGGAAAAAAATTCAATGTAATGGAAAGGCAGCCCAAGAAATAAGAGAACATATTTTACTTCTCTACCTTATATACTTCTTACCTGCTCCTTAGACAGCAACCATTCTTTTTTATGACATGTTCTTCTATGCAGGATAGATAAAAGTAAAAGAAATGGCTTAAAAATATTAGATCTGTATATTACACAGTAAGAATTATCCATAACCTTACACATTATTATCTCTCCCTTTTCTTTCTATAATCTCTAAACTTTCACCTGATACTTATCCTAAGTCATGTGTTCTGTATGTGTATTACTAAAATTGAATATTTTCTCTGTGTTTCTCTTTGAAAGTAGCTAGATATAAATGATGAGACAAAACAAACACTGTAGAGCTATTTAAAATAGTTAAATGCATATCACCTAGCTCTACAAACTCCTAGTGAACTCATGTCATAGAGAGATTAAACTCACCCAGTGCCTTATCATTTTCCTTTGAGAAATTCCCACTTTGATTTCAAGCTAATATATCCCTTATGTTTTCCTATCTGAATGAAAATAAAGTATTTCCACAGCAAGAAGTTCAATGCATTTTTAATAATTGCACAATCATACCTATAAATCAAGAAATTTTAAATTCTGACCTTTGTGTGCATGTATATTGGGTTGGATTTATATGTTGTCCTTGAATAGCTCTCATTCTGAAACCTACTTGTCTATGTGCCTAATTTGAAACCAGACTTACTGTTCTCATGCTGCTAATAAAGACATACCAGAGACTGGGTAATTTATAAAGGAAAGAGGTTTAATGGACTCACAGTTCCACATGGTTGGGGAGTCCTCACAATTACAGTTGGAAGGCAAAGAAAAGGCAAAGGCATGTCTTACATAGCAGCAGACAAGAGAGCTTGTGGAGGGGAACTCCCCTTCATAAAGCTATCAGATCTCATGAGACTTAGTCACTACCACAAGAACAGTCTGGGAGAAACTGCCCCATGATTGAATTATCTCCACCTGGTCCCACCATTGACACAGGCAGATTATTACAATTCAAGGTGAGATTTGGGTGGGGACACAGCCAAACAATATCACTCACTATAAGAACAAAGAAAATTTCCATTAAATCTGAAGACTTTCCAGTTATACTGCACTGTTTTTTCCAGGTTTCCTGTTCCTAAAACAGTGGCCATGTAGAAAAATTTAAGAGAATGTATGAATGATTTTTGGGTAGCAGTTCCATTTTTCTCTCTCTGCATGATATAGGAAAGGGGAGCAAATATGCTAGAACTGGACAAATTTCTTGGCGCCTGACAATAAAACCTCTATATCAACACGTCAAAAGGCAGAATAAACTTTTATGCTACACCAAATCCCCACTACTAAGAGATCAGTTTCATTTCTGAAAGTCAACAAAGCACAATATCTGACTTCTTTTCTTATTTGTATAGAATGTTCATTTTTTCATTAACAAGACAATTCAACAGGTTACTCTTTAATATTGTCAATAACTTTAATGCAGTGCTGTACATTTTTAATAATTTCTACCTTAGGAAGATCAATTTAATTATACAAATACTGGTCCAATAACACCATAATTGGATAAATATGCAACTTGTACTCTAGTTTGTCTAATAAATAATCTGATTTCTCAAAAACTATAATGTTATTAAAATTTTCTTTGTGATAAGTATCTGTTTCTCTATTTCCATTGGCTGAAACACAATAAAATACTGAATTACGTCAATGATTCTCCATGATTTTCCATAATTTTTTTCAGTAATGACAGCCTAGTAAAATATCTCTCTAGGCTTCCACTCCCCACCACCTCCCTACCCTCCATCCATAATGAAGCTAATTTGAATAAGCCAAGTTTGCTTTGTTATATGAATTTTATTTGAGACAGAGTCGTGCTCTGTCACCCAGGCTGGAATACAGTGGTATAATCATGGCTCACTGCAGCCTCGACCTCACAGGCTTGAGTGATTTTCCTATCTTAGCATCTCAAATAGATGGGACTATAGCACATGCCACCACACCAGGCTTTTTAAAAAATTTTATTTTGTTTTTGTAGAGATGGTGTCTTACTGTGTTGCTCAGGTTGGTTTTAACTCCTGGGCTCAAACAATCCTCCCACCACAACTTCCCCAACTGTTGCTATTACAGACATGAGCTGCTGCACCAAGCATGACTGTTTTTAATTAATGAGTTGAAAATACACACATTTTCTGTTTTGTGTTACTTTGAGGAATACATCACTAGAGGCATAAGTGAATGACGATATAGGTAAGAAGGAACAATTGCAACAATATCAGGCATAATAGCTGGTTGAATTGATGTCATTGTTACTGGCTTAAGATAACCTATATGGTAAAATAAAATAAGAATCACTTCAACTTTACATTTAAAAATTTTTCTACTTTATTTTTACCTACAAAAAAATGCTTGGACTAGTGTGTTTCTATATTCTTACAGACCAGTCAATATTCCAGGCACTAACTAGGGAGTTAGTTATAAATAAAATATGTAATAATTGTACTTGTGAATCTTAAATTGCAGTGGAAGATATAGAAAGTGAAAGATATAAATTAGTAAATATATATAGTATATTAGATAATAAATAATCAGAAAAAAATGAAAAAATGGAATAAGAATGAGTAGTTGCATTTTAGTTAGGTTGGACACAAACATCCTTTCTGAAAAACTGAAGTTTGAGTAAAGACTTGAAAGAAGTGAGGTAAGGAGTCGTGCATACATCTAAGGGAGGAACATTTCAGGCAAAGGAAACAGTAAGCACAAAAATTGAGGCAAAATTACAGTAATCTTCAGGAATAACACGTAGGCAGTATGTCTGTGGCAAAGTGAATGAGAGGTAGAGTAGCAGTTAAAGTCGGTAAGAAAATGAGGGGGCAGAAAGTTAAGTTGGACATTGATGGACAGTGTATGGATTTGTATTATATTCTGAGTAAGAGCAGAAGCCATTACAAAGTTTTGAGCAGGGTGATGATGCAGGTTGCTATTTTGATAATAGACTGAAGGAAACTATGGAAAAAGTTTTTGAAACAAGTTAAGAGACTATATTGATAATCTAGGTGAGAAGAGATGGTTGCTTGGAACCAAGCCATAGGAGTAGAGGTAGTGAAAAGTGGTGGGATTACCCGATGACTATACTTCACTTGGGATGTGATCAACTTTTTTTTTTTTTTTTTTTTTTTAGTTAGAGTCTTGCTCTGTCGTGCAGGCTGGAGTGCAGTGGTACAATCTGTGCTCACGGCAACCTCCATCTCCGGGGTTCAAGACATTCCCTTGCCTCAGCCTCACGAGTAGCTATAACTACAGGCACGTGCCACCACGTCAGCTATTTTTTTTTTGTATTTTTAGTAGAGACGGGGTTTTACCACGTTAACCAGGATTGGTTCGATCTCCAGACCTCATGATCTGTCTGCCTCAGCCTGTCAAAGTGCTGGGATTACAGGTGTGACCCACTGCGCCCGGCTGAGATGTGATCAACTCAAAGTAAGAAACTGAGATTACCTAGTGAGTTTCATTTGAACAACTCTAGTAGTATTTACTAAATGTAATTCTGTTGGAGAGTACATCTATTTGTAAATTATGTATTAAGGAATATTCTTTCATCATGTGGGAAAGCTATCCCCCTTTATAGCATGACTTCAGAAGGGATGCACATAAAATACCGCTCACTACGGTAATATGAGTAAACCAGTTCCCTGTCCAGGATTTGACCAATGCTTTGTGATGAACCAATATATGGCACTATAATACAACAATAATACAACAACGATACAAAAACAATACAACAACAACAATAATAATGCACCATAAATCTGGGTAATTGTAGAAGCAGAAACTTTCTATAAATACTGAATATTTACTGGATGTTAAGTATCCTGTGTCTTACAAATAGTTATATTTGATTGGTACATTAATATCAGTAAATGCAATACTAGTATTGCATTAATGGGGTTTTTAACTTTCATAATCATTTTCACCATCTATTATATTCCTTTTCAGTTGGATACACACAACAGTTTAGAAGTTTAGAACTCATGTCTATTAGTCATGGTCCATATGGATGCCTAAGGATCATACATGATGTACCTCATTGTCACTGCACGTCATGTAATGCTAAATATTATCTGCCATCAAGGCAATGGTTTCTTCTTGGTCAGGGAGTCATTGGATGGGTTCTTTCTTCTTTTCTAACTCAAAGTGCTACAGAGTAGGCTATTGACAAAAGATAGACTTGGTATGAAAATATGCACTAGAGGAAGCAATGATCTATATGTTTTGAGGGTTATTTTTTATTAGGATAAAAAACACAAGTGATTTTTGGCCTGAAGGTAAATCACAGATGGACAGGGCTCAGATGGCACATGAGGATACAGAAGTGAATAACATTCCCTAGTGAGAACTGAGAGTGCATCTTGGCAAAAGATAATTTGTCTCCTATATAGTGGGGTCATTACACACAACCCTTGCCCATTCCTCCATCTGGTTTCTATGTCAAATAGCATTATTTCAGATCTTAGTGGTCTGATTCTCAATCAGTTCAAACACAGCAATTATCCCAAACATATACTAAAATATGCATGTCCACATTTCTATGTATACATAATTGTTTGAGAGTGAACAGGTGGGACAATGCTGATTTCAATGAAAAGAGTAAGTTATTGAAAAAGTAAAATCTTCATAATAACAATATTCCTCTAAGTACAAGGGTAAAAATAAATCTCACTCTTCAGAAGCCTTTACTAGTATCCCTGTTGTTTTATCTTGAACATTGAACTCTTGTCATTGAAAGAATCACCAGCCTTAGGGGAAAATGCCTGGATAAGAAAGAAAAATTAAGACGTGATTGAGTGCTAAGAAAAACAACGGCTGATGAATCACTTCTTAAAGAATAGTTTACTTCCTCAAAAAGAAATACAAAGCAGCTAGAGCTTAATAGTGGCATACTTTCTGTACTCTAGATTGTCTGATAGTTGATATATAATACAAGTAATAATACCAAGTTTATGTTACCATTATTCCTCCTGGATTATTTAAAAATGGAAAGTGATTAACTCAAAGCTATGTATTTGGTTGAATTGCTTTTAGTCTCTGCTTATCTTTGTGCTTTATTGTTGGATCAATTTCAAATTAGGCACAGATCCACTGAACTCTCCTTGGACATAGACTTCTTTCAAAGAGAAAAGTACTTCATTTATAGTTAGCTTTATAAGCTGATCAACCTGAAGGGGAAAATCAGCCCAGCAAGGCTTCATATGCTCTAATTCATCATTTATAAATTCTAGAGGCAGTCTAATAATTGCAAACTATTATTAAGGTGACAACTGGCTATGAAAGATGCTTTTTCAGAGGTGTCTTAGCGACTTAAGTAATTTACATTTGCCTCCTAAAACTAAGAGACTAAGTATATACTACAGAAAATTGGCCTATAGAATGCATAATTTCAAATATGCTGTGATTAACATGGACCAACAGTCATCAGCATTTGTTACCACTGGATGTAAAGCCTAGTGCTAAGTACTATGGGGAGATAGATGAAGTGGAAAATGTACTTCATCTTCTTCAAATGTTCGATCTTGTGGAGTTTTAGAATATGCATTCATGGAAAAAATGACATTGGGATTAGTATCAAAATAGATAATCATGATAGATAGTGTCCACAGTGAGAAGGGAAATGCTGATACATAGAGGTAGGGAATAGTCAAGGATGACACAGCTTTTATGAAAGGCTTTGGTAACTGTCTGAAATTAAATGCTAAGTGGAGGATAGAAGAGCCTCATCAATATTTTCGGGCTAATAGAAAGGAACAGCAGAAAGCTGTCCTGGCAATCCTTCAAATGAAAATATGCTCACTGATGACACGGTACTCCTCATATCTAATATGAACAGCTTGTGGAAGGTCAGAAGGAAAAAAGGATGATGGCAAATAATGCAGGGATGTAACCAGCTAGAGATCTTAATCAAAGAAACTCCACTTGGCTTTCTGTAAAAACAAATGGCAAAAAGTTGCATAAAGGAAAGAAAGACAATTTTTTTCTATAATAAATACTTTTTGTTCTATATTCCTTTAAAAAATAACAACTTTGCCAAGTAAGTAATCTAACATTAGCCTAAAAGCATTGAATTTTGTCATACAACAGTATATTATTAACAGCAGTTTTACTGAGAAATATGCTGATTTTGTGCTAACCAAATACCAATAATCACAAGCATAATGTTCTTCTAGAGTTGGTACTGCATTAAATTAGTGCATTTGGTCAGTCATTTTTCCTTGTTAGCATCATACTCTTGAATGTAGACAATTGATAATGAATGTAATTACAAACTATTCAAATAGACGAGCCTACAGGACTATTTCTAAGCATTCATATTTCAATAAATAGTGCTGAAGGGAACTACGGTAGAAATATTTTCTATTCTAACTATATTTGCATATTTGTGTCAGTTGCTTGATTCAAACAAATTAAACAATGGTTATCTAAAAAACCATATGGTGAACAAATAAAGCATACAAGACCAGTTAAACATCAAAAGCTTATCATTTGCATAGTTAGAAAGAAACACTGACAGAAAAACTACTTATTATTCAAGGAATATCCAACCAAATAGAAAGCACTATCTTTATATTTTAAATCTATAATGTATTGAAACAAATGATCATTGTTCAAGTATTTGTCAATGTTTTACTAACTTGGGGCATAGTATATAGAAAATGAGTGATGTTTCCAGGTGCAGTGGCTCATGCCTGTAATCCCAGCACTATGGGAGTCCAAGGTGGGTGGATCATGAGATCGGGAATTTGAGACCAGCCTGGCCAGCATGTTGAAACCCTATTTCTACTAAAAATACAAAAAATTAGCCAGGCATGGTGGCACGTGCCTGTAATCCCAGCTACTCAGGAGGCTGAGGCAGGAGAATTGCTTGACCCCAGGAAGCAGAGGTTGCAGTGAGCCGAGATTATGCCATTGCACTCCAGCCTGGGCAAGAGAGTGAGATTCCATCTCAAAAAAAAAAAGAAAAAAAAAAAGAAAAGAAAAGGAAAAGAAAAGAAAATGAGTGATGTGTGGAGCATGATTCAAACAACTGTCTAAACAAGCTTGTGAAAATTGTGTTTTCCATAAGTAAATCAATGACAGAATAACCTTGCAAGATTTTGTTGGGATTTCTGACGTAGACATTTTTAATAAGACTGTTCTTATCAACACATAAGGACATAATTATCACTAACTTAATTATTATCATAATATTTTATTTTAATTTCTTTGACCTAAAATAAATATATAAAACACATTAAAACTTTCTTTACTTTAGGGGAACAGGGTATTTTTTAACGACGTAACTGTTACATTTAGGTCATCTAGGACACATCCTTTCATTCAGGCACATAGATACCATGGTACACAGAGTAATGGCCTCCCAAAGATATCCATGTCCCAATCCCCATACCTTGGGAATATGTATGCTTATATGGTAAAAATGACTTGGCAGATGTGATTAACGTTAACAATCGTGAGATAAGCAGAGTATCTTGGATTATCCAGATGGGTCAAATGTAATCACAAGAATTCTAATTAGGTGAAGGCAGGAGGCTCAGAGTCAGAGTAGGAGATAGGGTGATGGAAGCAGAGACGCGTGTATATGTGAGAGAAAGAGAGAGGAGAGAGGGAGAGAAGACAAATGAGAAAGGAAAAAGGAAAAAGGAAAAGAGAGTGAGAGAGAATAATTTGAAGATGCTACTGGCTTTGAATGCAGAGGAAGGGGTCATGTGCCAAGGTATGTGGGTACCTTCTAGCATTTGGAAAAGAGAAGGAAATGGATTGTCCCCTAGATGCTACTGAAAGAACACAGCCCTGCTGATTCATTTGATATTTCTGATCCATTTGAGATAATAAATTTGTGTTATTTTAAGCCACTAAGTTTGCATCAATATGAACTAATATAGTAACCCTACTGGTGAACGTGCTATGCTTTCATTCAAACCTTTGTTGTGTCTTTAACTTATGCCGTTTTAATAGACATATCATCAGGGAGAGACTTGGTCATTTAAACAACACTTTGACTTTGGGGCTTCCGATACATCTATATGTCTTCTGGTCCTACTGAGATAGTCACTCATCATACTTATCAAATTATTCTTCTCAGTCTGTATTGCATGCAAAAAGATACTGGAAATAAAGTATCACACAAGTCATTCCAAATATTTGAAAATTTTGTTTTGCCCATGCCAGGTCATTTTATATAAACCTGGTTTAAGTTATGTTTGTCAAAATACATGTGTATGATCGGATTTGTAAATTAGAATCTCATATAGCTTTAGCAGTGTTATATTGGAGTTAATTATTTAAATTATGTTCTTCTCAATAACCAATGATAATTATGCAACTAATACTCAACATCTTCCACAGCCTTGAAAATGGAGTGGAATTCAATAAATATTGGTTACAAATAATCAATAAAATAATCCTAGAAATACAAATTGAATAATTTAAAAATTAAGTCACAACTGCTTTACATTTAGTTCATTATCAAAATGTGAGTAAAATTTAAATATTACATAAAATATTTAACATACATCATTTTATCACTAACTATAGCACTATATTCATTTCCAAAAATTTATTCCATCTTCCTAAATCCATATACGTTTTAATCTTTCAATGTACTACCTGTATAATGGCAGACTGCTTTTCTTGTGGGATTCAGTTTGGGAATTGAGTTCTTTTCTTGTAAGAATGATTAAGGTATAAGTCAGTCAGATATTATTATGGGAAGCCCTGTCCCTCAAAAAGAATTGAGTCAGTATGCTTCCTCATCACTAAGAGTGGTGAAGCCAAAGCTGGATATCAATGAGCCAACCATCTGAGAAAGAGACTTCTGAATTGGAAGGAATATTGAAATTAAAGATGGCATCTATGATCCCTTCCACCTTGAAGAGTCTATGATTCTACTCTAGAACTTAAGGATGGCCATACAAATAGACCACAGCATAGTCAGCTTCGATGATTCAGCTCTTTTCACTAGTCACCATGGCTGAACCATTTTGTCACCATCTTATCAGTATGTTCTTGTAGACAGCCTTGCAGGAGAAGTATTCTCATCATTCATGTATTAATATGTTCTCATACAGCTGATAAAGACATACCTGAGTCTGGGTAGTTTATAAAGGGAAGAGGTTTAAGGGACTCACAGTTCCACATGGCTGGGGAGACCTCACAGTCAAGGTGGAAGGCCAATAAGGAGCAATGTCATGTCTTACATAGAGGCAGGCAAGAGAGTCTGTGGAGGGGAACTCCCATTTATAAAACCAAGAGATCTTGTGAGACTTGTTTACTACCATGAGAACAATATAGGGGAAATTGCACCAACGATTCAATTATCTCCACCTGGCTCCACCCTTGATACATGGGGATAATTATAATTCAGGGTGAGATTTGGATGGGAACACAGCCAAACCATTTCATTCCAACCCCGACCCCTCTCAAATATCATCTCACATATCAAAACCAATTATGCATTCCCAACAGTCCCTCAAAGTCTTAACTCATCTCAGCATTAACTTAGAAGTCCACAGTCCAGAGTCTCCTCTGAGAAAAGGCAAGTCCCTTATGATTATGAGCCTATAAAATCAAAAACAAGGTAGTTACTTCCTAGATTCAATAGGGATTCAGGCATTAGGTAAATATATCCATTCCAAATGGGAAAAAATGGCCAAAACAAAGGAGCTATAGGCCCCCTGCAAGTCTGAGATTCAGTGGGCCAGTGAAATCTTAAAGCTTCAAAATGATCTCCTTTGACTCCATGTCTTATATTCAGGCCATACTGATTCAAGTGGTGGGTTCTCACCCTCTTGGACAGCTCCACCCCTGTGGCTTTGCAGGGTACAGCCTCCCTCTCAGCAGCTTTCATGGGCTGATGTTGACTGTCTGTAGCTTTTCTAGGTGCACGGTACAAGCTGTCAGTAGACTTACATACTGGGATGTGGAGGATCATGGCCGTCTTCTCACAGCTCCCCTAGGCAGTACTCCAGTGGGAACTCTGTGTGGGGGCTTCAACCCCTGATTTCCCTTCCACATTGCCCTAGCAGAGGTTTTCCACGAGGGCATTTCCCCTGAAGTAAACTTCTGCCTGGACATCCAGGTGTTGCCATACATCGTCTGACATCTAGGCAGAGGTTTCCAAACCTCAATTTTTGACTTCTGTGCACCCACAGGCTCAACACAATGTGGAAGCTGCCAAGGCTTGGGGCTTCTACCCTCTGAAGCAACAACCTAAGCTGTACCTTGGCCCCTTTCAGCCACAGCTGGAGCAGCTGGGATGCACGGCAGCAAGGCCAGAGGCTGATCACAGCAGAGTTGCCCTGCATCTGGCCCATAAAACCATTTTTTCTCTCTGAGGCCTCAGCACCTGTGATGGGAGGGACTGCCATGAAGGTCTCTGACATACCCTGGAGATATTTTCCCCATTTTCTTGGTGATTAACATTTGACTCCTTGTTACTTATGTAAATTTCTGCAGCCAGCTCGAACTTATCCCCAGAAAATGGGTTTTTGTTTTATATCACATAGTCAGGCTGCAAATTTTTCAAACTTTTATGTTCTGCTTCCTCTTGAACAGTTTGCTACTTAGAAATTTCTTCTGACAGATACCCCAAATCACCTCTCTTAAGTTTAATGTTCTACATATCTCTAGGTCAGGGGCAAAAAGCTGTCAGTCTGTTTGCTAAAGCACAACAAGATTCAGCTTTGCTCCAGTTTCCAACTAGTTTCTTATATCCATGTGAGACCATGTAGGCCTGGACTTTATTGTCCATATCGCTATCAGCATTTGGTGAAATCCATATTCAACAAGTGTCTAGGAAGTTCCAAATGTTCCCACATCTTCCTGTATTCATAGCCCTCTAAGTCACTAGGAAGTTTCAAATTTTCACACATTTTCCTGTCTTCTTTTGAGCTCTCCAAACTGTTTCAACCTCTGCCTGTTACTCAGTTCCAAAGTTGCTTCCACATATTCATGTATCTTTATAGCAGCATCCCACGCTACTAGCGCCAATTTACTGTGTTAGTCTGTTCTCACATGGCTAATAAAATCATACCTGAGACTGGGTAATTTATTAAGGAAATAGATTTAATGAACTCACAGTTCCACATGGGTGGGGAGGCCTCACAATCATGGAGGGAGGCAAATGAGGAGCAAAGTCACATCTAACATGGCAGCAGGCAAGAGAGCTTGTGCAAGGAAATTCCCATTTATAAAACCACCAGATCTCATGTGACTTATTCACTACCATGAAAACAGTACAGGAGAAATCACCCATGAGATTGAGTTATCTCCACCTGGCCCTACCCTTGACTTGTAGGGATTATTACAATTCAAGGTGAGATTTGAGTGAGGACACAGTTGAACCATATTAATTCATATAATCACCTTGAAAGGGATTCCCTTCAATTTGCTCTTCAACTTTTATAAGACAGTTTTAGAATTATGAAATTACATCAAGTGCCAACCACAGAATATTTTCTTGAGCAGAATAAAGAAAAGAAGTGATATTATTGTTTTACAATGATAGCTCAAATTCAGCATTTCAAAAAGGGATAGAATATGCAAATTGGGCTGTGATTCCCCTCTGGTCTGTTTCCCCACATGTATCTTCTTCAGAGAACATGTCATTTCATAGAAAACAGAACATTCCATAGTTACTGAATCAGAGTTAGTCAATGGATATTTTCCTGGGTCAAAATAATACAGTATATTTTTTGTTTTGCAATGGAAATTATTAGTATAAAATTACAACAAAGGGATATTCTGAATTCAAAGAAGAGATGAAATCACACAATCTATCCTTATTAGTGTTTAAGTCTAGAAGATAGTTTAGAAAAACGCAATGACCAAAAGTTGTCTGTGTCTGAATCCAAAGCAGTTTCTATAAGCCTTTGAATTTTACAATCTTTATGTCATTTATATTTTTAGCACACAGCTATCAAACATGTTTGAATAAATCAGTGACCAAAGATCTAAGTATTTCTCAATTAATTACATTGATACAGCAAGAACCTGTCTATTAAAACATGATGATTTCCCTCCCCTTCAAAGTTTTTCATGCTTCTGTTCATGAAAGGTTAAACTTCTCATTTAAAAGCAAGTCAAATTAAACTGAAAAGATAAGCATAACTAAAACCTCTTTAGGATTATTTGAGCACTCATCCATTAATAAGTGAACTCCCTTCTGACTCTGGCCATCTATGTGTGTGAAGAAGCTGCCTTTCAAATGTTTGGTTTATTCGAATATGTTAGTTATTTATAGTATATGATATGATATCATATATATCATACATATCATGTTATCATATACTATTTGTATACGTACGTATACATATACTATATGTATATGTATCATATGATATGTAAATATGCTAGTTATTTATAGTATATAAAAGTATTTATATACTATATATGATACATACGATATGATATAATACATATGATATATGTAATATATATGATATATATATGCTATCATATCATATTATATCATCAATTATCAGGGCAATGTTATTTTGTGTAGTATTATTTAGCCTTTCATTACTCACACAAACTTACATGTATAAGCCACCTGTTAATATTAAAATTACTTAGGTTTTTTTCTTTTTTAAAAAACATCAAGATCTCTACCGGGCGCGGTGGCTCATGCCTATAATCCCAGCACTTTGGGAGGCCGAGGCGGGTGGATCACGAGGTCAAGAGATCGAGACCATCCTGGTCAACAAGGTGAAACACAGCCTCTACTAAAAATACAAAAATTAGCTGGGCACGGTGCATGCGCCTGTAGTCCCAGCTACTCGAGAGGCTGAGGCAGGAGAATTGCTTAAACCCAGGAGATGGAGGTTGCGATCAGCCGAGATCGAGCCATTGCACTCCAACCTGGGTAACAAGAGCAAAACTCTGTCTCAAAAAAAAAAAGCAAGGTCTCACTCTCTCACCCAGGCTGGAGGGCAGTGGCAAAATCTCAGCTCACTGTAACCTCTGCCTCCCAGGTTCATGCAATTCTCCTGCCTCAGCCTCCACAGTAGCTGGGACTACAGGTGCACACCACTATGTCTGGCTAATTTTTGTATTTTTAGTAGAGACTGGGTTTCTCCATGTTGACCAGGCTGGTCTCAAACTCTTGGCCTCCCAAAGTGTTGGTACTACAGGCATGAGCCACTCTGCGGGGACTTAAATTTACTTAGCATTTTTAATGTAGGCCTTTTCTTTGCAAATTTAGCTCAAAAAGACACTTTGAGATCAAAAAGGAGCAAGAGATCTATTGAGTTCTGTATTTATTAGCTATATCCATAGCAGGCTGAGGAAGATCTGAGGACCCATGTTTTTTTCTGTCAGTGTTGTGTAATAGGTAGAGGTAGACGTTAGTAGGGTTGGCCACGTCTGATTGCATACAGTTATGGTTAGGCAAAAATACTGATTTTCTAATCTTCTATGCAGTAGAATTCTTTCTCTTTGTGATGGAGAGAGAAAGAGAGAGAGAGAGAGGAATATATTCTGAGTATATATGGCCTTATGTAATAAGGTACAGGATTGGAAATTGAGAATCAAGGGGGTTAAGTGATTTATGCAAAATTACAAAACTAACTAGACTTGAACCTATGACTTGCCAGTTCAAAATCTTATCTTCCATTCAAAACAACATGCCATTTAGGGCCAGTTGGATATTTTAGTAATTGAGTTTCTAAGTTCCATACAGTAAGCTTCACTTTTTGGTTTCTGAGTTTTTAGAAATGCATAGAGCCATGTAACTGCAACCACAATCATTATTGAGAACAATTTCATCACCCACCCACTCCAAATTCCCTCATGCTGCACCTTTGGAAGAAAATCTTTTCTACATCTTAATACTGTTAAAGTGGAAAAAAAAGAAAGGGAAGAAAGAAGGGCGGGGGATTCTTCTTTACTTCTCAGATGTCGAGTGGGCCTTTCCCTTGGTCCTTGAGCCACAATAGATGTCTATAGGAGTTTTCTGTCTGTGGATTTCTGCAACTTGGATCAAAGCTAGGAGCTCAAGGAGAAAAACAACAAAAATACAAGCAAAAAAGAAAAGCATCATAGTACCTGTCCTTCACACTTCAACTTCTCTCTCCAAACGCCCTATTATTCTTTAATTTTCAAAGTCCTCAGATAGTTGTTTTTCGTATGTAGTCCATATTTCTTATTAGTAATCAGAGGGAGAGAAAAGCTGTGGTTGGCTTTACACCGACTTGACCAGTATAAAAAATCCAGTTTGAATTTAAGAAGGAGACATGAGTACCTTGGTGGTATAAACTCCAAAGGGAAAATAGGATCTACAACCATTTGGACCGGAATAGCACAAGACGCTTTGTCGGTAATACTTAAGAAGCCAAACACAAATTAAGCCCTCAGCAATAACAGGAATATATACCTGAAGAGATTAATCTTTATACTGCAACTGAATTTTAACAAATATTACAACATCAAGTTTACTTTTGCAGTCTCTGGCCAGGAACGAAAGATATTTTGGATTTGTCATTTGTTCTGAGGTAGAAAGATTAATAAGTAAGACCAGGTATCTAGCATGTGTATGGAACATAGGATATCTTCATGGTGCCTAAGAACCCTCTTGTTTTATATTATTGGACTAAAAAATGTGGTCTACTTAATTATTTCTGCAGATTAACTATATCTGTGTATCCAGAGACCATTGTATTTAAAAGAAAACTGTGCTTTGGAGGATATGATTGCCCTCTAGCGGTAGTCACTCAAACTACAGAGCAGAATTACCAGGGTATCCAGAAGGCTCTGAGGAACAACTTGGCAAAATCATCTACATACAGTAAACATCAAGTATCTGATTCATATTCATTCTAATGACACATAATTATATTAAATATTTGATCTTTTTTCTAAATTGTTCGTAACAAATTTTATTTAACACAATATATCAAAACAGTGACATTTTTAACCTTTAGTTTATATCATAAGATATAAGATATTTTATATTATTTTAAAGACATTTTACATATTTGTGAGATATTTTGCATTATTTTTCATGCTACACCTTAAAAATCCAGTATTTATGTCAGAACACATCTTAATTGTGAGTAACCACGTATTGAGTGCTTAACACTTACATGTGGCTAGCTGATATATTGGACAGAATGGCTTTAGTCAGCTACAGTTATTAATTATTCAAAGTTTCCTTGCATATAGACATTACACCAAAATCTTTTATTAGATTGTGAAAACCTTCCAGTTGGTTTTCTGTTATTTTAGGTTGGCAATATAGAATTATAAATTATAACAATTTTCACTTCTACTTAAATATATAACAATTTATTGTGTTTTTCTAATCTGTTGCATTTGATAGAACCTACAGAAAATATTTTTAATTTTTTTCACTGTGTTAATAACAAATAACATGAAATCTACCCTTTAACCAAAGTTTTGAGTGTGCAATACAGAATTGTTAAACTATAGGCACAGTGTTTCATGGCAGAACTCTGAAACATGTTCATCTTGTATAACTGAAACTTATGTCCATTGAACAGACAGGTGCTGGCAACAACCATTTTACTCTCTGTTTCTATGAGTTTCGCTATTTTAGATACCTCATTTAAGTGGAATCATTCAATATTGTCCTTCTGAGACTGGCTTATTTCACATAACATAATGTCTTCAAGGTTCATCCATGTTGCCACATATAGGAGTATTTCTTTCTCCACAAAATGTAAATACTATTAAATTGTGCATAGCACACGTGTTTATCCATTCACTTATTGATGGATTGTAGGTTATTTCCATATTTTCATTATTGTGAATAATGCTTCAATGACCATGGGAGTATAGTTATCTCCCTGACATACTGATTTCAAATCTTTTGAGTAAATATCCACAAGAAGTATAGTAGTTATATTTTAAACTTTTAGAAATGAACCTTTATAATGTTTTCCATAGTGGCTGTACCATTTTACATTCCCACCAACAGTGTACAAGTACCCCATTTCACTATGCCCTCTCCAAAATTAATCTTTTTTTCATTCTAGTAATTCTAACATTTATGAAGTGATATTTCATTGTGGTTTTGACTTGCATTTCTCTGATAATTAGAGACATTAAGCTTTTTTATTTTTGAGATGGAGTTTCTTCTCTTGTCACTCTTGCTGAGGCTGGAGTGCAGTGGTGTGATCTCAGCTCACTGCAACCTTTGCCTCCCAGGTTCAAGTGATTCTTCTGCCTCAGTCTCCCAAGCAGCTGGGATCTCAGGCAGGTGCCACCACACCCAGCTAATTTTGTATTTTTAGTAGAGACAGGGTTTCACCATGTTGACCAGGCTGGTCTCGAACTGCTGATCTCAGGTGATCGAACAGCCTCAGCCTCCCAAAGTGCTGAAATTACAGGCATAAGCCACCACACCAGACCATGCATCTTTTAATATACTTGTCTATTTGTATGTCTTTTTCATAAAATTGTTTATTCAAATACTTTACCCATTTTTACTTGTTTTTTTCTTTTTTTGCTATTGAATTTTAGGAGTTCCTTATATATTTGGAATATTCACCCCTTATTAGCTATAATTTGCAAATATTTTCTTTCATTCTGTATATTGTTCACATCACCAACGATTGTTTCCTTTGCTGCGCAGAAACTTTTTATTTTAATGTATTCCCACTTGTCTATTTATACATTTGGTACCTCTGCTTTTGATGTCATGTCAGACCAATGGCACAAAGATTTCCCCTTTGTTTTCTTCCAGGAGTTTAATAGTTTGTGGTTCTATGCTTAAGTTTTTAATCCCTTTTGAGTTTATTTTTATGTACAATAAGCTGTTACAATCTGGTAGCTGTTTTTGGCATATAACATCTAATTTTCTCAGCACAATTTGTTTGCGAATCAATCCTTTTCCCATTGTGTATCCTTGGCATCCTTGTCAAAGATCTGGATTATATAGGTGTGGTTTTATTTCTAGGCTCCTTATTATATTCTATTGGCCTATATATCTGTTTTTATGCCAGCATCATAGTGTTTTAAAGAGACTAAGGCTTCCAATTCAGGATCACGGGATAGCTTTCATTTATTTGTGTCTTCTTTAATTACTTTAACCAACGTTTTATAGTTTTAAGTGTATGAGTCTTTCACCTCCTTGGCTAAGTTTACTGCTAAGTATTTTGTTACTTTTGATGCTATTTTCTGTGAGATTTTCTTAATTTCTTTATTGAATAGTTCATTGTTAATGTTTAGAAAAACAACTGATTTCTGCAGTTGATTTTGTATCCCGCAAAGTTACCGAATTCTTTAACAGTTTATTTGGCATCTTCAGAGCTTTTCTACATATAGGAATGTCATGTCATCTACCAACAAAAATAATTAAGCTTCTTTCCAATTTGAATGCCTTTTATTTCTTTTTTCTCCCTTAATTATTATTATTATTATTATTATTATTATTTTTTTGACCTCTGTAAGCCACTTTATTTTAAAAATTAAGGTCCAGTGTAAGAGAGGTGTCAGCCAAAGGGCACTCCCTTAATTATTTTGGCCAGGACTCCCAATACTGTATTAAATAAAAATGGCAAGTGTGGGCATCATGCTTTAGTGCCTGACCTTAGAGGAAAAGCTTTCAGCTTTTCACCGTAGAAAATGATGTACCTGTGAGCTTGTCATATATTTGTTTCATTATGTCAAGTTAAATTCTTTTTAAATCTAGTTTCTTGATGATTTTTATTATGAAATGCTGATGAATTTTGTCAAATGATTTTACTGCATCTATTGAGATGATCATATGATTTTCATCCTTCATTTTGTTAATACGGTGTATCACATTATTTGATTTGTGTGTTTTGAGAAGTCTTGCATCCCAAAAAGAAATTCCACTTGATCATGATGTATGGTCCCTTTAATGTGCTTTTAATTTCAGTTTACTAGTATTTAGTTGAAGATTTGGCATCTATGTTGACCAGGGGTCTTGGGCTGTAATTTTTACTTCTGTAGTGTCATTTGGTTGCTTTGGTATCATGGTAATGTTGACCTTAAGAAATAAGTTTGAAAACTATCTCCTTTCACTTTTTGGAAGAGTTTGAGAAGAATTAATGTCAATTATGCTTCAAATATATGGTGGAATTTGCCAGTGAAGCCATCCTGTCGTGGGCTTTTATAGTAGAAAGGTATTTTATTAATAGATTGCTCATTACTCATTTTTGATAGCGCAGATACTATATTTCTTCATGACACAGTCTTGGCAGGTGGTCTGTTTCTAGGAATTTACCCATTTCTCCTCAGTTATCCAATTTTTGGCATATCATGATTGATAGTAGTATCTTTTCATCATTTATCTTTCAGTGGTATCATTTGTAATGTCTTGTATCTAATTTTTTATTTTATTTATTTGTATCTTCTCTTTTTTAGTTAATCTAGCTCAGGTTCGTCAATTTTCTTTTTTTCTATTTTCCTAATCTTTTTAAAATATCAACTGTTATTTTAATTTTTATATTCTTTTTATATTCTCTGTTTCATTTATTTCTGCTTTAATAATTATTATATTTTTTCATTCTGACAACTTTAGGCTTAATTTCTTCTTCTTTTTTAAGTTTCTTGAGATGTAAAGTTAAGATGTTCAACTGAAATTCTTCCTTTGTAGTGCAGGCCTTCATTGCTGCAAAATCCCTTCTTAGTAATGCTTTTGCTTCATCCCATATGATTTGATACATTGTAAATCTATTTTCATTTATCTTAAAATATTTTTCAATTTCCTTTTTAATTTCCTCCTTGACTGATTGGTTGTGCAAAAGTATGTTTTAGTCTCCACAAATTTTGGAATTTTCCAGTTTTCTTCTGTAAATGATTTCTACAATCATTCTATTGTGATCAGAAAAGATACTTTGTATGATTTTCATCTTCTTAAATTTGTTAAGACTTGTTTTTTGACCTAACATGTCAATCTAGTAGATTGTTTTGTATCTGTCTCTTAGTTCTATTTGATCTGTGGTGTTCAAGTACCCTGATTTATTTACTTTCTGTATGGATGTTCTACTCATTATTGAAAGTGGAGTATTGGAGTCTCTTACCACTGTTGCATTTCTGTATATTCTTCCCTTTAGTCTTACCAATATTTGCTGCATTTATTTTTATGTCTTCTGAAGTTGGCTGCATATATACTTATTATGGCTTCCTCTTAAATTTATACTTTTATTATTATATGCATTATTTCCTCTTTTAAGTGTATTCTTATGTGTAATTATATGCATTCTTATATATAATATACATTCTTTATTATGATAGTTTCCTTTTTCTTTATTTTTATTTTTATTTTTTTGAAAGAGAGTCTACTCTGTCTGTCACCAAGGCTGGAGTGCAGTGGTGTGACCACTGCAATCTCCACCTTCCGGGTTCAAGTGATTCTCCTCCCTCAGCCTCCTGAGTAGCAAGGATTACAGGTACGTTGCCACCACACCTGGCTAACATTTTTGTATTTTTAGTAGAGATGGGGTTTCACAATGTTAGCTAGGATGGTCTTGATCTCTTGACTTCATGATCTGCCTGCCTCGACCTCCCAAAGTGCTGAGATTACAGGCATGAGCCATCGAGCCTGGCCCGTTTATTATGATAGTTTTTGACTCGAAGTGTATTTTTTCAGATATAAATATAGCCAGCCTTACTCTTTTTAATTACCATTTGCATGGGATACCTTTTCCCATCCATTCATATTCAGTCTATTTATGTCCTTAAATCCAAAGTGACTTTAATAGACAGTATATATTTGGATTAAAAAAATCAATTTAGGAGCCCAAAGTGGCTCCGGCCGGATGTCGTGGCGCTTGCGAAGGCGAGGCCAAGAGTTCGAGGCCAAGAGTTCAAAGCCAACCAACCTCAGCAACCTTACAAGCTCTCATTGATTGGCAAAAAAAAAAAAAAAAAAAAAAAAAAAATCAATTTAGTACCTCTATGTCTTTGGGTAGAGAATGTAATGTATTTACATTTAAAGAAGTTATTGATCAGAAAAGAATGAATTTCACTTTGTTAATGGATTTCTGCCTGTCTTGTAGTCCTCTTTTATTATATTGCATTGTGATTCATTGATTTTTGTAGTGATATGGTTTGATTCCTTTCTGGGATTTTATTTATTTATTTTTTTGTGTGTATCTACTGTAGATATTTTCTTTGTGATTAACATCAATGAGGCTCACACAAAACATCTTATAGTTATAAAAGTCTATTTTAATCTGATAACAATTTAAATTCAATCACATACAAATAAAACCTCTGTACTCTTATTCATCCCAACCCTTTACATTATTGATTTCATAATTTGCATCATTTTATATTTTATATACATAAACATGTTTGTAGTTATACATAGTTTTACTCTCATCTTCTAAATTTTGAGTTAAAAATAATTTACACTCTACAATTACTGTATTACAGTATTACAGGTTTATCTGTATATTTACATATACTGACGAGTTTTATACTGTCGTATGCTTTTGTGCTGCTGTTTCAGCATTCCTTTATTTCAACTTGAAGAAATCTCTTTAGCATTTCCTGTAAGGAAAATTTCATGCTCATGTGCTAGCTCATGTCTTGTTTGTCTGGCAAAGTCTTTATCTCTCCATTTTTAAAGGACATTTCTGTCAGTCATAACATCCTTGGTTGGCAGGTTTGAATATATCACAACACTTGCCCTTGGCCTGGAAGCTTCCTGTAGGAAAAGCATTAATATTTTTATGAGGCACTACTACATGACAAGTTGCTTTTCTCTTATTGCTTTCAACATTATCTCTTTTTCTTTGAAATTTGACAACTCAATTATAATACATTTTGGTGTAGAATTATTTGGATTCATCATACTTCAATGTATATGGCTTCATAAATCTGAATTTTCATTTACCTCCCTAAATTTGTAAACATTTTGGTTATTATTTATTTAATAATCATTCTTCTCTTTCTTCTTTTACTGAGATTTCCATAATACATCTACTGGTTGGTTTGAGGGTGTCCTATAAGTCCAGTATGGTTTCTTCACTCTTTCAAAGTCTTTTGTTCCTTTTTACTTCTCAGACTGAATAATTTCCAATAACCTGTTTTTAAGCTCACTGCTTTTTCTTCTGCAAGATCAAAATCTGCTGTCGAAGCCATCTAGTGAATTTCATAGTTCATGTTTTTATTCTTCAGCTTCAAAATTTCTATTTTTAATAGTTTCTCTTTCTCAATATTCTACTTTTGTTCATATGTCATCTTTCTTATTTACTTTAGTTGTATCTGTCTTTATTTGTATCTTCTGGAGTGTTTTCAGATGATTAGTTTAAATTGCTTGCCAGGTAATTCATAGTTCTCCATCATTTTGTGGTTGGTTACACAGGATTTTAAAAAATTAACAGATTGGGCCAGGCACGGTGGCTCAAGCCTGTAATCCCAGCATTTTGGGAGGCCGAGGTGGGTGGATCATGGGGTCAAGATGTCGAGACCATCCCGGTCAACATGGTGAAACCCCATCTCTACTAAAGATGCAAAAAATTACCTGGGCATGGTGGCGCATGCCTGTAATCCCAGCTACTCAGGAGGCTGAGGCAGGAGAATTGCCTGAACCCAGGAGGCAGAGGTTTTGGTGAGCCGAGATCGTGCCATTGCACTCCAGCCTAGGTAACAAGAGCGAAACTCCGTCTCAAAAAAAAAAAAAAAAAATTGACAGATTGGTTCATGTTTTCCTAACTATGTTTCTTTTTCTTTTCTTTTCTTTTCTTTCTTTCTTTCTTTTTTTATTTTTTTGACATGGAGTCTCGCTGTCACCCATGCTGGAGTGCGGTGGCACAATTTCAGCTCACTGCAACCTCTGCCTTCTGGGCTCAAGAGAGTCTCTTGCCTCAGCCTCCCAAGTAGCTGGCACTACAGGCGTGTGACACCACACCCAGCTATTTTTTTATATTTTTAGTAGAGATGGGGTTTCACCGTGTTAGCCAGGATGGTCTCTATCTCCTAACCTCGTTATCCACCTGCCTTAGCCACCCAAAGTGCTGGGATTACAGGCACAAGCCACTGTGCCCCGCCGCCTAATTATGTTTCTTGTAGCTTTGTGTTGGTATCTGCATATTTGAAGAAAGAGTCACATCTCCCCATGCTTATGAACTGGCTTTGACAGAGAAAGGCCTTCACAAATTGGCTTGGCTAGATATTCTGGCAGTTTCTCAAACCTTTTCTACAGATGTGTCTTCTTTGCCCTTCTGTGTGTAGATTCCTACTTAAAGGGATATATGGGTTGCTTTTCTTTCAGAAGCCTGAAATCTTTTGGGCTTTTTGCTGTCTTACTGCTATACAATAGGTTGAGATACTGGAGGCATACTCCACTTCTCCTTTTTCTTTCTGGGAGAGTTGCCACAGGTTCTGTACCTTGTCTCAATCTTGCAGAGCTGTACCAGCTTCAGCAAGCTGTCTGCCACTCTTATTTGTTCTTAGGATGTCCCAAGACATATAAACTATGCCAGCTCTGCCAGTTTTCTTCTGGATGAGGAAAGACAGAAAAAGACAGAAACTGGTTATTCAGGCAGTTCACCAAAAATCTGGAAACATTAGACATAATCTCATTCCACCTAAGAAATAATTTGTAAGCCAAGGTGTTCGCTCATGGCACTGAGCTGTGCATTTTTGAGGTACTTACTAAGGTTGGTACAGTGAAGTTGCTCTTGTTACCCACTTCAATATTCGCCTGGAGATGTTATGAGAGAAAGACACCAGAAAATGTTGCAGACCTTGCTTCATCAGCAACTAAGAGCAGGATACAATTTAAATTTAGGCACATATGAAGTCAGCCATTCTGTGGCAACTCGGCAGTGTGGCCATATAGACATTTTAGTCTTCAGAAAGATATCGGAGCACCTGCTCTTGAGTGGGATAGGGACCTCCACAGCCAAAACCGTGGAAAGCATCTCAGCAGTAGGTAGTGGAGTTGTGTTCTCCCAACCCCCACCAAGTCTGGGATGGGAAGAGAGCCACTACAGCTGCAGTTTCCCTTGGGTGGTGAGACTTTCAGCTAGAGCCAGCTTGGTTACCTGGAACTGATCTGCATATGCCATTGCTGGGTGCCCCACCCTACTCTCCTGAGTTTTTGGTACAGCAGCGCCCTCTCTGCTCCACCCCTAGACAGAAATTCAGGCCTTTGGAGCATTTGTTCACCAGGTTCAAGAGCCTGAACTGTCTTGTCCTTCATTGGCATAGATCATGGTGCAACAGGACACTCTCTGCTTCACACCCAGACAGATCTTCAGGCATTTGGAGCAACTCCTCAACTGGATCAGCAGCTTGACTCACCCCGTATTTCCTGTGCAAAGATCCTGATGGAAGGAAACCATTGCCACTGTAAGCCCAGGCAGATATCTAGGCATCTGGAAGCCCCATTCCCTTGAATTAGGAGTTTAGGCCGCTCCCGATCTCATGCAAGAGTGCATAGGACTGAGGAGGTTTCCAGCTCCACACCTAGACACACCTCTGGGTGCTTGGCAGCCACCCACTGGATTGTCCCATGGCACTGACGCTCATGCCTGCCTCTGGGAGACCTGTTGGAAGACCTGCCCAGTTCAGTCCCAACCATCATGGCCTCTGCCCCAAGGGGCTGAGCAGGGAGCTGAGTCTATTATACATTCCACAAATCAGCCCATTGCCTGAGGCAACAGAGAGCTCAGCCAGTAAATAAGGACCAAGTTTATGTCTAGCCACGTTGGCCGCAGCCAACTCTCATTTGTAAGTGCCATCTACTGGCTTAAGGGGAAAACTGCACATCCCGATGTAAAACCTGCTGAAAGAAGTGCATGGGGCTCAGAAGCAAAGTCAAAAGACCCTACCCAGCATTCTTTACAGTTACACCCGATAGAGGGGGTGCAGGGGTAAACGGAAATAAAAATCTCAAAGGTAACTAGAGAAAAAGTTCATATTACATACAAAGGGAAGGTTGTCAGGTTAACAGCACACTTATCAGAAATCTTGCAAGTATGGATAGATTGGTGGCTTACTTTTAGCATACTTAGAGAAAAGAGATTCCAATCAATATTTTATATCCCACCAAAGAAGTCTTCATAAGTGAAAGAGAAATAAAACATAGTTTCCAGAGAAGCAAGTGCAAAGGGAATCATGTGGAGAAAGAAAGAAAAAAAATTGAAAAACCTTACCTATACAAGAATAGCTACAAAAATTAGAAATGTCAGCAGCATCTCCAGATTATGAGGAACCAGCACAAGAATTCTGGCACTGTGAATAATCTGAAATGTAGTGACACCACCAAAAGATCACACTAGCTTTTCAGCAATTGTCCTCAGCCAAAATGGAAACTCTGAAATGACAGGTAAAGAATTCAAAGCATATATTGCAAGGTAGATCAATAAGATCAAAGGCAAGTTTGTCAATTGACACAAAGAGAAATCTAAAGCAATTTAGGAAATGAAGGAAGAAAAACATCATAAAAGCAAATCGATTCGTTTCGGGAATTGAAAATTTACTTCAGGAATTTCAAAATACAATTGAAGTCTTTATCAATCGATTGGGCCAAGCTGCCAAAAAAAAAATTAAGAGCTTGAAGATCAGTCTTTCAAATCAGCCCAGTCAGACAACAATAAAGAGAAAAAATTAAAAATAAGCAATTTTTTCAAGAAATATGGGATTATGTAAAACAACCAAGCCTATGAATTACTAGCAACCCTGAGGGAGACAGGGAAAATGTAAACAACTTGGAAAAATATTTGAGGAAATAATTTAAGAAAAATTTTCTAATCTTGTTAGAGAGGTAGACATTTAGATATAAGAAATTCAGACAACACCTACAAGATACTGCACAAAATGAACATCACTAAGGTATATACTCACCAAAATGTTCAAGATCAACCCTAAAGAAAAAAACTCTAACATGCAACTATAGAGAAAGGTCAGATTACACAAAAAGGGCATCTCGTCAGGTTAAATTTAGATTTCCCAACAGAAATCTTACAAGCCAGGAGTGACTGGGGACATATTTTTCAGCATTCTTAAAGAAAAGAAATTGCAATCACTAACATTATACCTTGCCAAACTAAGTTTCATAAGCCAAGTAGATATAAAACATTTTCCAGATAAGCAAGTGCTAAGGGAACTCATTACAACTAGACTAGCAGGACTAGAGATTCTCAAGGGAGTTCTCAGCATGGAAATTAAAGAATAATACCTACTATCATAAAAACACCCTTAATCACATAGACTGCAGACTAAACGACCACACAATAGAAACTGCAAAGCAAACAGCTGAAAACTTCTTGATGAGATTAAAACCTCGTATCACTATTAACTCTATTAACTTTGAATGTAAATGGTCAAAACACCCTCACTTAAAAGACACAGAATGGCAGGATGGATAAAAAAACAAGACTCATCCATCTGCTGTCTTCAAGAGACCCAGCTCACACATAACTATAATCATAGGCTTACAATAAAGAGTGAAGGAAAGATCTACCATGCAAACAGAAAAAAAATAAACTAAAATAAAAACGAAACCATGGGCCACTATTCTTATTTCAAACAAAACATACTTTAAACCAACAAAAGTAAATAAGGACAAATAATGATATTATATCATGGCAAAGTGTTCAACAAGAAGACTTAACCATCCTAAATATGTATATGTATATATATATATATATATATATACACATATATATATATATACATATATATGTGTGTGTATATATATGTATATATATACACATATATATACATATATATACACACATATATATATACATATATATATGTGTGTGTGTATATATATATATATATATCCAACATTGGAGTACTCTGATTCATAAAATAAATGCTTCTATACCTATGAAAAGACTTAGACAACCACAAAATAATACTAGGAGAGTTCAACACCAGACTGACAGTGTTAGGCAGCTCATCAAGACAGAAAACTAACAAAACAAATTCTGTACTTAAACATAACACTTGACCAATGGGCCTAATAGAAGTCTACAGAATGTTCCACCCATTAACCATAGAATATACATTCTTGTCCTCTGCAATATGAAACACATTCCAATATCAACCACATGCCCAGCCATAGAGGAAGTCTCAATAAATTTATATAAACCATAAGCATAGCAACCATACTCTTTGGCTACACTAGAATAAAAACAGAATTTAATGTCAACATCTCTCCAAACCACACAATTAAATGGAAATTGAGCAACTTGCTCCTGAATGACTTTTGGATAAACAAAGTAATTAAGGCAGAAATGAAAAATAATATTTTCAAAGTAAATAAAAACAGAGGAACTACATACCAGAATCTCTGTGGTGTGGCAAAAGTTGTGTTAGGCAAAAAGTATATAATGTTAAAGCCTATTTCAAAAAGTTAGAAGGATCTCAACTTAGCAGTCTCACATTACACCTACAGGAATTTGAATAGTAAGAACAAACTAACTGCAACACTAGTATGATGAAAGAAATAACTAAAATCAGAGCAGAATTAAAGGTAATTTAAACCCAGAAATCTATACTAATAAACCAAAAATTGATTATTTGAAATGATTAAGAAAATTGATAGACTGCTACCTAGATTAACAAAGAAAAAAGGGGAGAAGATTCAAATAAACGAAATCAGAAGGAAGAAAGGTGAAATTATAACCAATTCCACAGAAATACAGAAGATATTCAGAGAATACTATGAACAACCCTATGTACACACATTTGAAAATCTGGAAGAAATGAATAAACTTTTGCTAACACAATCTCCGAAGATTGAATTGGGAAGAGATGAAACTCTGACTAGACCAACAGTAGGCTCTGAAATTAATCAGTTAGAAAAAATATACCAACGACAAAAAAGAAGCCCTGGACCAGATGGATTCACAGCTGAAGTTTGCTGAATGTAAAAATAACTGGTACCAATCCTGTCGAAACTGTTCCAAAAAATTGAGGAAGCGGGGCTTTTCCCTAACTCTGTGAAGTAAGCATTAGCTTAATATTGATATCTGGTGGAGTCATGATGGAAAAAGAAAACTTCAGGCTAATATCCCTGATGAACATATATGTAAAAATCTTCGACGATATACCAGCAAACAAATTCCAATAGTACATCAAAAAATAATTACACCATGATCAAGTTGGCTTTATTTATGATATGTAAAGATGGTTCAACAAACACAAATCAATATATATGATTTGCTACACCAACAGAATTAAAAGCAAAACACATTATCTTCTCCATAGATGCAGAAGAAGATTTTGATAAAATCCAACATGCCAGCATAACAAAAACTTTAAAAACCTAGGCATTGAAGATATATTCCTCAAAATAATAGACATCTATGACAAACCAACAGTCAATATCATACTGAACATACTGAACTTCTAGGCGAAAGCTAGAAGAACTCCCTTGATAACTGGAACAAGACGAGGATGCCCACCCTTACCACTCTCATTCAACATAGTACTGGAGTCCTAAGCAGGAAAATCACACAACTGAACTGCTAGCCAGAGAAATCAGGGAAGAGAAATAAATAAAAGCCATTCAAATTGGAAAAGAAGAAGTCAAACTACCTCTCCTTGCTGATGATATGACTCTATACATAGAAATCATTAAAGACTCTGCCAAAAGACTACTAGAACTGATAAACAATTTTAGTAAGGTTTCAGGGTACGAAATCTATCTATAAAAATCAGTAGCCCTTCTATACATCAGTAACTTGCAATCTGAGAGCTACAAAAAGAACACAATACCATTTACAACAGTCACACACACACACACACAAATATAAAATATCTAGAAATACTTCTAGCCAAGTAGGTGAAAGATATCTATAAGGAGAACTAAAAACACTGCTAAAAGAAATAATAGATGACACAAACAAATAGAAAAACACTCCATGCTCATGACTAGGAAGAATCAATATAGTTAAAATAGCCATACTGCCCAAGGCAATCTACAGATTCATTGCTATTCCTATCAAATCATCAATGTCATTTTTCAGAGGACCAGAAAAAAAAACTATTCTAAAATTTATGCAGAATCAAAAATGAACCTGAATAGCCAAAGCAATCCTAAGTAAAGAAAACAAAGCTAGAGGCATCATATTACTCAACTACAAACTATATTATAAGGCTACAGTAGTCAAAACAGCATTATATGGGTACAGCAGACAAATAGATCAATGGAACAGAATAGAGAACCCAGAAATAATGCCGTGAACCCACAACCATCTGATCTTCAGCAAAATTAAAAAAAAAATAAGCAATAGGGAAAGGACTCCTTATTCAATAATGGTGCTGGGATGGCTGGGTGGCCATATGCAGAAGAATGAAACTAGACCCCTACATTTCACTATGTACAAAAGTCAACTCAGTATGGATTACATATTTAAATGTATATTTAAATGCAAGAATCTTGAAAGAAAACTGAGAAAGTGGCATTCTGGACATCAGCCCTGAAATAGAGTTTAAGACTAAGGCTTCAAAAATAATTGCAACAAATACGAAAATTTACAATAGGACCTAATTAAACTAAAGGGTTTTTGCATAGCAAAAGAAACTATCAACAGAATAAACAGACAACCTACAGAATGGAAGAAAACTATTTGCAAACTATGTATCTGACAAAGATCTAACATCCAGAATCTATAAGGCAGTTAAATCAACCAGGAAAAACAAACAACCCCATTTAAAAATAGGCAAAGAATATGAACAGACATTTCTCAAAGATGTACCTACAGCCAACAAATATATGAAAAAATGCTACCCATCACTAGTCATCAGAGAAATGCAAATTGAAACTACAATTAGATACAATCTCATGTCAGCCAGAATGACTACTACTAAAAATTCTAAAAACAACAGATGCTAGCAAAGCTACAGAGAAAAGGGAACACATATACACTGTTGGTGGAAATGTAAATTAGTTCAGTCACTGTGGAAAGTAGTTTAGGGATTTCTCAAATAACTTAAAGCAGAACTACCATTTGACCCAGCTATCCCATTACTGGCTATGTATCCAAAATAAAATAAATCATTCTATCAAAAAGTATGCACACATATGTTCATTACAGCACTATTTACGATAGCAAAGAGATGGAATCAACCTAGCTGCCCTTCAATGGTGAATTGAATAAAGAAAATATGGCATATGTATAGCATGGAATACTACCCAACCATAAAATGTAATAAAAGTGTGTCCTTTGCAGCAATGTGGATGCAGCAAGAGGTGATTATCCTAAGTGAAATAACACAGCACCAGAAAATAAAATCCTGCATTTTATCACTTACAAGTGGGAGCTAAACAATGAGTACACATGGCAATAAACATAGGAATAATAGACACTGGGGGCTACTGAAAGGGAGAGGGTAGAAAGAGGGTGAGGATTAAAAAACTACCTATCAGGTACCATGCTTAGTAGCTGGATGGTGGTATCATTTAAAACCCATAGCACAACATTACACAGTATACCCAGGTAATAAACCTACAAATGTACGTCCTGAATCTAAAATAAAAGTTGTAAGAAAGAGAATGAGGGCAAAATAAATATACTTTGGAATAAGCAAAAACTGAACAAATTCATCACTGGATGATCATCACCTAAACTTTAAAAGAAAATAAAACTATTCAGGGTAATATAAATCAAACTATACAGAACTTTGAGTATAAAGTGAGAAATATAGGTCATTGTAAATGGTAAGTATGTGGACAAATATGGAAGACTACTTTTTATGCCCTAAATTCTATAAAATAATATTTATGGCAAAAAGTATAAAATTATACTGTGGTATTAACTAAATATGTGCATATAGCATATATTACAAGTATAGCACAAAGATGGGGTGCAGTAAATAGAATTATACTATTGAAGTATTTATACATTTTGTGTGAAATAATCTAACATTATCCTTATGTACACTATGATGACATGAGTAAGCTTGTTGTAATCATGACAGCAAACACTCAAAAATAATACAAAGAGATATTGTTAATAAGCCAAAAAATAAAATAGAATGGAATACGTAAAAATTGATTAATCCCTCAAAATGCCAAAAACAATGAATAGGGAAACAAAAAACAGTTGCAACAAATAAAAAAGCAAATATCAAGATGATGGAGCTTACATGAAATATAAATAGACTAAACCCTTCTTGTGAAAAGGAGAGATTGTCAGACTATGTAAAGAACAAAATTTAACCGTGTTACCTAAAGAGTCCCAGTTACATGTGAAGAGACAGATCAGTTAAAAACAAAAGGATAAAGTTATATCAGGCCTGCAATAATTATGTGAAAGCCAATATATCTATATTAATATCAATATAGTAGACTTCTAGACAAGGTGTATTACTCACCAGAGATAAAGTGAAATAGTTCATGAAGATAAAAAGATTAATTCAACAGGAATACAAAAACAGTTATAAATCTGAATGTGTATAATAACAAAGCTTTAAAATACATGGAGAAAAAATTTGACAAAATTATGAAGCAAAATAGTTAAATTCATAAAGATAGTTGGAGAGTTTAAGATTCTTCATTAAGTGATTGGAAAAAGAACTAAAGACCCAGCTGAAACATCTGATCACATTCTCTGAAGATGGGAGATTATACTCTGTATCAAAGTAGGTTCATTGTATCAGAGATCTTTAGATACTATGTCCCCATGGTAAACTGAGTAATATCCCCCAACACATAACATTGCCATATCCTAATCTCCATAACTTGTGAATATTACCTCATATGGCAAAATGGAGTTTGCAGTTGTGATTAAAGATTTTGAAATGAAAGATTATACTACATTATGTAGTTGGGCCCTAAATGTAATAATAAATGTCCTTATTATCAGAGGGAGGCTGAGAGATATTTGACTATAGAAGAGAAGAAACTGATTTCATGACAAAAGCAGAGATTACAGTGATGAAGTGTGATGATAAAGGAAGAGATCACAAGGCAATGATTGTAGATGGCTACGAAAAGTTGAAAAAGTCAAGGAAACGGATTGTTCCCTCATAGCCTCCATGTGGAACCAGCCTTCTCAACACCTTGACTGTAGCCCAGTGAAACTGATTTCAGAATTCTGACTCATGGCACTGTAAGAGAATACATTTGTATTCTTTTAAGCCACCAAATTTGTGATGATTTGTTACAGCAGTGATAGGAAACTAATACAGTCTCCAACAGTAAGAAGACATGGATTTGGGAAAGAAAGTGGAATCAGAAGTAACTACAGTTACCACCTCTCATAGTTACACACTGATAAATTTTGTTTCCTGTCCTCTTAACTCTGGGGTTTCAGCACCCCCTGCAGACGGGAATACTCTTAAAAGGGGGCACAGCAAAAGTCTCATTGAATAATAAAACTTGACTGCCTCCTGGGACACTTTGAGCTCCTTATTTCATAGGCTAGTAGGCACGAAGAGAAGCCACCATTGGGGAATGGACCCTGACCAGCAGAATGAGGTAAAGCTGGATAATTTTAGCAAAGGGAGAAATATATATATATATATATATATGAAGTTAGTTGAGCCACCTTGGTTTGGTACCATCTGTTAGACACTGAGATCAGAAGAGGTAACAGCTGAATGGAGAAGGGACATAATGAGTTCTGATTGTAGCCTCAAAACTAACTTCAACTAAAAGAGCTACAATTTGTCTCACAAACCTCACTACTGCCCTTGCACTTAGAAATACAGTCCACTAAAACCCTGGAGTAGCTATTTGTCAAATGTGTACAGATAAATGGATACCCAAAATGTACAGATGGACTGTGGCACAAACAGAAATTCACTGCTAACATCCTATTTCAAGAAAAGACATGCTACATGCATGCAAAGAGTATGGTTAGCTGACAGTCTCTAGCTGTTACCTGCAAGATGAATCTCAAATTTCAAGCTAATGTTCCTTGTATTTTTCTCAAGGTTTCCATGACCATTGATTAAGTAAGATGGTAGTACAAGGAACTAGCAGGATTTTTTTTCCAGACATGGGACTCCTATGATAAGCATTCATTGCTGTAAAGTTCCCTATTGCTCTACAAGAAATTATGCTTCACCTGCATGGTGTTGTGGTGGCTTCATGGTTGCCCCCTCTTCTTTTTTTTACACAGGTATTATTTTTTAATAAACCTTTTAGAATTCAGCATCTGCTTCCCAGAGGTTTCAACCTACATAAACTTTATGCAAATTATTTGAGTAATTTAGTGAAATGGAAAACTTTTTGGGAAACACAACTTATCAAACTTGAAATAAAATTAAATAGAAAATCTAAATAGCCATATATCTTAAATGAATTGAATTAATTATCAATCTTCTCTAAATGGAAACTTAAAAAAGAGATGGGTTCATTGATGAACTGTGTCAAGCCTTAAAGAAACAAAAGCATACCAATTTTCCATAAAGTCTTTTAGAAAATAAAGGAGAGAGAAACACATTTTGTTTCATGAATCCATTATTACAAAAATATCATGAAGATATTATAAAAAATTGTAGACTAATAATCTTGATGAAAATACTTAAGTATTAATATTATCAAATATAATATAATTATATATATAAATAATACATCTTAACCACATAGGGATTATTTGAAGATCCAAATATGGAAATTTTCAATCCTGAAAATCAGATTTTATTGCATATTACATACTTACCATATTAACAGAATAGCGTAGAAAAGTATAATTATTTAAATAGAAGCAGAAAAAGGATTTGAGACAACCTAAAACACATTTATGGTAAAAACTCTCTTGACACTATTATCCTTAGCAAACTAATGCAGGAACAGAAAAGCAAATACTGCATTGTTCTCACTTATAATTGGGAGCTAAATGTTAAGAAATGATGCATGCAAAAGAGGAAGAAACAGACACTGAGGTCTACTTGAGTTGGGAGTGCAAGCATAGGAAGAGGAAGAGAGACGATAAAAATTGGGTACTGGACATAATACCTGGGTGATGAAATAATCTGTACAACAAACCCCCATGACACATGTTCACCTATGTAACAAATCTTCACATGTACCCGCAAACCTAAAATAAAAGTTAAAAAAAATGAAAAGTTAAACTTGTCTCTTTTAATAGTCAATGTGCTTCTCTGTAAAGAAATTTCTGAGGAAGTTATAAAATATAAAGTAGAATTGATACATGAAGTTAGAATAGATATAAGACATAAAATCAATATGTAAAAATATAAAGTTGTCACAAAAAATTGGAAATGCAATTATGAAACAAAATATTTTTTTCAATAACATGAAAAAGTATGAGCTATTCAGAAATAAAATTTATAAATTATATGGAAGATCTGTATACTGACAACCCAAAGTGATGCTGAAAAGAATTAGAGACCCAAGTAAATGGGGAGGTAACCATGCTTGAGAACAGACTTAAGAGTTTTACATTTTTTATTTTCTTCCTATGTTGACGTGTAGATCTAATAAGATTAAATTTAAAATCCCAGTTATTAGCAACCCTCGTGGTAATTTCCAATACACAAAAACTACAAAAGATACACAAAAAAATTAAAAGCAAGAAATTAAAGCGTACTACCTAAGAAAATAAACTTTACAGAAAGAAAGATAGAAAAGAAGAAAAGAATGACAACTACAAAACAACCAGAAAACAAGTAACACATTGGTAGTGGGACGTCCCTTCTTAACAATACTGTCATTGAATGTAAATGACCAAAATCTCTAATCACAAGACATTGCATGACTGAATGGATTAAAAAGTGGGACCCGATGCTATGTTGACTTCAGGAAACATACTTCTCCCGTAAAGACACATATAAACTGAAGCAAAGAGATGGAAAAATATATTGCATTAAAATAGAAATAAAAAAAGAGCAAGAGTAGGTATATTTATATACCTATCAGATTTGATAACGTCAAGTTATCAAGTTATAACATCAAGTTAAGAAGCTTCTGCAAGCAACGGAAATCAACCAACTGAGAAAGCAACCCACAGAAGGGGAGAAAACATTTGCAAACTAGCCATCTGACAATAGATTAATAACCAGAGTATATAAGGAGCTCAAATGACTTCATAGGAAAAAAATCTAATAACCTTAAAAAATGGGCAAAATATGTGAATATATATTTCTCAGAAGAAGAGGTTCAAATGGCAAACAGGTGTATGAAAAGATGTTTACCATCATTAATCATCACAGAAGTTCAAATCAAAATTGCAATGAGATATCTTATCTCACCCCAGTTAACATGGCTTTTATCCAAAAGACAGGCAACAACGAATCCTGGCAAGGATGTGGAGAAAAGGGAACTTTTTACACTGTTAGTGGGAATGTAAATTAGTACAACACTATAAAGAGCAGTTTGGAAGTTCCTGAGAAAACAAAAGAATAGAACTACCATATGATCCAGCAGTCTCACTCCTAGGTATATATCCAGAAGGAAGGAAATCAGTACGTTAAAGAGATAGCTGTACTTCCATATTTATTGCAGAACTATTCATGATAGACAAGATTTGGAAGCAATTTAAGTGTTCAGTAACAGACAAATGGATAAATAAGTTGTGGTACATATTCACAATTGAATACGCTTCAGCTATTAAAAAAAGAATGAGATCCAATCATTTGCAACAATATGGATAAAGCTGAATATCATTATTTTAAGTGAAATAAGCCAGGATCAGAAAGAAAAACATCCCATGCTCTCACTTACTTGTGGGAGCTAAAAATTAAAACATTAGAACTGATGGAGATAGAGAATACAATAATGGTTAGCAGAGGTGGGGAAAGATAATCAAGAAGGGGAAAGTGGGAATGGTTAATGGTTACAAAAATATAATTAGATACACTGGATAAGATCTAGTGTTTGATAGCACAAGTGGGTTATTACAGTCAATAAAAATGCATTTTATGTTGTGAAGTCACTAAAAGAGTATAACTGACATGTTTGTGACCCAAAAACTCATAAATGCTTAAGGAAATGGATACCCATTTACTCTGATGTGATTATTATGGATTGTATGCCTGTGTCAAAATATCTCACACCACACAAATATATATATATATGTGTGTGTGTGTGAATATATATAATGTACTCATAAATATTAACAAAATTGAAAATCCAAGGATGTCTTTCTTTCGGTAAGGTATGGGTTTTAGTCTAAAATTTGTATGGAAGTGAAAAGGACCTAGAAGAGCCAAGATAATATTAAAAAGTAAAACAGTAATGTAGAACTTACACAGCCTGTTTTCAAGGCTTACTGTAAAGTTACAAGATAGCATGACATTGGCATGAGAATAGGTAAGTGCCTCGATAGAATAAAATACAGAGTACAAAAAGAATCACAGTCATAAGGTGAGTTTATGATTTGCAAATGTGCCTAGGTAATTCAGTGAAGAAAGGGAAGTATTTTTAATAAATGATGCTGGAACAACTGGATATCCATATAGAAATATAAAAACTTCCATATCTTATACTGCTCATGAAAATTAATTTGGGAAAGTCATATAATTCTAAAAATATAAAATAAGAATTCTAGACAAAAAACATGAAAATGTCTTCATAAATTTGGGATAAAGTATTCTATCAAAACACACTAACAAAAAAAAAGATACATTAAAATTTATCAAAATTAAAATCTCTTTCTCCTCAAATGTAATCATTAAGAGAATGAGTGTTTAAGCTAGTCTGTAAAAATTACTTGTAAAATATACCTGAGAAAAATCCTATATCCAGACTTTAAATAATTCCTACTACTCTATGGTAGGAAGACCAACATCGCAATGACATTGAGCAAAATACATAAACACACATACTAGAAAGGAAAATGTGCAAATCAGCAATCATCACATGAAAAATGTTTAATGCCATCAGTTATCAGGAAAATGCAAATTGAAATTATTAAGAGATAATATTACACATGCATTTGAATGTTTAAAACTAAAAAGATTGACAACACCAAATGTTCTAGTTTATGGAGAAATTGGGACTCATATATTAATAGTGGCAAAGTATGAAAGTATGACCACTTTGGAAGTCAATCTAAGAAGGGAAAGGTATTCCTACCCTATGACCCAGCAATGCCAGTCTTATATGTTTATTCTAGAGAAATGAAAATACATGTCACCAGTAAGATTTGTATGTAAGTTATTGTAGAAGTTTTGTTCCTGAGAGCTGAAACCTGGAAATAGCCCAAATGTCTATCAACGCAACAATGGATAAAAAAATTACTTATATCTACACAATAGAATTCTACTCAACAACAAAATAATTAACAATTAATACATGCAACAATATATATAAAACTCAAAACATTATGGTAAAAGTGGGAAAACCCAGAAATAAAATATTATAATTACATTTTTAAATATTCTGTGAAGACTGTGGTTAAAACTTGGGCAGTTATTGCCTTTGTAGGATAGCGGTTGATTACAAGGGAGAAGGAAGAAACTTGTTGGTGTTGGAAATAATCTATATCTAGATAGACATGGTGGATACATGGATATATATATATATATATATATATATATATACACACACACACACATATATATACACATATACATATATATATCACAGATACATTTCAAATGTGTGTTTCTCTGTATGCAAATAGTGAATTCTACTTGAAAGGTTGGTAGGTTTAGTTTTCACAACAGAAAGTGTCAGAAGTTTTTAAGCTACATTTTAGGTATTATAGACTACAGCAATGAATTACTGATAGGAGAAAGAACATGAAAACTGTGATGTATTTCTACTGGCTTTGTCAATATCAGCTCATAGTATGAATTTGTTCAGCTGCGATAGGCTCAATGTGATCAGCACACTACCAACGGAGATCTTGGCTTTTAAAATGAATCAAGATATTTTTGAGAAATGGTTAATTCCAAGGATGGATCAGGGGAAGTACAAGATAAGCTTCTTTAGTGTCTAAAAGTAAGTAAGTATTCAATAATGATGGGGGTTATTTCATAGGAGTCACTTCTGAGATTGGTCAATTCTAGGAAAATTTAAGCATTAAAATAAATAACGATTTAGGAGATTGTAATCCTTGAATAAAATAAGATTTAATAGTCCCATTCATGGTCAATAAATGATAACTAAGTGAGGGATAAAAGAAAGCTTTTCCTCACAGTAGAATGTCAACTAATAAATAAATAAGAAATGACAGAGTCAATGAATGTTAAAACAGTCGTTGAAAGTTAGATGAGGAATAGGATATTTATATCATCTCAACACAGCTCTTCACAAACCACTTATAAATTACAAAGTAACCAATAATCCTTCAATGGAGAAAACTGGCATATGCTGCCTGCCATCACCAAGTGACCAAAATTAGCCATTAAAGGGACAAATAGATATTATAACTTCTTTTTTTTCTGGCCCTTAATAAGTGATTTTATTTTATTTTTTTAACAAATCAATTAATGCGGATAACTAGTACTTTTATGCAGGACTTCTCACCTCCCAATACAGAGGCTACTCAGAAAGTGTTTGCTAACCCACTCAGCAAGCTCCCCAGGCTTTGACAATCATATTGTGTCTCTAGATGTTGTTGTGTCGTCTTCTAAACCTCTTATGCTAAGTTAGTGCTATTTTCTTTTTTTATTACACTTTAAGTTGTGGGATACATGTACACAAAGTCCAGGTTTGTTATATAGGTATACATGTGCCATGGTGGTTTGCTGCAGCTATCAATCCATCATCTACATTAGGTATTTCTCCTAATGCTACCCTTCCCCTAGCTCCCCACCCCAACTCCCCGGCAGGCCCTGGTGTGTGATGTTCCGCTCCCTGTGTCCATGTGTTCTCATACCTTCTTGTATGATGTGTTGACAAGGGCACCCCTTAACTTTTGGAATATTTCTACCTCAAATGCAATACTTGAATTTAATGAGGAAATGTTGACATACTAAAATAGGTGAATATTCTACAAAATGACTAATTTGTACTCTTTAAAGAAGTCAAAATTAAGGAATAAAGGAGAAGGCTGAGAAATTATTCCAGACCAAAGGAAAGAGATATGGCAACTGAATGCAGTGCCTGACTGGCAATTCTTGATTGGCTCCTATATGAGGAAAATAAAAAGTTATAAATGACATTGAGATATTTTACAACTTTTTTTATGAATTAGGTAATAATATTATATGAATGTATCAATGCCATGATTTTGATGACTCTACTGTGGTTATGGTGGTTATGTGAGAGGTTTCTTAGGGAAAAGACATATAGAGATAAATGAACATGTGTGCAACGTATTCTTACATGATAAGGGGTAATAAGAAATAAGGAAGGAGGGAGTTTGAGAAAGAGAGAGAGAGAGAATGAAAATGATGGGCTGAAGGGTAAACTATTGGAGAATTTGGGTAAAGCATATTCAGGATTTTCTTGTACTATTCCTGCCACTTTCCTGTAAATTTGAAGTTCTATAAAAATAAAATGTTACCCCCTCCAAATATATATATATGGTGCTATGAGAGCATATAATGGAGAGGCCTAACTTAGTTCGGGGAGTTAAGACTTTTCCCGAGGAATTATTCATGATCTAGCCCCACTGGGCCAATCATAAGTCCTGAATGTTCACAGCCTTCGTTTTATGCTTCTAAAATATCCCTAAATTATTCTAACCTTTTTAATGTTGCCAACTCTTGAGGTCAATGCCTAATAAATATTTATGGTAAAAAGAATAGAAGTGATTTAATGAAAGTAACATTATACTATTACTATGGAAGTAAATCTTCATGCAAAACAATTCTACTTGGCCAGATATTTTTTGAAAAGTATAAGATAGACTTGATATTTTTGTCTCATTTGTTCTCTGACTTACCCACTCTATCTGATAAGGGCTATTCTCATCACAGCATGGTTGATGGCTAAAACCCACTCACTGATTTAGGGATGAACAGATCCAAGTTTCTGTAAGTGGCAGAACCTAGAGAGTTACCCTGTATAATGAATTGTTTCTCACCCTGCTATTCACTAACTCTTTCCTGGGCCTTTATTGATATAGTTCAAATACTGCTCCAGAAGCTGTGAGAGATAAAAGGAAGCATAAAAGGATCATTGAGTTACTCAAAAATGGGCACTCTAATCAGAGGAAGAGAAACACACACACACACACACACACACACACACACACACACACAACCATTCAAAGAACTGAAACACAAGGCATCCTCAGATAGCAAAAATTTGGATTCCTGTTATAAGTTACAGCTGGTATGGGAGATTTCCTTGCCCATTTATTTCCTAGAAAACAATAATAAGCTGGCTGTGACCCTGACAACAGATACTTTTCTAAGGGAATGCAAGAACCAGTCAGATGTATGTCACTAAATCATTCTATTCTGCTTGCCTAAAATATTTGCCATCCGAAAAAAGGACAAATTTCTGCATTCTGAGATAATCCAGAAAGGAAAGCAGCTTTGGATTGTGGGAGAAATATGGTCAACACCTGATAAAGCAGTAAAAATTACTTCCATGCTTTCTCAAACAGTATTTTAATGTTATTATAGTTTAAATGATTTACATTTCAATTTTTTAAAGTTATATATTTTTGTTGTCACAAGACACATGCAGAAGTATGCTCATTGCAGCATTGTTTACAATAGCAAAGACCTGGAACCAACCCAAATGCCCATCGATGATAGACTGGACAAGGACAATGTGGAATATATACACCATGGAATACTACGCAACCATAAAAAACAGTGAGTTTGTGTCCTTTGTAGGGACGTGGATGAATCTGGAAATCATCATTCTCAGCAAACTGACACAAGAATGTAAAATCAAACACTGCATATTCTCACTCATAGGCAGGTGCTGAACAATGAGAACCCATGGGCACAGGGAGGGGAACATCACACACTGGGGTCTGTTGTGGGGAACTAGGGGAAGGACAGTGGGGGATAGGGAGGTTGGGGAGAAATAACATGGGGAGAAATTCTATAGGTGATGGCATGGGGATGGAGGCAGCAAACCACATTGCCATGTATGTACCTATGCAACAATCCTGCATGATTTGCACATGTACCCCAGAACCTAAAGTACAATAAAAAATATATTAAAAAAAAAAACAGTGAAAAAGAAGAAAAAAAAACTGGAAAAAATATTTGTACCTATTTGTTGGAGAATGTAATTGTATTAGTTTGATTTCATGCTGCTGATAAAGACATATCCAAGACTGGGTAATTTATAAAAAAAAAAAAAAAAGAGGTTTAATGGACTCACAGTTCCATGTGGCTGGGGATTCCTCACAATCATGGTGGTAGGCAAAGGCATGTTTTACATGGCAGCAGAAAAGAGAGAATAATAACCAAGTGAAAGGGGTTTCCCCTTATAAAACCATTAGATCTTGTGAGACTTATTCACTACCACAAGAACAGTATGGGGAAAACCAACCCCATGAATCAATTATCTCCCTTGAGGTTCCTCCCATAACACATGGGAATTGTGGGAGCTACAATTCAAGATGAGATTTGGGTGGGAATGTAGCCAAATCATATAAGTAGTACTTTGTTACATGCATAGAATGTGTAGTCATCAAGTCAGAATGTTTGGGATATCCTTCATCTTGAGTATTTATCATTTCCATGTTTTGTTACAAATGTCATCAAGAGTCAGAACAAATATTTCAGAAAGCAATACTTCTACCAAATTATAAACAAAAACATAAATAATCCTTCAAGAATACTGTGAGTCAGGAATATATGTTCTAAGAAAAATTCTAATAAAATATTTTAAATATTGAGGTACTAAATTATTTGATTACATAAAAAACTAGACAAATGCAAATTAAGAAATAATCCATTCAGGTTTATTGCATTTGGGTTTAAATTAAATCAAAGTAATTGTGCTAGAGCCTTTAGTAAATCTTATCCTACATATTCATCAGAGCAACTCTTGAGGATATATTATTAACTACATCATACAGATAAAGAAATAAATGCACAAAGTAGATAAACAAATTCCCAACATGCCATAGCATATAAAATTATACACATAGATATAGCATCTAGCTCTTATGAAAATATCTCTTTAGTTAATGTAATAAATGCTCCTCTTACATTTCTAGGCAGGGGAGATTTGATTCACCTTTACCCCATGATTTTTATTGTAGAACAGAATTAAAAATACAGAGAGAATGCCAATTTATTTTCTCCCACATTAATTTATTTTGTAATTATGCCATTTTATTTACTCAATAAACATTCTGACTTATTTTTCATCTCTTTATGTATATTTTCTCAGAATTCCTCTGCCTTAAAATTTATGTTTCTTCAAGCTCTTGAAATGTTAAATTGCATGCTGGTTTATTGAAAACAAAAACTTGCAGATAAAGATTTCGCACTACTCTCAGTAATTATTAAGGAATCACAAGGAAAGAGAGAAATAATGAAAAAATCATGAGAGAGGAATGTTATAATTTTTATAAAGGACTAGAAGCAAGCATTTTCTGCAGACTATAACCCAATGTATTTGACAATAATACCACACACATGTTTAATAGATTGTTACATGTCTTGAGAGTATTTGGAAAGACATAGAGTGAGCACTATAGTGTACAGTCAGCAAACCATCGCATAAAAATTCATTTTTGTTGTTAGGAGGATCACTGCATTGGCTGATTAGGGGGTGGGTATAGATTTCTACTACACAGTAGAGTTTAACTCTTCTCATCAATGCCTTCAACCCTGTACTCCATTCATTCCGTGAACTACTGCCAAATTAAATATCCTGTTTTAAATATGATTTGCATAATTCCTATATTAAAAACAAATCAGGAAAACCACAATATTTAAACTATACATTAAAAGAGAACTGTTTATAACTCAATTTGTCAACAACAATCTTGAAAGGAGTTTGCTAGCTACAGCAAATATTTTTACTGTTCCTTTGCTCTGGGTAGGGTGGTACTGGGAAGCATTAATTTGACAAGTTGTTTGAAAAAATTCAAGATAATTTAGGGTTTATTGACTCCTGAAACTATAATAGAGTTCATCAGGAAAACTCTGCATCCAAGTGATCTGTAATTATTTTCAACTGCCATTGCATTTGTAAATCAAGATCTGGTTGTTAACTAACATGTGGAAATGGGAATGATAACATTATTCTCTCTATATCCAAATTGTTTCCGTGTAGTCTATGTTGCAATTCTACTTGAGAAAGGACTTGAAGCATTTATGAATGTCTTTAAGGCTTGTTAGCAACTCATTATTTTCATCCTGTGGAGAATGGAAATGTAAAAATTCTTAATCTGTAGTTGCATTTTAGGACTGTGTCAAGTTTTTCCCAATACATTGTAGAATTACTGAGAAATTCCTATGGCAGCCATTTTTATTACTGCAGCACAAAAGAATTCTACTGGCAGAAAACCCAGCACTGAATGTTGGGGAACCGGATCAGTATATCCTAATAATAGACTGTATTATACCAAGTTTTCTCTATATAATTGCCACTCTAAAAACCGTTAAAAACTTTACCTTAGCCTCTGACTATAAATGTATCACTGAAAAAAACGTAAAAATCAAGAAAATGTCTGTAGTACAATGATTCAGTGATAAAAGACCTGACCTGATTGTATGTTGTTCCACAGGTACCTCTACTTAAATGCATTATATGCCTACATTTTGTCCACAAATTGAGTTCTCACTCTGCAAAATTTTTACTTAATTATACATCATTGGCATTTTCTCATGATATTAGATGTTCTTCTAAAATATTGTCTTAGCAATGTACTTGCTATGTGTTTAGGGTCATAGCTGAGATTTATGACCTAGCTGAAACTGTCTAGTGTTATATTTTAATTGTTTAATTTATATGCTATGATTCAATCTTATGAAGATCTGTGGTTTCAGTAATGTGAATCTAAAATATTTATTTCTTTTTAGTGCATAACTTATACATAATTTTTACCTGTCATCAATTTTAGCACAAAGATACAAGAGACCTTCAAGCAAATAAATTGTCTCAGAAAACTAAAAAATTGACATAATTTTTCTATCCAAATAATCTGACAGAGAGCATATACACACCGAGTGTTCCTGACTGCTTTGTGAATCTTTCTTTAGAGAAACGGTATAATTCAGAGATGTAAAATTTACTTTTAAAGTAATTATTATCATTTTGTGGATAATGAGAAAGAAATTTCTCATTCATCATTATCTGTATTTGTCTATTGTCACACTGCTATAAAGAACTGGATAATCTATAAAGAAAAGAGGTTTAATTGACTCACAATGCTGCAGGGCCAGAGAAGCCTCAGGAAACTTACAATCATGGTGGAAGGGGAAGCAAACACACTCTTCTTCACATATCTGCAGAAAGGAGAAGAATGAGTACAGAGTGAAGGGAAAAATTCCTTATAAAACCATCAGATCTCGTGAGAACTAATTCACTATCATGAGAACAGGATGGGGAAAACTAGCCCCATGATTCAATGATATCCATCTGATCCCTCCCATGACACGAGGGGATTATGAAAACTACAATAATTTGTTATATTCCATATTATATAAAAGCGAGTAAGATGAACACATTTCAAATTCTACTGAATATTTCAGAAAAGAAACTTCTAATGTTATTCATACCATTGTAATTTTTCTAATTATGCCATGTATATTTAAGAATATAAGTGAATGATATGGATAATCATATGGTTTGCCTATGTCCAGACCGAAATCTCATCTTGAATTGTAGTTTCCATAATCCCCATGTGTCATGGGAGGGATCAGGTGGAGATCATTGAATCATGGGGCCAGTTTTCCCCATCCTATTCTCATAATTGAAACACAACATTTTGTCTGTCAAACACTGTAATTTAATAAATGTATGAAATAGTCTTTGAAATAAAAAATTAAAACTCACCTCAGAAAAGAAGATCATGTCCATTGCGGCAATGTAGATGTAGCTGGAGGCCATTATCCTAGGTGAACTAGTGCAGAAACAGAAAATCAAATACAACATGTTCTGACTTATAAGAGATAAACACTGAGTACAGATGATCACAAAGAAGGAAACAACAGACACCAGGGCCAACCCGTGGATGGAGGGTTGCAGCAGTATAAGGATTGAAAAATTACCTATCAGGTACTATGCACGCTACGTGAGTGATAAAATAATCTGTACAGCAAACTCCTGTGACATGCAGTTTGCTTATATAAAAAACCTGCTCATGTACCTCTGAAATAAAAATTCATGTACCTAAAATAAAAATTAAAAAAATTCAAAATAATAAGTTCCTAAAATATTTATTTTTATTTTATTCTTTGTAGCCATAGTTGTCATGATAAACACTAATTACTAAGTTTAACAAAAACACAGATTTGTTGAACACACTTTGCTCAACATTTTTGTGAATGTGTATGTGTTTACATGAGCAATGAAGGCAAATATGTGTTCATTTATTTTAACAAAGAAAGGAGAAGCTTGACCAACCAGCCAAATGAAATCCCGACAGAAGAATCTGTTGACATTTTCAAGGAATATGTTCAAAAGCTTCTGACAATCCTCCCATCCAAGAATAACCATAAGACATATAGTTTTCCTCAAAACATTCCTGGTAGTAATAGTAATCATAAATAACATTTACTGAACAGTAACTTTATACCTAGCATAATGTAAAATGCTTTATCTAGCTTTAACTTCACAAGACTCCCATATGGTAAGAACTATGATCATCACAACATTTTAAAAAAAAATCTCCATTCCCAGTAAATGACAAAATGAGATCTTGAATCCAAGTATCTAGCAATAAAATGTAGCCCCTTATCCAGCACATTATTATTACCATAAAAAAATAAAGAATGGTTTAGACATGTGCTGTTATTCTCTCAAATGCTGAGGTGTCTGGAGATTGACATCTGTCCCCCCTCCAAGTCAGCTTTCTCTGATTTCTATCATGTCTCTGGTTTGGAAATTAGGTAATTATGTAAATATTACATTACAATACCATGTTATTGTGTGATTTACAATCACACCATCATGGCATAAATTCAAACTTTTCTGCCATAATCTTAGAATATTTCAGTATTCATATTAATGATCCATTTATCACACTTTCTGGCAGAGTTTTAGACCTTCTTTTTTTTTTTGAGACAGGGTCTTGCTCTGTCATCTAGCTGGAGTGCAGTGGCATAATCTTTGCTCACTGCAGCCTTGACCTTCCAGGCTCAAGTGATCCTTCAGCTTCAGCCTCCCAAGTAGCTGGGACTTACAACTGTGTGCCACCATGTTTGGCTAACTTGTTGTGGTTGTTGTAGAGATAGTGTCCCAGTACATGACCCAGGCTAGTCTGGAAATCCTGGACTCAAGTAATTCTCTCACCTTGGCCTCCCAAAATGGGATTATAGACATGAGGCACTGCACCTGGCCTGAACATTCTGAACTCTAGTGATTTTTGTATCACTTCAGCCACCTGTTTTATCTGGAACCATCTCAGAAATCTGAAATTTAAGTACTCTACTCAATGATCTCAACCACCTGTTATTTTATTTCCCTTATTACTGTATTCCCTCTGCACACTTTAAATCACATAGACATCTCCAGTCTGTTTTCCTTCCATTTTCTTTCAGTTGATGAACCCTCTGCTGCCTTTTTCCTTCTATAACCAATCCAGACTTCTTGATTAATCATTGAAGCTACTTGCTTTCTAATTAGCACCTTCAATTCTGTCTCAGCCCACCTGGGCTGGTATAACAAAATATCATAAACTGTGTGACTTATAGACAACATAAATTTATTGCTCACAGTTCTATAGAAGTAAGGCACCTGCATATTCAGTGTCCAGTGATGACTTTCTGATTCACAGATGGCAGCTTTTTCCTGCCTTGCATCCTCACATGGTGGAAGTGGAGAGGGATCTCTCTGGTCTCTTCTATAAGGGCACTGATCCTATTCATAAGGGTCCCAGTCTCAAGACCTAATCACCTCCCACAAGCCTGGCCTTCTAATTTCATTACTTTTTGGATTAGGATTTCAAGATATTAATGGGGGGCTCAAACGTTCAGATTATAGTGAATCCCTTGCATTCAGATATTTCACATAATATAACCAGCAAAACTGCAAATTCTACTGCTATTAGCAAACATACTCTTTGTCATTAGTCCTGGGAAGTTAAACAATGCTAAAGAGTAACACAAAATACAGCAGGCCAGCATCATGTCAAGTACATTGTTTTTGCTATATTTTCTGGGTGTGAGGGATGGATAGTAAATATTTTACTTGTCTTTATTCATCACGCTTTTTTATTTTCCTCACATTTTACTACTCCTGACCCTTGTGATTCTCAGCAGATTTTCTTCTTATTTAATCATGCATACACATCTACTGATGGCTTTGGCTCCATCTTGTGTCCATTTCTGTTGCCTTTGTGCCCTAGTTCCTTTACTGATTTCCTTTTTCTCCCCTTCAATCTAGATAGATAAATAGATAGATAGACAGACAGATAGATAGACAGACAGACAGACAGAGACAGACAGACAGACAGACAGAGACAGACAGACAGACAGACAGACAGACAGACAGACAGACAGACAGACAGACAGACAGATAGATAGATAGATAGATAGATAGATAGATAGATAGATAGATAGATGATAGAGATAAAAATATATTTTCCCTGAGTTTGTTTTAAGTCTATAATTTTTCTAAAACTTTTCTCTTTTCTCCCCAACAAAGAAACCCCCAAAATGTCATTTTATATTATGTTCCCCTCTAGCTTTCATTCAATCTCTCAAGAAACATTTGAAAGTATAATCTGTACTTGCTTGTTCACTTAATCACTCTATTTTACACTCTATTGTACTTCATCTGGATTCTATGCTCCTCAGTGTTTTGGCTCAGGTTATCAGTAGGTATTTTATTTCTTATCCAAAGACACTGTTCATATCTTTCCTTATTCAAGTTTGTTGTTGTATTTCACATTCATGATCATCCTTTCTTTCTTGAAATGACCTACTCCCTTGACCTTTGTAGTGTCATACGTTGACTTCATAACACCCAGTTGTTTCTTCCAGTGCTGTCTGGTGTGCTCTTCTTCCCTCCACTCTCCCATTAAATGTAGGTGTTTAGCACAGTTTCAATCTTGGGTCAATGCTCTTTTCATTCTACTGCCTGTAGAAAATCCCATCATCTCTTTGTCTTCGACTTCATCTACCTGCTGACTTTCACATTGCTATTTCCAGCCAGGGCTCTCTTCCAGGCTCCAGTCTGCCTTCTAAATATTTCTACCTATTTGAAGCTTTTATTCCTATTTCTATTTCTATTCTGATATTCATTAATGAGAACAAGGCTTTCAAATGTTTGTACTTTCTTCTCACTTATCAACCACTTAATCAATTTGTGAACATCCTATCTCTCAAATAGTTTCCAAATCTGCCTCCTTGTCTCCATCTCTGCTAATACTACCCAGTTTCATAATCTCATTGTCCGTTTTCTAGACATACACAAAACTCATCATGATTTTACCTTGATCCTGCTATTATTTGAGCTTAATCATATACTTCATGTGGAATCAATGAAATGTTTTAAAAAAGAAAGTGACATAATGAGATTAGCATTATAGAAAAAAGCACATGATGCCTAGAGTGTGGAAAATTGAAGGTTAATGGGAGGAAAAGCAGCTAAGAGGTTGTTTCAGGAACCTGAGTGAGAGATGAGAGCCTAAACTAAAATATCAAGGGTAGGAATAGGCAGTAGGCAATCGATTAAAATATGTTTAGGAAAAAATGGTTATAAAATGGTGACTGATAGAACACATGAGGCAAAGTAACTTACATGTTGCTAATCCTTTAGGAAATTAATATTTATGTTGTCATATTTTACCCATTTCTATTCTACATCATGTACTCAGCAATATGGTCCCACCTTATACCTCATACTTACAAATTGTTCTTCTAATTTATATGTGGTCAACTCAATACTTTCCAAATAAAGTCTCCCTTCCTCCTCAATATGTTCATACATATGTTCATATATTAAATCTGCTATTTAGATCCCTATTTAAATAATAATTTAATAATTAATAGGTATTGGGCAATGTGGTGGATAAAAGATGCATTAGATATTACCTCTCAGCTGCTAGACATTATAAACTAGGGCACTGATTATTTCTTATAACAGACTTCTCTCAGATCATTTTTTTTTTCTTTACTGAACTGGACTCTATACACCTTAGTTTGCTATTTATCTAACCTTCTCATAAAGAAACTGTCAACATGAATGCTATCACATGCCTTTTCTGCTCTTTCTGCAACTTGGTATCTTCTATTGAGTACAAGTATTTTATATACGTTATCTTAGTACTTGCAAAACTAATATAAGGTATATATTAACCTCATTTGATAAAATATTAAAGGGAAATTAAGTAAATTGCTAATGTCATAAAACTAGTAAACGCTATTGTTGTGAATTTGAGCCCAAATGTTAATTATTTCTGTCTACTTACTCCAAGTGGTTTAATGATCCTTTTATTTGTGGTTTGAGGAATAAAGAGAAAAAGTAGTATTTGAGAAATAGAACTGTTGTAATACATTTGACCATTTCCGAGTGTATATCGGACTGCTTTCAAACACAAGTAATTAGAATGCATTGTACTTCAAATAAATATTGTCTTAATTTCGTTTCCTGGAAATAAATCGTTTTATTTTGTATGCTAAAATACATGTATTTTTTGTTTTGCTGTGTATTATCTTTTCTTTCCCTTAGTGATGAGATGTCTGATTATTTGCAGGATACCTAAATATTCACAAGTTTTTAATTATTGTAATTCTTCAATAATTTATTATTTATGCACAGTGAACATGTCTGTTCTTTCACACTTTATGTTGATTTGCATTATACAAACCAAGCTCTGTCTTAACATAATTGCTGAATTGACTGGTAATAGTAAGTAGTTTATGATCCTATTTTCAGAGCTGGCATTTTAATGATTATTGTAATTATCTTTAATAACAGGTTAATTATTCCTGAGGTACACAAAATACCTATATATATGTGCGTTTCTAAGAATTAAACTATCATCACATCTCAGCGTTTGATGAGATCTTATAAGTCAACTAACCAAACTTATCATTTAACTTATAAAAATAATCTCTATTCAAAACACACATATAGCTGGGCGCAGTGGCTCACGCCTGTAATCCTAGCACTTTGGGAGGCCGAGGTGGGTGGATCACCTGAAGTCAGAAGTTCAAGACAAACCTGGCCATCATGGTGAAACCCTATCTTTAAAAAACAAACAAACAAACATATATAACCCAGACTACCACCAGCAAGACATAAAATGAAGGAAATTTACCAATAGTAGCCATGAAAGAAAATATTATCATCTTATTTATTCAGCTAAAAACAAAATAACTATCCAACAGCGTTTAGTACTAAGAGTACTCACTATATGCCAGGTACTATTCAAAGTGCTTATATGTTTGAACTCACGTAATCCTCACAACAACCCTCTGATGAAATTATTATTATTATTGCTATTCCCATTTTATAGATGATAAAACTGAGGCACAGAGAGTGACATAAATTTGCTCAAAGTAACTCAATTAGATAATGGCAAAGCTAGGTTTCAAATCCAGGCAATTTGGTTCCAGAGTTTATGGAATTACAGCTTTTTCCTTAACCTGATAGAAAGCTTCAGAATAACTGTTCAGTGATGGAGTGTGGTCTTTCTACATAGATTTTCATTCTTTCTTTAGTTTTGACAGACGTTTTATATTGCACTGGGTGTCTACAGGGCTTTGTAGCCACAGCACTCTAATTGACAAGAACACAAAGCACAAAATACATGTCATTTATTTCCAAGATATCTCTGTCGTATGTTCTATTGGAGCTTTTTTTTTTAAGTATAAACTTATTTCTACAACTGAAAATGCACAGCTTCTACAGTGAGTGAAATCAACCTAGTCATTCTGCCTTAGTCAATGTTTGAGAAGAACATGCATCTTTTCTTTAGGCAGCAACCTTTATTGCCATAACAATATGTTGCATTGATTAGCTCTGAGAATATTTATAACCCACCTCATTTTAATAGGACTATTAATACTCCTGATGTTTCAACAAACAGCATTAATCGTTTTAGTGTTGACATAGTGAAAAATAATTTGATATGTGGAAATGAAAATATATAATCAAAGACAACCAAATTATATGTTTCAGCCACTCATGGGCGAAAATAACATGAACATATTTTAGAGTTTCAAAGAGGATTAACAACCACGCTGGTGAGAAGGTATCCAACAAAAATATTCCAGTCATCAGCTAGTAGTAGATACTGGCAATAAAATAAGATGCTCCAGCTAAGAATACTATATCATATCATAATGAAACAGCAATCTTAAATCTGTGGAATCAAAAGCATAATTTTGAAGTTTTCCTTATCGCACGAGTTTTGTTTGCAATGGTCCTAGCCTTAGTTTTAGTTTTACAGGCAGGCACTATCCAGCGATTTTATAGGCCAGGGAAAATTTAACAAATGATTGTACCTTACAGTACAACTCTGATGAACTAACTCAAATTTAGTTTACATTATCATGAGTAGACTATATGGCAGAAATTGGAAACATTGTTTTAATTTTATGAAGCAAGAGCACACTTTATAGTCGAAGATATAAAATAACACTTATATGTACACATAAAACAATTTGCACATTCTACTTATGCAAATTAAAGATTCTAATTTTAATGTATTCTAAGCATTTTACATCCAGTGAAGGTGTCTTTGCAAAGTAACACTTATTCCAATACTATTATCAGTACTCAAAGCAGGTTTGGGATTCATCATTTGGAATTTTATTTGAAGCCAGTTGAAAGCCACTTGAGAAACCTGTTCTCAACAATTATTGCACCATGTTTTACACCAAAATATTTAGTGTAAAATATTTGTAAATTTTACACTTATGAGAGTAACTTCAAATTACTTTTTATTTTTAGCTTAAGAAAATCTTATCCATCTACAAATGATGAGAGTAATACAAAAATAGTTACTGGCACATAGAAGATGCTAAATTACAGATCTCATGGATAAATGAATGACAAGCTCCAGAGGTAAATCCAAGAATGAAGAAGATTCAAGAATTATTTGAACTGGCCACCAGCAGTGGTTGATGCCTGTAATCTTAGCACTTTGGGGGGTCAAGGTGGGTGGATCACCTGAGGTCAGGAGTTCAAGACCAGCCTGGCCAACATGGTGAAACCTGTCTCTACTAAAAATACAGGAATTCACTGGGTGTGGTGGCAGGCACCTTTAATCCCAGCTACTTGGGAGACTGAGGCAGGGAATTGCTTAAACCTGGGAGACGGAGGTTTCAGTGAGCCCAGATTGTACCATTCCACTCCAGCTTGGGCTACAGAGCAAGGCTCTGTCTCTAAAAACAAAAATCAAACAAAAAAACAAGAATTTGAGCAGAAGCTTCCTTCACTGAAATGATGATATGATGATTATAATAATATAATAATTATGGTAATACATGTTTTGTCATGTGGACCACTTAGAAGAGAATGACACTTATTTGAATGAATGAGTTCAAGTGTTCACGTTATAAAATCAATCACTTTATTTTAATTTTTATTTATTTTTTATGTTTACTAGTTTATTATAAAGGATATTACAAGCTGAGTGCAGTGTCTCATGCTTATAATCCCAGCAACTTGGGTGGCTGAGATCACTTGAGCCTCAGAGTTCAAGTCTGCAGTGAGCTATAATAGCACCACTGTACTCCAGGCTGGACAACAGAAAGAGATTCCATCTCTTAAAAAAAAAGATATTGCAAAGAATACAGACAAAGAAATGTTCATGGCAAGGTATGGCAAAGGGGTGCAGAGCTTCCATGTCCTCTCTGGGTGCACCACCTTTCAGGAGCCCCCACGTTCAGTTTGAGAGCTCCTCACCTTATATTTAAGTGACACTTCCTATATCGTCACTTTAACTTTTATTTCAAGAACTTTCAGAATTTAAATGTATTCAAATTTATTTTAAATTTTATAAGACATTTCAGAAGTTATCCACTGCTCTATAAATAATGCACAGAAAGTAGTAATAGATATAATAACACGAAGTTGGGCTATTATGAATAAAAAAAATTAACACCAGTTCTGTTTAAATATAACAGGAAAATATGAGAAATTATTTTTTAATTTATCTTCATTTATTACTTTTTAAAGTTAATAAATAATTAATGTATTTTAATTATTAACTAATTAAATAATAATTATTTATTTAATAATTATTAGAGTAACTTCAAATTACCCCATCTTAGCCCTCCCCACCCTGCCCTCCCTCCACCCCCTGCGGTCTCACCCCTACCTACCCCAAATTAGGTTCTTTACATTTTCTTTATGATAGTTGTCCCACTAGCAAACTGCCTTGCAGCTTCACTACCAGAAGGCCTTCAAGCATATTTTTTCTATGCAGATCATCAAGAAAAAATGTCAGCAAAACACACAAGTTGATTTCAGTAAAATGTCCAGGAATTTTTGGTCGTCTATCTAATGTTAGATAGGTTTGTTTGAATTTTGCCAATTTTAAACCAATTGTTTGGGTCCACGGTACGTCCAACCAGGGAAAAGCAAAACAAAACAAATAGACAATGTCTACATTGGACTTCTGGAGTTGTGTCAATTACAGAAAGATTATATAATAAAATGATGTCTTTTCTAGGAGTTTCAACTACTAGGTGATCCTAAGGCTGAACCTTATGTGTTTTTTTAAGCTGGTTTTTGTTGCCATAGCTGTTTCTACAGAGTATGGAAGAATCCCATGTGGTATCTAGGGGAAGTAAAGCAAACTGAGTCATGCTTTCTCTTGCCAACTCAGGGATTATAGTATAAGCAGCTTCCCCTTCATGTTTACAGCAATAACTTATCCTTGATCTCAAAGCTTTTTGGATAGCGAAAACACCTTCACCTCATGGAATCCACCAGAGAGTCTGTTGTCCTGCTGGTAATTTTAAAAGTAAATATTAAATAGCTAATGAAACTCTGGATAACATTCTGAATTGATTTTTATTTCTTTATATCTGATTATCCTTTGATATTCAGATTTTCACTTACAATATAAAAAATACATTTTCTTCTACTAAGGACATGTGAAAGCGGGATTACTGCTTATATAAACATTACGTAATAGTCACACTTAAATATAGTAGCTTTGCTCCAAGAAAGTCACTAATATGGTTATGAATTATGTATTTTGTCTTAAGGAAATAGCCATTATTATTTGCTACAATTTAGGAATATATAAGGAAGAAAAGAAGAGAAAGTGATTTTTCCAAATCTCACTACAACATAGACCTGGACCTGGAACTTATTTGTCCTAACACAGAATTTCTCTGGAAGCTGATTGGCATTGAATTTAAAATTAGAGGACTTGGGAACCTGTCTTGTGTTTTGTTTGATAAGACAGAAGCATACAGTGGTGAACAAAGGGTAAATTTATTAATGATAATAAAATCTCAAAGCTCTCCTGGATAAAGTAGTATCCTAACTATTGCCTTGAATTTGATAGATTTTTAAAGAAACTGTTAAGAAGACCTGCTTAGTTATCCTCTTAAATTCATTTTCCATTCTCATTGTCACTGAATTCACCTAAGCTTTCATCATTTTCACTCGAACATTTGAGGTTTAAATGAATTAATATATATGAAGTGCTGAGAACAGTGTCTGGCACACCATAATTTAAGCTGCTGCGGATCCACCATGTGCCATAGGCTATTACACAAAGCGAAGAGGTAAATGAAGTAATACAGCTTAAGCCCTTCAATTACTTAGAATCTACTGGGTGAGACAGAAACACAAAAATATGCAGTATATGGCAGACTATAACAAGTTCAATGACAAAGGCACAAACAAATGAGGATGAGAAGGGTAGAAACCCTTCATTCGTTCATTCATTGACATGAATTGATTCACATTTTCCTCACCATTTTTTTTTAAAGTAAGCTGGATAGATGCTCTTTTTAGCATTTAGGTAATGCCTAACAGTTTATAAAGTGTTTTCACATACACTTTCTCTTCTAACCATCACAGCAACATTGTGATGGGGATATTAGAATTATTTTTAACATCTTGAAAAGAAACAGGTTTGGTCAAATGTCAGAAGTGCTCGGGTAGCAAAGCTAGAATGAGAATACTGTGTTACAGAGATATAGTGACTGGCCCAAGATCACAAAGCTAGTTAGTAGGAAAAGCTCAATTTCAGATTGTTGTGTGTAAAGGTATATTCTGCATAATAAGCCCACATCCCACCAACACATCCCTGGGATGAGTGTTAGTTATCTATAAAAGCATCTACTACATAGAACTTTTTATAAGAAGGTGGGCTAATATTGACCTTGAAGTGCTTTTAAGGCCTGTCTTCATTGCATATTAATTTTTTGGCATCTAGTAGTGCCTTTACAATTAAAAAAATTGTGACAACAATTCATATTTTAAAAGTGTTTTCAAGAAGTGATTGTAAAATACATCATTAAGTTTATTCAAATTTTACCCTTTCCCATTGAGAATTTATGTTAAGATTGTATTCTTTAAGGGTGCATTGTTTTACACTAAACAGTGAATGAATATTTCAAATCAGTCTTTTCTGTGAACTCATTATTTGGAATTCTTAAAATATATTCAAGTGTGGCATTGTTAATCAGAATGAATTATCTACCACTTGTCTTGCAGTAAGTTCCACAATACCTGTGGTGGTTTGATGTAGGAATAATTAGGTAGGTAATTAATTAATTTTTTCAAATAGTCAAATTAATTACAATTAAAGGAGTAGAATAATAGAAATAGTTACGTATAACTCTGAACTTGATTTGGATTTAATATATTCCAAATTTCATTTAAATCAATTTTGTAAGGAAGTAAACTTGAAGGAAAAAATATCATTGCTAAAATTATAGAACAGATCTCAGAATGCAGTGTGAATATACAATATTTATGAAAGAAAGGTGGGAATTGTGTTATCTTTCAAAATTTAACTTTAACACGCATAGTATGAAAGTAATACACATATATTTTTACAATGGTTACCTTGTAAGAGTTGTGTGATAAACACTGAGTGTTCACAATTATTGCCTTCAAACAATGAAAAGGTCTTCCCCATGAGCAGAATATACTCCTCCACCCTATTGATTTTGGGCTTGACCTTGAGACTAACAAGTCCATAATTTATGGAATACGAGTGAAATTTACAGTATAATAGCTCCAAGTAGTAGCATTAAGAGTAATTTTTTGTTTATGATCACCCTCCTATGCCCATTTTCAAAATACCACATTTTTTAAAGAGAAGAATAGGGCTCAGATGATTAGAGACTTGTTTGTAATCATATAGATTATGAGTCTTCAAGTCCATAAGTATTAGAAGTAGCATTCTTTTCTGTAATCTTCATGACTTGTATTCATTTCAGTGACTACTTTCTCAGAATCTTTTTGCCCAAGTCGCAATGACTGGTTTTCTGCAATTATTTGTCTTGTGAACAGAATCAACAGGAGTGAAGAGAATCTGCAAGGTATGTTAGTGCATCACAATAAGTGATCTTTTCATGTACATTTGTGCATAAATAATACCATTTGGATTTAAATGCCATGATGAATCTATAAGATGAATAAGATCAGAAACTGGGCTGGACTTTGGGCCTTCGAGACCATGGTATATTTTCCTTGCTATCTGTCAAGGATATATCTCATTCTGTATCCATATCTTGAATTATTGTTCCCTGTTCTGCTGTGATTTCCAGATTCTAGACCTAGAGCTTTGACATCTGCCTCATGATTTCTATCTTTGTTTCAGATTAACCTTAAAAGAACTGAAATCTACCCAAGAATATACAGTGTCAGACACACATCATAAATTGCATTCTATTTTTTTCCATTCTTGTAGGATGAAAATGGGAAGGCAAGTCAATCTGATGGTTTTCCTTTGTAAACCAGCTTAACGTCACATACAGGTTTTTCCTCATGCTGTATCACATTCTTGCTATCACCTAAAGTTCATTTGCAGGAAATTACGATTTTTTTTCAATAGTTTCTCCAGATATTCCTCATTACTGACATAACACAAATATGTTTTCTGCTTGAAACTCCTGCTGAGGGAAACAAAACTGCATTGCTATTGGTTTAAAGAGTTGCATAGAAACTACTTCATAAAATATTCTCTGTGGGCTGGGCATGGTGGCTCACACCTGAAATCACAGCACTTTCGGGGCCAACCAAGGTGGGTGGATCACCTGAGGTCAGGAGTTCTAGACCAGCCTATCCAACATGGCAAAACCTCATCTCTACTAAAAATACAAAAATTAGCTGGTCATGGTGGCAGGCACCTGTAATTCCAGCTGCTCGGGAGGCTGATGCAGGAGAATCACTTGAACCCAGGAGGCTGAGGTTTTGGTGAGCTGAAATCATGCTACTGCACTCCAGCCTGAGTGAGGCCCCATCTCAAAAATAAAAAATAAAATAATTCTCTCTGGATGAGGAAGTGTGACAAAAAATCAGATGGGACTTTATTATTTCAGTGCAATTTCTTCCTCATGCAGATATGAAATGGTGAAGGAGGTAGAAAATAAGAGTAAGGGACTTTACGCATTAGAGCCCTAGTAAATTCATGTCTGCCACTGTGACAAGTGAGTAAAGGGGATATCAAGAGAACGTTTGACTCCCTACATAACAAGGAAGTTCTGCACTTATCTTTATAAACACTACTTGGATAGCATTTTGTTTTAAAAGGGGTCTACTACAAAAAATAATATTTTAAACTGTATGGTAGTATAATGGACATGTGTTTAGAAATCAGACAGATTTAGATTTCAATCCTGAATACCTATATGACCTTGGGCCTGAGTAACTTACCTCTCTGCTATCGACTGAATATTTGCATTTCCCAAAATTCATATGTTGAAACTTAATTCCTAGCTTGATAGCATTTGCAAGTGGGACCTTTAGGAGGTGATTCAGTCAAGAGGATGAAGCTCTCATGAATGGGTTTAGTGCACTTCCAGAAAAAGCCCCCAGGGAGCTTGTTTGTCCTTTCCACCATGTGAGCACACAGCCAGAAGATAGCCATCTATGAACCAGAAAGCAGGTCTTCAGCAGACACCAAACCTACCAGTGCTTTGATGTCAAAAATCTCAGCCTCAAGAACTATAAGAAATAAATATTAGTAGTGTGTATTAACCAGCTTATGATACTTTTGTTACAGCAGACCCGACAGTCTAAGACACTCTCTAAGTTTCAATTTCCTTATTTGTAAAATATGAATAATACCCCACAGGCTTATTTTGTGACTGAAATGAGACCATGCATTTATGTATCTAAGAATATGTCATATATTTAATAAATAATAACATTAAGAATATGTCACATATTTAATAAATGATAACGTTATACCTGGAGCAGTGGCTTAGGCCTGTTATCCCAGCATTTTGGGAGGCCGAGTCGGGTGGATCACCTGAGATTGGGAGTTGGAGCCCAGTCTGACCAACATGGAAAAACCCTATTTCTACTAAAAATACAAATTTAGCTGGGCGTGGTGGTGCACGCCTGTAGTCTCAGCTAGTCCGAAGGCTGAGGCAGGAGAATCCTTTGAACGCAGGAAGCGGAGGTTGTAGTGAGCAGACATCATGCCACCGCACTGCAGCCTAGGTGACAGAGTGAGACTCCATCTCCAAAGAAATAAAAATAAAAATAAAAAAGAAAGTGTACAATTCAATTCAATGATTTAGAGCAAATTTAGAGAGCTATGAAAGCATCACCAAAATTTAAACTTAAAACATTTCTATCACTCCCTAAAATTCCCTCCGACTCATTTGCAGTCAATCTTTGTCCCCACCCCAAGCCCAGGAAAACATTTATGGTTTCTGCCTCTATGGAGGTGCCTTTTCCAGCAATTCATTAAAACGGAATCATACTATATGTGATCTCTGGTTTTGGAGTCCTTTAGTTAGCAAAATGTTTTTGAAGATTCAATTAGGCTTTAGAATATATCAGTACTTTACACCTTTGAATTGATGAATAGAATTCCATTGTATAAAATTATTCCTTTTTTAAATCTATTCACCATTTGATGGACATTTAGGTTGTTTCCACTTTTTGGCTATTATTTAGAATACTGTCATAAACTTTCAGTCACAAGTAATCATGTGAACATCAACTGTTCTATGAGGTATCGTAGCAAGTCCATGCTATGTTTATTAAGACTATTAACTGTTTTACAAAGTGACTGTACAAATAGTTTTTAACAACAGTATATGAAGGTTCCAATTTCTCCAAAACTTCAAAAATAGTTATTGTGGTGTTTCGTATTTTAGCCACTCTGGTGGGTATGAAATGATAGCTTATTGTGGTTTTAAATTGCATTTGCTCAATGACTTAAGCATTTTTTAAGCATATTTTATGCATCTTTTTAGTGAAATGCCTATTCAAATTTTTTGCACATTTGTTACTGGGTTTTTGTCTTATTCAGTTGTAAGGGTTGTTTACAGATTTTTTAAGAATATACACTATTTGCAAGTTTTTTCTCCTATCTCTGTACAATTGTATTTTTCTTTTCTTAATGATATATATTGAAGTGAAAAGTTTTAAATTTTAATGAAATTCAATTTACTGGTTTTCATTTATATGTACAATTGTCTCAGCACCATTTTTTGAAAATACTATATTTTCTCTAATTAAATTGCCTTCATTATTTATTAAAATCAATTGAACATAAATTTAAGTGTTTATTTTTGCACTTTCAGTTCTATGGTAAGCTAGGAGTCCTGTTTCAGTTTTCTGCATATGGCTAGCCACTTATCCCAGCACATAGGCAGGGGCAAAGTCTTCATGACAAAGACACTAAAAGCAATTGCAACAAAATAAAAAATTGACTAGTGGGATCTAATTAAACTAAAGAGCTTCTGCATAGCAAAAGAAACTTTGTAAACAGACAAGCTACAGAATGAGAGGAAAAACTGTGTAAACTATTTATCTGATAAAGGTCTAATATCCGGAGTCTAGAAGAAATTTAAACAAATTAATAAGGAAAAAACAATCCCATTAAAAAGTTGGCAAAGGGCACAAACAGACACTTTTCAAAAGAAGACATACATGAGGTTAACAAGCAATTGTTTTTTAAAAAGCTAAACATTACTGATCATTACAGAAATACAAATCAAAACCACAATGAGATACCATCTCACACCAGTCATAATTCCTATTATTAAAAAGTCAAAAAACAAGAGATGCTGGTGAGGTTGTGAAGAAAAAGCACTTATACACTGTTGGTTGGAGTGTAAATTAGTTCAACCATTGTGGAAGACAGTTTGGTGCTTCCTCAAAGGCCTAGAGGCAGAAATACCATTTGATCCATCAATCCCAATAACATACCACATATATACCCAAAGGAATATAAATCATTCTATTATAAAAATACTTGCACCTGTATGTTCATTGCAACACTATTCACAATAGCAAAGGCATGGACTCAACCCAAATGCCCATCAATGACAGACTGGATTACAAAAATGTGGAACATATACTCTATGAAATACTATACAGCCATAAAAAGGAACAAGATCATGTCTTTTGCAAGGATGTGGATGAAACTGGAAGCCGTTATTCTCAGCAAACTAAAGCAGGAACAGAAAACCAAACACTGCATGTTCTCACTTATAAGTGGGAGCTAAATGATGAGACCACATGGACTCATAGAGTAGAATAACACACACTGGGACCCATCAGAGGGTGGAGGGTGGGATGAGGGAGAGGATCAGGAAGAATAACTAACAGATACCAGGCTTAATACTTGGGTGGTAAAATAGTTTATACAACAAACTCCCATGACACATATTTACCTGTGTAACAAACCTGCACATCCTGCACATGGACCCCTGAACTTAAATCAAAGTTAAAAAAAAAAAGGTTGCACATGGAATTTTGATAATGATTGTAGTTAGAGATCAATGTTGGGGACACCTGCAAACTTAACAATGCTGAGTCTTCTAATCCATGAACATGAAATGCTTCTCTTTTTATTTAAGTCTTTTAAAATTTATCTTAGCATGTATCGTGGTTTTCAGCATACAAATTTTGCAATTCTTTTCCTAAATTTATTCCTAAATATTTTATTTTTTAGATGCTATTGCAAGTGAAACTTTGTTCCTAATTTTATTTTTTAGTTGTTCAATGCTAATATACATACACATGATATGTATATATATTTATATTTATATGAACAATTGATTTTTCCTTATTGATCATGTATCTTTTGACATAGTTGAACCAGCTATGAATTCTTGAACTTCTGTGGGTGTGATTTCAGGATTTTCTGCATGTAGTATTTTGTCATCTATAAATAAAAGCAGTTTAACTTATTCTTGTAAAACTTCATGTCTTCATTTATATTTTCTTATTATACTGGTTAGAACCTACAGCACAATGTTAAATAGAGATAGTGTGGGAATTAGTATTATTTCCTTTTTCCTCTATTATTGACTGTAATGATAGCTATGAGCTTTTCTTAGAAGACATTTTTTTCTTTCTTTTTTTTTGGGCGGGGGGGGAGACGGAGTTTCGCTCTTGTTACCCAGGCTGGAGTGCAATGGCGCGATCTCGGCTCACCGCAACCTCCGCCTCCTGGGTTCAGGCAATTCTCCTGCCTCAGCCTCCTGAGTAGCTGGGATTACAGGCATGCGCCACCATGCCCAGCTAATTTTTTGTATTTTTAGTAGAGACGGGGTTTCACCAGGTTGACCAGGATGGTCTCGATCTCTTGACCTCGTGATCCACCAGTCTCGACCTCCCAAAGTGCTGGGATTACAGCCTTGTGCCACCGCGCCCGGCCAGAAGACATTTTTCAAGTGAGGAGAATGTTTTTTTCCCCTAATGTCTCTAGATCTTTTGATCAGGAATTATGATGAACATTGTCAAATGGTTTTCCTGAATCTTTTGAAAATAATCATGTTGTTTTCATCCTTGTACCTTTGTAAAAATGCCCAACCTATCTTCCAATGTAGCAGCACCATTTCACACCCAGCAGCAGTTAATCAGAGTTCCTATTGTTCCACGTCATCATTCAGCAGTTAGTATTGTCTGGTTGTTTTGTTTTTGGTTTGTATTTTAGTCATTCTTATGAATATGTGATGTTATTGATTTAGTTTGCAATTCACTACAAACAAATGATGTTTTGCTTCTTTTCATATGCCTATTTGCCATCTCTTTAACTTTGGTGAGGTTTTGGTTCAGACCTTTTGTGCATTTTTAAAATTGGGTTGTTTTCATATTGTTGCATTGTAAGACTTCTTTGTATATTTTGGGTAAGAGTCCACGATTAGACATGTATATTGCAAATATTTTCTCTCAGACAGTGGCTTGTATTGTCATTTTGTATTTCTTCAACTTTTAAGTTCTGGGGTACATGTACTGGATGTGCAGGTTTGTTATATAGGTAAAGGTGTGCCATGGTGCTTTGTTTCACAGATCAACCCATCACCCAGAAACTAAGCCCAGCATTTATTAGCTATTATTCCTGGTTCTCTCCCTCCCTGACCCACTCTGACAGGCCCCATTGTGTGTTGTTCCTCTCCATGTGCCCATGTGTTCTCGTCACTCAGCTCCCACTTACAAGTAACAACATGCGGTGTTTGGTTTTCTGTTCCTGCCTTGTTTGCTGAGGATAATGGCTTCCAGCTCCATTCACATTCCTGCAAAGGATATGATTTCATTCCTTTTTATGGTTGCATAGTATGCCATGGAGTATATGTACAATATTTTCTTTCTTTCTTTTTCTTTTTTTTTTTTTTTTGAGATGGAGTTCCACTTTTGTTGCCCAGGCTGAAGTGCTGTGACAATCTCGGCTCACTGCAACCTCCGCCTCCCAGGTTCAAGGAATTCTCCTCCCTCAGCATCCCAAGTAGGTAGGATTACAGGTGCCCACCACAATGCCCAGCTAAGTTTTTTGTATTTTTAGTAGATTTTGGGATTCACCATGTTGTTCAGGCTGATCTCAAACTCCTGATCTCAGGTGATCCACTCACCTGGGCCTCCCAAATTGCTGGGATTACAGGCATGAGCCCTGTGCCCGGCCCTATGTACCATATTTTCTTTATCCAGTCGATCATTGATAGGCAGTTGGGTTGATTCCATGTTGTTGCTATTGTGAATAGTGCAACAGTGAACATACATGTGCATGTATTTTTATAAAAGAATGATTTATATTTTGGGGGATATACTCAGTAATGGAATTGCTGGGTCAAGTGGTATTTCTGCCTGTAGGTCTTTGAGGAATCATTACAACGTCTTCTGCAATGGTTAAACTAATTTATACTCCCAAAAACAGTGTAAAATCATTCTTTTTTCTCTGCAATCTCACCAGCATCTGTTGCTTCTTGAATTTTTATAATTGCCATTTTGACTGGCATAAGATAGTATCTCATTGTGGTTTTGATTTGCATTTTCCTAATGATCAGGGATGTTGAGCTTTTTCCACGTTTGTTGGCCACATTAATGTCTTCCTCTGAGAAGTGTCTGTTCTTGTCTTTAGTTCACTATTTAATGAGGTTGTTTTTTTCTTATAATTTTGTTTAAGTTCCTTGTAGACTCTGGGTATTAGACTATCATTAGATGGATATATTGCAAAATTTCTCTCCCATTCTGTTTGCTCTGTTGATAGTTTATTTGTTGTGCAGAAACTCTTTAGTTTAATTAGACCCCATTTGTCAATTTTTGCTTTTGTTGCAATTAATTCTGGTGTGTTCATCATAAAATCTTTGCCCATACCCATGTCCTAAATGGTATTGTATAGATTTTCTTCTAGAGTTTTCAGTTTTCATTTAAGTCTTTAATCCATCTTGACTTAATTTTTGTATAAGGTGTAAAGAGGGGGTCCAATTTTAATCTTCTATATATGACTAGCCAGATCTCTCAGCAGCATTTATTAAATAGGAAACCCTTTTTCCATTGCTTGTTTTTTGTCAGATTTGTTGAAGATCAGATGGTTATAGGTGTACATTCTTATTTCTGAGTTTTCTATTTTGTTCCATTGGTCTATTTGTCTGTTTTTATATCAGTACCATGCTGTTTTGGTTACTGTAGCCTTGTAGTATAGTTTGAAGTCAGGTAGTGTGATTTGCATCATCCCTCCAGCGTTTTTTTTTTTCTTTCTTAGGAGTGTCTTGGTTATTCAGGTTCTGTTTTTGGTTCCATGTGAATTTTAAAATAGTTTCTTCTAATTCTGTGAAGAATGTCAATGGCGAATCAATTGGAATAGTATTGAATTTATAATTTATGTTATGCAGCATGGCCATTTTCATAATATTGACTCTTCCTATTCATGAATATAGAATGTTTCTCAATTTGTTTGTGTCCTCTTGTATTTTCATTTTCTTAACATTGTCTTTCACAGAGCAGAAGTGTATTATTTTATTAATGTAAAACTTATAATTTTTTTCCTTTTTGGATCATGATTTTGATATTTTTTCTACTAACTTATTACCAAATTCCAGCTCAGTCAGATTTTTCCCAATGTTTTTTCTAGAAGTTTTGCATTTTTGCATTTTACAATGTTTTCTTTTAGAAATATTACATTTTTCATTTTACATCATGACCCATCACAATAGTGAGTTAACATTTGTGAAACATCTAAGATATTTGTCTATATTCATTTATCCAAATGTAGAAGTCCAACTTTTTAGTGTCCTTTGTTGAACAGATTGTCCTTTCTTCATTGAATTGCTCTTGGAGTTTGCAAAAAATCAGTTTACTATGTTTGTGTGGGTCTATTTCTAGCATCTCCATTGTGTACTGTTTATCTATGTGTGTACAGAAAATGCTTTAACAACATCATTTCATTTATACCATTTTTTATAACGTTGATGAGAAAAAAAAATTGATTCATAGCAGGGGCCAATGTCTGTGTGGTGTGGTGTTTGCATGTTCTCCCTATGTCTGTGTGTGTGTGTGTGTGTGTGTGTGTGTGTATGTGTGCTTTTCAGGTATTCTGATTTCTTCCCACATCTCAACGAATGTCTACATTGTCCCAGTCCATGTGAGTGTAGGCTGTTGGTTGCAGGTTTGAATGTGCATTGTGATGAAATAGCCTCCTATCCTGGATTGGAAAATGAATGAATAAACACATATCATTGTTAAATAAAAATTCATAAAGTATGCAACAATCATAGATGGATGACAATTAATGATGTGATACAAAAGTGCTAAGTGAGCCTATCCTATTTGTTCTTGTTTGTTTTCAGATTGCATGGGGTTAGGAGGTATGCCCTACAATTTTTGGTCTGCAAGTATTTATTATTTGATTTAATCCACTACCACTACAACTGTCATCACTCATGGAATAATCAAAATTTGGGTAAATAATTATCTTACTTGTCTTTATTACTCTTTCTTAAATGTATGTATAACTCACATTTACTTTAATGTTTAATATTAGAAATGCTGGGGTATCTATTTAGAAGTTTGGTGATGTTCTCATGACGAGAAATATGTCATACTACTCTTATTTATATTAATTAGCCTATGGGAAAATTGGTTTTGCATACATTATTTTCCTTAAAGTTACAGTTTCCAAAGTCTATGGACAATGTTAAGTGGGGACTTAGTGTATTATTTCGCCAATGCCAAATTATCTGAATATTTGTAGTTTTATACCAAATTTTATATTGGTTAATGTGAATTCCACAACTTTTTGCCTGTTTCTCAGGCTTTCATTGGGCATTCTGGGTCTGCTGAATTTCCATATAAGCTTTAGAAACAATTGTCAATATATGTTGTGTGAATATAATCTTTTACACTTTTCTGGATACTGTGTGTGTGTGTGTGTGTGTGTGTGTATTTGTATACAGAATCACATACACAAACAATCCGTATAAGATGCATTTGTTTTTTCTTGCCTCTTTGCAGAGGCTTGGATTTCCAGTACAATTTTGAATAGAAGTGGTTAAAAGAAAACCTATTTGCCTTGGTCCTGTTCTTAGGGTGAAGTCATTATTTTGTTTTCCCATTAAGTATGATGTTAACTGTAGAGTTGTTTTACAAGGTTTTCTTCTCGATAAAAATTTGTTGTCTCTCAATTCCAAATTAGTCCCTCCTAGATGGGCCTAGGAAAATGGAGTAGAATATTAACAAAATTTCTCTTTTGCAACTGGCAGATGTTAAATTGTCAAGTATAGTGCACTGATATGGTGGGTTTAACCTCTACCAACTAGCTATATTTAAATATTTGTTCCACTTGTCCTTGTAGCCTTTTCCTTGTTTTCTGTCTACTTTTTAATAAAGTATTATAATTCCATTTTATGTTCATTTATTCTATTTTTAAAATAATGTTTGCCCTGGTGTTTAAAATGTATATGTTTATTAATCATAGGCTATGTGTACACATTATTATACTACTTCATATTTACTGCAAAGTAAAAGTGTATACTACTAATTCCTCATTTACATTTTTGTGCTATTCTTTTTATTCATTTCATTTTTACATATAACATAAATATATAATACATTGCTTCTGTTTTTGCTTTAGACAGCCAATTGTGTTTTTAAACAATTAAAAATAAGAAAAAAGTAACATGCTCTTTATAGTCATTTATACCATTTCTAGTGCCCCTCATTTAGGGTAGATAAAATTTTATGCCTGATGAATTTCCTTTTAACACTTCTTATATTGCAACTTGGCTGGCAGTTATTCTCTAAAATTTTATTCTTGAAAACATTTTATTTTATCCTCATTTCTACTTTTTAAATTTACATAGAGTAAAATTAGTTATTGGTTTACTGTTTTAGTTGTCTTGACAAATGCATAGAGTCCTGTATACGTGACCATAATCAAGATGTAGGACAGTTCCATGACTGCAAAACATTTCCTGTTATGGCCCTTTTATGGTGAAACCATGGGAACCACTAATCTGCCCTTAGTTCCTATAGATATGTCCTTTTCAGACCACCATATAAGTGGAATCATTCCAATGATTTTACTGCCAATAACATTCCATTACAGGAATGTTTCACAGTTTGTTAATCCATTACTGCTTGAAGGACATTTAGGCTGTGTAGAGTTATTAGTGATTAGGAATAAAGGTCCTGTAAAACTATCACATGCAGGTTTTTGTGTGAATAAGGTTTCATTAAGTAGGATTGCTGGATCATATGGCAAGCGTATAATTAACTTTATAAGAAACTGCTAAATTGTTTTCCAAAGTGGCTATACAAGTCTGCATTTCTCATCATCAAGGCATAAATATTACAGTTGCTCAATATCAATGTCTTTGTAAGCACTTGGTATTTTCCTTGTGTCTTTTGTAGTTATTCTAATGAATATGAAGTGACATTTAATTGTGGCTTTAGTTTGCACTTCCCTAATGATTAATAATTTGGGGTAAAGTTTTATGTGTTATTTGTCATCTGAACATATTCTCTAGTGATTCATTAAGAAGTGTTTTTATATTATGGATATATATTGGTGTTTTATATTTTGGCAAATACATGATTTACAAATATTTTCTCCCAGTCTGTCATTCATCATTTTATCCTCTTAAAAGTTATATTTCAGAGAATACACATTTTATGTTTGAGAATGTCTAATTTATAATTTTTGCTTTTGTGACTTATGATTTAATTGTCATATCTATGAATTATTTGTCTAAACTAAGGTAACAAAGATTTTCACCTACGTTCTATACTAGGAGGTTGATAGTTTTTAAATTTATAATGAGGTCTGTGTTCTATTTAAAGTTAATTTTTTATGTCGTGTGTGGTATAGTTCATTTTGTAAATTTATGGATGACTGAATATTTCAAGCATTCTTTGTTGTAAACACTATTCTGCCTTAATTGAATTTCCTTTTCACCCTCTCACAAATTAGTTGGCTCCAATTGTTTAGGTAAGTTTCTGAACTATCTAGTCTATTTTATAATTTTATATGCCTATGAATTTTCAAATGCCATACTGCCTTGATTATTGTAATTTTATTGAAAGATTTATTGAAATATTTTCTCCTAATTTATTAGCATTTCTATAATCAATTTTTCATCTGTTTTTTAAAATCTTGCTGACAATTCAGTTGGGCTCACATTTAGTCTATACATTGATTTGGGAGAAACTTGTCCTTTTAACAATATTGAATTTTCCAATCTATGTATGAGGGACATAGTCCTAGTTAGCCTTAACCTTACATGTGTCCTGTGCCCCCTGAGTCTCAAGAATGGGATTGCTCAGTGATTTTACCCCTCCCATAGTGGTTAGTGATTTCTAATGGGCTCAACCCTTGCGTCTACCCTAAGATAAATGGTGTTGTTATGATCCCTTCCTCTAGCCACAACGGGGCTACTTATGACTTGGAGACATCAGTGTTTTCTGTCCTTTTCCCAGAAGCTTAAGACTTCTGTTCCCAAGGGGGGATTAAGAAGGTCCCAGGTGTCCCTTTGTCACTTTCCCTCAGCAGATGTTTCTTCCCTCCCGTAGGTCTGTAGCATACAGAAGACTTTTTCAGCTTTCCTTCACTGACTCTAATTTTTCTTTTGAGCTCCCATTGTGCAAAAAAGCCTGTGAATGAATGAGGACAATTCCCTCTTGGTTCTGTGTCATTCAAGTGTTGTATATTGCACTTGCCCTTTTCCATCCTCTAGCAAATTATTACCGAGTTTAGCAGAATTCTTCATAGCAGTCTTATGGTGAAATATATTATTCTCAAGCTCTGCTTCAGATAAGCAAGTGCATATGTTCTATTACCCATTGAATGTTGTTTTTCTTTAGTTTTAGCATTAGTTGGGTGTTCTGAGATCTTAGCTATGAAAATGGGTCAAGGAGAAATTATAATTTTGTAGAATAACCAGCTTTTTTCCTTTCACTCATTTGGTGGTTGACACTTAGTCCAGCTTTTTACATCCTAACCAGTAGGTGATATATTCAATTACACTTTAAAGAAATTTTAAAAATTAAATATTTCACTGGTAATTTTTATATTGATTATATATTGAAATGACAGTATTATGGATATATCAAGCTAAATAAATTATATTATTAAAATAGAAAAAAAATAAGAATGGGACAAAATACATTTACCCATATGTTTCCAATTTCCGAATTTTTTCACTTTTGATTGAAGTTTTCCATCTGATGCATATTCTTTGGCTTAAAGAGCTCCCTTCAACTGTTTCTCTCTTGCAAGTCTGTTGGTCATAGATTTTCTCTGCTATATTTTCCTGATATATATTTGTTTTATTTTCACTTGTAAGGATATTTTTGGTAGATATATAATTAAAACATTTAAATATTTTATTCCATAGCCTTCTGTTTGCATTGTTCCTTATGAGCAATCAGCTATAATTACTAAGGTTGTTTTCCTCTATATAACGCTTATTTTTAATTTGGTTACTTTAAGTTTCATTTTCATTATTGGGTTTCAGCAATTTGATTGCTATGAGTCCTGCTGAAATTTTACTTTAATTTATTCTGCTTGAGTCAGTTTTCTTGACCTTCCTGGATATAGGTTCATATTTCTATGTATTTATTTATTATTTTTGTACTTTAAGTTCTGGGGTACATGTGCAGATCTTGCAGGACTGTTGCACAGGTATGCACATGCCATGGTGGTTTGCTGCCTTCATCCCCTTGTCACCTGCATCAGGGATTTCTGCCAATGTTATCCCTCCCCAACCTCCCCACCCCCGCTGTCCCTCTCTTAGCCTCCCAGTCCCCAACAGCCCCCAGTGAGTGATATTCCCCTCCCTGTGCCCATGTATTCTCATTGTTCAACACCTGCCTATGAGTGAGAACATGCAGTGTTAGGTTTTCTGTTCTTGTGTCAGTTTGCTGAGAATGATGGTTTCCAGATTCATTCATATCCCTACAAAGGACATGAATTCATCCTTTTTTGTGGCTGCATAGTATTCCATGTTGTACATGTGCCACATTTTCTTTATCCAGTCTATCATTGATGGGTGTTTGGGTTGGTTCCAGGTCTTTGCTATGGTAAACAGTGCTGCAATGAACATTCGTGTGCATGTGTCCTTATAGTAGACCGATTTATAATCCTTTGGATATATACCCAGTAATGGGATTGCGGAATCAAATGGAATTTCTATTTCTAGATCCTTGAGGAATCACCACACTGTCTTCCACAATGGTTGAACTAATTTACACTCCCACCAACAGTGTAAAAGTGTTCCTATTTCTTCATATCGTCTCCAGCATCTGTTGTCTCCAGATTTTTTAATGATTGCCATTCTAACTGGAGTGAGATGGTATCTCAATTTGGTTTGATTTGCATTTCTCTAACGACCAGTTATGTTGAGGATTTTTTTCATATGTTTGTTGGCCTCATATATGTCTTCTTTTGAAAACTGTCTGTTCATATTCTTTGCCCACTTTTGAATGCATTTGTTTGTTTGTTTGTTTGTAAATCTGCTTTAGCTCTGTGTAGAGTCTGGATATTAGCCCTTTGTCAGATGGATAGATGGCAAAAGTTTTTGCCCATTCTGTTGGTTACTGGTACACTCTAATGATTGTTTCTTCTGCTATGCAGAAACTTTTAAGTTTAATTAGATCCCATTTGTCTATTTTGGCTTTTGTTGCCATTGCTTTTGGTGTTTTAGTCATGAAGTTCTTGTCTATGCCTATGTCCTGTATGGTTAGGTTTTCTTCTAGGGCTTTTATGGTGTTAGGTCTTATATTTAAGTCTTTAACTCATCTGGAGTTAATTTTTGTGTAAGGTGTCAGGAAGGGATCCACTTTCTGCTTTCTGCCCATGGCTACCCAGTTTTCCCAACACCATGTGTTAAACAGGGAATCCTTTCCCCGTTGCTTGTTTTTGTCAGGTGTGTCAAAGAGCAGATGGTTTTAAGTGTGTGGCATTACTTCTAAGGCCTCTGTTCTCTTCCATTGGCTTATATCTCTGTTTTGGTACCAGTACCAAGCTGTTTTGATTACTGTAGCCTTGTGGTATAGTTTGAAGTCTGACAGAGTGATGCTTCCGGCTTTGTTCTTTTCTGCCTAGGATTTTCTTGGCTATGTGGGCTATCTTTTGGTTCCATATGAAGTTTAAGGTGTTTTTTTCCAGTTCTGTGAAGAGGGTCATAGGTAGCTTGATGGGGATTGCATTGAATCTATAAATTACTTTGGACAGTCTGGCCATTTTCACAATATTTATTCTTCCTAACCATGAGCATGGAATGCTTTTCCATCTGTTTCTGTCCTCTCTTATTTTCTTGAGCAATAAATAGCTTTTATTATTTTGAGATACATTCCATTGATACCTAGTTTATTGAGAGTTTTTAGCATAAAACACTGTTGAATTTTGTCGAAGGACTTCGCTGCATCCATTGAGATGATCATGTGGTTTTTGTCTTTGGTTCTGTTAATGTGATGGATTTACCTTTATAGGTTTTCCTATGTTGAACCAGCCCGGCATCCCTGGGATGAAGCCTACTTGATGGTGAGGGATAAGTTTTGATATACTGTTGCACTCAGTTTGCTGGTATTTTATTGAAGATTTTTGCATCAATGTTCATCATGGATATTGGCCTGAAGTTTTCTTTCTTAATTGTATCTCTGCCAGTTGGTATCAGGATGATGTTGGTCTCATAAAATGAGTTAGGGTGTATTTCTTCTTTTTCTAGCATTTGAAATAGTTTCAGAAGGCTTGGTACCAGCTCACCTTTGTATGTCTGGTAGATTCAGCTGTGAACCCATCTGGGCCTGGACTTTTTTTGGTTGGTAGGCTATCAATTGCTGCCTCAAATACAGATCTTGTTATTTGTCTATTCAGGGATTCAGCTTCTTCCTGGTTTAGTCTTGGGAGGGTGTAAGCGTCCAGAAGTTTATCCATTTCTTTCAGATTTACTGGATTATGTCCATAGAGTTGTTTGTAGTAATCTCTGATGGTAGTTTGTATTTCTCTGGAATCAGTGGTGATAAAGGGGAGAGGTTCGTATTATTTCATCAACATTGGAATATTTATGACTTTATTTCTTGAAATGTTTTTCTCTGCCACTATACTTCATTTCTCTCCCTCTGGCATATCAATAACACATATATAGACTATGTGATACTGTCACAGTATTCACTGAGTCACTTTTGGTTTTACAGTTTTATCTTTGTGCTTCAATTTGAATAACTTTTCTTGCTTTGTATTTGTAATTATATTTTTCTTCTACATTTCTAAACTTACAACAGCCATTCATTAATTTTTAATTTTTTTTTAATTTTTATTGCATTATAGGTTTGGGGGTACATGTGCAGAACGTGCAAGATAGTTGCATAGGTACACACATGGCAGTGTGCTTTGCTGCTTTCCTCCCCTTCACCCACACTTGGTATTCATCCCCAGGCTATCCCCCCCCCAGGCCCCCCTGCTGTCCCTCCCCCATTCCCTGCAACAGTCCCCAGTGTATAGTAGACCGCCTCTTTGTGTTCATGTGTTCTCATTTTTCTCACCCACCTATGAGTGAGTATATGTGGTATTTCTTTTTCTGTTCTTGTGTCAGTTTGCTGAGAATGATGTTCTCCAGATTCATCCATGTCCTTACAAAGGACACAAACTCATCATTTCTGATGGCTGCATAATATTCCATGGTGTATATGTGCCACATTTTCCCAGTCCAGTCTATCATCGTTGGGCATTTGGGTTGGTTCCAGGTCTTTGCTATTGTAAACAGTGCTGCAATGAACATTCGTGTGCATGTGTCCTTAGAGTAGAACGATTTATAGTCCTTTGGATAGATACCCAGTAATGGGATTGCTGGGTCAAATGGAATTTCTATTTCTAGGTCCCTGAGGAATCACCACACTGTCTTCCACAATGGTTGAACTAATTTACACTCCCACCAACAGTGTAAGAGTGTTCCTATTTCTCCACATCCTCTCCAGCATCTGCTGTCTCCAGATTTTTTAATGATCGCCATTCTAACTGGTGTGAGATGGTATCTCAATGTGGTTTTGATTTGCATCTCTCTAATGACCAATGATGATGAGCACTTTTTCATATGTTTGTTGGCCTCATGTATGTCTTCTTTGTAAAGTTTCTGTTCATATCCTTTGCCCATTTTTGAATGGGCTTGTTTGTTTTTTTCCTGTAAATCTGTTTGAGTTCTTTGTAAATTCTGGATATCAGCCCTTTGTCAGATGTGTAAACTGCAAAGATTTTTTCCCATCCTGATGGTTGCCGATTAACTCTAGTGACTGTTTCTTTTGCCGTGCAGAAGCTGTGGAGTTTGATTAGGTCCCATTTGTCTATTTTGACTTGTTGCCAATGCTTTTGGTGTTTTGTTCATGAAGTCCTTGCCTACTCCTATGTCCTGAATGGTTTTGCCTAGATTTTCTTCTAGGGTTTTTATGGTGTCAGGTCTTACGTTTAAGTCTTTAATCCATCTGGAGTTAATTTTAGTGTAAGGTGTCAGGAAGGGGTCCAGTTTCTGCTTTCTGCACATGGCTAGCCAGTTTTCCCAAAACCATTTATTAAATAGAGAATCCTTTCCCCATTGCCGGTTTTTGTCTGGTTTATCAAAGATAATATGGTTGTAGATATGTTGTGTTGCCTCCGATGCCTCTGTTCTGTTCCATTGGTCTATATCTCTGTTTTGGTACCAGTACCATGCTGTTTTGATTACTGTAGCCTTGTAGTATAGTTTGAAGTCTGGTAGTGTGATGCCTCCTGCTGTGTTCTTTTTGCTTAGAATTGACTTGGCTATGCGGGCTCTTTTTTGGTTCCATATGAAATTCATGGTGTTTTTTTCCAGTTCTGTGAAGAAATTCAATGGTAGTTTGATGGGGATAGCATTGATTGTGTAAATTACTTTGGGCAGTATAGCCATTTTCACGATATTGATTCTTCCTAACCACGAACATGGAATGTTTCTCCATCTGTTTGTGTCCTCTCTTATTTCCTTGAGCAGTTGTTTGTAGTTTTCCTTAAAGAGGTCCCTTACATTCCTAGTGAGTTGTATTCCTAGGTATTTTATTTTCTTTGTAGCAATTGTGAATGGCAGTTCGTTCTTGATTTGGTTCTCTTTAAGTCTGTTATTGGTGTATAGGAATGCTTGTGATTTTTGAACATTGATTTTATATCCTGAGACTTTGCTGAAGTTGCTTATCAGTTTCAGGAGCTTTTGGGCTGAGGTGATGGGGTCTTCTAGGTATACTATCATGTCGTCTGCAAATAGAGACAATTTGGCTTCCACCTTTCCTATTTGAATACCCTTTATTTCTTTTTCTTGCCTGATTGCTCTGGCTAGAACTTCCAGTACTATGTTGAATAGAAGTGGTGAGAGAGGGCATCCTTGTCTAGTGCCGGATTTCAAAGGGAATGCTTCCAGTTTTTGCCCATTAAGTATGATATTGGCTGTTGGTTTGTCATAAATAGCTTTTATTACTTTGAGATATGTTCCATCAATACCAAGTTTATTGAGGGTTTTCAGCATAAAGGGCTGTTGAATTTTGTCAAATGCCTTCTCTGCATCAATTGAGATAATCATGTGGTTTTTGTTTTTGCTTCTGTTTATGTGGTGAATTATATTTATAGACTTGCCTAAGTTGAACCAGCCTTGCATCCCCGGGATGAATCCTACTTGATCATGCTGGATAAGTTTTTTAATGTTCTGTTGCAATCGGTTTGCCAGTATTTTATTGAAGATTTTTGCATTTATGTTCATCATGGATATTGGCCTAAAGTTTTCTTTTCTTGTTGAGTCTCTGCCAGGTTTTGGTATCAGGATGATGTTGGTCTCATAAAATGATTTGGGAAGGGTTCCCTCTTTTTGGATTATTTGGAATAGTTTCAGAAGGAATGGTACCAGATCCTCTTTGTATGTCTGGTAGAATTCAGCTGTGAACCCATCTGGACCTGGGCTTTTTTTGTGTGGTAGGCTCTTAATTGCTGCCTCAACTTCAGACCTTGTTATTGGTCTATTCATAGTTTCGGCTTCCTGGTTTAGGCTTGGGAGGACACAGGCGTCCAGGAATTTATCCATTTCTTCCTGATTTACTAGTTTATGTGCATAGAGTTGTTTGTAGTATTCTCTGATGATGGTTTGAATTTCTGTGGAATCTGTGATGATTTCCCCTTTATCGTTTTTTATTACATCTATTTGGTTGTTCTCTCTCTTCTTTTTTATCAGTCTGGCTAGTGGTCTGTCTATTTTGTTGATCTTCTCGAAAAACCAGCTCTTAGATTTATTGATTTTTTGAAGGGTTTTTCTTGTCTCTATCTCCTTCAGTTCTGCTGTGATCTTAGTTATTTCTTGTCTTCGGCTAGGTTTTGAGCTTTTTTGATCTTGCTGCTTTAGCTCTTTCAATTTTGACGATAGGGTGTCAATTTTGGATCTCTCCACTCTTCTCATGTGGTCACTTATTGCTATATATTTTCCTCTACAGACTGCTTTAAATGTGTCCCAGAGATTCTGGTACGTTGTGTCTTCATTCTCGTTGGTTTCAAAGAACTTCTTTATTTCTGCCTTCATTTCATTGTTTATCCAATAAACATTCAAGAGCCAGTTGTTCAGTTTCCATGAAGCTGTGCGGTTCTGAGTTATTTTCTGAATTCTGAGTTCCAACTTGATTGCACTATGGTCTGAGAGACTGTTTGTTATGATTTCCATTGTTTTGCATTTGCTGAGGAGTGCTTTACTTCCAATTATGTGGTCAATTTGGAGTAGGTGTGATGTGGTGCTGAGAAGAATGTATATTCTGTGGATTTGGGGTGGAGAGTTCTGTAAATGTCTATCAGGTTTGCTTGTTCCAGGTCTGAGTTCAAGTCCTGGATATCCTTGTTAATTTTCTGTCTGGTTGATCTGTCTGCTATTGACAGTGGGGTGTTAAAGTCTCCCACTATTATTGTGTGGGAGTCTAAGTCTCTTTGTAAGTCATTAAGAACTTGCCTTATATATCTGGGTGCTCCTACATTGGGTCCATATATATTTAGAATTGTTATCTCTTCTTGTTGTATCGATCCTTTTACCATTATGTAATGACCTTCTTTGTCCCTTTTGATTTTTGTTACTTTAAAGTCTATTTTATCAGAGATGAGAATTGCAACTCCTGCTTTTTTTTGCTCTCCATTTGCTTGGTAAATCTTTCTCCATCCTTTTATTTTGAGCCTTTTTGTATCTTTGCATGTGAGGTGGGTTTCCTGGATACAGCACACCGATGGGTTTTGGTTTTTTATCCAATTTGCCAGTCTGTGTCTTTTGATTGGTGCATTTAGCCCATTTACATTCAGGGTTAATATTGTTATGTGTGAATTTGATACTGCCATTTTGATGCTGGCTGGCTGTTTTTCCCGTTGGTTCATGTACATTCTTCATTTTGTTGATGGTCTTTAGCATTTGGTATGCTTTTAGGATGGCTGGAACTGGTTGTTTCTTTCTATGTGTAGTGCCTGTTTCAGGAGCTCTTGTAAAGCAGGCCTAGTGGTGACAAAATCTCTGAGTACTTGCTTGTTCGTGAAGGATTTTATTTTTCCTTCACTTATGAAGCTCAGTTTGTCTGGATATGAAATTCTGGGTTGCAAGCTCTTTTCTTTAAGGATGTTGAATATTGGCCCCCACTCTCTTCTGGCTTGTAGAGTCTCTGCCGAGAGATCTGCTGTGAGTCTGATGGGCTTCCCTTTGTGGGTGACCCGACCTTTCTCTCTGGCTGCCCTTAGTATTTTCTCCTTCGTTTCAACCCTGGTGAATCTGACGATTATGTGCCTTGGGGTTGCTCTTCTTGTGGAGTATCTTTGTGGTGTTCTCTGTATTTCCTTGTGTTGAGTATTGACCTGTCTTGCTAGGTTGGGGAAATTTTCCTGGATAATATCCTGAAGAGTGTTTTCCAGCTTGGATTCATTCTCTTCGTCACATTCTGGTACACCTATCAAACCTAGGTTGGGTCTCTTCACATAGTCCCACATTTCTTGGAGATTTTGTTCATTCCTTTTTGTGCTTTTTTCTTTAATCTTGGTTTCTCATTTTATTTCATTGAGTTGATCTTCAACTTCTGATATTCTTTCTTCTGCTTGGTCAATTCGGCTGTTGAAACTTGTGCATGCTTCGCGAAGTTCTCGTGTTGTGTTTTTCAGCTCCTTCAATTCATTCATATTCCTCTCTAAGTTGTCCATTCTCGTTATCAATTCCTCGAATCTTTTTTCAAATCTTTTTTCAAGGTTCTTAGTTTCTTTGCACTGGTTTAGAACATGTTCCTTTAGCTCACTGAAGTTTCTCATTATCCACTTTCTGAAGTCTGATTCCGTCATTTCGTCACATTCATTCTCCGTCCAGCTTTGTTCCCTTGCTGGTGAGGAGTTTTGGTCCTTTTTTGGAGGTGAGGTGTTTTGGTTTTGGGTGCTTTCCTCCTTTTTGCGCTGGTTTCTTCCCATCTTTATGGATTTATCCGCCTGTCGTCTTAGTAGTGGCTGATTTTTCAATTGGGTCTCTGTGTGGACACTGAGATTGTTGATGATGAAGTATTTCTGTTACTTAGTTTTCCCTCTAATGATCTCTCCTCTCTGCTGTATGAGTGCTGAGGTCCACTCCAGGCCCTGCTTGTCTGGGGTATACCTGCAGCAGCTGCAGAACAGTGAGGGATGATACCAGTTTCTTCTTCTGCTGCCCTTGTTCCAGAATGATGCCAGCCAAATGTCAATCTGATTAGTCCTTTTCTGGGGTGACTCCTTGGATATACAGGGGTCAGGGAGCTGCTTGAGGAGACAGTCTGTGCTTTATAGGAGCTCCAGTGCTGAGCTGTGAGCTCCGTTGTTCATTCAGGGTTGTTGGGAGGTTGTTTATGTCTGCTGCAATATAACTCATAAATCACCACTCTTTTTTTTTTTTTCACCCTTAGATGCTCTGTCTCAGGGAGTTGGGGCTTTCTTTATGAGTATCTGTTGCACTGTCCTGCCCCACTAGGTGGCAGTCTATTCACTATTTGCCTGCCGGGGCTCTGACTTGCTAGTGCGGGTCTGCCCTGTTGCTGCCTGGCAGAGTCTCTCTTTTATGGCAGGTTGCCTCGGCAACGGCAGGCTGCGTCAGTCCTGGGTGGTACTTAAGTGGGGGTGCACTTCGTCAGCAATGGTGGACGCCCCTCCCTCACTGGGCTGCACCATCCTAGATGCCAGCAGCAAAACTCTCAGCCCCAAGCACCTCCAGTCGTCGCCCTGCTTGTCCCCGTGAGCGTGGGACCCGCCGAGCCAGATCACCCAGCTCCCTGTCTCAGAGTCCGTCCTCTCTCTCTCTCTCTCTCTTCCTCTCCCCAAGCTGAAAGGTCGACTCTCTCACTGGCGCCCCAGGAGCCTGCCGATAGGGCACTGGGATCCGTGCGATCTCCTGTGCCACTGCCCACTACCCCGGCTCAGATCACGCTTCCCAGGAAACTCCTGGTCTGGCTCATTGTCCAAGTCCCGTTCAATCAGATGGACATGCCAATCTGCCCTTCCAAATCTCAGATTGCCGGTTTAACAGGGCACCCAGACCAGTGAGTTCTGCGCCGGGTCCCGCTGCGGCACCGGCCGAAGAGGCGGCGGGAGCCGGCTGTGTTAGCCTGTGTTTCTCCCACACCTGGGACTTTCAACACTCTGTGGGCATAAAAGATCCATCCGAGAATGCGGCTAGGACTCACCCTCTGCACCTTCACCAAGAGCTGCAATCCTGAGTCACCTCTACGACGCCATCTTGCCCCGTCTCTCCAATTTTTAATTTTTGATATTCTGTTTTAATTTCTGAAATTTCTGTTTGATTACTTTTTATAATTTCTTTGTATGCATTGAGATTCCCTTATTTTCTTAGTGGTTTATCTTTTAAAACCTTGACTATATTTGTAATAATTGTTTTAATATCTTATATACTATTTTCATAATTTGGCATTTTTTTATTCTGTTTATGGAACAAAGTTGTCTTTTAGCATGTATCTAAAAATTTTGGTCATGTGCTGGGCATTATAGATTCTATATTGTTGATTGGATTCTCTTGTCTCCTATAGCATAGTATTCTATTTGTTATCTGCTGTTCTGACAGGTGGTTAATTTACATGCAGATCTGTTTTGTTTATGTTTGGCCATAGGCTTTAAGGTGGGTTTTAAGTACTCTTTGCTCTAATGCTCCATTAGTTCTATTCCTCAGAGTCTAGTATTTCTGGAGTATGTACCTGTATATCCAGCATGTTTAGTAAGATTTACCACTTAAATTTAACAGGTTTAAAGTTATGTGAGCATTTCTAGGTATTCAGTTCACAATTTCCAAGTAAATGATGTTCCAGGATGTTCCCCAGGAGTGTTTTGCTCCACCATGTGAAATCTTATCCACATGCGTGTGCAACAGGGATGGTACTCAGCCAAACAGACAATTGAGAAGACCCCTAAGGCATATTTCCACATCTCCTTTCCTACACAGCTCCCTTTTCTCTAGTACCTTTTTTAAACAATGCCAACCAGCTTAGTAGCATTGGATTTAACCTCTGCATCTCTAGTTCATTTCATTCTCCATATGGTGTTTTAGATTCCCTTCCCTTTGCTACAGTCCAAAAAAATTTACCCAGGCTGAATGTCTGGGAGGATATTTGGGTCACCTAATTTTTATCTTATAAGGGATCACAATCCTATGCTGCCTATTGTGCAAAAATTGATAACAGTTATCTTCTATAGCTTGTGAAGTTTAATAGCCATTTGTGATAGAAAAACTAGGTCAATGCCAGTTACTTCATTATGAAGTGAAAATACTAGCTCTAAGTTTAAGTTTCTATAAATAATAAAGTTTACTCTTCTCAACCACCAATGGCATTTTCACATCATTTTCCAATATTTTAAAGGCATTTATTTTCTATGAAGATGATATCATTTTAAGCATATAATTATTTACTAATTTTTAATTTCCTTATAATTTCTACAAGGTTGTATTTTAAAATATTTTAGACAAACAAGAAGGAAACTCAGGATAGTTAACTGTTAACTCATAGAATAGAGGAGATTTCTTGGTAGACAACCAATCAATAATTTATCAGTAGTGGTATTGTCACGCAGCTGAATCTGTGCATTGTATGCACTCAAAGCAAAATTCAATTCATGTTTAATTATTGAGCATCTATTGATAGAAAATATTACTATTTTATATTAAATAACTACATATAGTATTTTAGAAAAAAATTCAATCAGAAAAATCCTACAATGTAACAATGATATTGCTATAACTGCTCATTGGAGCAAACATTCACCAATACTCTATGGAACTGCTTTGTCAAGCTGGGGATGAGATTATAAAAAGAATCAATATAATTCTTAGCATCTATATATTTAGATGAGCAAATTGTGCATCTTTTGTCTCATATAATTAAAAACAGACTAAGCTGCATGCAGAAAAATATTAATGTTTACTTTGTATATGAGAAAATAGAAATATGTCTTCCATTTTAGACATGCTATATCTTCAGAGCTGAATAGACTTTTAGTGACAAAATGGAACTGAGGACTAGTAGGAAGGTAAAATATTTTATTATTTCATCTGGTCTATCTTGAAAATACCTCAAAGTCTTCCAGAGTCATACAAAGTATATGAACATGGAATTCTTGTAAATCTGGATCTGGATTCAGATCTTGGCTCCAGGTTATATCTCTGGGCCAAATTAGTCTTTAAACTTCAGTTCACTCATCTGGAAGAACATAATATATAAATTGTAAAAATATTGTAAAGGTTATATAACGTTTGTAAAGATTGCTATACATGTTGTTATGTGCAACTCTGTTTAGTTCATTTTTACTATTATACAGTATTCCCCTTTTTGAATAAATAAAACACTTATCTACATAGTTACGTTTAAAAATTTTCATGGATACATAGTAGGTATAAATATTTATGGGGTACATGAGAAACTTTGATACAGGCATGCAATAAGTAATAATCACATCACAGAAAATGGAGTATCCATACCCTCAAGCATTTATTAGTTGTATTACAAACAATCCAACTACACTGTCTTATATTGCAAAATATACGAATAAATTATTTTTGACTATAGTCACACTGTGGGGCCATCAGATAAAAGGCCTTATTCATTTTCTTTTTTCTAACTTTTACTTTATGTTTAGGGGTACATGTGTAGGTTTGTTATTTAGGTAAACTTGCATCATGGGGGGTTTGTTGTACAGATTATTTCATCACAAGATATTCATTAGTTATTTTTCTTGATTCTCTTCCTCCTCCTGTCCTCTACTTTCCAATAGGCTTCAGTGTGTGTTGCTTCTTTCTATGTGTCAATGTGTTCTCATCATTTAGATCCCAGTTATACATGGGACCATGTGGCATTTGGTTTTATTTTCCTGAAGTAGTTTGCTAAGGATAATGGCATCCACTTCCTATCATGTTCTTGGAAAGAACATGATCTCATTCATTTTTATGGCTACATAGTATTCCGTGGTGTTTATGTACCACATTTTCTTTATTCAGTCTACTATTAATGGGATTTATGTTGATTCCATGTCTTTGCTATTACAGATAGTGCTGCAGTGAACATACGTGTGCATGTGCCTTTATGATAGCATGATTTATATTCCTTTGGATATATATGCAGTAAAGGGATTGCTGGGTCAAACAATATTTCTGTTTTTAGGTGTTTGGCAATCATCACAATGTCTTCCACAATGGCTGGACTAATTTACACTCCCATCCAATGTGCATAAGAATTCCTTTGTCTCCACAACCTCACCAGCATCTGCTATAGTTCGATTTTTTAATAATATCTATTCTGACTAATGTGAGCTGTTATCACATTACACTTTTGTTTCACATTTTTGTAATTATCAGTGAAGTTGAGCTACTTTTCACGTTTGTTGATTACATGTATGTCTTCTTTTCAAAAATATCTGCTCATGTCCTTTGCCCACTTTTTATTAGGATTTTTTTCTTATAAATTTGTTTAATTTCCTTAAAGATGGGGATATTAGACCTTTGTAAGATTAATAGTTTGCAAAAATTTTCTTTCATTTTGTAGGTTGTCTCTTCACTCTATAGTTTCTTTAGGTGTGAAGAAGCTCTTTAATTTAATTATATACCATTTGTCTATTTGGGGTTTTGTGTGTGTGCGCACAATTGCTTTTGGTGTCTTCATGTAACCTTTGTTCATTCCCATGTCCAGAATGGTATTGCCTAGATTATCTTCCAGGGATTTTATGGTTTTACGTTTTACATTTAAGTCTTTAATCCATCTTGAGTTAATTTTTGTATATGGCTTAAGGAAGGGGTCTATTTTCAATTTTCTGCATATATCTAGCCAGTCATCCCAGCAACATTTAGGGAACAGTGACACTTTCCCATTGCATATTTTTGTCAGCTTTGTCAAAGATCAGATAGTTGTAAGTATGTGGCATTCATTCTGGGTTCCTTATTCTGTGTCATGATCTATGTGTCTGTTTATGTACCACTACCATGCTGTTTTGGTTACAGTAGCCCTTTAGTATAGTTTCAAGTCTTTCTGCTTTTTTTGTTGGTTTTTAATTCATTCCACTATTCTATGCTTTTTTATTGGAAAGTTTAATCTGTTCTGATTCAATGTTATTACTGATCAGCAAGAATTCATTCCTGCCATTTTGTTATTTGTTTTCTGGTTGTTTTGCGGTATTCTTACCTTCTTTTATTCTTCCCTGTCTTTTTAGCTAATGTGATATTTATAGGTGATGATATGATTAGAATATGTGTCGCCATCAAAATCTCATGTTCAGTTGTATTCCCCAGTGTTACAGGTGGGTCCTGGTGGGAGGTGATTGAATCATTGGGGTAATTTCTCATGAATGATTTAGCACCATCCTCTTTGGTTGTAATAGTGAGTGGTTTCTCATGAAATCTTGTTACTTAAAAGTGTGTAGCACAACTTCAGTCTTACTCTTGCTGCATATCTGCTTATGGAAGATCGGCCTGCTTCCCCTCCAATGTCTATTATGATTAAAAGTTTCCTGAGGCCTATGCAGAAGCCAAACAGATGCCAACATCATGCTTCTTGTACAGCCTGGAGAACCATAGGCCAATTAAACCTCTTTTCTTTATAAATTACTCAGTTTTATGTATATTCTTATAGTAGTGCAAAAAAACTAATACAGAAAATTGATACTGTGGAGTGGGGCATTGCTATAAAGACACCTAAATATTAAGAAATTCCCTTGGTGTTCAATGGTGAGGGTAGTAAATCATGAATGAGAAACTTCCCTTATGATCCAATCACTTCCCACCAGGACCCACCTTCAGCATTGGAGATTGCAACTGAACATGAGATTTCAGTGGGGACAGGGATCCAAACCACATAATTCCACCTCAACCCCTTCAATATATCATGTTCCTTATGCATTTCATAATGCAGTCATACCTTCCCAGTAGTCCCCCAAAGTCTTTATTTATTCTAGCATCAACTCAAAAGTCAAAAACCAAAAGTGTCATCTGAGACAAGGCTCATCCATTCTGCCTTTGAGCCTGTAAAGTCACAAAGGCGTTAGTTACTCCTATGATCCAATGATGATCCAGGGATTAGGTAAAAGCTCCCATTCCAAAAGGGAGAAAGGGGCCAGAAGAAAGGGCCTACAGGGCCCATACAAGTCGGAAATCCAGCAATGCAACAATTAAACCTTAAGGCTCCAAAATAATCTGCTTTGACTCCATGTCTCAAATCCAGAACTCTGCATGTCTCTTATGCAAGGGATGGGATTCCAAGACTTTGGGCAGCTCCACTGCTGTGATTTTGCATGGTTTAATCCCTGTGGCTGTTCTCAAGGTTAGCCAATAAATGCCTGTGCCTTTTGCAAGTGAACAGCAAAAGTTGTCAGTGGATTTATTATTCTGGGGTCTGGAGGTTAGTGGCCTTCTTCTCACAGCTCCACTAGGCTACACTCCCCACTTTTGGATCCTCTCCAAGGCATTTAAGATGTGCCTTCTTCCCCTTTATTTTTTTCCATAAATTAGAGTTTCCTGAGGCCTTGCCAGAAGCTAAGCAGATGCCAGCATGTGAAAACTGAGGTAATTGAAACCTTTTTCTAAATAAATTACCCAGTCTCAAGTATTTTGTTACAGCAGTGTGAGAATAGAATAACAGTAGTTGCATGTTTTCATTTGCTTTTTATTTTTTGTGTACCTGTTTTATATATTTAGATTTGAGATTACTTTTAGGCTTGCAAATAATATCCCATAATCTGTTATTTTAAACTGATGACAACTTAATTCTGATTGCATAAACAAATAAGGAAAAGAAAAGTAGTTAAACTCTACTCTTTTACTTTATTTCCCCACTTTTAACATTTTGTTATTTCTATTTAAGTCATATTGGGTTGTTTGTGTTTTGAAAAGTAGTTGTAATTATTTTTTATCAATTCATCTTTTCATATTTACTCTTAAGATATGATTAGTTTACATACCACACTTACAATCTTATAATATGTTACGTTTTTCTGTGTACCTCCTATTACCAGTGAGTTTTGTTTTCTTCATATGATTATTTTTATTACTCACTAACATTCTTTTCTTTTGTATTGAAGAACTCCCTTTAGTATTTCTCATAGGGCAGGTCCGGCATTAATGAAATCCCTCAGCTTTTGTTAGTCTTGAGAAAGTATTTCTCCTTCATATTTAAAGGACATTTTCACATGATAACTATCTAGGGTAAAACTTTCCTTTTTTTCCCCTTCACCACATTAATATATTAGGTCACTGTCTGCTAGACTGCAAGATTTTCAATCCAAAGTTAGTTTCCAGAACTATTAGAACTCCATTGTTAGTAATTTGTTTCTTTTCTCTTTCTGTTTTTGGAATTTTTTCTTTATCTTTGACCTTTGGGACTATGATTATTAAATGCCTGGGGGTAGACTTCTTCAAGTTAAATCTACTTGGTGCTCTATAACCTTTTTGTATTTGAATATTGATATACTGTTCTAGGTTTGGGAAGTTCTTTGTTATTAGGGCTTTGAATAAACTTTCTACCCCAATCTCGCTCTACTTACTTTTAAAGGTCAATAACTTTTAGATTTACTCTTTTGTGACTATTTTCCACATCTTGTAGGCATGCTTCATTGGTTTTTATTCTTTTTTCTTTTGTGTTCACTCAAATAGCCTGTCTTCAAGCTCATTAATTCTTTCTTCTGCTTAATCTATTCTGCTATTGAAGGAGTCTAATGAATTCTTCAGTATGCCACTTACATTTTTAAGTTCTCAAATTTCTTCTTCATTCTCTTAAGTTATTTCAATTTCATTGTTGTTTATCTAACAGAATTCCAAATTTCTCCTCTGTGTTATATTGCGTTTATTTGTGTTTCCTCAAAACACCTATTTTTAACTCTGTCTGAAAGTTCACATATTTCTGTCTAGGGTAAGTCAAGAAATGCTTTCCAAGAGGTAAGGCCTGAAATCAGGAACCCCAGGTTTCTGCTTGGTGCTCTACCCCACTGTGGCTGAGCTGGTACCTAAACTGTGAGACTTAGTCACCTTTACTCTTCCCTCTGCTTTTCCCAAGCAGAAGTCCTTCCTCATAGCCACTACAGCTATGAATTTGCTGGGTTGTGCCTGAAGCCAGCACATCTCAGTGTCACCCAAGGCTGACAGCATGAGCTACCTGGTTACTGCTGCTGATTATTCAGGTCCCAAAGGCTCTTCAGTTAGCAGGTAATAAATTCTGCCAGGACTCATTCCTTCCCTTTCAAGGTGTCCTTCCCTTCAAGGCAGCAGGTTTCCTTCTGGCAAAAGGTGTGTCTAGAAATGTTCCCAGGAAGCTAGAGTCTCAAATGGGGACCTCATGATTCTGCTTAGTACCTACACTACTGTGACTGAGTTGGTATCCAAGATGCAAGATAAAATCCTCTTTACTCTCCCCTCTTCTCTCCTCAAGCAGAAGGAAGGGATCTCTTTCAGAGCTGTGAGCTGTGCTTTCTGGGGTTGGAGGAAGGGTGCTGCAAGTACTCCCATGGTCACCCCATCTGGTGTCTCACTAGGTTGCATGCCCCTCAGGTCCACTGGCTCCATACCCAGCAGAACATCAGGACTTTTCTAGGATTTGCAGTCCTTGTGGCCTTGACTGCCTTTCAAGTTTATTAGAACTCCAGAGGAATTTAGCCTTCAGTGGCAGTGCTTACCAAAAATCAGTTCTCACCACTGGGATGGGCAATTCCTCTCTGACTAGGGCTAGTCTAAATGCTCCCAATGTGGGTGCCAGTGGATATCTGCTCCATATTGTCTTTCACTGTGACATGGCAGCACTAAGTCCCAATGAAAAATCCCATAATTGTTGCATTCTCCCTCTCCTCAGTACACAAATTTACTTTTCCACACCACATAGCCACTGCCACGGGATGGGAATGAGATGTCTTTGGCAATTTAAGATTTTCTTTCCAACCCTATTCAGTTTATTTTTCAGTGATATAAAGTTAAAACCAGGCACTGTGATCATTCCCCTAATTTTTACTTCTAATAAAGGTGCTTTCCTCTGTAGATAGTTGTTAAATATGGTGTTACTGCTAGGAGGTTGATTGGTGAAGGCTTCTATTTCACCACCTTGTTCTGTCTCTTGACTTTCACAGATTTGACTTTTACCAGTTGATATGATTTGGTTGTGTTCTCACTCAAATCTCATCTTTAATTGTAGCTCCCATAATTCCCTTTTGTCATGGGAGGGGCCTGGTGGGAGATAATTGAATCATGAGGGCAGGTCTCTCCTGTGCTGTTCTCCTGGTAGTAAATATGTCTCACGCGATCTGATCATTTTATAAAAGGGATTTCCCCTACGCAAGATCTCTTCCCTGCCTCCACGTAAGACATGACTTTGCTCCTCTTTTGTCTTCCGCCATGATTGTGAGGCTTCCCCAGCCATGTGGAACTGTGAGTTTATTAAATCACTTTATTTATAAATTACCTGGTCTTGGGTATGTCTTGATTGGCAGCATGAGAACAGACTAATACATATGTCTAAGTATGCATCTCTGTGCCTTTCTTCTACTTCTGGCTTTTCATGGCTACCTTATAAATGAGATGGAGAAGTAGAAAAAAGACATCGATAGTCTCATGATGAAATGTCATACACCCCAGTATTACAGAGGTTCAGTAGTTTTTTCTTGGACAGATTTTTTTTACTTTGTTCTGTGGCTTTGGTTAATTTTGAGTTCTTAAAAATAATTGTTCTTAGTTGCTTTGCAAGCATTTTATTTTGTGTGAGTGTGTGAGAGTTGGAGTTCATCACAGTGCTCACTTCACCATTCTGGAAGTCAATCTCATATCCAGAGATTTTTTAAAAATTTGAGATACTGATTATATATGTTCAAGAATTCACACTTATTTTTTATGACATATTCAAAATCTGTTCTTATTTTTCCCATTCACTTTATACAATTTTTAATGGATATTTTTAACAAAATTTTCTTAATCATTTGAAAGATTTTGTCTGATAATTGCAGTGTATGAATAATCACTGGGTTTGTTTCTATTGACTGCATTTTCTCTTTGCTATAGGTCTCATTTTATATTTTCATATTTTGTAACTTTGAAATTGTGTTTCACCAATTTTTTTCTAAAAAGATTATGAAGGGGCCAATCCTCTGGAGTTTAGCTAATTTATATGTATTTGTGTCTTAGCTTTCCAATGACTTTAGAGAAAAAAACTGAATTATTTAGTAATTTTTAAATTATTATTTCAGCAGGAAGAGAGAGGTCTGTCACATTTTTTCATTATTTATGGGAGTAACAGGCTTCCTTATATGCTTTGTTAAAAATGTTAACATGTGTGAAACCTGAATATCTGAAAGAAGTCTCAATTTAATTTAGAAAGTTTATTTTGCCAGGGTTGAGGATGTGTACATGATAAAGCCTCAAGAGGTCCTGATGACATGTGCCCAAGGTGGTCAGAGCACACTTTGGATTTATACATTTTAGGTAGACAATAAACATCAATCAACATATGTAAGTTAAACATTGGTTTGGTATGGATAGGCGGGATAACTTGAAGCGAATGTGCAACGACTCGAAGCAGGGAGGTGGCTTCCAAGTTATAGGTAAATGAGAAACAAATGGTTCTATTCTTTGGAGTTTCTGATTAGCCTCTCCAAAAACGGCAATCAGATATGCATTTATCTGAGTGAGCGGAGGGAGGGGTGACTTTGACTAGCATGGGAGGCACATTTGTCCTGAGTAGTTCTCAGCTTGACTTTTCCTTTTAGCTCAGTGATTTGGGGGCCCCAATATTTATTTTTGTTTCACACATGTAACCATTCAGATTTTCTAGATATTCAAATATTGGCCCCTATATTAACAATGCAAATTAGAATTATGCCTTTGCAAGACTTCTTTTTTAAAGTTAGATAGATAAAGTCACTCAGTGTCTCCTGGATGTTTTAATCAAAGGAGCTCAGGGGAGCTAATTTTGACCTTAAAAGGCAGAAGATATTGTCTGCTTTGATAAAAAAGTGATATTAACTTTCTTTTAATTTTTTTTTTTTTAACAAAGTCTTGTTCTGTCACACAGGCTGGAGTGTAATGGCACTATCTCAGCTCACTGCAACTTCTGCATCCCAGGTTCAAGCAATTCTCCTGCCTCAGCCCCCCAAGTAGCTGAGATTACAGGCACGCACCACCACATCCAGCTAATTTTTGGGTTTTTTTAGTAGAGACACGGTTTCACCATGTTTGCCAGGATAGTCTCGATTTCCTGACCTAGTGATCCACCTGTCTCAGCCTCCCAAAGTGCTGGGATTACAGGCATGAGCCACCGCGCCTGGCCAAATGTGACATTTACTTTCTATGCTCCTATCTCTGCATTAGAAAACAATGAAGACAGATGATATGAGCGTGTGCCTCAGTGTATCTTACATTTGTAATTAAAGTCCATATTGAATGTCAATGTTTCAATAAAATACTTTTAGCATGCTCTATTTCACTTTTGTTTAAGACTTAGAAGGCTGATTTATCAAAGTGCATAATTCACTCTTAAACTAAAAATAATATATTATTACTTAAATTTAAAATTATTATTACTATTCTAAAATAAATGAACAGACATGTTGTCTCCTTGCTTTACTATTTGATAAGCAATAGCACTGCACATATTGTTATCTTTTAAATTGAGTTCCAAAGTGTCGTTATTTTTCTAAGAGGATAACTTCTTTGTTAAAATTATAATTTCTTCAGAGATTCAATAATGTTATTTTATTTTTGAGACAGAGTTTCGCTCTTTTTACCCAGGCTGGAGTGCAATGGCGCGATCTCCGCTCACCGCAACCTCCGCCTCCTGGGTTCAGGCAATTCTCCTGCCTCAGCCTCCTGAGTAGCTGGGATTACAGGCACGCGCCACCACGCCCAGCTAATTTTTTGTATTTTTAGTAGAGACGGGGTTTCACCATGTTGATCGGGATGGTGTCGATCTCTTGACCTTGTGATCCACCTGCCTCGGCCTCCTAAAGTGCTGGGATTACAGGCTTGAGCCACCGCGCCCAGCTAATGTTCATATTTTAATGAAAGAAGAACATTTGTCAAAATAAGGAAAATACAGGGATTCCGTAGAATGAAGATGACGTATTTTACTCATAAAATATGGCTCAAATTGTTTAGCTTGTAGTTTATCCACCATCCATGCCACATGCCCTAGGGTGTCCCTTATTTCAGTCACAGCCCTAGTGGACAGTTCCAACTTTCCTTGCAGCTGTAGCATTTGGACTCAAGTGAATTAAAAAAAGTATTTTTTTAATTTATTTTTATTATTTTTATTTATTTTTTTTAATTTTTATTGCATTTTAGGTTTTGGGGTACATGTGCAGAACGTGCAAGATAGTTGCATAGGTACACACATGGCAGTGTGTTTTGCTGCCTTCCTCCCCTTCACCCACATTTGGCATTTCTCCCCAGGCTATCCCTCCCCAGCTCCGCCCCCCGCTGTCCCTCCCCCATTATTCCCCCCAACAGACCCCAGTGTGTAGTACTCCCTTCCCTGTGTCCATGTGTTCTCATTGTTCAACACCCGCCTATGAGTGAGAATATGTGGTATTTCATTTTCTGTTCTTGTGTCAGTTTGCTGAGAATGATGTTCTCCAAGGCCTTAGAAATAGAAATTCCATTTGACCCAGCAATCCCATTACTGGGTATATATCCAAAAGACTAAAAAAAAGAATTTTTTAAAATTCTGACCTAGGGCCTCCTCTTTCAGGAAACTAATTGTGAAAGCACCCTAGAGAATGCAGATATGTGGGTATGTTTGGGAATATGTTAATGACCCTCAGAACAGCCTTCAACCAGAGGAGGATGGGACTTAAAAAAACAAAAATGAAAACAAAATGAAACAAAACACCAGGATATCAGCATGATGGCAGAATAGGAGATTCTACCCATTGTCCCCTCACAGAAACACCCATAGAAGCAGCCATCCATGCATGAAAATATCTTCTTGCGGGCTCTGGATTCAAGGCAAGGATATGCCTGGAATATGCCTTTCAATGTCCACACATTGAAAAGGATAAGGACAGTTTCATTCTATTGAAGTCATCTCCTCCATAAGTTGTCTCATTGCAGGGCTGAGAGAGATCTTCTTCCTCTGAGAGCTCCCCATGGGGAATAAAGAGTGAAGTTAGCATTCAGCATCACCATGGACTCAGGTTCCAGGCCCAACTGAGTGGATTCCAACATCAGGATGACATGTATGGATGTAGGTTTCAGGCTCTTGCCAGTGATCCCTGGAGTCAAAATAATATTTGTGGACTTAAGGTCTAGGCCTGTCCTAGCGCCAGGCTGTCCCGTTCAGTCCCATGTTCCAGGTCCACTCCAGCCAGCTCCCTTGGATCAAGCTTCAGGATTGGCCCAGCATCAGGAAACAGTGTGGACAACTGTTTGAACAAAAGTGTGAACAAACAGACCTAACACAAAGATACAGTGCATTCCATCCAACAGAAGCCAAATACACATTCTTCTCAAGTAGATATGAAACATTCCCCAGGATAGATCATATGTTAGGCTATAAAACAAGTCTTAACACATTTAAGAAACTGAAATCATATTAAGTATCTTTTCCAACCATGGTGGCATAAAAGTAGAAATCTATAACAGGAGTAAGTTAGAAAATTCACAATATATGGCAATTAAAAAACACAGAGATAAACAGTGGATTAAGAAGAAATCAAAACCAAAATTTAAATGTAGCCCGATATAAATAAAAATGACAACACAACATACTAAAACTTAGGGAATGCTGCAAAAGCAGTTCTAGGATAGAACTAATTTTAGTAAATGCCTAAATTAAGAAAAAATAAAGAACTAAAACAACCTAACTTGACAATTCAAGGAACTAGGAAAAAAATACAAACTAAGTTTAAAGAGAGCAGAGGAAGGAAACAATTTTAAAATGTGGTATATGCCCACAGAGACATATTGCTCACCCTTAAAATTAAGACAAACATAACATTTGTGACAACATGGATGAATCTTGATGACATTATGCTAAGTAAAATAAGCCAAACCCAGAGAGACAAATACTGTATAATCGCACTTATATGTTGAATCGAAAATAGTCAAACTTATAGAAGTAGAGAATAGAAGGTGATTGCCAGAAACTGGTGGGAGGCAAAAATGGAGAGATGCTAGTCAAAAGATACAATGCTTCAGCTATACAAGATAAATAAATTCTGGGGATCTACTATACAGCCTAGTGCTTAAAGCAAACAATACTGTATCCTATATTCACCATTTTCTAAAAGATGTTATGCTAAACATCCTTTCCCCAAAAAATAAGTTTAAAAATAATTGGAAAGAAACTGAGAGGTGATGAGTACATCTGCAGTCTTGTTTGTAGTGATGGTTTGATGGGTGTATTTTTATCCCCAAATGCAGTGAGACATATATATATTTAACATGCACAGCTTTAATATATAAAATTAAGCCAGAATTGTGAATGGGGGCTGAAGAACATCTTGTTGATGTACCGTAACTGATTATGAGTTAAATTATGGTTCCTATAAGTAAAAAGGTTCTGGGGCTTACTGTGCACGCCCCAGAAAAGTGATGAGAGGTCAGAACTATACAGGGAACAGAGCTGAAATAACGTCTGTCCCATCTTTATAAAAGCTAGAATCCATGAAGGAGTGTCCTATCCATTAATCTGGAAATAGAAAATCTCTGCTCACTGCTCTAGGGAATTATTACTGATGCTATCTTATTACAAAGCACTTCAGGAGAAAAGGTATAATCCATTATAAATAAAATTTCAAGGAAGATGCTGAGGTATAATTAGGAACTACTGTTGCTGGCCATGTGGAATAGCTGAAACCAGACTTCCTCTTCCACTGTAACAAGAAAGCTAGATGGTATTTTAAAGCAGTTTTTTTTTTAATCTTTTATTTTTTATTGCGTTCTAGGTTTTGGGGTACATGTGCAGAACATGCAAGATAGTTGCATAGGTACACACATGGCAGTCTGTTTTGCTGCCTCCTGCCCCTTTACCCACATTTGGCATTTTTCCCATGCTATCCCTCCCCTGCTCCCCGCCCTCTGTCCCTCCCCTATTCCCCCCAATTACCACCCCTCTCAAATGCACAATTTCAAATCCCCTTTTTTATCTGGGAGTTTCTTGATGGTTTTAAAATTCTCAATATTGCAAGATGGCAACAGATGACAAAATTAAGAAATACCTTCTTATCAAAGATCAAATCAAAGGCACTGCCAGGGGAAAGTGTTTATAAGATGAAGCCAAGAATGTTGCTATAAATCCTTTTGTTAAGACCTCAGAGAAATTCAAGAGAGTTTGTCAAAGTACTATTTAGTCACACAAGAGACCCCTCATACAGATTAAGCCTGGGCTTCATGGATCGTCTCAATAAAGTAATAGCCAATCTTGGAAGCTTTGGGGTGTTATCCCTCAGCCATCTCAGCAGAAGCCCAAGGTTAAGAAAAATTTATTTCGAAGAGGGTTGTGGATTCGCTTTTGTCTAATGGAGTGAACCTTAAGAAGATTCAAGGATGCCCATGAGGTTCTTAAAATAATCAGATATAAAGAAACACCACAAAATTGAAAGAATGAGGAGAGGTCTTTGAACCTTCAGAATTGTATTGGAAGAAACAGATTGAGAGAAATGTTTAGAAGCAAATATATGCTACCTTTCATGAAAAAGAAGACATGATTCAGAGGGCAAAACCAGTAGACCGGAGGGTGGAGCTGAGACCCATAGAGAGTCATCTTGTATCTTGCGACCTAAAACAAGGGACTCTCAACACTTGCCCTTCTGAATTGAAGATATATACGTATAAGGCAGTGCCTCCTCCATTATTCCTATTTTCCTCCTTTTGATAAGAATATGTATAGCCATTGTCATAGGTCTGTTTCTGCTTTGTATGTTAAGAGGTGTTTGGGGTAGACCCTTGCTTCTTTAGTTTCACAAATTCACAGGTGGAAGAAAATTATGTCCCAGGCATTTCTTAAAGATCTATACCTGAAAAGCCTCATCCACATATGACTTAATTAAGAAAATACAATTTGGAACCTTGACCTTATTATATAATGGGGTGAGTATTTTGAGATCCTTCATAAGGGCTGAGTTATTATAACTGTATTCCACATATTAAAAAAGATAAATAGAGATATGGAAGATACAAAAATACCTAAATTGAACCTCAAGAAATCAAAACTATAACATCAGAGATATAAATGTATTATGTAGGATTAATGATACATTACAAAACAAAATCAAAGCTTAGTGAACATGGAAATACAGCAATAGAAACTAAAGAAATGAAGTACAGAGCAAAAAAAAAGGATCCCTGTCACCCATCCAATGAAGAGCCTAAGTGAGCTGTGGTATAATTTCAAGAAGCCTAATGTATGAGTTAGTAGAGTTCCTGAAAGGGGATCTCAAAAAATATTTGAGTAAATACTGTATGAAACTTTTCAAACTGCACCAAAACTATATACCTGCATACCCAAGAAGCTCAACACAACTAAGACACAAGAAACATGAACAGGACTATACCACCGCACATTAAAATAAAGTCGTTCAAAACCAGTGACAAAGAAAAAGTTTAAATAAATCAGAGTAAAAAGACACATTGTATACAGAAGAGTAAAGATAAAGAGGAAAGATTTCTCATTGGAAAAAAGCAAGTGAGAGACAGTGGAGCAACATCTTCAAATACCAAAAGAAAAAAAAACCTGTCAATCTAGAAATTATTTCTAATGAGAAGAATATGGCAGAAGCAATGGAATATAACTCCCAGAATTAGTATATTAGAAATACTTGGCTTCTATCTTGGACATACTCACCCTCTCCTAAATCTCTTAGCCTGGGGAAATCCAGTTGACATATCATGAGAAAATCTTGTGAAGAGGCCCATATTGTAAGAAATAGAGGCCCATCAATAATCATGTAAATAACCTCAGAAACAGATACTTCTTTTCCACATCAATAAGCCACATGGTTGAAATCAAGCCACAGGTACTCAAGTAGGCTTTACTTGATTCCTGACCCATATCAATTAAAATATTAAATATTTGTTGATTTAAATTGCTGCTTATTTTTATTTTATTTTATTTTTTTTTTGAGACAGAGTTTTGCTCTTGTTACCCAGGCTGGAGTGCAATGGCGCAATCTTGGCTCACCGCAACCTCCACCTCCTGGGTTCAGGCATTTCTCCTGCCTCAACCTCCTGAGTAGCTGGGATTACAGGCACACGCCACCATGCCCAGCTAATTTTTTGTATTTTTAGTAGAGACGGGGTTTCACCATGTTGACCGGGATGGTCTCGATCTCTTGATCTCGTGATTCACCCGCCTCGGCCTCCCAAAGCTTTTTTTTTTTTTTTTTTTTTTTTTTTTTTTTTTTTAATGTTTTAGCCAGAGTATCACTCTGTCACCCAGGTTGGAGTGCAGTGGTGTGATCTCAGCTCACTGCACCCTCTGCTGCCCGTGTTCAAGCAATTATCCTGCTCAGCCTCCTGAGTAGCTGGGATTATAGGTACCTGCCACTGCACCTGGTTAATTTTTATATTTTTAGTAGAGACAGAGTTTCACCATCTTGGCCAGGATGGTCTTGAACTCCTGTCCTCATGATTCACCCACCTCAGCCTCCCAAAGTGCTGGGATTACAGGCATGAGCCACCATGTCAGGTCACCAGTATTTTTAGATGTATTTGTTATACAGTAATAGAAAAATAACACAAACTTCCAAGAAATAAATGTTAGAAGTTATTTCTGTCCTTAATCCTACAAAGGAAAGGAAAGAAGAAGTACTCTTAAAAACCCAGTGAGAGCTAGAGCCATGGAAAGTGGTAGCCTGACTTGACCTGTAATTAAGAGATCCAGTCATTGCCAAAACCTCAGCACTGAGGAAGGAAGGTAATGACCATTTATCTCTTGCTCCCCTCCTATCTCCTGCCAGTGACACCCATTGTCTAAATCTAATAATAAGTCAGTGGAACTAGTATCCTAATGATACAGTTTTCATGAACAGAACAAGGATAGATGTGGTGGAATAATAGCCAACACTGGCACAGCATTCACAATGCCCTAAAACACAGCTCTTTGTTCAAATGGAAGATATTGTGGCCTCATTTCAGATAAAGTTGAAAGAAACCAGAAAGCAGAAATAGTATACTGCAAAACCACTTTTTAAAGCCTATTTTACACCATACTTTCTCCCTGTCAAACAATTTTAATTGTTTGTTTTTTAAAAACAAGGAAATTAAAGGAGAAGTAGATTCTCATTGAATAATATGTCTCTATTTTTAAATCTACATTACAGAAGAGAAAATGTTTGGAAATTAATATATGTTTTGAAAAGAGATTTAAAAGACTTTTAAAAGACTATTCCCTAAAATAACAAGTGGAAAAGTCTTGAATTGCCTTTGTGAAAAAGCATCTTTTGAATTTCAGAGACTGAGACATTTCAGATTTAGCAATAGGAAGCATGTGATTTTTATCAAAATTTCAGAAAAGCCACTGCCGAGTTTGCAAATAATTTGTCACACCAACCTGAAACAATGTGGGTACTCAAAAAATTTTGCAAATAATACCCTATTCTTTAAAGCTTTACTAATAATAATATAAGAAGATATAAGGGTCATGTAACAATAGAATTTGACAATAAATTGTGGCCGAGTGCCTGTTCTAATTAGCAATGCCTGTTTTAACAAGGGGTAAATTCAGTAGAGTGATGTGGGCATAGGCCTAAATATAGTTAGCTTGAAGATAATTGGAATTAAAGAATATACCTAACAAATGAAAATGACTTTTTTTTTAATTAACTCTGGTTTTTCACAGGAAGAAAAATAGTGTAGAGCCTAAATAAGAAAATATACATTTTAGTTTTAGGAAAAGAACCTTAAATATTTTTAATATAATGGGAAAGAGACATTAGAGATAAGGGAGAAAGAGAAAACTGAAATGTCAACCCACTACATAGGTATAAAAGAAAGAGATTCAGAGGAAAAGAGATGTCTCTGAAAAAAGCAAAGGAGACAAAGATGCAATTCCACTGCTGTGTATTTTTTGATAGACATTCTGAATGACTAGCTTGGGCATAACAGTGGAGAAAGGAAGCATTTACATAGATTAAAAAAATTTGCTGATTCATGAAACAAAAGGACAAATGACCAAAGAGTTGAGGCCAATAATGAGACAGTGGGTTAAACAATAGATTATGTTTCTAATGTAGATAGGTGTGAGACTGCAGAGAGGAGGATAGGAAGGGACTGCTTAGGACAAAATGAGATCCAGTACAGGCAAGCTGAAGTTAAAACGTAAAACAACTGGAATGATAAGCATGACATATAGCATAGTGTATTAGAATTGAAGACTTTGGAGGATAAACAGTTCCAAGAGATTATAAGGGTTAGGGTGTGATCATGTATTCTGGTGGATGAAATTTAGGGAAACAAATCATCCTTGGTGCAAAGGAGTTCAAATAAGTGTAAAGCCAGGGTATTATATAAGCTTTCACCATGGACATCAAATTCCTTGCATGACTGCATATCTTGAGGTAGAAAAAAAGACAGTGAGTAAATTGCTTGTCTTCAATAGAGATGGAATAATGGCCAGAATGTTTGTAGGTGAACACAGCAAGAATAAATATAGGATTATATTGCCATATGGTGGTATGCTCAAAGGAGAAGTTTTGTTTATTCAACTAAAGAGCTTTATCGAGCTCTCTGTGAAAAGGGTAGGCATTAAAGATCCACATCTATGTCAGATGTTCACTAATCTTTGAAGATCCTAGAAGGCTAGTGACCAGGGTCTATTTCATAACAGCATATTTTGCACAAATATTGAAGAACAAGAATTTAGATGCAGCAGCATAAAATTCTAACTTCATCTCCCCACTCCAAGTTAAAGTGTGAGCAAATAAATAATTTACACACATAGAACAATCAGAGGAAGAAAAAAATACAAGAAACAAAGGACTAACTACATTGTTCTGGAGGAAATTGAGGAATTGATCTGTGAACAGGTTGATAATGTAAGAGTTTCAGTAGGTGTTGCAGAGGATGCAAATGACTAACTCCAGTGACCTGTGAGGATAACATCTAATGTATATGTGTCAACTATCATCAGCCACAATAATGTCGCTTAACAAACAACCATAAATCCTTGTGACGTATAATGAGGATCATCTCATCAGCACACTGATTTACAGGGTTCAGCTGAATTGGGGTAGGCTTGGCTAATGTTACTTAGGCTCACACATACATCTGGGAGTCAGCTGGCTGTGGCTGATCTAGAATTTTGGGGGCAGAAATGACTGGAATTACTCAGCTGTGTTCCATGTGTGTTATCCTTTATCAGAATATACTGCACATGTTCTCATGACAAGAAATCCAGAGCAAGCAGCTCAAATAGCAATTTTTAAGCCTCTGCTTGTGTCAAATTTTCAAACATTTCATTGGCTCAAGCAAATTGCAAGTCCAACCCAAAAGTCGAATGCAAAGGCTGAAAGGGCATTAAAACATGACTTATCAGTTATCTTTTTGGTTGAAGCCTGCTGTTAAGAAAACTGATTGGGCAGTTAAGTACCTGGTTCTCACCTGCCATGGATTCAGACTGTGACCTTGGAAAGTGGTTTTCCTGATTTGGCTCTTGTTCTTCTCTGGCAATACACACACACGCGTGCGCGTGCACACACACACACACACACACAAACATAATAGCAAATTTCGTGAATTTGTGTATATGTGAGTGTGTATAATTTGACTGTAATCTTGTGATCTCAGGAAGGGAGAATTAATATAAAACTTGTCTATGCAATGAAAGTATTTTTATAATAGATGGAATGTAAGATCCTTTAACTGATCAGCAATAGGTGGCCAAATAAATGGCCTTAGTAGTTTTAAACTACTGTTATTGAAGTTTGTGTCATTAAGAAATAAATAGCATTTGAGTAAATAAGTAGGTTATGCAAGTTCCCTGTGGAGAAGTGAACTTCTAGCAAAAGTATCCTCTGGAAATATCAACTATAAAGCCCAGATTAATCATTTCTAAAATAACTACTTGAGTACTCTAGGAATTAAAGACAGGCAAGAATATTTTGGAGGGGAATCAAAACATAGAGCAAGCTATTGATATAAAATGAATTCTCTTTTGTGTATGTGCTTCTGTGTGTATGCATGCTTTCCCTTCTGGGCGAGTGTAGTCAAGAAAGCTCCAGAAATAAAAAATTCTGTTTGGAGGAATCAGAGGAAGGAGCCTGAGATAAGCAAGTCACTGGATACCTTAGAGTACAACCCTGGGGAAATAGTACCAGAGAAGGTGAACACCTATGTATGTGTTTAAACTCAAGTTTCGGATAAATACAGAACCACACACACCTCATGCAAGCTCAAAGCAATATGAAGCCATTGTTTTTTTTAAAAAAAAAAAACAAAAAACAATAAAAACTAAACTGTGATATGAGCCCAGGCATGAGTGTTTGCAGTTGAGTCTAACCAATTTAATTGCATATTAATTAAGAATTATCAACAGCTTACATAACAATAACAGATTCTCTTTTCACAACACAGTACGCACAATAAGGATAAAATAAGACACAAACAGATGGAGAAACATTCCAGGTTCATGGTTAGGAAGAATCATTATCATGAAAATGGCCATACTGCCCAAAGTAATTTACAGACTTAACGCTATCCCCATCAAGCTTCCATTGGCTTTCTTCACAGAACTGGAAAAAACCACCATGAACTTCATATGGAACCAAAAGAGAGCCCACAGAGCCAAGACAATTCTAAGCAAAAATAACATAGCAGGAGGCATCACACTACCAGACTTCAAACTATACTACAAGGCTACAGTAATCAAAACAGCATGGTACTGGTACCAAAACAGAGATAAAGACCAATAGAACAGAACAGAGGCATTGGAGGCAACACAACATATCTACAACCATATAATCTTTGATAAACCAGACAAAAACAAGCAATGGGGAAAGGATTCTCTGTTTAATAAATGGTGTTGGGAAAACTGGCTTGCCATGAGCAGAAAGCAGACCCCTTCCTGACACCTTACACTAAAGTTAACTCCAGATGGATTAAAGACTTAAACATAAGACCTGACACCATAAAAACCCTAGAAGAAAATCTAGGCAAAACCATTCAGGATATAGGAGTAGGCAAGGACTTCATGACCAAAACACAAAAAGCATTGGCAGCAAAAGCCAAAATAGACAAATGGGACCTAATCAAACTCCACAGCTTCTGCATGGAAAAAGAAACAGTCATTAGAGTGAATCGGCAACCAACAGAACGGGAAAAAATCTTTGCAGTTTACCCAACTGACAAGGGGCTGATATCCAGAATTTACAAAGAACTCAAACAGATTTACAGGAAAAAAACAAACAAGCCCATTCAAAAATGGGCAAAGGATATGAACAGACACTTTACAAAAGAAGACATACATGAGGCCAACAAACATATGTAAGAAATGCTCATCATCACTGATCATCAGAGAAATGCAAATCAAAACTACATTGAGAAACCATCTCACACCAGTTAGAATGGCGATCATTAAAAAATCTGGAGACAACAGATGCTGGAGAGGATGTGAAGAAATAGGAACACTTTTACACTGCTGGTAGGAGTGTAAATTAGTTCAACCATTGCAGAAGACAGTGTGGCGATTCCTCAAGGAATTAGAAATAGAAATTCCATTTGACCCAGCAATCCCATTACTGGGTATATATCCAAAGGACTATAAATCATTCTACTATAAAGACACATGCACACGAATGTTCATTGAAGCACTGTTTACAATAGCAAAGAACTGGAACCAACCCAAGTGCCCATCGATGATAGACTGGACTGGAAAAATGTGGCACATATACACCATGGAATATTATGCAGCAATCAAAAATGATGAGTTCGTGCCCTTTGTAGGGACATGGATGAATCTGGAGAACATCATTCTCAGCAAACTGACACAAGAACAGAAAATGAAATACTACATATTCTCACTCATAGGTGGGTGGTGAACAATGAGAACACATGGACACAGGGAGGGGAGCACTACACACTGGGGTCTATTGGGGGGAATAGGGGAGGGACAGCAGGGGGGAGCTGGGGAGGGATAGCATGGGGAGAAATGCCAGATGTGGGTGAAGGGGAGGAAGACAGCAAATCACACTGCCAGCGTGTTTACCTATGCAACTATCTTGCATGTTCTGCACATGTACCCCAGAACCTAAAATGCAATAAAAAAGTAAAAAAAAAATAATAATAAGGATAAATACAAAATTACTTGACATATCAAAATCAGGAACTTGTAATCTAGCCTCAGAGAAAACCCATATATCAGAATTCCTACACAGGACTTTAAAGTAGGGAGGGACAGCGTGGAGTTGGGGAGAGATAGCATGGGGAGAAATGCCAGATATAGGTGAAGGGGAGGAAGGCAGCAAATTACACTGCCACGTGTGTACCTATGCAACTATCTTGCATGTTCTTCACATGTACCCCAAAACCTAAAATGCAATAAAAAAATTTTAAAAAAAGAAAAGGAAATGTGCCATAAAAATATATATATAAAGCAGCTGTTGTAATTATGTTCAGTGAGTTAAAAGAAAATATATGAATAAAGAATGTAAATGTAGAAAATATCAGCTGAGAAAAATATAAAGAGAATCAAATATAAATTTGTAACAGAAAAATATCTGTAGTTTTAAAAAATTAATGCATTGACTTAATAGCAGCAAAGCAATAATAGAACAAGTCAGTAAACATGAAGACAAAAATAAACAGAAATCATCTATTCTAAAGAAAAGAGAGAAAGAAAATGTTGACAAAGTAAAAGAGATTAGGGAATTTCAGGAGAATTTTAAATGGTATAACATATGGAAAGTTGGAGTTCCAAATAGAGAAGAGATATGAGGACAGAAAAAGTATATCTTAGAAGGAATAATGGTTAAAAACTTCCCAAATCTGGTAAAAGACATACATTCAAGATATGAGAAGTTAGATGGACTCTCAAGAGAATAAATTTCTAAAATTCCATATCTAGTCATATAATAGTGAAACAAAAAAGAAAGAGAAAGGAAATGGTAAAACCAACCACAGAGAAAAGGTAAATTGTATTTAGGAAAACAGTGTTTCAAATGCCTAAATAGTGTTCATTAAAAACTCTGGAGGTCCAAGACTGAAATGACATAGTAAAAGTATAAAAGAAAACAAGCCAACCTAGAATTACATCTATAATGAAAACATCCGTTAATAATTAAGTTAAAATAAAGACATTTTTAGATACTGTAAGCTAAGTAAATTTATTGCCACTATGCCATACTACAAGAAATGCTAAAGGAAAATTGATCCCAGAGAGAAATGTGGAGCTTCACATATGAAGGAAGAGCATTAGAAATATTAAATATGTAGATAAATGTAAGTTACTATTTTCTTCCTAATCTCTTTTAGTAAAATGCACAACTGTTTAAATAAAAAATTACACCATTGTCCTGTGGGATTATTTATGTAAATATAATACTTATGCCAATTATCATATCATAATATATATTACATAATATGCACAATAAAGTTATAATATTTGCAAAATTATATGAGACAACGAACCAGAATATATAAAGAATTCTTACAACTCAATTACAAGAATATAAATAACCTAGTGAAATAATAAAGAAAATATTTAAACAGACTGTACCAAAGAAGATATTTACATGACAAAATACTCATGCAGAAATACTCAACATCATTATTTCTTGATGAAATGAAAGTTAAACCATAATGAGACAACAGTACACACCCTTAAAAATGGCTGAAATTAAAATATAGATAAAACTAAGAGATGGCAAGTAGGCAGACCAACTAGAGTTCTCAAATACTTTGATAGAAAATGCCAAATGATATGGCTACTTTGAAAAACAGTTTTTATGATTTAAAAAAAAAAATCAAACATACATATATTTAAACAAAAAAAATGACCCAGCCCTATCTTACTACTAGGTATTAACTCAGGAGAATAAAAGCTGATGTCCATACAAAGACCAGTTTGTGAATGTTGATAGCAGCTGTATTTGTAAGAGCAGTTTCATTCTTTTTTTTTTTTTTTTTTTTTTTTTTTTTGAGACGGAGTGCAATGGCGCGTTCTTGGCTCACCGCAACCTCCACCTCCTGGGTTCAGGCAATTCTCCTGCCTCAGCCTCCTGAGTAGCTGGGATTACAGGCACGCGCCACCACGCCCAGCTAATTTTTTGTATTTTTAGTAGAGACGGGGTTTCACCATGTTGACCAGGATGGTCTCGATCCTTTGACTTCGTGATCCACCGGCCTCGGCCTCCCAGAGTGCTGGGATTACAGGCTTGAGCCACCGCGCCCAGCCGAGCAGTTTCATTCTTAACAACAAAAAAACAGAAGCCTACATGTTCATTAATTGATTAATGGATAAACAAAATGTGGTGTATCCATACAATGGAATATTGATGCAAAGATATAGCTGCCTTGTCTCCTTGGGCACAAGGCAACACTGTTCTGCTGTCATTCGTTTCTCAGAAGTCCTGTCGGGTTACAACTGAAGCTACTCTTTAGCTTAATTTACATCTTTGCTAGGTTTCCTTCTTTAACTAAACTAACTTACTTCATTTACTTACAAGTACCTCCTGAGTACTTCATCATTAAATCACTTGCACAAGAATAGCCTTCTCTCTTTTTCCCCTTTTAAGAACCCAAGCTAAGATAGTTGGTATCGTGAATGTTCCTAGGAAGCCAACTCTAAGTATGGAGGCATGGAGTTCGGCCACTCATAGCTGACTGGATAATCTCTGGTAGTAGGCTGAACACTGATATTCCCTGGGATGCTGTGACAGTGCAGTTAAGTTATTCACTTTCCTTTAATGAGCTGAGATGGATACAGGTAACAGGTAATGTATTTGCTTGTGCAGTATCTGTGGCTTTTAAAATGGAGAAACATTAATGGTAAGAATTGTAAAATTGAGGGCCGGGCGCGGTGGCTCAAGCCTGTAATCCCAGCACTTTGGGAGGCCGAGGCGGGTGGATCACGAGGTCAAGAGATCAAGACCATCCTGGTCAACATGGTGAAACCCCGTCTCTACTAAAAATACAAAAAATTAGCTGGGCATGGTGGCTCCTGCCTGTAATCCCAGCTACTCAGGAGGCTGAGGCAGGAGAATTGTCTGAACCCAGGAGGTGGAGGTTGCAGTGAGCAGAGATCACGCCATTGTACTCCAGCCTGGGTAACAAGAGCGAAACTCCGTCTCAAAAAAAAAAAAAAAAAAAAAAAAAAAAAAAAAAAAAGAATTGTAAAATTGAGTGGTCATTGTTGATTGCCAGTGAAGCTTTGAAGAGAAAAAAATAGAAGGTTAGGGCTGGGTACGGTGGCTCACACCTGCAATTCCAGAACTTTGGGAGGCCAAGGTGGGTGGATCATCTGAGGTCATGAGTTTGAGACCAGCCTGGCCAACATGGTGAAACTGTCTCTACTAAAAATACAAAAAGTTAGCTGGGCTTGGTGGCGGGTGCCTGTAATCCCAGCTACTTGGGAGACTCAAGGAGAATCACTGGAACCAGGTGAGGCAGAGGTTGCAGTGAGCCAAGATCCTGCCATTGCACTCCAGCCTGGGTGACAAGAGCTAGACTCCATCTCAAAAAAATAAAAAATTAAAATTAAAACACACACACACACACACACACACACAGACGCAGGTTAAAGTCAATTAATCACCAATTCAAAGCAAAGTCTAAGAAGTTACAGGGCTTCCTTAGCAACATTTAAAGAAACTCTCATTTTAATTTGACTCAGGACTGCCTTATCAAATGCAGGACTTAATTGTGAGAGTTGTAGAATTGTAGAGAAAGTTGAATGAATTATTGTTCTTGGTAAATGTACTGTGCCAAAATCAGTGGCCTAATAGGAAAGCAGATGGATGTTGGAATATGGGATAGTGACAGCTGGGTAAAGGCACTTGGAAATCTTGAACCTCCATATGTTTTATAAATCCCTTGAGTCCACAAAAATTGGCCTATTCTGGCTTGAAAATAGCTTTAAAGAATACTATGTAGAGGAATACAATGCTACTTCCCTCCTCAGATCTACATCCACTAGACAAATATCTATGGTCAAATTTCAGCATGACACCTAGAAATAACAAACATGAAAAACATAGTCACAAGATACAAGGTTAATAAATAAAAATCAACCCAACTTTTATATACTGCCAATGTACAAATTTAAGGTGAAAGTTTTAAAGGGAAATACCATTTTCACTAATTCCAAAATGGAAATACTGATGTATGAATCTGACAAAGCATGTCAAATATGTGTATGCTAAAAACTGAAAACCCATAATTCAAGAAATAAAAGTAAACCTGAATAAATTAAGAAGCTTAGCGTATTCATGGATTAGATTATTCAAAATAGTAAATATATCCACTATCTCCAAATTAATCTGTAGATTGAACACCATTCCAATCAAAATGTCAACAACATTTTTATAGATTTTGACAAGATGATTCTAAAATGTATACGGAAAAGTAAAGGGAATTAGAGCAGATAAAACGATTTTGAATAAAAAGAGACTAAGATATGAATACAGATGGAAACACATGCCATGATGATTGTTGTCAGTGAATGTCAGGTATTTAGGGTTTATTATATTATTCTCTTTATTAGTGTAAACATTTGAGAATATATACAGTAAAGAGTTGTTATTATAAATATCATGCCATTAAATATGAAAGCCTAAAAAAGCAGACTACTTAGAAAAAAAAGGTAGGGCTGCGAGGAGTGGCTCACACCTGTAAGACCAGCACTTTGAGAGGCGGAAGTGGGCAGATTACGAGGTCAGGAGATTGAGACCATCCTGGCAAACATGGTGAAACCCTGTCTCCACTAAAATACAAAAAAAATTAGCTGGGTGTGGTGTCTTTCTCCTTAGATTTATGCCAGTTCTTATAGAAATCCCTCTTGCACTCATCACGAATGTGCTCACCGAAGATGGTCTTGAAGATCTGGAGGACTTGGGGGGTTTCCATATAGCCCACAATGCCCACAACCACCATGGGTGGTGTCTCAGGTGACAGCCTCTACCACCTCCTTCTTGTTCACCTTGGATCCTGGCCTGTCAACTTCTGCACTATATGGGTCATGCCAGCCTTGCATAAAAGTAAACTCTTAGACTCTTAAGGCAGTCAGTTTCAGATTTTGCTTGCCATATCAGTTCACAGTTACTTTAACTCAGTAATAGCATGGCTATTTTTTCATTGTGAGGAATATTTAAATATTTTAATCGTGAAGATAGTAGTCTTACTGCAAAACAATTGGCAAACATGGATCAATCACAATTCTCAACTTTACAAAATTGCTCCAACATTCAGCCCCTTCTTCACAGGTATCTATAATTAACAATCTGGTGTGTATTGTTTTAAAGCTTATTCTAGGCTTTTTCAGAAACAGATGTACTATAAAAATACATTTTTTAACGTAAATGAGTAATTATGAACACATCGATCTGTCACTTGCCTTAGCACTAAATAAAATGGGTACAGGACCTTTCCATGACAGCATGTATGGTATATATGTACTTTACAATTAATTAACTAAATCATTCTCCATCCGATAGATAAATAAATTATATCCTATTTGCTGCTATGATTAATAGAAATAAAAATAGTATCTTTAAACATGAATTATTGGACATCTATGTTTTCTCATAAAAAATGCATATTAATGAGAAAAGTGATTACTGTAGACAGTATGACTATTTTAATTTTTTATAAATATTGCTGAAATTATGTTTCAAAAATTCTATACATACTTATTTTCTCAGAAATTAATGTATATAAATAGCTTGCACTTTAACAAACATTTTATCAATCTTCAAATTTTTTCATCAAAATTACCGGTGTAAAGATGTTGTCTCATTATTGTTTTAATTTGTATTTCTCCATTTTTCCATTAAAAAGAACACTGGCTTAATTCTTCAGCTCTATAAAGCTGAATTTGTGCAACGATGTCCTTAGTAACATGAATTCTTGTGGGCATGATTTAAAAATCTTGGCTGGGCGTAGGAGGATTGCTTGAGACCAGGAGTTCAAGGCAATCCTGAGCAACATGGTGAGACCCTGTCTCTGCAAAAGTTTTTAAAATTTAGCCCAGTGAGATGATATGGGCCTGTGGTCCCAGCTACTCAGGAGGCTGAGGTGGGAGGGTCACTTGAGCCAGAGTCCAGGAATGAGATTACATAGAAAGCTTCAGGTTCAGAGAGCTGAAGGCCAGCTGGCACTCAAGGCTGAATCAAGAGATCAGTGTAGTGAGGAGAAAGATCCAAAAGGAAAAATGATAAATGATGAGGGATATGGGTCGTGATGGGACTGCTACAGGACAACTTTTGTGAATAAGCTTGAGAAATCTCTACATTATTATTACCAGCTGGAAGTTACAGAGTGATTTGAGTAGGCAGGCAGGTCTACTGGACTTAATTAGTACCCTGCCTGAGACTTCACCCTACCTTAGAATACCCCCTGCTTTCCATTGGTAAGAGCATAACTGGCTCTGCTACATTATTTCGGGTGCACAACACTCGTGATTACTATAATAAACTTGCCATGTCCCAGGGCTGAAAGCTGTCCTGATGCCTGCTGGAAGCTTGTATTTTTTACCTCTGTGTCCAGTGTATCCCCTCTATAGAGGCTGGGGCTATGCAAATCAATGGGGTTGGTGACCGATGACTGGCAGTTGAGATGGACCAGGAATGCCAATGATCAGTGGAAGAGAGTGTGTAGCTGCACAAAAGGGGAATTGAATTAGAATTTCCTGGGACCTCAGTTACTCTGTAGATAAAAGACTGCATGTGAACATGTCTTAGAAAATCATCCAGAAAGTGTTCCTAGCTTAGGTTACACCCCAGGCTTCCTTCCTCCTTACCCCCTTCCTCCCTCCTTACCCACTTCCTTCCTTCCTTCATTCCTCCCTCCCTCTTTTCTCCCTCCTTTCCTTCCTTCCTCTCTTCCTTTCTCTCTCCCTTCCTCCCTCCCTTCTTTCCTCCCTCCCTCCCTTCTTCCTTCCTTTCTTCCTCCCTCCCTTCCTACCTTCCCTCCCTCCCTCCTTCCTCCCTTCCTTCCTTCCCTCCCTCCCTTTCTTTCTCCCTCCCTTCCTTTCTCCCTCCCTCCCTTCTTCCTTCCTTTCTCCCTTCCTTCTTTCCTTCCTTCCTTCCCCTTTTCCTTCCTTCCTCTATTCCTTCCTTTCTCTCTTTCTTCTTTCCTTCCTTTTTATCCTCTCTCCCTCCCTGTTTATTTAGACCATTTTATAGAAATATAATTTATATTTCATAAAATTTACCTATTAAAAGTGTAAAATTCAACAGTGTTTAGTATATTCAAAGACATACTTAGCCACACCCAGTGAATTTTAGAATATTTTCAGCACATATATTTTAGCTATTGCCTTCCTATTCCTCCACCCAAACCCCAACCATAAATAACCACAAATGTATTTTCTGACTATAGATTTGCCTATATTATACATTTTGTATAAATAAACCTATATAATATTGAAGTTTTTGACTGCCCCCCCCAATAGGTCAGCATTTCACCCCATGTTTCTTGCAAAGTGACCTAATACATGTTGGATATGTGGTCTCAAATGCCATTATTAAAGTTCTTGAGAATGCTATCAGTAACTTTTCTTAGGGTATTATTTAGTCCTTCTGAGGACTGCTAGTTGCTTATACCATGTAGTGTGGCTCAACAAATACCATTATTAAGTAGGGGGCCTGTGGGTGAGATTTCTTTGTCTACCTCTTTTTGGGGGAGTGCTCTTAATTCTGTTTATGTGATGGATGGTATTTATTGATTTCCATATGTTCACCTATGCTTGCATCCCTGGTATCAAATCCATTTTATTCTTGTGTATTGTCTTTTTGACATGGTGATGGTTTCAGTTTGCTAATATTTTATTGAGGATTGGGAAGTGTTATCATTACCCTGCACACATCGAAACATTTTATCATCTAGGTCCATCAGTCTAAATCCTGATATCACCCCTACCCAAACATACTGAGAAAAATCCAGTTCCTGTACTTAGCAGTGTGATAAAGATTTCAAGAGGAGATTTGTCTTCAGTGCTTGGTCTTGATCCAGTTCTTATCCGTCAATGTCTGGCTAACTGTAGACTTGCCAGCCTGGCTCCCAACCCTACAGAACACAACTTTTCTCCTTTCTCATGTGCCTCTTTGCTTCCTTCCCTCTCCAACACCAGGGAACACATAAAGATACACACACATCCTACAAGAAGAGGAGCTTTTTGCAACTTGCTGATTATAGTGTAATCACCATCCTTCTATACTGTTGTAAGGGTTAGACCCAATGTAGTTGACTATTTCTCAGCAGCAAAGCCCTTTGAAGATACCACAGATATTTCTGAGCCTGCTGGCCCTTGCTCAGTAATTGCTGGCGGTACAGATCATTACTGGAAGTACTGTAACTCTTCAGGATCTCTTTGTTCATATTTGGCTGATTTTGATTCAAGTTCTTATTCACTTCATGGTAATGGCTGAATAATGTTGACCCTCTTTCTCTTGTGGGCTTTCTTGAAGGAGTGGTATTTGTTTGAGAACATTTTTTTTTTCTTGAACTCCATTAAGAAATATTTTCACCCTTATGGCTGTATTCCTTAAATGGAAAGAGAGTATGGTGATCCCAGAAGAACATTGGTTTGGAGGAAGATGATGGGGACAGACAGGAAGAGAAGCTTCATGTGAAACAGTGAAGGCTGAGGAGGGGGTTTGTGAGCTTGTGAAAGGCAATAGCATGGTAGGAGTCATGAGTGGAGTTGATGAGGAAGAAGAGAATGAGCCTAGATTGGATTGTATCACACTGACACCTTCTCTGGGCCTTTTTCTTCTTCATTACTATGTTTAAGGTTAGTTGTTCAATAACCTTGCTAGGCACTTGTCTTTTCTGGTCACGTTAGCCATGTCACTGCCCCCAAGCGGGCTCATCTAGGGTTCCTGACCTCCCTATATACACTACTTTTCAGGAAAATGAAGAGCCAACACTCCAGTTGACTTTCCTCAGCTAGGTACACCTTCTGGCCAGTGATGGCCCTGGGGTGGCTTACACATTATAAAGCACCATTTCTCATGTTTTCTTCCAGGACATGGGGGTGTGATGGAAATGAGGAGAAAAAGGTGGAGAAAAGGGGGCATTTCTTGACTGCCCGTTAAAAGACTTCCCAAAATTACTTTCCACATCTCATCTTCCTATGCTTAATTTTGGTGGCACATATGTCATGCAGATGGAATGTCCTCCAAGACCTTTACCATGGTGATGCTGTTTTCTATCTCCTCCCCTTACTTTAATGGCATCTCATATTTTGGATGACTTACTTAAAATTCCTTCAAGGTAGTATGGTCACATTCACATGTGATAAATATGTAAATTACTCGACATCTTTATTATTAGAATGGTTACAATTTAAAAATAAAAATAAAAATATTGGCAAGGAAGCAAAGCATCTGGAACTCCCATTCTCTGCTGCTAAAAACATAAATGGCAAAATTACTTTTTATAATAGTTTGATATATTCTTAAAATGTTATATATATCTATCTCTGATTCAGCTATTCCATTTTTAGATATTTATTCAAGAGAAATAAAAGTATATGTATATACAAAGACTTCTACACCAGTGTTCATAGAAGCTTTACTTAAAATAGCCAAAAACTAGAAATAAATTTTCAGCAACATATTTATGGATAAATAAATGGCTGTATATTCAAACAATAAAAATAAAAATCAGCAATAAAAAAGAATGATATATTTACAGACACAATGGCATAGATTAAATGCAAAATAAAATTGCTGGGTAAAAGAAGCCAGAGAAAAGAATATGAAGAATGTCTGGATGTGTTTATTGAGAACATCAGAGAATGCATCTATAATGATAGAAGGCAGACCAATGGTTGCATGGAAAAGAAAGGGGCAGAAAGGAAAGGACAATATTTAAAAGAGGTATGAGGAGTTACATGGAAATAATAGATACGCTTGTTATCTTGAGTGTTGCTAAGAGTTTCACATGTATATACATATTTTTAATTTACAAGTCATACTCTTAAAACTATATTCAGTTCATTGTCTATTAATATTACTTAAGAAAGTTATTTTTAAGAAAGTATGAGAGGACTATCTTCTCTATATTACATCATATTTCATACTCCTGCACATGTAGCCTAAATTTATCATGCTTTTATGGCAACTACATCATATGTCTGTAGAATGTGGAGCTTTATTCAGCTACAATTTCCTACACTTGTTGGTGCCTTAACCACAAATTGGAGAGCCTTTAATGATTTATTTGTATTTATTTTCCTTCGAGAATTAAAAAGTGCAAAACCCTACCCTGTTCCTTTATCTAATATGTCCCCCACACATGGATGACTTGTTTGGAATCCTGATACATTTTTTCAATATATTAATTCCCCCTAATTGTGTTATCTCACCTCAACCTGAATTCTACTTTTGGATGAATTCAGTGGTGAATTGTGCAATCTGTTGGACCATGGAAAGGACCATTTTCAAAGATCCGTTATTTATTCCCCAGTCACTGCCACTATTCTCCCAACCATAACTGAAGCAGGATGCTAAGACCACAACATTTCTATGAGCTATTCATTTATTTGTTACTGGCAGTTTTTAACACCGAGAGTTTCATATAGTCCTATGCTTGTCGTGGCTTCTAGATAAACATATCTAGAAAGTGAGAAACTGTGATTACTTAAATACAGTGAATAAAGGAAAAGTTACATATGAAATATCCAGCTCTTTCCACTTTCCACTCCAAAGGCAATGTTGTCTTTGGAGTCAGACCCAGGTGGAATTTATCTTGACTTAACAAAATTATTGACCTTGGTCAAAATTATTTATCCTTCCTAAGGATCTGTGTTCCCACTCAAATCTCACATTCAATTGTAATTCCCAGTGCTGGAGGTGGAGCCTGGTGAAACGTGATTAGATCACAGGACAGGTTCTCATGAATGATTTAATACCATCTCCCTCAGTAATTTCTCATGATAGTGAGTGATTTCTCATAATATCTGTTTCTTTTCAAGTGTGAAGCAGCTTCCCACTTGCTCTCTCTTGCTCCTGCTGCATCCATGTAAGATGTGCCTGCTTCCTCCTTCACCTATTGCCATGATTAGGGGTTTACTGAAGCCTCTACAGAAGATGAGAAGGTGCTGCTATGTTTTCTACACAACCTGAAGAACCATGAGACAATTAAACTTTGTTTCTTTATAAATTATCACTATCAGGTACATTTTTGTAGTAATGCAAGAATAAACTTATACAAAAAATTGGTACCAGGGAAGTAGGTCATTGTTATAAAAATTCCTGAAAATGTGGAAGCAGCTTTGGAACTGGGAAAAGGACAAAGGTTGGAACAGTTTGGAGGACTCAGAAGACAGGAAAATGAAGAAAAGTTTGAAACTTCCTAGAGATGTATTAAATAGTTTTGACCAAAATGCTGATAGTAATGTGAACAATGAAGTCCAGGCTGAGGAGATCTCAGGTGAAAATGAGGAATCTGGAACTGGAGCAAAGGTGACTTTTGTTATGCATTAGCAAAGAACCTGGCAGCATTGTGCCTCTGCTCTAGGGATCTGTGGAACTTTCAACTTGAGAGTGATAATTTATGGTGTGTGGTAGAATCAATATATAAGCAGTAAAGTGTTGAAGAAGTGACATGGCTGCTTCAACCAGCCCAAATTCATATGGGTGAGCAAAGAAATGATGTGTAACAGGAACTTACATTTAAGGAGAAGCAAAGCACAAAAGTTCATAAAATTTGCAGCTTGAACACATGGTAGAAAAAAAAAATTTTCAGGCGAGGAATTCAAGCAGGCTGCATAAATTTGCATAACTAAAAGGAAGGCAAATGCTGATAGCCAAGACAATGAGGAAAGGACCTGGAAGGCATTTCAGAGATCTTTGAGACAGCCCCTCCCATCACAGGCCTGGAGGCCTGGAGAATAGGACAGAAAGGTTTTGTGAGCCAGACCCTGGGTCCCACTTTCCTGTGTAGCCTCTGGACACAGCTCCTGCATCTCAGCTGTTCAATCCCCAGCCATGGCTCAATGGGGACCAGGTAAAGCTGGAGTCACTGCTTCAGAGGGCACAAACCATATGACTTGGCGGCTTTCACATGGTGTTAAGCCTGGGGGTGCACACAGTGCAAGAGTTGAGGCTTGGGAGACTCTGCCTGGATTTTAGATGATGTTTAGAAAAGCCTGAGTATCCATGAAGAAGCCTGATGCAGGAGCAGAGCCCACAAGGAGAACATGTAAGGCCGTGAAGAGGAAAAATGTGGGGCTGGAGCCCTCACATAGATTTTCCACTGGGACATTGCCTAGTGGAGCTCTGAGAAGAAGGCTGCCATCCTCCAGATCACAGAATGATAAAGCCACCAGTAGATTGCACCATGCACCTGGAAAAGTCACAGGCACTCAATACCAGTCCATGAGAGCAGCCACTGGAGCTGAATCCTGGAAAGCCACAGGGGCAGAGCTGTCCAAGGCCTTGGGAGTCTACCCCTTGTACCAGTGTGCCATAGAAGTGAGACACAGAGTCAAAAGAAATTATTTTTAAGCTCTAAGAGTTAATGACTGCCCTGATAGGTTTTAGAATTGCACAAAACCTGTAGCCCTCTTCTTTTGACTTATTTTTCCCAGTTAGAATGGGGATATTTGCCAAATGTCTGTACCCTTATTGTATCTTGGGAGTAATTAACTTTTAAAATTTTTTATTTTACATGCTGACATGGTTTGACTCTATGCCCACCCAAATCTCACCTCGAGTTGTAATAATTCCCATATATCAAGGGCAGGACCTGGTCAGAGGTAATTAAATCATGGGGGCGGTTCCCACATGCTGTTCTCACGATAGTGTGTCGTTCTAATGAGTCTGGGAATTTTAGATGGAGCTTTGTCCCTTTTGCTCAGCACTTTTCTTTCCTTCCACCATGAGAAGAAGAACATGTTTGCTTCCCCTTGTGTCATAATTCTAAGATATGTGCACCTACTCAGCCATGTTGAACTGTGAGTCAATTAAACCTCTTTCCTTTATAAATGACCCAGTCTTGGGTTTGTCTTTATTAATAGCATGAGAATAGACTAATACAGTAAATTGGTACTTGGAGTAGTGGAGTGCTGCTGCAAAGATCCCCAAAAATGTAGAAGCAACTTTGAAACTGGGTAACAGGCAGAGGTTGGACCAGTTTGGAGGGCTCAGAAGAATACCGGAAAAAGTAGAAAATTTGGAACTTCCTAGAGACTTGCAGGGCTCAGAAGACAGAAAGATGTAGAAAAGTTTGGAACTTACCAAATTCTTCTTGAATGTCTTTGACCAAAATGATGATAGTGATATGTACAATGAAGTCGAGGCTGAGGTGGTCTCAGATGGAGATGAGGAACTTGTCGGAAACTGGAGCAAAGGTGGCCCCTGTTATGCTTTAGCAAAGAGATTAACATTTTGCCCCTGTCTCAGAGATCTGTGGAACTTTGAACTTGAAAGAGAGATTTAGAGTAGCTGGTGGGGAAAGAAAATATTCTAAGTTGCAAAGCATTCTAGAAGAAGCAGAGCATAAAAGTTTGTAAAATTTGCAGCTCAACAATGCAATAGAAAAGAAAAACCCATTTTCTGGAAAGAAAGTTGAGTCCACAGCAGAAATTTGCACAAGAAAAGAGGAGCCTAATATAAATCACAAGACAATGAGGAAAATTTCTCCAGGGCATGTCAGAGGCCTACACAGCAGCCCCTCCCATCACAGGACCAGAGGCCTATGTGGGAAAAACGGTTTTCTGTGACTGGCCCAAGGACCCCTGCTGTATGCAGCCTCGAAACATGGTGCCCTGAATTCCAGTTGCTTCATCTCTAGCCTTGGCTAAAAGGGGTGAAGGCACAGCTTGGGCAATTGCTTCAGAAAGTGCAAGCCTCAAGCCTTGGTGGCTTCCACGTGGTGTTCGGCCTGTAGAAGCACAGAAGTCAAGAATTGAGGTTGGGGAACCTCTGCCTAGATTTCAGAGGTTGTATGGAAATGCCTAGCTGTTCAGGCAGAAGTTTGCTGCAGGGATAGAGCTCTCATGGAGAACCTCTGCTAGAGAAGTGTGGAATGAAAACATGAGGTTGAAGCCCCCACACAGAGCCCCACAGGGGCACTGCCCAGTGGAGCTATAACAGGGTCACCATCCTCCAGAACCCAAAATGATAGATTCATCAGTGGCTTGTACCATGTGCCTGAAAAGGCTGCAAACACTTAATGTCAGCCTGTGAAAGCAGCCAGGAGGGGGCCGATATCCTACAAAGCCACAGGGATGGAGCTTCCTAAGGCCATGGGAGCCCACCTCTTGCATCACCATGACCTGGCTGAGAGACATGGAGTCAAAGGAGATCTTTTTATTTTTTATTTTTAGACAGAATCTTGCCTGATCACTAGGCTGGAGTACAGTGGCACAATTTTGGCTCACTGAAACATCTGTCTCCTGGGTTCAAGTGATTCTCCTGCCTCAGCCTCCCGAGTAGCTGGGACTACAGGTGTATACCACCATGCTCAACTATTTTTTAAAAAATGTTTTTAGTAGAGACAGGGTTTCACTATGTTGGCTAGGATGGTCTCAATCCCTTAACCTTGTGATCCGCCCACCTCGGCCTCCCAAAGTGCATGGATTACAGGCATGAGCCACTGTGCCTAGCTGAAAGAGATAATTTTTGAACTTTAAGATTTAATTACTACCTTGTTGGAATTTGGACTTGCATGAGGCCAGTAGCCCCTTTTGTGTCAATTTATTTTAATTGCACTTTAAGTTCTGGGGTACATGTGCAGATCATACAGAATTGTTGCATAGGTACATATATGGCAATGTGATTTGCTGCCTCCATCCCACTGTCACCTATATCTGGCATTTCTCCCCATGTTATTCCTTCCCAGCCTCTCCACCTCCTGCTGTCCCTCCCCTAGCCCCCCAACAGACCCCAGTGTGTGATGCTCTACACCATGTGTCCATATGTTCTCATTGTTCAGCAACTGCCTATAAGTGAGAACATGTGGTGTTTGATTTTCTGTTCTTGTGTCAGATTGCTGAGAATGATCATTTCCAGATTCATCCATGTCCCTACAAAGGACACAAACTCATTGTTTTTTATGGCTGCATAGTATTGTATGGTGTATATATGCCACATTTTCCTTGTCCAGTCTATCATCAATGGGCATATGGGTTGGTTCCACGTCTCTGCTATTGTAAACAGTGCCACAATGAACATAGAATGATTTGTAATCCTTTGGATATATACCCAGTAATAGGATTGCTAAGTCAAATGGAATTTCTATTTCTAGATCCTTGAGGAATCGCCACACTGTTTTCCACAATGGTTAAACTAATTTACACTCTCACCAACAGTGTAAAAGTTTTCCTATTTCTCCACATCCTCTCCAGCATTTGCTGTCTCCAGATTTTTTACTCGCCATTCTAACTGGAGTGAGATGGTATCTCAATTTGGTTTTGATTTACATTTCTCTAATGACCAGTAATGATGAGCATTTTTTTATGTTTGTTGGCCTCATATTTGTCTTCTTTTGAAAACTGTCTGTTCATATTCTTTGCCCACTTTTGAATGGGTTTGTTTGTTCTTTTCTTGTAAATCTGTTTTAGTTCTTTGTAGATTCTGGATATTAGCCCTTTGTCAGATGGGTAGATTGCAAAAAATTTTTCCCATTCTGTTGGTTGCTGGTTCACTCTAATGATTATTTCTTTTGTTTTACAGAAGCTCTGGAGTTTAATTAGATCCCATTTGTCTATTTTGGCTTTTGTTGCCAATGCTTTCGGTGTTTTAGTCATGAAGTCCTAGCCTATGTCTATGTCCTGAATGATTTTACCTAGGTTTTCTTCTAGGGCTTTTATGGTGTTAGGCCTTATATTTAAGTCTTTAATCCATCTGGAGTTAATTTTAATGTAAAGTGTCAGGAAGGGGTCCAGTTTCTGCTTTCTGCACATGCCTAGCCAGTTTTCCCAACACCATATATTAAACAGGGAATCCTTTCCCTGTTGCTTGTTTTTGTCAGGTTTGTCAAAAATCATATGGTTGTAGATGTGTGGCATTGCCCCGAGGCCTCTGTTGTGTTCCATTTATCTATATTTCTGTTGTGGTACCAGTACCATGCTGTTTTGATTACTATAACCTTGTAGTTTAGTTTGAAGTCAGTTAGTGTGATGCCTCCAGATTTGTTCTTTTTTGCTTAGAATTGTCTTTCCTATACGGTCTCTCTTCTGGTTCCATATGAAGTTTAAGGTGGTTTTTTCCAGTTTTGCGAAGAGAGTCAGTGGTAGCTTGATGGGGATAGCATTGAATCTATAGATTACTTTGGGTGGTATGGCCATTTTCACAATATTGATTATTCCTAACCATGATCATGGAATGTTTTTCTATCTGTTTGTGTCCTCTCTTATTTCCTTCAGCAGTGGTTTGTAGTTCTCCTTGAAGAAGTCCTTTACATCCTTTATTAGTTGTATTGCTAGGTATTTTATTCTCTTTGTAGTAATTGTGAATGGATGTTTGCTCATTATTTGGCTCTCTGTTAGTCTGTTATTGGTGTACAGGAATGCTTGTGATTTTTGCACATTGATTTTGTATTCTGAGACTTTGCTAAATTTCCTTATCAGTTTAAGGAGATTTTAGGCTGAGACAATGGGGTTTTCTAAATATACAATCATGTCATCTGCAAATAGAGACAATTTGACTTCCTCCTTTCCTAATTGAATAACCTTTATTTCTTTTTCTTGCCTGATTGCTCTGGCTAGAACTTCCAATGAATAGGAATGGTGAGAGAAGGCATCCTTGTCTAGTGTCAGATGTCAAAGGGAATGCTTCCCATTTTTTCCCATTCAGTATGATATTGACTGTGAGTTTGTCATAAATAGCTTTTATTATTTTGAGATACCTTCCACCAATACCTAGTTTATTGAGAGTTTTTAACATGACAGGCTGTTGAATTTTGTCGAAGGCCTTCTCTTCATCTATTGAGACAATCATGTGTTTTTGTCATTGGTTCTGTTTGTATGGTGTATTATGTTTATGGATTTGTGTATGTGGAACCAGCTTTGCATTCCCAGGATGAAGGCTACTTGGTTGTGATGGATAAGCTTTTGTATGTGCTGTTGCAATTGGTTTGCCAGTATTTTATCGAAGATTTTTGCATCTATGTTCATCATGGATATTGGCCTGAAGTTTTCTTTTATTTGTTGAGTCTCTGCTGAGTTTTGATATCAGGATGACATTGGTCTCATAAAATGATTTGGGAAGGATTCTCTCTTTTTGTATTGTTTGGAATAGTTTCAGAAAGAGTGGTACCATCTCTTCTTTGTATGTCTGGGAGAATTTTGCTGTGAATCCATCTGACCAGGACTTTTTTTGATTGGTAGCCTATTAATTGTTGCCTCACCTTCAGCCCTTGTTACTGGTCTATTCAGGGTTTTGACTTCTTGCTGGTGTAGGCTTGGGAGGGTGCAAGTGTCCAGGAATTTAGCCATTTCTTCCAGGTTTAATGGTTTATGTGCATACAGTTGTTTGTAGTAATCTCTGATGGTAGTTTGTATTTATGTGGAATTGGTGGGGATATTCCCTTTATTGTTTTTTATTGCATCTATTTGAGTCTTCTCTCTTTTCTTTTTTATTGATCTGGCTAGTGGTCTGTCTATTGTGTTGATCTTTTCAAAAGCCAGCTCCTGGATTTATTGATTTTTTGAAGGTTTTTTTTTTGTGTGTGTGTCTCTATCTCCTTCAGTTCTGATTTGATCTTTGTTATTTCTTGTCTTCTGCTAGCTTTTGAGTTTTTTTTATTTTGCTCCTCTAGCTCTTTCAATTTCGATAATAGGGTGTAGATTTTAGATCTTTCCTGGCTTCTTGTATGGCCATTTATTGCTATAAATTTCCCTCTAGACATGGCTTGAAAGGTTTCCCAGAGATTCTGGTATGTTGTGTCTTCATTCTCATTGGTTTCTAAGAACATTTTTATTTCTGCCTTCATTTCATTGTTTATCCAGTTGACATTCAGGAGCCAGTTGTTCAGTTTCCATGAAATTGTGTGGTTCTGAGTTAGTTTCTTCATCCTAAATTCTAATTTGATTGCACTGTGGTCTGAGAGACTGGTTGTTATGATTTCCATGCTTTTGCATTTGCAGAGGAGTGCTTTACTTCCAATTATGTGGTCTATTTTAGTGTAGGTGTGATGTGGTGTTGAGAAGAATGTATATTCTGTGGATTTGGGGTGGAGAGTTCTGTAGATGTCTATTAGGTCTGCTTGGTGCAGATCTGAGTTCAAGTCCTGGATAGCCTTGTTAATTTTCTGTCTCATTGATCTGTCTAATATTGACAGTGGAGTGGGAAAAGTCTCCCACTATTATTATGCGGGAGTCTAAGTCTCTTCATAGGTCATTAAGAACTTCCTTTATATATCTGGGTGTTCCTGTATTGCTTGCGTATATATCTAGGACCATTAGCTCTTCTTGTTGCCTTGATCCTTTTACCATTATGTAATGCCCTTCTTTGTTTCTTTTGATCTTTATTGGCTTAAAGTCCATTTTATCAGAGACTAGGATTGCTACTCCTGCTTTTTTGTTTTGTTTTGTTTTGTTTGCTCTCCATCTCTTTATTTTGAGCCTATATGTGTCCTTGCACATGAGATGAGTTTCCTGACTACAGCACACTGATGGGTCTTGACTTTTTATCCAATTTGTCATTCTATGTCTTTTGATTGGGGCATTTTGTCCATTTACATTTAAGGTTAATATTGTTACATGTGAATTTGATCCTGCCATTTTGATGCTAGCTGGTTGTTTTGACCATTAGTTGACACAGTTCCTTCATTATGTCAATAGTCTTTACCATTTGGTATGCTTTTGGTGTGGCTAGTACTGGTTGTTCCTCTCCATGTTTAGTGCTTCTTTCTGGAGCTCTTGTAAGGCAGGCCTGGTGGTGATGACATCTCTCAGCAGTTGCATGTCCATAAAGGGTTTTATTTGTCATTCACTTGTGAAGCTTAGTTATGCCAATTTATCCCATTTGGAATAGGTGTATGTACCCAGTACCTTTACCTCCATTGTATCTAGGAAGTAAATAACTTGCTTTTGATTTTACAGGCTCATAGGTGGAAGGGACTTGCTTTGTCTCAGATGAGACTTTGGACTTGGACTTTTGGGTTAATGCTGGAATGAGTTAATATTTGGGGGGACTGTTGGAAGGGCATGATTGCATTTTTAAATGTGAGAACATGAGATTTAGAATGAACCAGTGGTGAAAGACATCTACAAGGAAAAATACAAAACACTGCTGAAATAAATAATAGACAACACAAACAAATGAAAACACATACTACCATGTATACATCTGACAAAGGACTAATGGATGAGAAGAATCAATATTGTGAAAATGACCATACTGCCAAAAGTAACCTATAAATTCAATGCAATATCCATCAAAATACCACCATCATTCTTCACAGAACTAGAAAAAAAAATCCTAAAATTCATATGGAACCGAAACAGAGCCTACATAGTAAAGGCAAGAAGAACAAATCTGGAGGCATCACATGACCTGACTTCAAACCATACCATATGCCGGGAGCGGTGGCTCACGCCTGTAATCCCAACACATTGGGAGGCCAAGGCAGGTGGATCATGAGGTCAAGAGATCGAGACCATCCTAGTCAACATGGTGAAATACCGTCTCTACTAAAAATACAAAAAATTAGCTGGGCATAGTGGTGCATGCCTGTAATCCCAGCTACTCAGGAGGCTGAGGCAGGAGAATTGCCTGAACCCAGGAGGCAGAGGTTGCGGTGAGCTGAGATCATGCCATTGCACTCCAGCCTAGGTAATGAGAGAAACTCCATCTCAAAAACAAAACAAAACAAACAAAAAAACATACCATAAAGCCATAGTCACCAAAACAGCATGATACTGGTATAAAAATAGGCACATATACCTATGAAATAGAATAGAGAATCCAGAAATAAAGCAAAATACTTACAGCCAACTGATCTTCGACACAGCAAACAAAAAGAAAAAGTGGGGAAAGGACACCCTATTCAACAAATTGTGCTGGGATAATTGGCAAACCACATGTAGGAAAATGAAACTGAATCTTCTTCTCTCACCTTATAGAAAAATAAACTCAAGATAGATCAAGGACTTAAGTCTAAATTCTGAAACTATAAAAATTCTGTATAATAACATTATAAAAAGCCTTCTAGACACTGGCTTAGGCAAAGACTTCATGAAAAATATCCCAAAAACAAATGTAACTGAAACAAACATAAATAAGTGGGACTTTATTAAACTAAAGAGCTTCTGTACAGCAAAAGGAAAAGTGAGCAGAATAAACAGACAATCCACACAATGACAGAAAATCTTCACCATCTACACATCTGACAAAAGATTAATATCCAGAATCTACAAGAAACTCAAATAAATTGTTAAGAAAAAACAATCCCATAAAAATGGGCTAAGGATTTGAATAGACAATTATCTGAGGAAGATATACAAATGGCCAACAAACATATGAAAAAATGCTCAGCATCACTATTTACCAGGGAAATACAAATCAAAACCACAATGTGGTACCACCTTACTCCTGCAAGAATGGCCACAATCAAAAAATTAAAAATAATAGATTTTGGCATAGATGCAGTAAAAAGGGAACACATCTACACTGCTGGTTACAATGTAAATGAATAAAATAAGTATGGAAAAAAAGTGTGTAGATTTCTTAACAAAATAAAGTAGACCTACCATTGATCTAGCAATCCTACTACTGGATATCTACCCAGACGAAAAGAAGTCATTTATATGAAAATGATACTTGCACACACGTTTAGAGTAGCAAAATTTATAATTGTGAAAATATGGAACCAGCCCAAATGCCCATCAATCAATGAGCAGACAAAGAAACTGTGAGATACACACACACACACACACACACACACACACACACACACACACAAACACATACATATATATGATGGAATACTACTCAACCATAAAAAGAAACAAATAAATGGCATTCACAGCAACCTGGATGGAACTAGAGATGATTATTCTGAGTGAAGTAACACAGGAATGGAAAACCAAACATTTTATGTTCTCACTCACAAGTGAGAGCTAAGCTATGAGGATGCAAAGGCATAAGAGTGACACAATGGACTTTGGGGTTTTGGGAAAAAGGGTGAGAGGAGGGTGGGGGATGAAAGACCACAAATTGGGTTCAGTGATGGGTGCACCAAAATCTCACAAAATCACCACTAAATAACTTGTTCATGTAACCAGATACCACCTATTCAAAAAAAAAAAAAAAAAAACCTATGGAAATAAAAAAAAAAGGCAGGGGTGGGGGTTGGTATGTATATACAATAGAGTACAATGCAGTTATTAACATATAAAGAAAATGAGAGCCACTCATTTGCAACAGCATGGATGAAACTAGGGGTAACTATGTTAAATGAAAAAAGCCAGGCACAAAAAGACAAACTTCACATGTTCGCACTTATTTGCAAGAGCTAAAATTAAAACAATTGGGATAATAGAGATAGAGTGTAGAAAGATGATTACCAGAAGCTGGAAGTGTAGTGGAAAACGGTGGTGGGAGGTAAGGATGATTAATGGGTAAAAAGGTAGTTTGAAAGTGAATAACATGTACTATATGTAGTATTTGCTAGCACAGAAGGGTGTCTATAATAAAAAATAATTTAATTGTGCATTTTAAAATAACTAAAACTGTATAGTTCATTGTAACACAAAGGATAAATGCTTGAGGTAATGGGTACCCCATTTACCTCAATATGATTATTACGCATTGAACACCTATATGAAAATATCTTATGTAACTGATAAACATATACACTTAATGTGTAGCCATAAAAATTAATACTTAAATTTAATATAACATGAGTCATATTTTATACATAAAATATAATATATATCATCACATTATTGTGACTTTGTTTTATTCTAATAGATCTCATTAATCACTAATAATAAACACACAGATAAAATTAATAAAATGAAGCTTTTTATGTGATTTATAGTTTCACTTGTGAAGGCAAAATATAACTTTAAAGTCATTTCTCCATTGCAACAGATGTTTAACATTCCCTAACAATGGTCTTTTTTTACCTAGTATTCAGTAGTGATTTCTCTAGTTATGCCTTACATCATAAAACACCTTTGAAATTCACTGATGTTATTTTGACCTATTAAAGGTGAAGAACTTAAAGACAGTTGATGGATGTTATCCCTGAGGCAACATTGGGGCAGGGAAAGGCTCTTACCATTTTAATCCTATGACAACTGTTTTTGTTTTGTGACTAGTTAAATGAAATAATGGTTACATTTAACAAAAAATATATTTTCTTGGGCTTTATGAACTACTATGATCTTTTGAGAATTATTTGTTTTATACTCCCACAGAAAATTGCTTGCATACTTTTAGAGTATTATTTGATTCTGCTTTGTATTTTTCCTAGTTGTTCACCTATCTGACTCATTCATTTTATTATGAACTCAAAAAAGAGAGAAACTATTTCTAACTCACTTTTCTTGTGCAACACTCACCCCTGACTAAATAGCTAGTACCTTACATTCAGAAAAATGACTGAACTTGTGAGTCACTGTAACTTTCTAAACCAAGGAACTACAATAGTGTTATTAGCTGTGTCCATCGCCCACCTATACTTTTTGGTTTGTAAGCAATCAATTGGTACCAGTGAATATTCAAAGGGACACGTTTCTTCTTCAAGGAGCTTATACAGTTTGAGAATTTGTTTATTATAAACTTTAGAGGTATATTGGAGACTTTGGAAATCTTGTAAGTCATTTAAGACTTAGACCTAATTGGTAAAATAAAGTTACATTTCTTTCCCCTAGAATAGTAAACATTAAGGTGTTTATAATTCTCATATTTATTAGCTAATTGGCAATTCTGTTTTACATCCTCATCTTACTATAGTATTTGCATTTGTTAGATTGTTCAGTTAAAATAGTAAATTACTGTTTATCTGGCAGTTGCTCCTAAGGTCAACACAAAGTGGAAGAAACAACAGACATACAATAGGCAGAATAAAACAAAACAAAACATGCTGTTCACCATATATTTAGAATAAAGCCACAAATGCAATGCTAATAGGATGTTTTCTGTGACAAGTTCTCAATAGTTTGTATGACTTGGCTGTTTGCACCATTTGTGCGTATATGCCCCATTAGTTATGAGGTTGTGAACACTCTTCTATACATTATTCAGATGTATGGGTTTAATCTGTGGCCATATAAGACTCTCTTGCCATTTGAAATGGAATGAAACATACATTTTTGGTTTTATGAGTTCCATAATGTAGTACTCATAGCTAAAAACATCAGCAATGGAATCCATCATAATTTCTGAATGTCAAATACATTATTATTTTTTCATTCTCTTGTCCATTTGTCATCTGAAAGGTTGTAGTTGTCTTAATTCAATTTGAAGAGAAATTGTGACATTTTTATTGTACATAAAATGCAGTACCAGAGGGTCAGGATTCAAAGGAGACAAAGAACACCATCACTGCTTTTAAGAGTACATACATAGTGGTTAATAGTACTTTAGAATTAGATACTTGTGTTTAAATCTTTTATTATGTTTTTCATTTTAACACTTTAAGTATAATTGATATACAACAAAACCTCCATAATTAAGATAACAAATTAAGTTTTGGAATATGTATATGCCTATGAAATCAACATCACCATAAAGATAATGATCATCCTTAAAAGTTTCCATGTACTCTAGTGTAATCCCTCCTTCATGTACAACCTAGCCTATTCCCACACACCCAAACACTGATCAGCTTTATAACACTAATAGACTAATTTGTATTTTCTATACCCTTATGTTGATCGAATCATACAGTATGCATTTTTTGTCTTCTTTCACTTTGTATAATTATTTTGAGATTCATTAATGTTGTTGAAAGTTTCATTCACTTTTGTAGCTGTTTATTCACCTGTTGATAGAAATTGCAGTTGTTTTCCATTTCCAGGTATTACATATAAAGCTACAATGAATGTTTTTGTACAAGTCCTTTTGTGGATACATACTTTACTTTTCTTTAATAAATACTTGCAAGTGGAATGGCTGGGTGAAACCACAAGTGTGTGTTAAAGTTTTTAACAAACGGACAAATTATTTTTCAACATGATTCTATCATTTTGCATTTCCCTCAGCAATGTAATTCCCTCAGGAGTAATCTAGTTGCCCCTTGCAAACACGTGGTACTCCAGTCTATTTAATGTTAGCCATTTTAATATGTGTAACAGTATCTCATTGTGGTTTTGATTTGCATTTCCATAATGGCTAATATTGTTAAGCCTTTTTTTTTTTTCATGTGCTTGCATTTGGAGACATTTTGTGTTTTTGTGCTTTTAAAAATTTTTTATTTTAATTTTGTGGGTACACAGTAGGTGTGCATATTTATGGGGTAAATGAGATGTGTCAATACAGGCATGCAATGTGTAATAATCATATCATGGAAAATGGGGTATCCATCCCCTCAGATATTTATTCTTTATGTTACAATCAAGTTATACTATTCTAGTTACCTTAAAATGTACAATTAAATTATTTGGACTATAGTCAATTGTTGTGCTATCAAATAGTAGGTCTTATTCATTCTTTCTATTTTTCTTGTACCCATGTTATAGTAGGTAGCTAGTCATGTACAAGCAGGGCAGGAGAGGGTTACCCAAACACACACACACACACGGAGGGTTGGGAGATACTCAGGTGATGGTCAGTTGGTTGTTAACTCTTTGTCTAAAGTAGTAATTGGTTACAGCCAGCATCAGGGAAACGCAGTCTCCTAATAGATTAAAAAACACCTGAAACTGATCAGCAGCGGCCCAATAAGATCTCAGGAGTGTGGAGAAGTAATGCAAGATCCCGGAAGTATGCCAGTGTAGCCTTCTCTTTCTTTACTTTCCTTTTCTTACTGTTCTAAAGCATTTTAGTAAACTTTCACTCCTACTCTGAAACTCGCCTCTGTCTCTACGTCTGTCTTATGCCCCTCACTTGAATTATTTCTTCTGAGGAGGCAAGGACCGAAGTCGCTGCGGACTAGTATGGATATGCCACAGGTAACTCGGATCTCTTCCACCACTAACACCCACTAAGAATTCCAACCTTGTCCCACCCTCCCACTACCCTTCTCACCCTCTGGTTAAAGCCTTCTGCTTTCTAGCTCCATGAGTTCAATTGTTTTCTGTGTCAAAAATTTTCCTCCTGTGTGTATCTTATCTTTTTATGATGCAGCAGTGTTTTCTAAGGAGAAATTAAATTTAATGCATCCCAATTTGTGAACTTTAACTTTTATGGATTTATTTTATGGTGTACTTTTGATTTAGAAATAATCTTTCCTTAAATCAAGGTCACATAAACTTTCTCCTAAAAGTGTTAAATTTTGGAATTTTACATTTATGTCTGTGAACCATTTTAAATATTATTTTAATATGGAGCTGTATTTCAATTTTTGTCTGTAGACAGACAATTATATTGGCACAATTTTCTGAAAAGATTAATTTTAATCATTGTATTGTATTGCAGCATTTGTAAGAAAAATATTTAAGCACACATGCAGATTTTTTTCTCTGGACTTCCTATTTTGTTCCATTGATCTATGTGTCTGTCTTTACACCAGCACCACACTGTATCTTTATAATGAGTTTGAAATCAGGTGGCATAAGGATTCCAACTTTGTTTAACTATGGTAATATTGTTTTGGTTATTTTAGGTCCTTTCAATTTTAATATGCATTTTAGAAAAAGCATGTCAATTTCTGCCCCCAAAACTATACATGATTTCCCAAAACAAGCCTGTCATTTCTGGGTCGGTTTTAATAATATTTTTCTCCTCACTATGGATGACAATTTTCGACTGGATGGCAAATAATGTGAATTTTATGATGATTGTGTGTACATGTATGCATATGCGTGTGTGCTTTATATGAGCTTATTTTTTTTCTGGCACACAAGTAAGCTGCTTGGAAACACTTGATTCTTTCTGTGCCAGTATTTAAGCTTCGTTATAGAGGACCAAAGCAGTCTTTATTCTGAAGTTATGTCTTTCCCAATACTAGAGCAATGTCCTTCTGACTGGTCTTTGCAATACCCTGTGAATTGTGAAGTTTTCTTCCATGGCTGGTGGGAACAGGAAGTCTTTTCATCTCTGTCAATCCTGGAGATTGTTCTCTCTTCTCGTTTTCGGTGATTCTTTCCCTAACTTCATGCAATTTCCTCACATGCATCTGTTGATCTCAGCTGACAACATGAAGAGGACTCTCTGAGGACTGTGGAGTGCTTGTTGTGAAACTCTCTCCTCTCTATTACTCTGCCCTATGAACTCTAACACCACTGGCCTCCTTGAACTTTCAGTTCTGTTGTCTAAACCCAGTTGTCCAGAAGGTATAGGCCATATGGTTTTGCAGCATACACATGGCATTAGAGCTGCAAGCACACAAAATGCTAGAGATGTTGAGGAGTAGTTCCTTCACCTAGATTTCGAAGGATGTCATGAACAACCTGAGGGCAGAAGTTTGTTGCAGAGGAGGATCCACTGCAGAGAGCCCCTGCTAGGTCAATGCTGAGTGAAAATGTGGGGTCACAGAGACCACACAGAGTTCTCTCTAGAGCAATACCTAATGAAGTTATAGAAGGCGGGACCACCACCAAGACCGCAGAACTGTAGGACCCAAGAGAGCTGAAGCATGAACTGAGCCCAGAAAAGCCGCTACAGGGGTGGGGATGCCAAAGGATATGGGGCCTCAATTCCATCCCTACCTCAGTATATCCAGGAAGCAAGACATAGAGTCAAGGAAGGTTATTCTGGAGACCTAGAATTTAATGTCATTTTCCCTGTTGGGTCTTGGGCTGACTTGTTACCATGTATCCCTCTTTCTTCCCTATTTTCCTTTTTCAGAATGCGGATGTCTATTCTATGCCATCCCACCATTGTACTTTGGAAGTTGCTTTCACTTCACAGGCTTACAGCTGAGGGAATTTTCCTTAGGATGAGTCAAGCTTTGCATCTCAAATATATCTGATTTAGACAAAGATCTAGACTTTGGGCTTTTGGATCCATGCTAGAATAAGTTAAGACTTTGGGGTCTATTGGGATGGGATGAACATATTTTGTATATGAGAAGGACTTGTATTTTGGAGGGCCAGGAGCAGAATGCTGTGGTTTAAATGTCTCCTCCGAGGCACTTCCAAAGCTTCATTTGAAATTTCATGTTGTAATTCCATTGCTGTTGTAATAGTGATGAAAAGTATAACCTTTAAGAAGTGATTAGATCACGGGGGTACTGCTTTCATAAACAGATTAATGCCATTCTTGTGAGAGCAGCTTAGTTATCATGAGAGTGGACTCCTGATTAAAAAAATGTTAATCTGTACTTCTCTCCCCATTTCCTGCATTCCCTTGCTTTTTGCCATATTATGATGCAGCAAGAGGGTCTTCACCAGATAGACATCCCAGTCTCCAGAACAATGAGTTAAATCAACATCTGTTCTTTATAAATTATCCAGTCTATAGTATTTTGTTACAGAAGCAGAAAATAGACCGAGATACTCAGTGAGATTGTGAAGTTCCACATGTGTTTTCTTTGTCTATGAAATGAACTGGAAATTCTCCTCAGTAAGTAAGATGGAGGAATCTCAGGTCTCACTTCATTTATTTACCTTTGCTCAAAGGTCACACTCTTGTACACCCTCGTGATCAATGCCATCATTTTGGTTGCTTCTCGATGTCCAATAGCAGGCGTTTGTTGTTGTTGTTGTATATTTTCTTTAGTTTTTTAGATGTTTCAGATGGGAAGGTATATTCATGCCTTATTACTCCATCTTGACTAGAAGGCAAAGTCTGTGTCTAAATCTTGATTTCACCATTTATTCATTTCATAACCTTGAGCTGATTCTTTAATCTTGCAAAGCCCCATCTTTCTCATCAGTGAAATGTAGGTAAAATTATCCTCTTTTTTTTTTTTGAGATGAAGTTTTGCTCCTGTTGCCCAGGCTAGAGTGCAATGACATAATATCAGCTCACTGAAACCTCTACCTCCCAGGTTCAATCAATTCTCCTGCCTCAGTCTCCTGAATAGCTGGGATTATAGGCACCTGCCACCAAGCCCGGCTAATTCTTGTATTTTTTTTTTTTTTTTTGAGATGGAGTCTCTCACTGTCGTCCAGGCTGTAGTGCACTGGTGCAATCTCAGCTCACTGCAATCTCCGCCTCCTGAGTTCAAGCAGTTCCCATTGCTCAGCCTCCTGCGTAACTGGGACTATAGGCGTGTGCCACCATGCCCAGCTAATTTCTTCGTATTTTTAGTAGAGGCGGGGTTTCACCATGTTGGTCAGGCTGGTCTCAAATTCCTGACCTCAGGCGATCCACCTGACATTGGGGTACCTTAAATGTATTATTTACTGTATTCTATAATATTTGCTTATTTATATATATTGTAAAAATTTCATTTAAATTTATCTTACATTGATCTTGCTTTATGGCTTAGAGTCAATGTAAAGTATGTTTACAATATGGGCTCTAGGGTCAGATGAGATGCATTTGAATCTTGATTCCACCACTAAGTGGCTATGTGATATCAGGCAATTTCATCTCACAAGGCCTCATTTTCCTCTTCTGCAAACCAAGACCTAACTAGTACCTACCCTGATCATTTAGGAAATTAATAAGATTAGATATGTAAAGGGCTTCAGTAATATCATCCAGAATATAGAAAATCTTTAATAAATATTTTATTTTTCTGTCACAGTGACAGGAAGAGCATTGTTGTTAAAAAGACAGACCCTGGAGTGAGCCTGAGGAGGTTTGAATCCTGGCCTCAGGATATTATTCTCCCAAGCTCTCTTTCCCTTCCCTATAAAATGGGAATAATAATGGTACTGCCTCATAAGGTTGTTGTGAGAATAAGTGATCTAATTTATGTAAAGCACTAAGCATGTTATATATGTATATTGACAAACATTAGATGTAATCATAATTATATCAGTGAACACTTTACTAGTATAGCACATATAAATTGAAATTATTTTCCACTAAGATTTTTTTGGTGGCTATGTGCCACTATTCACTTACATTAATATATTTCTTTTTGAGATATATGTTTTTATAATTTTTGGTTTGGTGAAAAAATTCTATACATTCATAAAGTGCAATTTTCTATGGAATTCCTGTATAATATTTTTGCATTATATTAAATATTTATTCTTTGAAATTATTCTTTTGTAAAGAAATGTTAAAATTTACAATAAAGCATTCTTAGATTTTGCTTTCTATTCCCCAAGTTCTCCTTGAGTAATCTGGATACATCTTACTTACAGCAAATTAGTGATTTTTGTAAGCTTATACACATAGTAAATGATAGAGTTCAGTTGTAAACCCAATCTGACACAAGTAGCTATACTCATCATATTTACAACTTATGATCTTTTTATAGAAAATAAAAATCAAGCTGTGCCTTAAAAGTATAGCATGGCTTGACAGAAGTCACTGAGAAACAAGAGTAAAGATTGAGCAAGGTCACTGATACAGTTTGGATTTGCATCCCCGCCTAAAACTCATGATGATTGGTAAACCCCAACATTGCAGGTGGGGCCTTGTGGATCATGATGGTGTCTTTCCTCATTTGGTGCTGTTATCTAATAGATTTCTTAGGAGATCCTGTTGTTTCAAAGTATGTAACATACCCATCCTCCTTTCTCTTCCTCCTGTTCCGGCCATGATTGGAAGTTTCCTGATTCTCTTTCCCCTTCTGCCATGATTAAAAGTTTCTTGAGGCCTTTTTAGAATCCATCATGCTTCCTGTAGAACCTGCAGAACATGAGTCAATTAAACCTCTTTTGTTTATAAATTACTCACTGAGTTATTTCTGCATAGCAAGGCAAGAATGAACTTCTGGAATCACAGAAGTGAGAGTAAAGCTGATTTGCAAGGAAAACCAATATACTCATTTAGATAGAGGCATACTCCATTGGAAGATATAAAATGAGCTAAACCTGAAAAGGTAGGCTTGGGCAAAATAGGAAAAAATCCTGGAATACAAGTTTGAAGAGTTTCTTGAAGTTTTTCAAAAAGAGGAATGTTATCATCTACCTGTTTTTAAAGAAAGTATCTCTGATGTTGTATAATAGATAGATTAATGAGGAAGGAGTACATTACTGTAGACGGGGAGGTCATTTTGGAAATTTTACCAAGAGTTTAGTTCACAGTTATTAATATCAGGAAAAGGGCATTGCATGACATAGAAAATGGAAATGAAGCAATAGATGCAATCAGTTGTACAGATAAAGAAGAGATAGAAATATGTAGTAAAACAGCAGGATAAAAAGATGTAAAAGAAAATAAATTTAAAGGTTAATTTTAGGCAAAGAACTTTGTACATTTAAGTGGAAACAATGATCTTTTTATTTAATGTTCTTTTTTTAATTTTTAAGTTTAGGGATACATGTGGAGGTTTGTTATATAGGTGAAATTGTCATGTGGTTTTGTTGTATAGATTATTTGATCACTCAGGTATTAAACCTAGTATTAATTATTTGTTTTTTCTGATGCTCTCCCTCCTCCTACCTTCCACCCTCTGATAAGCCCTAGTGTGTATAAAATGGTCTTGGACTTTTTTTCTGTTAATTAACTATTTTTTGGCTTCTGTAATTTATATGAGCGAAAGTGTTTTCATTGTTCTGAGTTAGGTTTCTTATGAAAAGATTAATATAATGGTGAAAGAGAATAATCTTGGAGATCTCAAAATATTCTCTCCAACACTTCTCCACAAAGTAGAGAGTAATAAAATGAATGTAAACTAAACTGAAAATGTTTCTAGCATTTTTAAAGAAAACAAAAATATAGAGAAATATGGTAACAATCATTATAATATAGTACTAGTATTTGATATTTGAACATGTTAAATGCTTTTCAAATATCTGTTTTTTATTTAAAGTAATTTGTATTATATGTAATAGCTGAAATCAGTATTTATTTAAATAACCAGTTTTCAATTCTATTAACTAAAATCCATAAAAACATTCCAAACATAATTTACCATTACAGTTCAAGACATTTCTAAACCAAATGATTGTAATATTGTGAATGTAACTAAAATTTTTTGAACTATAAAATTCATATAAAACTATAAAATTTAATATATGTTATAGGGATGTAGAAATGACCATGGCATCTTTCAAGCATAAGTGACTAAAATTAATGAGAGGGAATGCTTGTTTCTTTGTTCATTAAAAGGAATTACTTGAATAAGAAAGTATGGATATATTAAGATGTGACAAATCGTATGTTTAGTTTGCAAAATGTAATGGCCTGTTGTGTGATGCCCCAAATAACAGATACAAAATCATTATTAGACACTACAGCTAAAAACAGACAAATTCATAAACCAGAAGTATAGAAAAGACAAAGCTGAAAATAGATGTCCGTAGGTACTCTCTAGCTCTCATTCCCCATCAATTTGAACAACTGTGAAAATACCTTCATAAGAGCTAAGGAAAGCAGATAAGACAATATAGAACCTGGCTGTAAGAAGAAAATAAGAAAAGATAAATTGAGAATGTAAAAAATACAGTTTTACTTTGTTCATGTCACCCCTCCAACAAACCAAAGCAGCATAACATGAAGAGTTACTATTAAATTGGGAAAGCAAAGGGAAGTAAGAAGGGAAGTAAGCACTAGACTTTGCTTCAGACCCTAATAATGGGCTTGCTCTACAAAGTCTCAGCACTGAGGAGAAACTCATAGGCCCAGAATCTAGGTTGGCTCCTCAGGCCTGAGCCTCCAGTCACATCCCAATGTTGGGGCAGATCCTGCAGCCACAGGCCTAACACTAACCCCCAGAATTGTACTAGCCCCAATAGCTACGGGATTCAGGCCCATTTCAGCACCAGGCCCTCTTCTACAGCCCGGATACCATGAATCCAATCTGCAGACCACCCCTAAGGAAACAGGCTCCAGGTCTACCTGGCACCAGATGACTCCAGCAGTCCAATTATCTGGACCAACCCTAGCACAAGGCAGGCCCTAACAGCCTTGGATTTAGGGTCCATCCCCGTATCAGGCTGTTTCTCCCAAATTCAGGCTTCATGCACTCTCTAGGATAAGACCGGCCTCAGTGACTCCTAGGCCCCAGACTATCCCAATACTGGGTTGGCCACCATGGCCCCAGGCTTCAGGCCTGCCCTAGCACCAAGCCAGCTCCTGCAGCCCTGGTAATCAGGCTGACACATGCAGACCCAGCCTCCAGGATGGCCCCTGCAAATTCAGGATCCAGACTCATCCATCTCCAAGCCAGCCGTTGCAGCCCCAGAACCAGGTAGGCAACTCTGGCTTCAAATACCAGGAGGAGTATACTCAGGCACACAGGTTTCAGGGATGCCCGCTGCCAGGCATATCCCTGCAGCCACACCCTCCAGGTGACGCAGGTCCAAGACTGTTCCAGTAGACTTTTGGTGCCAGGCTGTATCCTATTGACTGAGGATTCAAGTCACTTCTCTGGACTCAAGCACCAGGCTAGCCTTGAGGTATACAAACTGTCAAATAAAGAATATAAAATAATTATTTCAAGAAAGATCAGTGGAATTCAAAAAACATAGAAAAACAATTGAATGGAATTAGAAAAACAATACATGATGAAAATGAGAAATGTAAAAGAGAAATTGAAATTACATAGAAAATCAAACAAAAATTAAAAAAAAAACATATAATGAAATGGAAAAAGCAATGGAGAGCCTCAAAAGCAGAAATGATCAAGAAGAGGAATCTGTAAGCTCAAAGACATTATTTGAAAATCTGCAGAGGAAAAAGATTGAAAAGAAATGAAGAAACTGATGGAATTTATAGAACAGCATAATAAGAAAAATTATTTGAGTTATAGAAGTTTGTGAAGAAGAGAAAGATTAAAAGCATAGAATCCTTATTTAAAGAAATAATAGCAGAACACATTTCAAATTTGGAGAAAGATAAAAATATCCACATACAGAAAGGTGAAAAGTCTCCATTCAGATTCAATCCAAACAAGACTGCACCAAGATATATTCTAACCAAGCTGTCTAAAACTGAAGACAGAGAGGATCTTGAATACAGCAAAAAAAAAAAAAAGAATAAAATAATCTGTAGGGGAGTTTTAATGAGGTTGTAAGCAAATTTCTCAGCAGAGACCTTACAGGGCAAGAGAGAAAGAAATAATATATTCATAGTGCTGAAAACAAACTTGCCAAACAAAAATACTGCACCTAACAAAGATGTGCCTCAGAAATGAAAGAGAGATAAAGATTTTTCCAGACAAATAAAAGCTGAGGGAGTTTATCACCACCAGATACCACTTAGAAGAAATACTAAAGGGAGTTATTTAAGCTCAAAGAAAAAATATGCTAATTAGTAATACATAACATGTGAAAGTATAAAACTCAACTTGTCAAAGTAACTACACCATCAAATTCAGAAACTTTAACACTGTGATGGTTACATAAATCACTTACATCTTTAGTATGAAGGTTAAATATGAAACTATTAAAATAATAGCTACAACAATTTGTCAAAGAATACACAGTATAGGCTGGGCTCGGTGGCTCACGCCTATAATCCCAGCACTTTCAGAGGCCGAGGTGGGTGGATCACGAGGTCGAGAGATTGAGACCATCCTGGTCAACAAGGTGAAACCCCATCTCTACTAAAAATACAAAAATTAGCTGGGCATGGTGGTACGCACCTGTAGTCCCAGCTATGTGGGGGGCTGAGGCAGGAGAATTGCTTGAACCCAGAAGGTGGAGGTTACGGTGAGCCGAGATCGTGCCATTGCACTCCAGTCTGGGTAACACCAGCGAAACTTCGTCTCAAAAAAAAAAAAAAAAAAAGTATACACAGTATAAGAAAATGTAAGTTGTGACATCATAATTTTAAAATGTTGGGGAGCGGGAGAATAAAAGTGTAGAGGTGTTTTTGTGATCTAAATTAAGTTCGTAGCTGGGCATAGTGATGTGCCTGTAGGTTTAGCTACTCAGGAAAGGGAGGCTGTAATGAGCTATCATCAGAGCTGCCAGCATGACTGAGGGACACCCTATCTCTTAAAAAAAAAAAAAGAAACTCTTTTTGTGTGGTAGGCTCTTAATTGCTGCCTCAACTTCAGACCTTGTTATTGGTCTATTCATAGTTTCAGCTTCCTCCTGGTTTAGGCTTGGGAGGACACAGGCGTCCAGGAATTTATCCATTTCTTCCTGGTTTACTAGTTTATGTGCATAGAGTTGTTTGTAGTATTCTCTGATGATGGTTTGAATTTCTGTGGATTCTGTAGTGATTTCCCCATTATCGTTTTTTATTGCATCTATTTGGTTTTTCTCTCTTTTCTTTTTTATCAGTCTGGCTAGTGGTCTATTTCGTTGATCTTTTTGAAAAACCAGCTCTTGGATTTATTGATTTTTGAAGGGTTTTTCTTGTCTCTATCTCCTTCAGATCTGCTCTGATCTTAGTTATTTCTTGTCTTCGGCTAGGTTTTGGGCTTTTTTGATCTTGTTCCTCTAGCTCTTTCAATTTTGATAATAGGGTGTCAATTTTGGATCTCTCCACTCTTCTCATGTGGGCACTTATTGCTATATATTTTCCTCTACAGACTGCTTTAAATGTGTCCCAGAGATTCTGGTATGTTGTGTCTTCGTTCTCGTTGGTTTTGAAGAACTTCTTTATTTCTGCCTTCATTTCATTGTTTATTCAATCAACATTCAAGAGGCAGTTGTTCAGTTTCCATGAAGCTGTGTGGTTCTGAGTTAGTGTCTGAATTCTGAGTTCTAACTTGATTGCACTATGGTGTGAGAGACTGTTTGTTATGATTTCAGTTGTTTTGCATTTGCTGAGGAGTGCTTTACTTCCAATTATGTGGTCAATTTGGAGTAGGTGTGATGTGGTGCTGAGAAGAATGTATATTCTGTGGATTTGGGGTGGAGAGTTCTGTAAATGTCTATCAGGTTTGCTTGTTCCAGGTCTGAGTTCAAGTCCTGGATATCCTTGTTAATTTTCTGTCTGGTTGATCTGTCTGATACTGAGAGTGGAGTGTTAAAGTCTCCCACTATTATTGTGTGGGAGTCTAAGTCTCTTTGTAAGTCATTAAGAACTTGCCATATACATCTGGGTGCTCCTGCATTGGGTCCATATATATTTAGAATCGTTAGCTCTTCTTGTTCTATCGATCCTTTTAACATTATGTAATGACCTTTGTCTTTTTTGATCTTTGTTGCTTTAAAGTCTATTGTATCAGAGACAAGAATTGCAACTCCTGCTATTTTTGTTCTCCATTTGCTTGGTAAATCTTCCTCCAACCCTTTATTTTGAGCCTTTGTGTATCCTTGCGTGTGAGGTGGGTTTCCTGGATACAGCACACCGATGGGCTTTGGTTTTTTATCCAATTTGCCAGTCTGTGTCTTTTGATTGGTGCATTTAGCCCATTTACATTTAGGGTTAATATTATTGTGTGAATTTGATACTGCCATTTCGATCCTAGCTGGCTGTTTTGCCCATTGGTTTATGTAGATTCTTCATTTTGTTGATGCTCTTTAGCATTTGGTATGCTTTTATGATGGCTGGTACTGGTTGTTTCTTTCTATGTGTAATGCCTCTTTCAGGAGCTCTTGTAAAGCAGGCCTAATGGTGACAAGTCCTCTGAGTACTTGCTTGTTCGTGAAGGATTTTATTTTTCCATAGTCTATAAATGTAATTCACCACATAAACAGAAGCAAAAACAAAAACTACATGATTATCTCAATTGATGCAGAGAAGGCATTTGACAAAATTCAACAGCCCTTTATGCTAAAAACCCTCAATAAACTTGGTATTGATGGAACATATCTCAAAGTAATAAAAGCTATTTATGACAAGCCAATAGCCAACCTCATACTGAATGGGCAAAAACTGGAAGCATTCCCTTTGAAATCCAGCACTAGACAAGGATGCCCTCTCTCACCACTCCTATTCAACATAGTACTGGAAGTTCTAGCCAGAGCAATCAGGCATTAAAAAGAAATAAAGGGTATTCAAATAGGAAAGGTGGAAGCCAAATTGTCTCTATTTGCAGATGACATAATAGTATACCTAAAAGACCCCATCACCTCAGCCCAAAAGCTCCTGAAACTGATAAGCAACTTCAGCAAAGTCTCAGGATATAAAATCAATGTGCAAAAATCACAAGCATTCCTATACACCAATAACAGACCTAAAGAGAACCAAATCAAGAACGAACTGCCATTCACAGTTGCTACAAAGAGAATAACATACCTAGGAATAAACTTACAAGGAACGTAAGGGACCTCTTTAAGGAAAATTACAAACCACTGCTCAACGAAATAAGAGAGGATACAAACAGATGGAGAAACATTCCATGTTCGTGGTTAGGAAGAATCAATATCGTTAAAATGGCTATACTGCCCAAAGTAATTTACACATTCAATGCTATCCCCATCAAACTACCATTGAATTTCTTCACAGAACTGGAAAAAACCACCATGAACTTCATATGGAACCAAAAGAGAGCCCACATAGCCAAGTCAATTCTAAGCAAAAAGAACACAGCGGGAGGCATCACACTACCAGACTTCAAACTATACTACAAGGCTACAGTAATCAAAACAGCATGGTACTGGTACCAAAACAGAGATATAGACCAATGGAACAGAACAGAGGCATCGGAGGCAACACAACATATCTACAACCATATAATCCTTGATAAACCTGACAAAAACAAGCAATGGGGAAAGGATTCCCTGTTTAATAAATGGTGTTCAGAAAACTGGCTAGCCATGTGCAGAATGCATAAACTGGACCCCTTCCTGACACCTTACGCTAAAATTAACTCCAGATGGATTAAAGACTTAAACGTAAGGCTTGACACCATAAAAACCCTAGAAGAAAATCTAGGCAAAACCATTCAGGACATAGGAGTAGGCAAGGACTTCATGACCAAAACACCAAAAGCATTGGCGGCAAAAGCCAAAATGGACAAATGGGACCTAATCAAACTCCACAGCTTCTGCACGGCAAAAGAAACAGTCACTAGAGTGAATAGGCAACCATCAGAATGGGAAAAGATCTTTTCAGTTTACCCAACTGACAAAGGGCTGATATCCAGAATTTACAAAGAACTCAAACAGATTTATAGGAAAAAGACAAACAAGCCCATTCAAAAATGGGCAAAGGATATGAACAGACACTTTACAAAAGAAGACACACATGAGGCCAACAAACACATGAAAAAATGCTCATTATCACTGGTCATTAGAGAGATGCAAATCAAAACCACATTGAGATACCATCTCACTCCAGTTAGAATGGCAATCATTAAAAAATCTGGAGACAGCAGATGCTGGAGAGGATGTGGAGAAATAGGAACACTCTTACACTGTTGGTGGGAGTGTAAATTAGTTCAACCATTGTGGAAGACAGTGTGGGGATTCCTCAAGGACCTAGAAATAGAAATTCCATTTGACCCAGCAATCCCATTACTGGGTAAATATCCAAAGGACTATAAATCGTTCTACTATAAGGACACATGCACACGAATGTTCATTGCAGCACTGTTTACAATAGCAAAGACCTGGAACCAACCCAAATGCCCATCGATGATAGACTGGACTGGGAAAGTGTGGCACATATATACCATGGAATATTATGCAGCAATCAAAAATGATGAGTTTTTGTCCTTTGTAAGGACATGGATGAATCTGGAGAACATCATTCTCAGCAAACTGACACAAGAACAGAAAAAGAAATACCGCATATTCTCACTCATAGGCGGGTGAGAAAAATGAGAACACATGGACACAGGGAGGGGGTCTACTACACACTGAGGTCTCTTGGGGGGAATGGGGGAGGGACAGTGGGGGGGGGCTGGGGAGGGATAGCCTGGGGATAAATGCCAAGTGTGGGTGAAGGGGAGGAAGGCAGCAAAACACACTGCAATGTCTGTACCTATGCAACTATCTTGCATGTTCTGAACATGTACCCCAGACCCTAAAATGCAATAAAAATTTAAAAACAAAAGAACCTCAGAAACACTTTAAAAATGATAGTTGTAAGTCTTGATTAATAATTATCTTGAATGGAAATGTATCCTCCAACCAAATTATCTAAACTGGCTAAATGGTTAAAACACAAGACTCAAATATATGCAAGAGTCTCACTTCACTTATAAGAACACACATAAAGTAAAGGGCTGAAACAATATTTTCCATAAAAAGCAAATGAGAACATAAGAAGCTATACTTTTATCTTCTTAAAATCTTCAGGTCTCATGAGACCTATTCACTATCAGGGGAACAGCACAGAAAAACATGCCCCCATGATTCAGTTACCTCCCACTGGTTCCCTCCCACAGCACGTAAGAATTCAAGATGAGATTTGGGTGGGGACACAGCCAAATCATATCATTCCTTAATGGACTGAATACATCAAGTGATTACAAGTAAATATTTTTCTTTTTAAATTTTTTTTTTTAAATTGTAAGCTTTAATCCAATTACATCATTCGGCCACTAATAAATCTATATTTAGTAAAGTTAAAATTTTTTTTATTTTAATTTTTATTGCATTATAGGTTTTGGGGTACATGTGCAGAATGTGCAAGATAGTTGCATAGGTACACACATGGCAGTGTGTTTTGCTGCCTTCCTCCCCTTCACCCACACCTGGTATTCATCCCCAGGCTATCCCCCCGCAGCCCCACCCGCTGTTCCTCCCCCATTTCCCCCAACAGTCCCCAGTGTATAGTAGACCGCCTCTCTGTGTCCATGTGTTCTCATTTTTCTCACCCACCTGAGTGAGTATATGCGGTATTTCTTTTTCTGTTCTTGTGTCAGTTTGCTGAGAATGATGTTCTCCAGATTCATCTATTCCTATTTGTTATTATAAATAAGGAATATATCTAGTCGTAATTATCAAATGCTATATTTAAATGTCTAGTATTTTATGAATATTGAATATCTTGTTTATTGTTATATTTTACTGATTAAAATGCTGTGAGTTAACATAACTTGTATACTCGCCTTACATATTCAGGTATAGAACCAGGAAATTAATTTTCCAAAATCTACACCACAGTTAACTAATGCTGTATCTTCTTTGATAATACATTTAAAGATACCAGCATAGGAGGTTGAATAAAAACATGTGGCCAAATAATTTTTGTTTAATGTGTAAGAATATACAAGAATATTATTTTTATTTATTCAGTAAATGAAAATTATTTTTATTAAATCAATTGTCAGTGATTTCATATAGACATAGATAGAACTAAATTTTAGATAGTATTAGAAAATTCAAAGTGCTATAAATTAAAATAAACTGCTTCACCAAGAAATGCCAAGTACTAGAAAGCATGGGTATTTCACTAACAAAATTTAATTTTCCAGCGAGTATGTCAAAAAGCTAATCCACCATGATCAAGTAGGCTTTATCCCTGGAACAAAAGGTTGGTTTAACATATGCACGTCAATAAATGTAATTCACATAAGCAGAACTGAAAACAAGCACAAGATGGTAATTTCCATAGATCAAGAAAAGGCTTTTGATAAAATTCAACATCCCTTTATGTGAAAAACTCTCAACTAGGCACTGGAGGACCATACTTCAAAGTAGTAAGAGCCATCTGTAACAAGCTCACAACCAACATCATACGAAATGAGAAAAAGCTGAAATTCCTTCTTAAGTACCTGAAAAAGGCGTATATATGAAGGTCTAGAGAAATACCATATAAACTCTGTTCTTCACTGCATGCTCCTACCAGTTGGATTTCACAAGCATTGTGGAAGGACCAACAGGATGTATACCTACAAAATGAAATCACAACAAATAATGTGTCACTTAGTGGAAATGTGCCTGATGTTGCTTTTTGTGACACTACATAAATAAATAGAAGGATGTGTGTGTTCTATTGTAATATGCAAATGATTGATTATTTTACAGTGTTTTAGAATGTCCTTATGGCTATACCCTAAATAAATTAGGGAATCTCTTGCTGCTATCTCTCACTTATCTTTGTGAACACTCAAATATTCTAGTAGCCCTCATTTATATCTTATACTCCCATATATGGATTCTGTCTTTCTCTCTAACTCCTTCAATTAGTGACCCTCTTGAACAATATTTCTAGTGTTAAATTAAATTTGCTCTTGAATCATGGATTAAATCATCTGTATGACCAGTAGCTATTTTTTACAAGTAATGGCTCAATTGTATGTTACCCTAGGTAACAGAGACTCCATGTCAGCTCTTATGCCTAAGGTTAACACTTAAGACAAAAATCTTATGTTACTTCTCTTCTCAAAACCCTCAAAAGGCTTCCCAGTACACTAAAAAGGACATTCAAATTCTTATGTCGGCATGTAAAACATAATAATCTTGACTATGAGTATCTTGCTTCTCATACTTTACATTATTCCCTCATGGGCCCAGTAAGCTCCAGCCATATTGTCCTTATTTTTGTCCCTAGAGCATATATAGATCACCCATACCATAAGCAGCTGGACTGGAGAGGTTTTTCTTTAGCTTTCTAAGGGATTGCTCATGAATGTCATTCAAGGTGCCAACTCATATTTATATTCTTGAGTTACTTTTCCTGAATTTTCTATCAAAATCTTCCCCAACACTTACATACACACACACTGCCTGAGTCACCCGATCTCATCACTGTATTTTATTTTCTTCATAGCACTCATCACTATCTGAAAGAAACTATAATTTATCTGCTTACTCTAATACTCTCTATACTCTATATCATACTGAAAGATACTTAAATCATGCAATATGTATTTTTATTAACTGATGTATCCCTAGCATTCAGAACAATGCCTTGAACTAAAGGGTTCTGTTAAAAAAAATGTGCTGAGTGAATGAATAAATCCTAATTCTGTACAAATTCTGAAACTAAAAAACAATAGAGCAATATATTAAAAACTCTAAAGACAAATATATACTAGTTATTATGGTTGTCCATGTGAGAAAGCTAATGAAAAAAATCACATTTGTAACAACTCAGAAATTTTGAACTCATTATCTTTTTTGAAAAACCATTTGATGAGCTTAAACAGAACTCTTAAAAACGAAGCAACACTACCCAACAACAGGAGAATACACATTCCTTGGATGCATACATGGAATATTCTTCAAGATAAACACATTAGGTTACTAAAAAATAAATTTAAACAGACTGGAATCTCACGAAGTATCTGTGATTACAGTGGAATGAAATTAAAAATCAATAGCAGAAGGAAAACTAAAAATTTAAACAACACACTTAAATAATCAGTGTGTCAAAGAATAAGTCACAAGGGGAATTAGAAAATACTTCGAGATCAATGAAAATGAAAACACAAGATACGAAAACCTACAGAACTCAGTGAAGGCAATGGTCCAAAAAATTATAGTTTCAAATACCTATAATTAAAAAGAGATCTCAAATCAATAAACTATGTTTTCACATTGAAGAAGTAGGACTCAAAGGACAAAATAAACTCAAAGCCAGAAGATGGAAGAATATATTATAGATTAGGGTGGACATAAATCAATAAATAGGAAAAATAAACCAATAGAATCAACAAAACTAACATCTGTTCATTTGAAAACCTCAAGAAAATTGACAAACCTTTAGACTGGAAAAGAAAAGAGTAACAATGGAAAGAACTAAATGAAAAATAAAAGTGGGATATTACAAACAATCCTGTGGAAATAGAACACTCTGAGTAATTGTCTACCAAAAAAATCAATAACCTAGATGAAATGGGCAAATTCCTAGAAAGGCACAAATTATATAAACTCCCTTAAGAATAAATAGAATATCTCAAAAGACCTATAACATGTAGAGATTCAGTAATCAACAACCTCCCAAGAAAGTCTAGATGCAGATGGCTTCACTGATATATTTTACCAAACAATTAAAGTAGTATCAACAACAATACTTCTCAAACTCTTCCAGCATTATCTTGATACCAAAACCAGAAAAACATATTACAAGAGAAGAAAATTACAAAACAAATAAGCCTTGTAAATCCAGATGCAAAATTTCTCAACAAAATACTACCAAACCTAATCCAAAGAAAATATTTAAAGGATTTGACTAACGACCAAGTTATTCAACCATTTTCTTATGGTTCAACATAAGAAAATCAATACATGTAATATATCAAATAAATAGGAAATAGAAAAAAATGGCATCTCTATTGATGCAGAAAAGGCATCTGACAAAACCTATGATAAAATGACTCTGAAGCTAGAAATAGAAGGGAACTTCTTCATTACAATAAAGGGCATTGTGGTAATTTTCTAGGGCTACCTTAAATTAGTGTCACAACTGAACGGCTTAAACAGCAGAAACATATTGTCTCACAGATCTAGAGGCTGGGAACCCAAGGTCAAGGTGTTTGCAGTATTAATTCCTTCTGGGGCTGTGAAAAAGATGATGTTTCATGCTCTTCTTCTAGTTTCTGGTGGTTTGTCTATACGCATGTATGTATCTGTGTCTGTACTATATATACCTGTACATATAATATATTAATATATTTAAGTGATGTAACTTATTAAATGCAGTTAGTGAACACATAGTATAATATGTCGGACAGTGATAAATGCTATGAAGAAAAACAAAGCAAGATAATAAGAACAGGGATTGTCTACAGGAATTATTACTTTTCCTGAGATAGATAAAATCTCCCTTAAATAATAGCATTTGTTAAGAGACCTGAATGCGCTGATAGACTTCTCCCTGAAAATATCTGAAGGATGGATATAGGTGTAATGCAAAAGCTTTGAGAAAGATAATTGTTAGAATAAAAGGCTATTATAGCTTACTAAGGAGCAAGGAGTCAGTGATAGGAGGAAAGGTCAGAGAGGTCAACAGAGGCCAGATACCATGAGTTACTTTGAGAACATGGTAAGGACTCTGGGATTTGCTCTGAATGGGATGGGAAACCACTGGAAAGTTGAAAGTAAAGATGTATCATGTCCTGTTTTGTATTTTAGAACTTTCACATTTTTTTGCTTTGTAAAATGAGAATAGTAAAGAAAAAAGTAGTCAGGTGGTTACTACATAGTTTCAATGGTAGAGAGTTAGACAAAGATGTCAGTGGTTTAGTTGGTGAGAAACATAATCTAGGTATATTTTGCATACATCGTTGGTAAGATTTGATTTGGGGTGGACTGAAGTGTGAAAAAATAAGTGAAGAATGACCCCAATATATTTTGCCTAACAACCTGGAAAAACAGAGTTTGCAATTAATGAGATAGAGGGGGTTTAGAAAAGGAATTGGGAAGGCTGGGTGCGGTGGCTTACGCCAGTAATCCGAGCACTTTGGGAGGCCGAGGCGGGCAGATCATGAGGTCAAGAGATCAAGAACATCCTGGCCAAAATGGTGAAACACCGTCTCTACTAAAATACAAAAATTAACTGGGCGTGGTGGCACACACCTGTAGTCCCAGCTACTCGGGAGGCTGAGGCAGGAGAATTGTTTGAATCTGGGAGGTGGAGGTTGCAGTGAGCCGAGATTGCACCACTGCACTCCAGCCTGGTGCCTGGCTACAGAGGAAGACTCTGTCTAAAAAAAAAAAAAAAAAAAACAGGAATTGGGAGTTTGAGTTTGTTTACACTGAGTTAAAGATACCATTTAGACATTGAAGTAAAGATAGACAGTTGTCTATGAGAGTCTATGCTCAGGAGAGAATTTGGGTGAGAGATACATACATTATGGAAACATAAATATACAGATATAAATTCAAACATATGGCTTTGAAGTGTAGCTAGAAGTGAGCATATGTTCCAGGACTGCCTTGATGTCCTTAACATTTAGAGGTGTGAGAGAGAACTTGGCATTAATGGACAAGACTAAGAAACAATTTCCATTGTAGTAAGAGGAAATGCAAGAGATGTTGACATCTTGAAAACTGAAACCATTTCAAGAAGGTGGGTATGGGAAAATTGCATAAAACAACAAACTCAATGTAGAAATCAATTCTCCCATTATACACTAATCTACCCTGCTGGAAACACACACTATTTCATAGATGGCTCGAATTATTTCTATGGTGCATGAAGCTTATATTCATATCATTCTGGCCAAAAAGAGACTGAGTGAGAAAAGGGATAAATCTGATTGAGAAGGAATAATCTAGTTCCACAAGTGCTTCCCCATCCCAAAACAATGAAACTGGCAGGTAGGCCTCATGGCGAATTCTTAACCAGATCAATAAAACCTCACAGAATAAACAAAGACTTCTGCTTCACCAGGTGACGTAGTTAATATTAGTAACACTAACAGTTAATACTTATTTGACATTGTGGCACTTATATTTCTGATAGTATTTTAATTACTTCATGTTAATTAACTCATGTAATTCTTCAATAACCTACCTTTAGGTAGGTGCTATTTGGCTCAAACATGTAAACTTGCTAATACTCAATCCTTCCTGATATATAAAAATACAGACAATATTATTGAACTTAATGTTACTAATTCAATTGTAGAGATTAAATAAACAAAAATTAAAATGAGAACAAAGAGGATAGGTCAAGTACCTAGCAAAAGCAAGGTAGAGCAATGACTCTATGCACCTGGCTCCAGACTTCATACTCTTCCTAGTCTTCTATAAGGTCTCCCACAGGTAACACCATTTGAGTCCAGAAGTTTTACTGTAATGTAACCATCCATCTTCCACATTTATTGCAAACTTTTTGTTTTCCTGTGATGGAGTTTTGCTCTTGTTGCCCAGGCTGGAGTGCAATGGTGTGATCTCAGCTCACCGCAACCTCTACCTCCAGGGTTCAAGTGATTCTCCTGCCTCAGCCTCCCAAGTGGCTGGGATTACAGGCATGTGCCACCACACCCAGCTAATTTTGTATTTTTAGTAGAGATAGGGTTTATCCATGTTGGCCAGGCTGTTATTCAACTCCCGACCTCAGGTGATCCGCCCACCTCAGTCTCCCAAAGTGCTGGGATTAAAGGTGTGAGCCACCATGCCCAGCCTTTGCAAATATTTATTCCTAAAGTTTCCTGAGCAAGAAGAAATGTCACATTTTCAGGGCATGCAACTGAGTAAAAGAAACACTAGACATTTAGTTACAGTTAAAATGTTGAAATATTTCAGGGGAAATATACCACATCTAAATTGCTGTGAAAATTCTCCGAGGAAAATCTGGCTCTCTAAACTGACTAGTTGCCTCCTTGGACATGAGTGCACTCTTACTGATTAATATATCAGTTTACAGACTGGGAAACAGTTCTTTCTTATTCATTTTCTAGTCATAAGTATTTTTGACGATTTTGTTTCTTGTAACATTTTATTTTTCCTGTTGGCATGGTACAAAATAAGTCTTGCATTTAGATTAAAAAACTATGTGTCCTTTTTATTATCCTGAATTGATTTTGCAAACATATACTTATAGCTAGGTAATGTTTCAATCTCTTTGAAGCTTTGCTTGTGTTTCAGACTCTTTTTATCTCAGGGAAACTTTTTTTTTTTAATTTTTTTATTGCATTTTAGGTTTTGGGGTGGGAAACTTTTTTAAGAGGTTTCTATTGACTGTTCTTTTAACCATTGTTCCACCGGAAATAAGGAACTCAAGGCAGCTGGCTGTTAAGTCTAATCCTCTCATTAAGACTCATTACCTTAGTAAGTGATTACTGGAGGAAACATTGTTAATCCTTCTTTACAACTTAGAAGCTTTAAAAATCAGAAGCCAAGAGAAAAGGTTAACTAAAAAGTTAACTAAATATCAAATGAACAGTGAAGAAAATAATAATTCACATGAAATGCATTTTAGAAAGTAATGGGCTGAGGCGACTGTTAATAAGGCCCCATTGATTAATCACCTGCTATTAGATGATTACTGTATGAACATCCTCTCATTTAATATTAAAAATAATTTTTCCAGGTAGCTGTTATTCTCAAATCACAAAAGAAGAAATTGAAGCCCAGATAAGTCAGTATGTTGCTCAAGAATACACAGCTAAATACAGTAAAAGAAGCACATTACTCTCCCTTTTTACATGATTTTAATCAAGTAACACCTTCTTGGTGAGGCCTTAGGTAGACCCTGTTTAACTGTGTAACCCCTATGCCTTAGCACATCTATTATTTCCCCTGGTTTATTCTTATTCACAGAACAGAGTAGCATATAAATTACCACATTTCACCCAGTTATTCCATTTATTCTTGGCCTCTGTCCTCTATGAGGTCAATTCCATGAGGGCAGGTATTTTGTCCATTTTGTTAACTGCTTAGCCTCAGCACAAAATGCAGTGCCTGACACATAGAAGACTTCCAGTAAATATTCATTAAAAATGTGAAAAAGGGCTTCATAAATCATAAAGGAAAGGAGAGGCAGTAGAAATTAATGTGTAAATTTCATTACCATCATCTTATTTCATATAATGGATTTTAAAAAGTGAGGAGCTGGTAGTTATTATGCTGAACATTATAATTGAAACATGAGAAAATATTTTTATTATTTCAGTATCCAACCACTTTCTCCATTCAATTAACTCCCATCACATGGCAAAAAAGGCATAATTCCTCACCTTGAATCAGATAGGCTACTTTTACAAACATATTTTAGAGGAAAGAGAAGGAAGGAAAACCATCTATTTTCGTTGAAAATGACCAAGTAGCTTGGTGATGTTCAGACTGCTGGGATTGGTATTCCCCTCTTGCCAGGGCTGGCGTGAATTAAATGCTTCTTCCATGGGTGGGCACCAGCTGAGTTGGTTTGAGTTTCCTTTTTTCTATAACAAGGCAACACTGAGTCCAATGTCTCACAATTGCTATACTATTCCTCTCCCCAGAGCACAGGAGTGCTCTCCATAGAATATCACCACTGCCATAGTGTATAAGGGAGGGATAATTCTGGCAATTCAGGACTGTTTTTTTTCACCTTTAAGTGCTTATTTTAGCAATTTGAACTTAAATCCAGGTACTATGAATGCTCACCTGACTTTTAGTTCTTATAGAGGTGTTTTTTTGTGTGTAGATAGTTGTTTAAATTGGTGTCTGATGTAGTTTTGAGGTATGTCTCTGCCAAAATTTCACATTGAAAGGCAATCCTCAATGTTGAAGGTGGGGTCTCTTGGGTGATGATTGGCTCATGGGTGTAGATTTCTCATGCATGGTTTAGCACCATCTCATTTGGTACTGTTGTTGCAATTGTGATTGAGTTCTCAGGAGATCTGGTCATTTAAAAATATGTAGCACTTTCTCCCTCACTCTCTTGCTCCTGCTTTGTCATTCTCCATGAGTAAAAATTCCCTGAGGCCTCACCAGAGGCAGATGCTACCATGCTTCTTGTGTAGCATGCAGAAATATAAGCCAGTCAAACTTTTTAATCAATTACCTGGACTCAGATATTTCTTTATAGCAATGTAAGAATGAATTAATGAAGTGTTCTTGTTGGTGGTATGATTTGGAAAGCCTTCTATTCTCCCAGTCTTGATTTTTGGTTCTTACAAAGATACCTTTTGTGTAGATAGTTGTTAAATTTGTGTACTTGTGGTGACGATTATGAGTGGAGCCTTCTATTGCTCCATCTTGCTCCACCTCCTGTAGGGGTCATTCTTGGTATAAAATACAAAGTCTTATTTTTTTTATTGAAGTAGAGAAAGATAGGTGACTATGCAGGAGCATTCTGAAGTAGGAAAGAACAAATTTTGCAGTCATGTGAAAATGACTAAATTTCTTTTGAAAGTGGCTGAGGACTTCATTTTCTGAAAAGGAAAGGGTAGGTTCCATCTGGGTATTCTCACCTAATTCTTCCAGGCTCCTGGGAATGCCTGTTTTTTCTCATGTGTAATATGTAGCCAATAACCTTGCCATGTCTCACTCCCAGAAACTTTATTTTTGTAGAATTTTTAAATAGTTAATTTGCATTCCACATGAAAATAATGAACTGATTCTTTAGAAACAGCAGTAGAAATGCAGAATTTTCCAAAAGATAATTTACTATTCAACAATTGTAGCCTCCTAATTAAGAGGCAGGCAATACCAGTAACCCTTGGTCAGTTAGCAGTGTTGAAAAGCTGATCTATAACCTGCTCAGGTACTTTCATCATGCCATATGTAAGGCTTTTGTAAGAGACAGGAGATTCAATGAGGGGCTTGTGTCCTCCACTTGTGGAGAAATGGTCTTGCTTTATGTAAGGCTGATGGATAGCACTAAATACAGGGTAGGATGTACACAACCTGCTATAGCAGGCAGGGTGGAAAGTGTAAAGTTCTTGCTCTTCACTCAGAATTTTTGTCACTTGTACCATAAAGGCAAAATGGAGCTTTGAAAACAAGAAGCCAGATTGGTAGGTATGACCTGCAAATAAAATAGCTATTATCGATCTACTTTTAGACTGAAGTTATTTGAGAACACTGCTTCTTCCCTTTTTGTTTTTTGCAAATTACCTGCTTCATTTTGCCAAGGCTGAAATCTGTGCCTAAGTAACGTACAAAAACAAAAACTAAAGGAAACAGACACATTGCACAGCATTTCAATTTCCTCAGGAAGGAAGGAATAGTCTAGTAAGAGACTCCTTCAGAGAAAGTAATCATAGGTTAAAATAGGTTCCAAATTCTACTTTTGCTTTCTTCCTTCTGATGTTTTTGGAGAGAACTATTGAGTATATTTTTCAGATTAACTATATGCACTAAAGCATAGCTGTGGAGATCTAATGTATGAGTCCATTTTGTCAACTCCCAATCTCTCAGTATCTATCACAGTAAACTTCTTAATCTCAGGATTTTTGTCCTTGTCTTATCCTTTCAACTTACAGCTTCTTGAGGTCAAAGATTATTTAGGGCAAAGACTAAGTACTTGATCAATCAAATGAAATTGATGAATGATGCTATTAGATTGATTTGAAGTACATAAGAATCAGAACTTAGTGTCATGAATGTATCAGTTAATGACAAAGGAAAGTCGGGGTGAAATGGTCCCATTTGAAAGGATCCTAGTTGGAAAAATAAGAAAAGAGGCTATTTGTGCACAAATACTTTGTCCTTACCATGCTCTAGGTGTCACAGAAGTGCTTGAAATACAATAGTGCACAAGATAGACACAATTTCTGTTCTTTAGAGCATCCAATACAGAGGATGGGACAAGCATTAACCCTTTATAGCAATAAGGATCATGTTACCGACTAAAAAGCAATCTATGTGGCTATATGAATTTTAAACAGAAGGGCCTGATCCAATCCCAAGAGTGAGGAAAGGCCTCACAGAGAATATTTTTTCAATAGAGAACTGATGGACTTATAGGTGATGTGGCTTATGTGAGATGGATGAAGAATCATGGAACATTTCTACAAATCTTAAGAACATGGTGCAGCAATGCATGAGAGGATTCCAAACAAAATTCCAAAAGCATGCACCTAAGAAGTAGCTCAATTGATAAGACTTCTTTGTGTGTGATAAAAGTACAAAGCTATACACACATTATCAGATATTGAAAAGCCACTTGACTGCTAGGATCAGTTTAAACAACAGGCAGTATAGTGGTTAAGAATGCAGACCCTGGAGTAAAAACTTTATATGTTGAAACTTGGACAAGTTACTTCAATTCTTTGTCTATCAACTTTTTTTGTAAAATGGGGCCTATCAGAGTGCCTACCTCCTAGGTTTTTGTATTAAATATGCTACTATATAAAAAGCCTTCAGAAAAGTTCATAGACAATTCTAAACATTAAATAAATGTTAGCTGCTATTATTTTGGTTATTATTATTTGCAATGTTAGCCAAGATTTATATTAGAATTAAGTTAGTAATAACATGTTTTTTTTAAATTCCAAATTGTTTATAGCTGACTCTGTTATACATCACCTATGTGGAAGAGAAATTAGCTCCATGCCTGGAGATCTGCCACGGCACTTTACATTAGAAAGTGTCAGGTAGAAGGGAGACTTATTTTTGCAGGCCACTCAAAATACTGTCAGCCTAGGGGTAACTAATGGGAATGGGGAACATAAGGCAATGAAATCAGTTATATTTTGGTTTCGAGGAAATGGATTACTTTTCAGTAGCCCAGTTATCTAGGGAAAATTTAACAGGAAACCTGCTTAGTTTAACCTACTTCTTACCAGAAGTTTCCAGCCCCAAAAAATTTGTTCAATCTGCTAAGCATATCACTCCTCACCTCACACTGCTCACTCTAAAATGGAGCCCTACCTACCCATGTGTACCCATGAGGCCCTCTTTATTCTTGGCAAGGTGGAAGAACTGAGAACTCCTTAGCCTGGGTTCCTTTCCATGCTGGGTAATCTGCAGCATGAGATAAAATGATGGGCTTGTTAATGTCTTTATGTGTTCACCTCTTTCATGCCAAATTCAAAATTCAAAATGTCATAGTTCCTTTATTCTCTCCCATGAACATTCTGTTATTATCATTACAAATATGGTTCCACAGTCTCTTCTATTACAATAATTTAAATCAGATAATGTGGCAACATATTCATATTCATGACATTTTCTAAGAATATCAGTAAACTGCTCTCTTCTGGCAAATTCAGTAATATGATGTCAGATTTTTATCCCATTGAGGCTACTTAGCAAGTAGTTGCTGAATTATCGATGCTATATTCCTGTCAATAGACAAATTTTTTCTTGATGAAATTTTAACTTTTTTTTTTATATATTTAGCAAAGTTCCTAGCACATAGTATGCATTCAATAAATGTATGTAGAACTGAGTTTATGCTTGAGCTCAATTTCACTAGTTAACCAAGAAGAACAGGTGTCTGGAAGAAAACTAAGCCCAAGCTAGTAGAATTCTGAAATAATATGGCACACTCAGGACTTGCATAAGACCTTAGGAATGTCCATGTGAGTTTGTCAGAGGTTTTAACAGCATCTATTGAGTGTGTTATGCTAAACCAAATATTGAGAACTTCTGTCTGAGATTACAGGAGAATAAAAAGGGGTATTAATAAATGTCACATGACAAAACATATATGATTTTCTAAGCACTATTCAGTGTTTTGAGGTAAATGATTTATATTAATTTCACTCAAATAATGTGTACCAATTGTTTTTAGTCAGTGAAATTTAGTTATATTAATGTGGGAGGCACAGGGAGTACAAATTTTTAAACATTAGCTTATGACTATGCAAAACGTGCTATGTGATATTCAGCCAATGGATGATTTAATTCCCTAAATATGTTGGCTCAATTTAATCTTTAAAATTACCTTTATTCAGTAAAGCTTGCAAAATCTCACAGTGAGAATTAGTGAACAGAAAATGTCCTTGGTGTCAAGTACTGTGGTAAGAATTGTACTCCACATAACAGATAAAGTGATGACAAATTAAAGCATAAACAGGATGCGTACCTTGGGAGTTCTTTGGAGACATGGAAAAGTACTTAGCCAGATAAAATCTCCATGTACATTTGGGTATTATGATAAAAGAATACAGTTTGGTGAAAAGGGATTCAGGGAGATACTGGTGACAAGCTTCAAGAGAAAGATCAGAGGTTGTCCTTCTTCTCAAACCTACGAATTCATGTGTACCAAGCCATTTAGGAGATACTATCAACTATTATTATTTGACACGTTCAAGGAAAATAAAGAAGTTCAAGAAATTTTTGGCAAACTGCTTTGAAGACACAATGAAGAAGTGAGGCTGTGAACTTGATGACCTGCAGTCTTGTTTGTACAGGCAAAGGATGTTTGAATGTTTTCTGGATGTGGGCTTCTCATAAGAAAAATCCAGAAAGAGGAAACTGAATGTGATATAGGTTGCCTAAGGTTCTAAGAGTGGAACAAGGGAGCATACAGCTGTTTTACTTTGCCAAGTAGACTGCATGGAGGAGAAACCTAGTGTAGGGGAAGGGGAAACACAGAAGAACTCCAGAAGTATCCATGAAGCAAAAAGTCACCCTTAAATTAATGCCAGACACGGAAAGCCAAATATATGACCAGTCAAATAAAAATCTATATGCTTTCTTTACTTCTTCTCATTTCTCATACGCCAACCCTGGAAGGCTCAGAAGTATAGTGTTTGGCAAGATAGAGGAAAAGAAGTTGAAGATGTAGGTGGGGAAAGTCACAAGAATGCTGCCATTCTTTTTTCTTCCACTTCTGACTTCCTCCTGGAGGAACAGCAGAACATGGAGAAATGAAAAAGTCTGATTTAAAAGAAAATACAAAACTGACAATTATATTGGGCAAGATACTTTAATTTCTAAATTGAGACTGGTTTGTTTGATTAGTTTGGTTTTAAATAAAGTGATCAGAAATTTGGATTATCTAAGAATGACCAGAAAAATCCTGCTAAATTTGGAATGTGGGGCAGAAAAAGCTGCAAGACCATTGATATTTAAAGAAACAGTAGGGGGGGGGAAATTAAAGTTTTTTTTTTTATTGTAAGGTGACATGGTTTGGCTATGTCCCCATCCAAATATCATCTCAAATTATAGTTCCCATAATCCCCAGGTGTTGTGGGAAGGGCCTGGTGGGAGTTTACCTCCATGCTGTTCTTATGATAGTGTGTGACTTCTCATGAGATCTGATGGTTTTAAAACCACCTTTCCTCCTTTGTTCAGCACTTCTGCTTCCTGCTGCCATTTGAAGAAAGACATGTTTGGTTCCTTTTCTGCCAGGATTATAAGTTTCCTGAGGCCCTCCCAGCCCTGCAAAACTGTGAGTCAATTAAACCTTTTTCCTTCATAAATTACCCAGTCTCGGGCAGTTCTTTAGAGCAGCTTGGGGACAAATATATAAGGATATTGTATTAATAGGGGCATAGTTTCTTTCTTCTGCATATGAACATTCAGTTTTTACCACACTATTTATTGAATATACTTTCTTTTCCTCAGTATATGTTCTTGACGCCTTTGTTGAAAATGAGTTGGCTGTAAATGCGCGGATTTATTTCTGGGCTTTCTATTCTGCTCCCTTGGTCAATGTGTCTGATTTAGTTACTATAGCTTTGTAGTATAATTTCATGTCATGTAATGTGATGCCTTCAGTTTTGTTCTTTCACTCAGAATTCCTTTGTTATTTTGCATGTTAAAAGTATATTTTAAAAATATAACTGAAATTGCTATTGCTGAAGTTGACAAACTAGATGGGATGGTTTTATGAAACTGTTATATTGGGACATCTTGGAATTTTATGCATATTTTCTTTCACATCCATTAACCTGTTTTCATAACTTATATTTTCTCCAAAGTCTCATGGTTCCTAACCTCAATTCTATGATGAGCTGAGAGGAAATATAAAGTGACAATAGTAAATAAATACGCAAATACTAGCTTTCTATAACTTAGCTAAATGTTTGAGCACTTGCAGACTACACATTCTTAACTCATTTTGGAAAACTGGAATTTGGTGCAAATGCAAACAAATGTTTCACAGTTCCATACATGTCATAGCAGCACAAGCAACATGACATAGTTGAGTGGCAGCACACAGTGAGCATGGAAGTTTGGGGTGACTCTTGCCTTTGGGATGTTGAGGAAAAATACAGGGGTACATCAAACTTAGCAAGGAAAAGAGAAGAGCGGACATGACAGAAGCCCTTTCAAGTTTTTAGTACACCAGTTAATCTATCATTCATTGTAGTACTGAATGCCCTTTATACAGAGCCTCATGATAAATTTCCCCAAGAAATGAGAATAAAAATAGGTTCATTCAGAAAAGAAAACACTAACATTATTTCTACTATGAACTGAGAGCTCCTGGACCCACCACATCTCTGCCTTTCCCCTGGCCACTGGAAAGCACAGAACCAACATCTCTGAACAAATGTTATGGTTTTGTCATTTGGAAAATTTGAACCTTGTTTTGCAACCCTTCTCCTCCAAGTTCTTCTTGGCTTCTTTTCCCCTCTTTAAGTATTATTGCTTGTACACTATCTGTTTCTTCATTGTAAAATATTTCGAACCCTTAATTTTGACTAGGCAAGACATTCATAGATAGAAATGCATAAATAAGCAAAACATGCATAAACAAATCAAGAAAGAATGAAACAATATCTGTAGGTAAGGTTTGAGGTACATAGGGCAGGGTCACAGAGCAATAAATATACATGAGAAAGATATTAGAGAAGCTTCTTTAGAGTCCCTCTCCCAAATATTTTATCTGCCTGGTGCCAGACGTTTTGTATTCTCTTTAGTGAACTATTTCTGTGGGATAATCAATAGTAATACATTGCTGTTTTATAAAGCATCATCCCCATTACACATATGTAAAAAATTATGTCGGAAAAAATAACTAGTGTGCCCTAGAAGTCTCTGTTCTGGTCCCCACAAGCCACCTGCTCCAAGTCCAGCACTATGCCATGACCCCCAACAACAACATAGAAGGTGCCCATAACCAGGTCAGGTCTGGAGCTCTTAGCTGGTGTCTGCTACCACTTTTACAGAAGGTAGGCCAGCTGTGAAGCAATAGTGGGCTCTGAGTGACTGTTCCTCACTTTCAATAGAAGTCTTACCAAATAGTTCATGTGATGTCCTGAATGCTGAACAACTTTAGGAATGCCTTCATCTCCTTGAGTCAACTGAGGATTCTGTAATTAATGAAAGAGGTTGGTCACTCTGGGTAACAGTACAGTCTTTCAGTTAGCGAAGACGTTATTTGTTAACAGTGCTATTCCAATGGCTGGAAGGGTGATCAACAGTTTTAGCCACAGTATTAAAAAACACTTTAGATGCATTGAATAATCTGAGTGTAAGTGTTTAAAATCAAAGCAAAATAATAATGATCATCAAACCTGTGAAGAATTTCTGTGGTCTTTTTAAAGGAACCATGCAACTGATTGGACTGAGATGAACACACATGACCCTTACTAATGACTGTATGCTTCAGATTTGCAGCACAGATCTTTTTTCTGTGTTACTTGTGGATAATGGAAGCACCAAAGTTAAAGTTTTGAATTTACTCTGAATTTGTCTGAATTTGTGGCCACAGCAGAAAGACTTTTTGGTGGTCAAGTGGGTGCATCATCCCTTTCTCTTTATGATGGTCACCTAACAAAGTAGATTCTTTGAGTACTTATAAAAGTACTGCCTATAAACCAAATGCCACTTAGCTTTTTAACCTACTTTCACTTAAAGATCCTGTGTTTCTCCTTTTGTGGGAGGAATAATGGGCCCAGAAAGTGAGCACTTTTGCTTATCATCATGATGTTAATGTGAATGAAAAAGCTGTAATAATAATAACAAAATTTTGATTACTAGTCATATGTTTCCCTAAAGTAATGCAGTTTGTAAGTAATATATCTTATAAATGTCTTTACTTTCCATCTGCCTTAAAAAGTAAACAAATTCTATCAGCTGCTGAATTTAAACAGTAAATCTCATGGTTTATCATTAACACAACTATAGCTGGCTGTGGTCTTCAAATTTATTTTGGACCATTTTACTGATACCAAATAAATATTGGAACTCCTACAGGAAACATTTATTTTTATTTTCTGTCTACATTGAGATATTTTAGTCATTTCCTCTACAGCAAATATTGACAGTAACCTTTTTACACATAAAAGTGTGAAAGTGACATAAAAGCTACCTTCTGCCATTCAAAGTCATCTGAGACCACATTTGCATGTCGTTAATTCATTGTTTTAGACCTGCCATAGGAATGGCACTATCCTTATAGTAACGATGGGACCTTGAACACTCAGGTCCAACTGCCAATCCCATCTTACTGCTTTCAAAAATTGAATAATTTGTTTCTAGTTTATGCAAAATGTAAACTTTTAGGAGAAGGCAGTCCTGGGTTCTCACCCACTGCTGTTCCAATGTGCCAGAATAGAAAGATGTTATGCATAAAATACTAAAGTGATCAAAATGTCCATCTGTAGGAAATTGGTTAAACCAATTATCCAGCTTTACAAAGAAGCAGCAACATGCAATAGAAAAAATAAATAAATGTTAAAAAGATGAAGCAAGTCTGAAAGTATTAATGTCAAAAGACACTTACAATATATGATTTTTTAAAAACACATGTACTAGAAAAACACATATAAGGTTATCCCACAGTATTATTAATAGACTATTTTCAGAGCAGTTTTAGGTTCACAGCAAATTCAGCAGAAAGCATAGAGATTTCCCATATACTATCTACCTTCACATATGCATAGCCTCCTTCATTATCAATATCCCACCAGAGTGGTACATTGTTACAACTGATGTACCACATTAACACATAATTAATTATCCCTCAAAGTCCATAGTTTTCATCAGGGTTCACTATTGGTGTTGTACATTCAATGGGTTTGGACAAATGGATAATGACATTTATCCACAATTATAGTGTCATACAGAATGATTTCATTTCCCTAAAAGTCCTCTGTGTTGTACCTACTCATCTCTCCCTCCAGTCCAGCCCCTTTTTAAATTTATCTGCAATTTTGCCTTATCCAGAATGTTATATAGTTGGAATCATATAGTATTTATCCTTTTCAGATGGGACTTTTTAACTTAATAATATATATTTAAGTTTCTTCAGTATCCTTTCATAGTTTGGTAGCTCATTTCCTTTTAGTGCTGAATAATATTCAATTATCTAGATGTACCACATTTTATTTATCCATTTATCTACTGAAAGACATCTTAGTAGTTTCCAAGTTTTAGCAGTTATGAATAAAGCTGCTATAAACATCTGCATGTGGGTTTTTGTGTAGTTATATGTTTCCAGCCACTTTGAAGACATACCAAGGAATGCAAGTGCCAGATTTTATGGTATGTGGATGTTTGAGTTTGCAAGAAATCACCAAACTGTCTTTCAAAGTGTCTCTACCTTTTCTATTCCTACCAGCAATGAATGAAAACTTCTGTTGCTCGGCATACTCATCAGTGCTTGGTAATGTCTGTTTTCTAAATTTTGGCCATTTTAATAGGTACATAGTGGTAGTTCACTGTTGTTTTACTTTGCATTTCCCCACACATATGTGATGCAGAATATCTTTTCATATGCTTATTTGTCATTTGTATATCTTCTTTAGTGAGGTGTCTGTTAAGGTCTTTGGCTCATGTTAAATTTTTTTGTTTCTTCAACCCATTCTTTAACCTAGTTGTTGAGTTTTAAGAGTTCTTTGTATATTTTGGATAGCAGTGTTTTGTCAAATATATATTTTATAAATGTTTTCTTCAGGACTTCTGTTTTCCTTCTCTTGACAGCATCTTTGACAGAACAGGCATTTTTATTTTTAATGAAGTCCTGCTTAATAGTTCATTCTTTCTTGGATTGTGCCTTTGGTGTTGTATCTAAAAAGTCATTGTCAAACTCAAGGTCTAGATGTTCTCCTGTGTCATTATGACGAAAGTCAGTCACATGTGCACAGCCTTTCAAGCCCTTCTTGGCCACAAAATGATAGACTTTGGGCCTGGAACACTCTGTTAACCGGCGATATGGAGTCCACACAGACTGTGTTAGGTGTACCAACTTGTGTGAGAATATTTTTCCCTGTTTCAGACTCAATCGGTGTTTCGTTGTTCTGTTTTAGTGTGTATGTCAATGACCTTTAGGCAAGTTCCCAACTTTCAGTATTTCAAACTCCTTGGGGGGAAGAGTTGAGGCCCTTCTACTCTGATACAAGAAACGAGTACATAATCCAGTTTTCGTTTATCAGCTGCCTCTAGGAGAACCCACTAGCCATGAGAGACTAATACACATTATTGTAGCCAATCCTCTCTCTCCTTACATCTATAAAGCTTTGTTCCATCCAGTGTTTGACTGTGTTGTGTTTTCTTTGGCAGCTCTGATACCAAATGCAATGAGCAAAAATATTTAGACATCCCCTGGGATTAGTAACTGGTGCAGTGTTCTTTTCCACTAGGATTGATAGCAAGTACTCTGCTTGACAGTGATCTACTAGAAGTTTTATAGCTTTGCAACATTTTAAGTAAAAAAAAAGTGTGTTTATGCATAAATACTTTCAAAATTATACACAAACTTCTGAGAGGCAAATTAAGGAGTAGGAAAATGACTTTCTATGTATACCACCTTTGCTGTTTGAATTTGCATTTTTTACTATAAGCATAAATTTTATATATTTTTAACAAAAAGAACTTTTAAGAAACAAAATTAGATGAGTGGAATGGTAATTATGATTTTTGCCATTAAAAGTGATGGCAAAAACTGCAATTACTTTTGCACCACCCTAACAGTATTTCCAAAATCACTTAGATTATACATAAGAGAGTCAGCACAGGGGTTAATGCCTTCAGCCACATACTCTGGTCTTTCCATTATCCCACAAAGATTTATTGATACATAGGTTGACCTTGATACATGATGTTATCTTCAGAAAATGTTGAAATGGACAATTTTAGTTTTTATGTGAATGCATATCACATTTTCAATTATATATAGTAACGGTTAAATAATAAGAGTGGCTAATATAACTGGCTTATATACTTCAAGAATGCCCTTGCTTTCGAAAATTAAAGGGACACATTCACAAAATTAGGTTTTTTCTTTATTTGGGTGTGTGTGTATATATGTGGTTAAGCTTTGTGTACTCTCCCAAATCTCATCTTAAATTATAATCTCTCTTTTCGTTTGCATGTGGCTATGAAGAAATACCCAAACTAGGTAATGTATAAAGAAAAGAGATTTAATTGACTCACAGTTTTGCATGACTGGGGAGGCCTCAGGAAACTTAAAATCATGGCAGAAGGGGAAGCAAACACATCATTCTTTACATGGTGGCAGGAGAGAGAATGGGAGCTGAGCAAAGTGGGGAGCTCCTTATAAAACCATCAGACCTCTTGAGAACTCACTCACGCTAACAAGAACCGTATGGGGGAAATTGTCCCTATGATTCAATTGTCCCCACCTGGTCCCACCCTTGACCCATGGAGATTATTACAATTTAAGTTGAGATTTGGGTGGAAACACAGAGCCAAATCGTATCAATCCCCATAATCCCCACGTGTCAAGGGAGAGACCAGGAGAAGGTAATTGAATCGTAACAGCAGTTTTCCCATGCTGTTTTCATGATAGTTAGTTCTCACAAGATCTGATGGTTTTATAAGGGGCTCTTCCCCCTTCACTTGGCACTTCTCCTTCCTGTCACCCTTCAAAGAAGGTGCTTTGCTTCTCCTTCTCCTTCTGCCATGATTGTAAGTCTCCTGAGGCCTTCCCAGCTATGCTGTACCATGAGTCAATTAAACCTTTTTCCTTTATAATTACCCAGCTTTGGGAAGCTCTTTATAGCAGTATGAAAATGGACTAATACGGTATATATACATACATACACACACACACACACACACACACACACACACACACACATATTTTTCAGTGTAAATTCCAAGGACCCTGATATTTTTCATTAACATCTTACTCAAGGATTAGCATGCAAATACAACTCTCTTTATTTCCTAGTCCTCAGCTTTATTCTCAAATAAAAGTTTTCTAATAGCCATAAAAATGTGATCCTTGAAATGATTCTGCTCTAACATAAAAACATCTAAATACTTTTCTTCAAGAAAGCAATGCTTACACATTGGTGAAGGATAACTATTGACTGTAATAGTTTGTAAGAAGTAATTCTGCATTTAATTCCTAACATAAAAGAATGATGAATGCATGCAAGCATGCTGCGTTTGAGCTCATCTTCACTGACTTTTATACCCCTCTATATAATACAGAAAGAGATTGGACTCACACTAATGTATGCTGCCAGGTTTCCTTTCTATATCATATTATATTACAATGCAGTTGACTCGTATTTGTAAAAGAAAAGAAGAACAAATTGAATTATGTTATTGAAATTGCTTTCAGGCTTTGTATTTGTTTCCCTTTTAAATCTTTATTTTCTTTTGGTTCCAAGGGTAGTATACTGGTTCCTAATGTGAAATATGGAGAAATAATGCCAAAATAGTAAATGATAACTAGTAGCATTCACAAGAATGGGCTAGTTTCATATCTGTGGTGTCTATCTTTAACCCTAAGTAGCAATGAGGAACTATGTTTTAGGTTTTCTACATTTTTGGAGGAGAGAGGGAATAATTGTTTTGCTTTTATGAAGTAGATTGTTTACTAAATAAAATTGTCATTACAAAATAGCAAGCTTCTATGAAATTGGTTAAATTTTGACACATTCTGTATGCTTCCATTTTCAACTGATCTCTTTTTTCTATTAATAAATATTAGTATACATGGATATTTATTATAATTAGACTTTCTGTCAAAATGTTGCTCCAATAAAATCACACCAAATTTTGATTCTCCGTCAGTTATAAAATTCCTTCATAATTTATTCTTGACAAAAATTCAGCAAGTCATCTCAAATAAATATTTGTTATCGTCTAGTCAAACTCTTTGATACATTTCACAATTTGTTCAATTAATATCACATTTAAGAAAATATATAGAAAACAGTTGTCACTGCATTAGGAAGCTGTCATCCCTTCACACTGACAGAAACATCCACCAATGCTTCATTTGACTGGGGTTCCTTTGCATCAAGACAAATCCTGTGTGACAAATTTGTACAGTTTTTAAACCACTAATCCTTTTATATCCAGAATCTAAATGTTCCTAAGAAAACATGCAAAGCATTTATCAGGATCTTGTATTAAGGATATTATTTTTCTCTTTTTAGCCCTCTTCACCCAGTACTGCCAATGTTGAGATGCATAAGCCTAAACATTCAGTCACAACAACAAGAATATTCTTTGACCCATAAGCGCGGTAAATTCAATAATATAATCCTCATTATTTTGTTGGAAACTCCCTGGAAAATACTGAGGATCTGAAAAAAATGTCCCAACATAAATGTTAATATATATATCTCTAACACAGACACAAGCAAAACTGAGAAGCATTAGTTTAATTTAGGCTCATACTTTTGCGATGTTAGTCTTTCATCTCTCTCTCTATCCTTCTTCTTATGGCATCATTAATCTAACCCTGTATTCTAACCTTCAATGTGTCTCACATCTTTCCCTTCCTTTCCCTTGCTAATACTACTTTGTCCTGCACTCCTACGAATTTTCTCTCTCTTCTGGAAGATGACAATTTTAACTCAGTTTCTTAAACTTGCATCTTTGGGACACTAGGTTCTGTGAAATTAGGTGACATTGACACTCAAAAGGAATTCTACTTGAGAAACATAGGGTTAAATGTATTTCTTTACTGCAGTATTTCTCACAGTTTTAAAAAGTTAATTTTATTGATGATAAAAATCTATGTACCAGGAACTAGGCTAGATCTCGTTATATTATTTCATTTAATCTTCTAAGTAATTGTGTTGTTGTTATCTCTTTTATAAATCACATGACAAGTGAGCAGTGAAGTCAGGATTTAAATTTACCTCTGTCTGACTCCAAAATCTCTGCCATTTCCATATTTCCCTATTAAGACTGAGATATCTTATGATTTATTTAAAAGTCATTATGTATTTATTAGCTTTATGTTTCTTTCTCTTCACATGAAGTAATATTTTGATGTTTTTAATAGAAGGTAAAGTTTTTTTATTATAAAATTAATATGGTAGAGGTTAAAGATATATACCTTTGTGCCAGACAATATGATCCAAATTTTTTTCTGCAAATTACTAGCTATGTGACAAAGAATAAGCCCTTTAATCATTTAAGACTGTTTTTCTACATTTGTATCACGGCTCTGATATTTATTTCAGAGAGATATTTGTGAGGATTAAATGTGATTATGAAGGTAAAGTCTTAGAAAAATTTCCATGTAATAAGTGTTGAATTAAAATATCATTATTAACAGACAATAACATCATGCTGTCTCAAAGACTCACTTACCTGGGTTTCTTAATTAAAATAGGATTGCTCATTCTAATCTGGTTGTATTTGATTGAGCATTTTAATAATAAATTAATAACTGATACACAAACCTATTAAAAGAGAGAAAATGAAATGGCAGACACAAGGTAATAGAGTTCTCATATTCGACTTTGATCCTAAGTTTAGAAGTCGAATTTGCTCAATGTATTTGCTACATTTCTGAGCTGGAAGCTACTCTGATTTTGCAAATAGGTATATCCCAAAAAGCTTATTTTCATTTTTGATATGGATCATTCTAATTGAGATAATTTAGCATAGAGTAACAGCTTGCTTCCACCAAAATTTAGATGCTCAATAGGTATTCTTTCTATAAACAGTTTTATATGAAAACTGTGATATTCTTATTTTATATATTTTATTAATTTAGAAAGAAATTCTGGCAAAATACAATTTTTAAAATCAATATTTATAAAACAGTTAAATACATTCTTTGAAAGCAAGACAGTGTTATGCACTTTTGCAATTAATTTAACAACCAATTTTAACACAGTCTCATCAGACTGAGCTTTACTTATTTGGAATTTACATTAATCTGAGACAAACCTCAAGTTAAATTTTAAAATAACTTCATTGGGATACACTGTTAGTGTATGATTTTCAAACTAATAATAATCATACTAGCAGAACTCTATAAGATAAAACAAAAATTGCTCTGCTGTGCATATATTAACTAATTAAATCTTCAAAATAACTCTGTGAAGTGGGTACCATTATTAATTAAAACATTTTACATGAAAAATTAAACCAAAGAAAGATTGTCACATTATGCAAGTCCCTACAATTAGTAATAATAAAACTAGAGCCTTTTTATTAATTTTATTGTTTAACATTTATACATATTAAGGGATACATCTAGTTTTTTTCCATGCCTACAATGTACATTGATGAAGGGGTGTTCATCACTTCAAGTATTTATATCTATGTATCGGGAGCATTTCAAGTCCTTTCTACTAGCTATTTAGAAATGCACAATAAATTGTTGTTAACTTTAGTCACACCACCCTGCTATCGAACATCAAAACTTATTTCTTCTGTCTAACTGTATGTTTGTACCCATTACCCAACCGTTTTTCATCTACTACTCCCATACACACACTCTTCTCAACCTTTCATATCTATCATTCTACTCTACTTCTGTAAGATCAACTTTTTATTGTAGCTACCATCTATGAGTGAGAAAATGCATTATTTGTTTGATTGGTTTATTTCACGCCACATAATGACCTCCAGATTCTCCCATGTTGTTGAAAATTACAGGATTTGATTTCTTTCACTTCCAGAAGTATTCCTTTGTGTATAATTACCATATTTTGTAAATCCATTCACCCACTGAAGAACTCTTAAATTGATTCGTCACTTGGGTTGATTTATAATGCTGCAATAAACATAGGAGTTTACTTATCTTTTTGATAGACTATTTTTTCTTTGAGTAAATACCCAATAATAATAAAGTATAAATGACTTAATTAAATCAAATAATTTAATTGAATCAGATAATAATCTTATTCTATCCACTTGATTATTAAACTCCTCCTCCACTGACATCACCCACTGGTGAACACTCACATGGGATACAAGTTTTTGACCACTCAGAATAGTCCATTCACATACCTCTTACCCAAATTCTTTGTCACCAATTATCCAGTCATGCTTCTTCCAAGTCACTGACCATCCAGCCAAACCATTGGCTACAGCCCATGAATCAGTATATAATCACACATCTAGGTCCCGAAACACGAGCTTCATGATTCTTATTGGTGCCTTATCCTGCTGTGGCTGAGCAGGTACCCTACATGCAAGACACAATCCTATGCACTCTTCCCTAGCCTCTCCTCAAGTAAAAGAAAGGGATCCTTTTTTTAGCCCTGAGCTTTGCAGCCTGGGCTTAGGGAAGGGGGAATAACAGCACTCCCTTAGCTGTCCCAACTGGTGTATCAGTATGTCACATGCACCCCTCCACCCAAATACACTGTCTCTGGGCCTAGTTCGGCACTAGGACTTGCCTAGAAGTCACAGGCCTTATGACCTAAATTGCCTTTCAAGTTTACTTGGAGATAGAGTGCCATTGCTCCTGGTGTTGAGGTTCGTAGGCTCTCAAGTTTGGACTGCTGGGATCAGCAGTTCTACTCTGGTTACAGATGGTTTAAATGCTCCCTCCATGGTGGGCCTAAGCAGAATGTGGTCCAGTTTTCCTTTCTACCCTAACAGGATGGAGGTGGGTTCAATGCTTCAGAATTGCTGTGTCCTCCCTGCTCTATTGCCCAGGGGCACTCTGTACCTTGCAGCTGTTGCTGGGGGTAGGGGAGGAATGGATTCAGTCATTCAATCCCCTTTCCAGAGATATGACATTAAAATGCGGTATTGTGAGTGCTCACCAGATTTTTGGTTCTTATGAAGATGTTTTTTCTGTGTAGATAGTTGTTAACTTGATGTCCTTGTTGGATGGGACAATCAGTGGAGCTTTCTATTCTGCCATCTTGTTCTGCCTCGCACAATCCATTCTTGCTAGGATGTGTATGTCCAGGAATGTATCCATTTTCTCTGTTTTCCAGATAGTTAGTTGTAGTTAGCATAGTTGTTTATAATAGTCTGTGATTATATTTTTCATTATTGTGATATCCATTGAAAGGTTTTCTTTTTCTTCTGATTTTGTTTATTGGGACTTCTCTCTTTTTCTAGATTAGTCTAGCTAGCAGTTTATTAATTTTGTCTTTTCAAAAAAGCAACTTTTCATTTAGTTTATCTTTTGTATGTTTTTTATTCTCTATTTAATTCAGTCATACTCTCATCTTTATTATTTCTTTCCATGTGCTATTTTGGGGTTTGGCTTATTCTGACATTTCTAGTATCTTGAGGTTTATGTTTATATATTTTTTTAAATTTGTCTACTTTTTTGATATAAGCAAGTATTGTTATACACTTTTCTATTAGTACTGTTTTTGCTGTCTACCATAGGACTATGTTTTTTGTGTTTTTATTTTCACTTGTTTCAAGAATTGTTTTAATTTTCTCCTTAATTTCTTTATTGACCCAATGATCTTTGAAAAGCAAGTTGTTTATTTTCCATGTAATTGTATAGTTTATCTCACTTCTTTGGTTATGGATTTCCAGTTTTATTTCATTGTAGTCTCAGAATATATTTGATATTATTTCATTTTTTGAATGTTTATTGAGCCTCATGTCCTAACGCATAGTCTATCCTGAAGAATGTTCCATTTGCTGATGAGAAAAATGTCTGTTCCTGAGCTTTTGGATAAAATATTCTGTAAGTGTCTGTTAAGTCCATTATGTCTAAAGTGTCATTTAAACCCAGTGTTCCTTTGATGAATTTTTGTGTAGATGACCTGCCTAATCCTGACATGGGATGTTGAAATCTCTAAATTGCTATATTTGAGTCTCTCTCTTTCTTTAGATCTAGTGATTTTTTTGCTTTATGTATCTTGGTGCTCCTGTGTTATAAACATGTTTGTGTAGAATCGTAATATCTTCTTGCTGACATAATTCCATTACTATTATGTAATGATCTTCCTTGTCTCTTTTTATTATTTTTACTTAAAGTATATTTTGTTTGATATTGACAAGCTACTCCTCCTGCTTCCTTTTGGTTTCCGTTTGCCTGGAGTATATTTTCCTGTCTGTTTTCTTTCAGTCTATATGTGTCTTTACAGTAAGATGAGTTTCTTGTAGGCAATGTATAGTTAGATCATGTTTTATATAATTCATTCAGCCAGTCTATATCTTTTTAATGAAAATTTTATTCCATTTACATTCAAGGTTATTATTAATAGGTGAAGACTTATTCCTGTAATTTTACTCATTGATTTCTGGTTGTTTTGTTTCAATATAACCTTTGTTTCTTTCTTTCCCTGATGTTGTTTAACATTGTCACTTGATGGTCTTCTGTAGTGGTAAAATTTCAGTCCTTTTTTTTTTTCTTATTTGTGTGTTTATCAATGGGTTTTATATTTTCCTGTGTTTTCATTATAGTAGATATCCTTTTTCTTCCAGGTGTAAGATTCCTTTAAGCATTTCTTGTAGGGCTGGTTTAATAGTAATAATTTCTTTCAGTTTTTGCTTGTCTGAGAATGACTTATTTATTTACGAAGGATAAATCTGCTAGCTATAGTATCCTTGACTGACAGGTTTTTATTGTTTTTTTTCAGCACTCTGAATATATCATCCTATTCTCACCTGGACTGTAAAATTTTTGCTGTGGAATCTGCTATTTGTCTGATGGAAGTTCCTTTATTAATGACTAGATGCTTGTTTCTTTCTGTTTTTTTTTTTTTTCTTTGTTTTTTGTTTTGCTTTGTTTTTAGGATTCTCTCTTTATCTTTGACTTTCATTTTTTTTTACTATAATGTGATATAAAGATAAACTTTTTGAGTTATATCTACTTGGAGATCTCTGAATTTCCTGTATCTGGATGTCTAAACCTCTTGTTAGACTAAGAAAAATTTTCAACTATTATTTCATTAAACAGGCTTTCCATTCTTTGGCTTTTTCTTTGTCTTCTGGAACACCAAAATTTGAAGATTTGGCCACTCTTTGGTGTCCCATATGTCACAAATATTTGTCTATTATTTTAAATTTTATTCTGACTGGATTCCTTTAGGAGACTTGTCTTCAAGTTCTGAAATGATCCCATTTGTTCTAGTCTATTTGTTAAGCTTCCAAATGTATTTTGTATTTTATTCAATGAATTATTCTGGTAATTCGCACTGCAACTCTGTTTCTGGGAGGAAGGAATTTCTTTCAGTGGCAGTAGGTGTAGGTAGGCACGTCTAGAGCATATACTAAGCCCTAGGTTTCAGCTTCAGATGGGGCATTCTGTCCTTTAGGAGTGTGTAAAGACATGGTGGCTCTGCTGCTGGGAATGATGAAGTTACTGCCAGTGGTTCATGCTTTGGCCCCAGTGGCAGAAGCTTTCAATGGTGGCGGCTGTAGGTGGTAAATCCTGACCTCAGGGTACATGAAAATGCATGGCATCCTCCTTCTGGAGATGCAAGGGCAAAGTCACTACCAGTGGTTCACACTTCAGCCCCAGCAGCAGTAGATAGCTGTGGTAGAAGCTGTATGTTGGAGATGTCAATGGAGCTCCAAAATGTGGAGATACAGGGGTTGTTAGGCCCCAGAGCAGGATGCTGTCTCATCAAGACCGGGCTCTCAAAATAACACCATGTTGAGCTGCTTAGGACTCGGGGAGTATGTTGAATCCAGCATAAGCTCCTTCTGGACCAATCCCATCACGTAGTCTCCAGGTAGTTCCTTATGTTAATCTCAGGACCAACAAGAGTCGAGGGACTCTCCCATGGCTGGGATTGTAGGTATCAATCGTGGACATATGGACCACTGGGCATCTTCCACTTACCCTTTCCTGCATCAGGAAGCCTTTTAAGGCTTCCAACCAATCCTGGCCAAGCAGGCTGACTTGTTTTCCTCTCTCTCTCTGCCTTAAATGATTCCTGTCACTTCTTTGTTGAATTCCACCCTTCTCCCTTAGATCTACTTGAAATATGACTATATACTCATTATTTTGGTTATTCTTTGTGGAGGAAGCAAGTGCTGGTGCCAGCTACCTGTACTCAGCCATTTTGTAGCACCTCCAGAGCAGGGTCTTTTAATTTATGCAGGCGTAATTCAGTTTCTACACTCTTAGCCACTACACATACTGCCTCTCTTTTCATAGTTTAATTAGAATGAAATATATTTGAAATATTTTATACCCTGATATTGTTCTAATTCAGAATATCACTTTCAGGTTGGTCTATTTCATTTCATTAGTAATTACCATGCATAATTTTTTTAAGAATACATTTATTTTGTCTATATTCTTGAAAATCTTATCAGAAACACTCTGACATTGTTATTGATACGATCTCAATATTTAGGTAATCTAAATTCCAGTTTATATCAAGAATCTTCCTGATACATGCATCAAAGCAGTATATGTGTTTTTCCAATGCCAATATATATTTTAAAATCAAAGTAATCTGTCATTATTCTCTAAAAGCCAACTAGAAAGATTATATTGTCTGTTATTATGAGAAAACCATCGTATTGTTTATAGGCCATGAGTCAAAGTAATTTTAAACAGTTAAGAAGTTGACAGTTGAAATAAACAAGGCAAAATATTAGCAACTCAGTTTTGATCTGCAAGTTCTTAGTTGAGCATTTGACTTACATATCATATTTTAGATAGTATATTAGCATTTATAACTCAATGTTCTCAGTTTTCTCAGGTAAGTCTTAATCTGATTCCCAAAGCAAAACTATATCCTATTTTTTCCATACTTAGAATAAAAAATATCTCTCTGTCCCTGGAACACAGGGCAACATATACTGTGTATCCTGTGGGACATTGATAAGTGTCTTAACTAGAAAAGCAGTTTGTAGTCAAATAAATTCTGAGAAAACTAGCTAAAAGAAGTTACCCAGGCTTATGCATTGCAGAATTTTTCAGTCTTTATGTATTAATTTCCATCGTGAATCTCCAAGAGCACAAATACTATCATCTATATGTTACTGTCTTCTCTAAATGTTAGGTTTCAAAATTCATATGTTGAAACCTAACGTCCAAATTGATAATATTAAGGATTGGGGATATAGGGAGGTAATTAAGTCATGAATAATATTACTGCCCTTATAAAAGAGCCCCGAGGGAGTTTTGTTACCCCTTCTGCCATGTGAGGACACAACTAGAAGACATAGTGTATAAAGAAAAGATTGAGCCCCAACTGGACACCAAATATGCTCATACATTCATCTCGGACTTTCCAGTATTAGAAATATGAGCAATAAACGTCTGCTGTTTATAAACTACCAAGCCTAAGGTATTTTATTATAGCATTCTGAAGACTAAGAGGTACCAGGAGTGGGTGTTTCTGTAACAATTACCTAAAAATGTGAAAGTGACTTTGGAACTGGGGTAGAGGCTGAAAGCATTTGGAGGTGCAAGCTAGAAAAAGCACATATTGCCATGAATGGAATATTAAGGACAATTTTAGTGAAGGCTAAGAGAAGGAAAACTGTAGAAAAAGCCTCAGTCTTCTTCAAAATTCTTTAAGATATTTTGAACAGAATATTGGTAGAAATATGGATGGTGATGTCTATTCTGATGTCTCAGATAGAAATGAAAATGTGATTAGAAACTGAAGTAAAGGCTATTCTCGTCAATAAACTGGCAAAGAATATGGCTGAATATGGCTGTTCTAATGTTTGGGAAGGTAGGACTTCTGAGTGATGAGATAGGACATTTAGCTGAGGAAATATGCAAGCAAAGTGTTGAAGATGTGGCATGTTTTCCCTTGGCTACTTATAATAAAATTTCAGAAGAGAGAAATACGTAAAAGGTTGACTTTATTATCAAAAGAGATTTAAAAATTATTAAAGAAATGGGGCCGGGCATGGTGGCTCAAATCTGTAATCTCAGCACTTTGGGAGGCCGAGGTAGGTGTATCATGAGTTCAGGAGTTTGTCACCAGCCTGGCCAACAAGGTAGCAATTCTAGTCCTGTTGCCTATCAATATAAATTTTACAATCAGAATGTCATCTTTTTTATGTTATTTGCATATTTTAGGTACTATATTTAAATTATCTGTTGTTTATGGCCATATCTCTGTATGTACACTTCTTTTACATGGATCTTCTAGGATTACTATATACATACTTAGCTTTTCACAGTCAACTTAGAATCAACATTTTATCACTTCAAATGGAATGTGGAAACTTTGCCATAATTTTGCTATTTTTGCTTTGTCACCTTCATGTTGTAATTGACTTGTACATTATACCTGTATAAATTAAAAAACTAACAGACAATGTTAAAACTTGTGTTAAAACGGGTATCATATATTTTTAGCAAACTCATGGGGAAAAATGATGTATTACATTTTACACAATTATTTACCATTTATGTTGTTTTTCCCTATTCCTGGTGTTTCATGTTTCCAATTTATATTATCATTCTTTTTCCTGAATTTTCCCCTTTTGGAATTACATTAGATTAGTTCTGTTGGTAATGAATTTTCTCAGTTTCCTTCATCTGAAAATATCATTTCCCCTTCATTCTTTTTTCTTTCTTATTTTTTTTTTTTGCACGTTCTGCACATGTACCCCAAAACCTAAAATGCAATAAAAAAAAATCCCCTTCATTCTTAAAGGGTATTTTTATTGGGTATAAAATTCTAAGTTGATAGTTTTTTTTCTTTCAGCAATTTGAAATTATGTGCCACTTTCTTCTCACTCCATGGTTTCTTATGAGAAATATGCTTTCTTTAAATTATTGGTGTCCTATCAATAATTCATTGTTTTTTTTTCAAAATGCTTTCGGGATATTTTCATTTTCTTTAAAAATAGCAGTTTTATTATCATAGTTCTATGTGTAGATTTTTTCAGATTTATCTTGGGTTCAGTAATCTTGGGTGTAAAGGTTCACATATTTCTCCAAATTTGGAGAATTTTCAACAATTATTTATTCAAATTAATTTATGTACTACTTGCTTATTTCTCATTCTGGGAATCTGATGACACTCATGTTTGGTCTTTTATTATTATCCCAGTATCCTCGATGCACTGCACTGTTCACATATTTTTAATATTTTACTTCTATTTTTATATGTGTGTCTTTATACATGAAGTGTTTTATTTTTCAGGCAAAAGAATAATGGGTCATGTGTTTAGTCACCAGATTTTTTTTTACTGGAGAGTTTAGTCCACTTACATTCAATGTTATTATTTATAAGTAGGGACTTACTCCTGTCATTTTATTCTTTATTTTATGGTTGTTTTGTTGTCTTCTCTTTCTTATTTCTATCCTTTGTCTCTTCCTTGTAGGGAAGGTGATTTTCTCTGGTGATAAGATTCAGTTTCTTCCTTTTTATTTTTGGGTGTGTGTGACTGTTGTGATATTGGGGGGTTTGAATTTACCATGAAGCTTGCAAATACTGTCTTTCAACCCATTATTATTATTATTATTTTAATTTTTTTTTTTAATTTTTATTGCATTATAGGTTTTGGGGTACATGTGCAGAATGTGCAAGATAGTTGCATAGGTACACACATGGCAGTGTGTTTTGCTGCCTTCCTCCCCTTCACCCACACTTGGTATTCATCCCCAGGCTTTTAAATTTTTTATTGCATTTTAGGTTTTGGGGGTACATGTGCAGAACATGCAAGATAGTTGCATAGGTACACACATGGCAGTGTGTTTTGCTGCCTTCCTCCCCTTCACCCACATTTGGCATTTTTCTGCAGGCTATCCCTCCCCAGCTCCCCCCCGCTGACCCTCCCCCATTCCCCCCAAGAGACCTCAGTGTGTAGTAGACCCCCTCCCTGTGTCCATGTGTTCTCTTTTTTCTCACCCACCTATGAGTGAGAATATGTGGTATTTCCTTTTCTGTTCTTGTGTCAGTTTGCTGAGAATGATGTTCTCCAGATTCAACCATGTCCTTACAAAGGACATAAACTCGTCATTTTGATTGCTGCATAATATTCCATGGTGTATATGTGCCACATTTTCCCAGTCCAGTCTATCATCGCTGGGCATTTGGGTTGGTTCCAGGTCTTTGCTATTGTAAACAGTGCTGCAATGAACATCCGTGTGCATGTGTCCTTACAGTAGAACGATTTATAGTCCTTTGGATATATACCCAGTAATGGGATGGCTGGGTTAAATGGAATTTTTATTTCTAGGTCCTTGAGGAATTGCCACACTGTCTTCCACAATGGTTGAACTAATTTACACTCCCACCAACAGTGTAAGAGTGTTCCTCTTTCTCCACATCCTCTCCAGCATCTGTTGTCTCCAGCTTTTTTAATGATCGCCATTCTAACCGGCGTGAGATGGTATCTCAATGTGGTTTTGATTTGCATCTCTCTAATGACCAGTGATGGTGAGCATTTTTTCATGTGTTTGATGGCCTCATGTATGTCTTCTTTTGTAAAGTGTCTGTTCATATCCTTTGCCCATTTTTGAATGGGCTTGTTTGTTTTTTTCCTGTAAATCTGTTTGAGTTCTTTGTAGATTCTGGATATCAGCCGTTTGTCAGTTGGGTAAACTGCAAAGATTTTTTCCAAATCTGTTGGTTGCTGATTCAATCTAGTGACTGTTTCTTTTTCTGAGCAAAAGCTGTGGAGTTTGATTAGGTCTCATTTGTCTATTTTGGCTTTTGTTGCCAATGCTTTTGGTGTTTTGGTCATGAAGTTCTTGCCTACTCCTATGTCCTGAATGGTTTTGCCTAGGTTTTATTCTAGGGCTTTTATGGTGCCAGGTCTTATGTTTAAGTCTTTAATCCATCTGGAGTTAATTTTAGTGTAAGGTGTCAGGAAGGGGTCCAGATTCTGCTTTCTGCACATGGCTAACCAGTTTTCCCAACACCATTTGTTAAACAGGGAATCCTTTCCCCATTGCTTGTTTTTCTCTGGTTTATCAAAGATTATATGGTTGCAGATTTGCCTCCAATGCCTCTGTTCTGTTCCATTGGTCTATATCTCTGTTTTGGTACCAGTACCATGCTGTTTTGTTTACTGTAGCCTTGTAGTATAGTTTGAAGTCTGGTAGTGTGATGCCTCCCGCTGTGTTCCTTTTGCTTAGAATTGACTTGGCTATGTGGGCTCTCTTTTGGTTCCATATGAAGTTCATGGTGGTTTTTTCAAGTTCTGTGAGGAAATTCAATGGTAGCTTGATGGGGATAGTGTTGATTGTGTAAATTACTTTGGGAAGTATAGCCATTTTAACGATATTTATTCTTCCTAACCACGAACATGAAATGTTTCTCCATCTGTTTGTGTCCTCTCTTATTTCGTTGAGCAGTGGTTTGTAGTTTTCCTTGAAGAGGTCCCTTATGTTCCTTGTAAGTTGTATTACTAGGTATTTTATTCTCTTTGTAGCAATTGTGAATGGCAGTTCGTTCTTGATTTGGTTCTCTTTAAGTCTGTTATTGGTGTATAGGAATGCTTGTGATTTTTGCACATTGATTTTATATCCTGAGACTGCTGAAGTTGCTTGTCAGTTTCAGGAGTTTTTGGGCTGAGGTGATGGGGTCTTCTAGGTATACTATCATGTCGTCTGCAAATAGAGACAATTTGGCTTCCTCCTTTCCTATTCGAATACCCTTTATTTATTTTCCTTGCCTGATTGCTCTGGCTAGAACTTTCAGTACTATGTTGAATAGGTGTGGTGAGAGAGGGCATCCTTGTCTTGTGCTGTATTTCAAAGGGAATGTTTCCAGTTTTTGCCCATTCAGTATTATATTGGCTGTTTGTTTGTCGTAAATAGCTTTTATTACTTTGAGATATGTTCCATCAATACTGAGTTTATTGAGAGTTTTTAGCATAAATGGCTGTGGAATTTTGTCAAATGCCTTCTCTGCGTCAATTGAGATAATCATGTGGTTTTTCTTTCTGGTTCTGTTAACGTGGTGAATGACGTTTATAGACTTGCGTATGTTGAACCAGCCTTGCATCCCTGGGATGAATCCTACTTGATCATTATGGATAAGTTTTGTAATGTGCTGTTGCAATCGGTTTGCCAGTATTTTATTGAAGATTTTTGCATCTATGTTCATCATAGATATTGGCCTGAAGTTTTCTTTTCTTGTTGAGTCTCTGCCAGGTTTTGGTGTCAGGATGATGTTGATCTCATAAAATGATTTGGGAAGGGTTCCCTCTTTTTGGATTATTTGGAATAGTTTCAGAAGGAATGGTACCAGCTCCTCTTTGTGTGTCTGGTAGAATTAGGCTGTGAACCCATCTGGACCTGGACTTTTTTTGTGTGGTAGGCTCTTAATTGCTGCCCCAACTTCAGACCTTGTTATTGGTCTATTCATAGTTTCAGCTTCCTCCTGGTTTAGGCTTGGGAGGACACAAGCGTCCAGGAATTTATCCATTTCTTCCTTGTTTACTAGTTTATGTGCATAGAGTTGTTTGTAATATTCTCTGATGATGGTTTGAATTTCTGTGGAATCTGTGGTGATTACCCCTTTATCGTTTTTTATTGCATCTATGTGGTTGTTCTCTCTCTTTTTTTTCTATCAGTCTGGCTAGTGGTCTGTCTATATTGTTGATCTTTTAGAAAAACCAGCTCTTGGATTTATTGATTTTTTTGAAGGGATTTTCGTGTCTCTATCTCCTTCAGTTCTGCTCTGATCTTAGTTATTTCTTGTCTTCGGCTAGGTTTTGAGTTTTTTTGATCTTGCTCCTCTAGCTCTTTCAATTTTGATGATAAGGTGTCAATTTTGGATCTCTCCACTCTTCTCATGTGGGCACCTATTGCTATATATTTTCCTCTACAGACTGCTTTAAATGTGTCCCAGAGATGCTGGTATGTTGTGTCTTCATTCTCGTTGGTTTCAAAGAACTTCTTTATTTTTGCCTTCATTTCATTGTTTATCCAATAAACATTCAAGAGCCAGTTGTTCAGTTTCCATGAAGCCGTGTGGTTCTGAGTTGGTTTCTAAATTCTGAGTTCTAACTTGATTGCACTATGGTCTGAGAGACTGTTTGTTATGATTTCAGTTGTTTTGCATTTGCTGAGAAGTGCTTTACTTCCAATTATGTGGTCAATTTTGGAGTAGGTGTGATTTGGTGCTGAGAAGAATGGATATTCTGTGGATTTGGGGTGGGGAGTTCTGTAAATGTCTATCAGGTTTGCTTGTTCCAGGTCTGAGTTCAAGCCCTGGATATCCTTGTTAATTTTCTGTCTGGTTGATCTGTCTGATACTGACAGTGGAGTGTTAAATTCTCCCACGATTATTGTGTGGGAGTCTCAGTCTCTTTGTAAGTCATTAAGAACTTGCCTTATATATCTGGGTGCTCCTGTATTGGGTCCATATATATTTAGGATCATTAGCTCTTCTTGTTGTATCGATCCTTTTACCATTATATAATGACCTTCTTTGTCTCTTTTGATCTTTGTTGCTTTAAAGTCTATCTTATCAGAGATGAGAATTGCAACCCCTGCTTTCTTTTGCTCTCCATTTGCTTGGTAAATCTTCCTCCATCCCTTTATTTTGAGCCTTTGTGAATCTTTGCATGTGTGATGGGTTTCCTGGATACAGCACACTGATGGGTTTTGGTTTTTTATCCAATTTGCCAGTCTGTGTCTTTTGATTGGTGCATTTAGCCCATTTACATTTAGGGTTAATATTGTTATCTGTGAGTTTGATACTGCCATTTTGATACTATCTGGCTGTTTTGTCCCTTGGTTTATGTAGATTCTTCATTTTGTTGATTCTCTTTATCATTTGGTAAGTTTTTAGAATGGCTGGTACTTGTTGTTCCTTTATATGTGTAGTGCCTCTTTCAGGAGCTCTTGTAAAGCAGGCCTGGTGGGGACAAAATCTCTGAGTTCTTGCTTGTTGGCAAAAGATTTTATTCTTCCTTCACTTATGAAGCTCAGTTTGGCTGGATATGAAATTCTGGGTTGAAAGTTCTTTTCTTTAAGGATGTTGAATATTGGCCCCCACTCTCTTCTGGCTTGTAGAGTTTCTGCCGAGAGATCTGCTGTGAGTCTGATGGGCTTCCCGTTATGGGTGACCCGACCCTTCTCTCTGGCTGCCCTTAGTGTTTCCTCCTTCATTTCAGCCCTGGTGAATCTGAGGATTATGTGCCTTGGGGTTGCTCTTCTTGCAGAATATCTTTATGGTGTTCTCTGTATTTCCTGGAGTTGAGTATTGGCCTGCCTTGCTAGGTTGTGGAAATTTACATGGATAATATCCTGAAGAGTGTTTTCCAGCTTGGATTCATTCTCTTCGTCACATTCTGGTACGCCTATCAAATGTAGGTTAGGTCTCTTCACATAGTCCTACATTTCCTGGTGATTTTGTTCATTCCTCTTTGTGATTTTTTCTCTAATCTTGGTTTCTCTTTTTATTTCATTGAGTTGATCTTCGACTTCTGATATTCTTTCTTCTGCCTGGTCAATTCGGCTGTTGAAACTTGTGCATGCTTTGCAAAGTTCTCGTGTTGTGTTTTTCAGCTCCTTCAATTCATTCATATTCCTCTCTAAGTTGTCCATTCTTGTTATCAATTCCTCGAATCTTTTTTCAAATCTTTTTTTCAGGCTTCTTAGTTTCTTTGCATTGATTTAGAACATGTTCTTTTAGCTCACTGAAGTTTCTCATTATCCACCTACTGAAGTCTGGTTCCGTCATTTTGTCACTCTCATTCTCCGTCCAGCTTTGTTCCCTTGCTGGTGAGGAGTTTTGGTCCTTTGTAGGAGGTGAGGTGTTTTGGTTTCGGGTGTTTTCCTCCTTTTTGTGCTGGTTTCTTCCCATCTTTGTGGTTATCCACCTATCATCTTAGTAGTTGCTGACTTTTCGATTGGGTCTCTGAGTGGATGCCCAGATTGTTGATGATGAAGGATTTCTGTTATTTAGTTTTCCTTCTAACGGTTTAGCCCCTCTGCTGTACGAGTGCTGTGGTCCACTCCAGGCCCTGCTTTTCTGGGGTACACCTGTAACACTGCGGAACAGTGATGAATGCTACCAGTTTCTTCTTCTGCTATCTTTGTTCCAGAATGATGCCCACCAAATGTCAGTCTGATTAGTCCTTTTTTGAGGTGGCTCTTTGGATATACAGGGGTCGGGGAGCTGCTTGAGGAGATGGTCTGTACTTTATAGGAGCTCCAGTGCTGAGCTGTGAGCTCCGTTGTTCATTCAGGTTTGCTGGACAAATGTGTCTGCTGTAGCAGAAGTTATAAAAGCTCCCCCCCTTTTTTTCCCCTCAGATGCTCTGTCTCAGGGAGTTGGGGCTTTCTTTATAAATATCTATTGCACTGTTCTGCCCAGCTAGGAGGCAGTCTATTCACTATTTGCCTTCTGGGGCTCCACCCTGCTAGTGTGGGTCCGCCCTGCTGCCACGGGGCTCTCTTCTACTATGGTGTGCTCTGCCCTGTTTGTGGCATCTCTCTGTTATGGCTGGTTGCCTCAGCAACGGCAGGCTGCATCAGCAGTGGGCGGTACCTCAGTAGGGGTGGATTGCGTCCCTAGTGGCGGACGCCCCTCCCTCACCGAGCTGCACCGTTTAAATTCAGCTGACCCTGTAGCAATACTCTCAACCCCAAGATCCTCGAATTGCTGCACTGCTTGTCCCTGTGAGGGTGGGACCCGCCGAGCCCGATCACCTGGCTCCCTGCCTCAGAGTCCCTCCTCTCTCTCTCTCTCTCTCTTTTTCTTTCCAAATTTAATGGTTGACTCTCTCACAGGCACCCCAGTCACCTGCTGATTGGGCACCAGGATCTGTGTGATCTGCCCTGCAGCAGCCTACTGCACCGGCACAAATCGCTATTTCCAGGAATCTCCTGGTCTGGCTCACCATCCAAGTCCCGTTCAATCAAATGGACATGTCAGTCTGCCCTCCCAAAACTCAGATTGCTGGTTTAACAGGGCACCCAGACCAGTGAGCTCTGTGTGGGTTGCCGCTGTGCCGCAATGCGGCGCTGGCCAAAACAGTCATGCAAGCGGGCTACACTGCTCTCCTGTGTCTCTCCTACACCTAGGAATTTGCCAGTTCTGTGGGCTACAAAAGTCCATCTGAAAATGCAGCTAGGACTCACCCTCTGTGCCTTCACTGAGAGCTGCAATCCTGAGTTGCTTCTATGACGCCATCTTGGAACCACTCCACCTCAACCCATTATTTTAAGTCAATAACAAGTTAACAGTTTGCATAAACCAAGAAGCAAGCAAAAAGCAAACTCATAAAAAATATATTCTATAACTTTGTTTTTATGATCTTTTACTCTTTTGTTTTTAAGTGTCCATCAGCAGATTAATGGATAAAGAAAATATAGTACATCTACATGATGAAGTACTATTCAGCCATAAAAAAGATGAGATCCCATCACTTGCACCAATGTGGATAGAACTGGAGATCATTCTGTTACGTGAAATAAGCGAGGCACAGAAAGACAAACATAGCATGTTCTCACATTTGTAGGATCTAAAAATCAAAACAATTGAATTCATGAACAAAGAGAGTAGAATAATGACTGCCAGAGGCTAGGAAGGATAGTAGGGGGATGTGGGGATGTGGGGATGATTAATGAGTACAAAAAATAAAGATAGAATTATTAGCAGTATATACATCCAGACCATTTTATTCAACCCAAAACAAATCCAGGGATTCTTATTCATTCTTATTCTCCAATACCTGGAAACCACTATTCTACTCTATGTTTTCATGATTTTGCTTATCCTAGATATTTTATATAAATGGATAGGTGCAATATGTAGCCTGTGTGTCTGGCTCTTCTGAACTATCATAATATGATTAAAGTTAATTGATAGAAGATGGCGCCTTAGAAACAACTCAGGATTGCAGCTCTCAGTGAAGGCGCAGAGGGTGAGTACTAGCTGCATTTTCAGATGGACCTTTGTTGCCCACAGAACTGGGAAATTTCCAGGTGTAGGAGAGACACAGGACAGCAGTGCAGCTTTTTCAGCTTGCATGGCCATTTTGGCTGGCGCTACAGCGCAGCAGCAGCCTGCAAAAAAGCTCACTGGTCTGGGTGCCCTGTTAAACCAGCAATCTGAGTTTTGGAAGGGCATATTGACATGTCCATTTGATTGAACAGGACTTGGATGGTGAGCCAGACCAGGAGATTCCTGGGAAGAGCAATTTGTGCTGGTGCAGTGGGCTGCCGCAGGGGAGATCGCACGGATCCCAGTGTCCAATCAGCAGGCGACTGGGGCACCTGTAAGAGAGTCAACCATTCAATTTACAAAGAAAAAGAGAGAGAGGAGGGACTCTGAGGCAGGGAGCCAGGTGATCGGGCTCGGCGGGTCCCACCCTCATGGGGACAAGCAGCGCGGCAATTCGAGGAGCTCGGGGTTGAGAGTTTTGCTGTGGGGTCAGCTGAATTCAGGATGGTGCAGCTCAGTGAGGGAGGGGCGTCCGCCACTACAAATGCAATCCGCCCCTACTGAGGTACCACCCACTGCTGATGCAGCCTGCTGTTGCCGAGCCAACCACCCATAACAGAGAGATGCCACTAACAGGGCGGAGCGCACAACAGTAGAATGGAGCCCCGCGGCAGCAGGGTGGACCCGCACTAGCAGGCGGAGCCCCGGCAGGTAAATAGTGAATAGACTGCCTCCTAGCTGGGCAGGACAGTGCAACAGATACTCATAAATAAAGCCCGAACTCCCTGAGACAGAGCATCTGAGGGGAAAAAAAAGGGGGGTTTATAAGTTCTGCTGCAGCAGATGTAAACACATCTGCCCAGCAACAGTGAATGAAAAACGGAGTTCACAGCTCAGCACTGGAGCTCCTATAAAGTACAGACCATCACGTCAAGCTGCTCCCTGACCCCTATATATCCAAGGAGCCACCTCAAAAAAAGACTAATCAGACAGACATTTGTCGGGCATCATTCTGGGACAAAGATAGCAGAAGAAGAAACTGGTAGCATCTGTCACTGTTCCGCAGCTGCTACAGGTGTACCCCAGACAAGCAGGGCCTGGAGTGGACCACAGCACTCATACAGCAGAGGGGCTAAACCGTTAGAAAGAAAACTAAGTAACAGAAATACTTCATCATCAACAATCTGGGCATCCACTCAGAGACCCAATCGAAAAGTCAGCAACTACTAAGACGACAGGTGAATAACCACAAAGATGGGAAGAAACCAGTGCAAAAAGGAGGAAAACACCCGAAACCAAAACACCTCACCTCCTACAAAGGACCAAAACTCCTCACCAGCAAGGGAACAACGCTGGACAGAGAATGAGAGTGACAAAATGACGGAATCAGACTTCAGAAGGTGGATAATGAGAAACTTCAGTGAGCTAAAAGAACATGTTCTAAATCAATGCAAAGAAACTAAGAACCTTGAAAAAAGATTTGAAAAAAGACTCGAGGAATTGATAACAAGAATGGACAACTTAGAGAGGACTATGAATGAATTGAAGGAGCTGAAAAACACAACACGAGAACTTCGCGAAGCATGCACAAGTTTCAACAGCCGAATTGACCAAGCAGAAGAAAGAATATCAGAAGTCGAAGATCAACTCAATGAAATAAAAAGAGAAACCAAGATTAGAGAAAAAAGCGCAAAGAAGAATGAACAAAATCTCCAAGAAATGTGGGAATATGTGAAGAGACCTAAACTATGTTTAATAGGCGTACCAGAATGTGATGAAGACAATGAATCCAAGCTGGAAAATACTCTTCAGAATATTATTCAGGAAAATTTCCCCAACCTAGCAAGGCAGGCCAATACTCAACTGCAGGAAACACAGAGAACACCACAAAGATATTCTGCAAGAAGAGCAACCCCAAGGCACATAATCGTCAGATTTGCCAGGGTTGAAATGAAAGAGAAAATACTAAGGGCAGCCAGAGAGAAGGGATGGGTCATCCACAAAGGGAAGCCCATCAGACTCACAGCAGATCTCTCATCAGAAACTCTGCAAGCCAGAAGAGAGTGGGGGCCAATATTCAACATCCTTAAAGAAAAGAACTTTCAACCCAGAATTTCATATCCAGCCAAACTGAGCTTCATAAGTGAAGGAAGAATAAAATATTTTGCCAACAAGCAAGAACTCAGAGATTTTGTCACCACCAGGCCTGGTTTACAGGAGCTCCTGAAAGAGGCACTACACATAGAAAGGAACAACCAGTACCAGCCATTCTAAAAACACACCAAATGCTAAGGAGCATCAAGAAAATAAAGAATCTGCATCAACCAAGGGACAAAACAGCCAGCTAGCATCAAAAAGGCAGTATCAAACTCACACATAACAATGTTAACCCTAAATATAAATGAGCTAAATGCACCAATCAAAAGACACAGACTGGCAAATTGGATAAAAAACCAAAACCCATCCGTGTGCTGTATCCAGGAAACCCATCTCACATGCAAAGATTCACAAAGGCTCAAAATAAAGGGATGGAGGAAGATTTACCAAGGAAATGGAGAGCAAAAAAAAAAGCAGGAGTTGCAATTCTCATCTCTGATAAGATAGACTTTAAAGCAACAAAGATCAAAAGAGACAAAGAAGGACAATAAATAATGGTAAATGGATCGATACAACAAGAAGTGCTAACGATCCTAAATATATGTGGACCCAATACAGGAGCACCCAGATATATAAGGCAAGTTCTTAATGACCTACAAAGAGACTTAGACTCCCACACAATAATCGTGGGAGACTTTAACACTCCACTGTAAATATCAGACAGATCAACCAGACAGAAAATTAACAAGGATATCCAGGGCTTGAACTCAGACCTGGAACAAGCAAACCTGATAGACATTTACAGAACTCTCCACCCCAAATCCACAGAATATACATTCTTCTCAGGACCACATCACACCTACTCCAAAATTGACCACATAATTGGAAGTATAGCACTCCTCAGCAAATGCAAAACAACTGAAATCATAACAAACAGTCCCTCAGACCATAGTGCAATCAAGTTAGAACTCAGAATTCAGAAACTAACTCAGAATTGCACAGCTTCATGGAAACTGAACAACTGGCCTTGAATGTTGATTGGATAAACAATGAAATGAAGGCAGAAATAAAGAAGTTCTTCGAAACCAACGGGAACAAAGACACAACATACCAGAATCTCTGGGACACATTTAAAGCAGTCTGTAGAGGAAAATATATAGCAGTAAGTGCCCACATGAGAAGAGTGGAAAGATCCAAAATTGACACCCTATCGTCAAAATTGAAAGAGCTAGAGGAGCAAGATCAAAAAAACTCAAAACCTAGCTGAAGACAAGAAATAACTAAGATCAGAGCAGAACTGAAGGAGATAGAGACAAGAAAATCCCCTCAAAAAATCAATAAATCCAAAAGCTGGTTTTTCAAAAGGATCAACAGAATAGACAGACCACTAGCCAGATTGATAAAAAAGAAGAGAGAGATGCAATAAAAAACGATAAAGGGGAAATCACCACATAGTCCACAGAAATTCAAACCATCATCAGAGAATACTACAAACAACTCTATGCACATAAACTAGTAAACCAGGACGAAATGGATAAATTCCTGGACACCTGTGTCCTCCCAAGCCTAAAACATGAGGAAGCTGAAACTATGAATAGACCAATAACAAGGTCTGAAGTCAAGGGAGCCATTAAGAGTCTACCACACAAAAAAAGCCCAGGTCCAGATGGGTTCACAGCCGAATTCTACCAGACACACAAAGAGGATCTGGTACCATTCCTTCTGAAACTATTTCAAATAATTCAAAAAGACGGAACCCTTCCCAAATCATTTTATGAGACCAACATCATCCTGATACCAAAACCCGGCAGAGACTCAACAAGAAAAGAAAACTTCAGGCCAATATCCATGATGAACATAGATGCAAAAAATCTTCAATAAAATACTGGCAAACCGATTGCAACAGCACATTAAAAAACTTATACATCATGATAAAGTAGGATTCATCCTGGGGATGCAAGGCTGGTTCAACATATGCAAGTCTGTAAACATCATTCACCACATTAACAGAACCAAAAACAAAAACTACATGATTATCTCAATTGACGCAGAGAAGGTATTTGACAGAATTCAACAGCCCTTTATGCTAAAAACTCACAATAAACTCGGTATTGATGGAACATATCTCAATGTTATAAAAGCTATTTATGACAAACCAACAGCCAATATCATACTTAATGGGCAAAAACTGGAAACATTCCCTTTGAAATCCGGCACGAGACAAGGATGCCTTCTATCGCCACTCCTATTCAACATAGTACTGGAAGTTCTAGCCAGAGCAATCAGGCAAGAAAAAGAAATAAAGGGTATTCAAATAGGAAAGGAGGAAGCCAAATTTTCTCTATTTGCAGATTACATGATAGTATACCTAGAAGACCCCATCACCTCAGCCCAAAAACTCCTGAAACTGATAAGCAACTTCAGCAAAGTCTCAGGATATAAAATCAATGTGCAAAAATCACAAGTATTCCTATATACCAATAACAGACTTAAAGAGAACCAAATCAAGAATGAACTGCCATTCACAATTGCTACATAGAGAATAAAATACCTAGGAATACAACTTACAAGTAACGTAAGGGACCTCTTCAAGGAAAACTACAAACCACTGCTCAACGAAATAAGAGAGGACACAAACAGATGGAGAAACATTCCATGTTCATGGTTAGGAAGAATCAATATCGTGAAAATGGCTATACTGCCCAAAGTAATTTACAGAATCAATGCTATCCCCATCAAGCTACCATTGAATTTCCTCACAGAACTTGAAAAAACCACCATGAACTTCATATGGAACCAAAAGAGACCCACATAGCCAAGTCAATTCTAAGCAAAAAGAACACAGCAGGAGGCATCACACTTCCAGACTTTAAACTATACTAAAAGGCTACAGTAATCAAAACAGCATGGTACTGGTACCAAAACAGAGATATAGACCAATGGAACAGAACAGAGGCATCGGAGGCAACACAACCTAACTACAACCATATAATCTTTGATAAACCAGACAAAAACAAGCAATGGGGAAAGGATTCCCTGTTTAACAAATGGTGTTGGGAAAACTGGTTAGCCATGTGCAGAAAGCAGAAACTGGACCCCTTACTGACACCTTACACTAAAATTAACTCCAGATGGATTAAAGACTTAGACATAAGACCTGGCACCATAAAATCCCTAGAAGAAAATCCAGGCAAAACCATTCAGGACACAGGAGTAGGCAAGGTCTTCATGACCAAAACACCAAATCATTGGCAACAAAAGCCAAAATAGACAAATGGGACCTAATCAAACTCCACAGCTTTTTCATAGCAAAAGAAACAGTCACTAGAGTGAATTGGCAACCAACACATTGGAAAAAAATTTTTGCAGTTTATCCAACTGACAAACGGCTGATATCCAGAATTTACAAAGAACTCAAACAGATTTACAGGAGAAAAAACAAACAAGCCAATTCAAAATGGGCAAAGGACATGAACAGGCACTTTACAAAAGAAGACATACATGAGGCCAACAAACACATGAAAGAAATGCTTATCATCACTGGTCATTAGAGAGATGCAAATCAAAACCACATTGAGATACCGTCTCACGCCAGTTAGAATGGCGATCATTAAAAATGCCGGAGACAACAGATGCTGGAGAGGATGTGGAGAAATAGGAACACTCTTACACTGTTGGTGGGAGTGTAAATTAGTTCAACCATTGTGGAAGACAGTGTGGTGATTCCTCAAGGACATTGAAATAGAAATTCCATTTGACCCAGCAATCCCATTACTGAGTATATATCCGAAGGACTATAAATCGTTCTACTATAAGGACACATGCACACGGATGTTCATTGCAGCACTGTTTACAATAGCAAAGACCTGGAACCAACCCAAATGCCCATCGATGATAGACTGGACTTGGAAAATGTGGCACATATACACTATGGAATACTATGCAGCAATTAAAAATGACGAGTTTATGTCCTTTGTAAGGACATGGATGAATCTGGAGAACATCATTCTCAGCAAACTGACACAAGAACAGAAAAGAAAATACCACATATTCTCAGTCATACGTGCGTGATGAAAAATGAGAACACATCGACACAGGGAGGGGGGTACTACACACTGGGGTCTATTGGGGTGAATAGGGGAGGGACAGCAGTGGGGGAGAACTGGGGAGGGATAGCCTGGGGATAAATGCCAAATGTGGGTTAAGGGGAGGAAGGCAGCGAAACACACTGCCATGTGTGTACCTATGCAACTGTCTTGCACGTTCTGCACATGTACCCCAAAACCTAAAATGCAATAAAAATTAAAAAATAAAAAAATAGAAAAATAAAATAAAATTAAATTATTTGATAATGTTGCATGTACCAGTAATTAACAGTTCTTCATTTATTTTTATGGCTGAATAATATTTCACTGTAGGTGTTTACCATATTTTGTTTATTGATTAATTGATGGATATTTAGATTGTTTCCACTAGATCGTCTATAATGAACAGTGTTGCCAAAAAAATTTGTGAACAAGTTTTTGTTTGAACACGTTTTCAAGTTATTGTGGCTACATACATAGAAGTATAAATTTTTAGTTATACAATAATTCTTTTTTTAACTTTTATGTTTAGGGGTACAAGGGACAGGTTTGTTATATAGCTCAACTGTATGTCATGGGGTTTGGTATGCAGATAATTACATAAACTGGGTAATACGCATAGTGCCCAATGGATATATATTTTTTCTGATCCTCTCCTGCTTCTCACCCTCCACCCTCAAGTAGGAGTACAGTGTCTGTTGTTTGCCTCTTAGCATACTTTAGTTATTGTTTATTCCCACTTATAAGTGAGAATGTGCAATATTTTTCTGTTCCTGTGTTAGTTTGCTTAGGATAATGCCCTCTATCTCCATCCATGTTGCTGCAAAGGACATAATCTCATTTTTTACAGCTGCATATTCCATAGTATATATGTACAACATTTTCTTTATTCCATGATTAATGGGAATTTAGGTTGACTTCTTGTCTTTGCTGTTGTGCATAGTGCTGCAGTGAACATACACATGCATGTGTCTTTATGACAAAATGATTTCTATTACTTTAGTTTTATACTGAATAATGGGATTGCTTGGTGGAAAGGTAATTCTGTTTTAAGTTCTTTGAGGAATTGCCACACTGATTTCCACATTGGCTGAATTAATTTACACTCCACTAGCAGTGCATAAGCATTCTCCTTTCTCTGCCACCTTTCCAGCATCTGTTATTTTTTTATTTTATGAATAGTAGTTATTCTAATGAGTGTAAGATGGTATGTCATTGTGGTTTTTATTTACATTATTCTGATGATTAGTGATGTTGATTATTTTTAATATGCTTGTTGACCATATATATGTCTTCTTTTGGAAGTATCTGTTTATATAGTTTCCCAGCTTTTTAATGGAGTCATTGTTTTTTCCTTCTTTCTTGTAAATTTGTTTAAGTTCCTTATAGATGCTGGACATTAGATCTTGGTTGGATAAAAAGTTTGCAAAAATTTCTCCTATTCTGTACTTTGTCTGTTTTCTCTGTTGATAGATTATTTTGCTGTGTAGAATCTCTTTAGTTTAATTCTCTGTTTAACTTTTTGAGGAAAATCAAACTATTTTCCACTGAAACTATACCATTTTACCTTCATATCAGCAGTGTATGGGAGTTCCAATTTCTTCAGGTCATCACCAACACCTCTGAGTTTTCATTATCTGATTATAGGTGGCCTGATGAAAATAAAATGATAACTCATTGTTGCTTCTATTTTTTTAGTCTAATAACTGGTGATGTGAAACATCTTCAATGTGCTTATTTACCTTGTATATTTTCTTTATATAAATACTTATCCAAGGCAATTGTACATTTTTACATTGCATGTACTTTTGTTGCTTGATTGTAAGAAGTCTTTATATATTAAGGATATGAGACCCTTATTAGATATAAAAATTATAAATATTCCTCCCATTATGTGATTAATCATTTAACTTTCTTTATAGTGTCTGTGGAAGCATGCAACTTTTAATTTTCATGAAGTCCAAATTATCTATTTTCTTTTGTTTCTTGTGCTGTTATACTTAGCAATTCATTGTCATATCCAAGCTCATTAAGATGAATGGCTTTGTTTTCCTCTTTATATTTTTATAATTTTAGCTCTTACATTTAGGTCTTTTAACCATCTTGAGTTATTTTTCCAGCAAAATGTGAAGTGAGGGCTAAAATGTACTCTTTTCGTCTCAACACCATTTGCTGAAAAGTTTATTCTTTGCTGAAGGATATTCACATGCTCATCAAAAATCAAGTTTGAAAATCAGTCATAGTTGTAATGATCTATATTTCTGGATTCACAATTCTATTTCATTAATCCATATATCCTCAGTCTAGTAGTGCTGTTTTGATTTTAATAGCTTTGTAGCAAGTTTAAAAATTATAAAGTGGGAGTATTCCTCTATTGCCTTCTTTCGGGATGAATTTGACTATTTGGTGTCTCTTACAATTTAATTTGTATCTAAGGACTATACTTTATTCCTACAAAAATGATTGGTCTTATTTTTATGGACTGCAGTGAATCTGTAGAGGGTTTTGAGAATGTTGTCCTCTTTTAAGTTTTTTTGTTCCATGGGCAAAGGAAGTTTTTTGAATTATTTATTTCCTTTCAAATTTCAGTCAGTAATGTTTTGTAGTTTTTAGTATTCAAGTCTAGCATTTTCGCAGTGGACTGTTGAAGTTAAGTTAGTATTAATTTGTACTCAATTTATATATATATATAAGTTTGAAATTTTGCTTATAAAAGATATCCTCAAATTCTCATTTGGAAAACCAAATAATAATTCTCATTATCAAGGTTAAGATTCCTTGAGAGCACCAACAGATAAACTGGAATTTCCAAGGATGTTCTCTGATGAACACTGACCCGAAAGCAGAGTGATGCTGAGTCTGTAGGTGGAAAGGATCAGGAACTCTAAATTGTTCAGCAGGGACTGACAACCTTCCTTTTCCAGTTTAAAATATTGAATCCTTAATAAAAGCAATAAGACAACTGAAGGCATTTCTATATCATGCATAGAGCCAGAACAGTTGCACTTAGCCATTTAAGTAATATATGTTGTGATGACGTTTATACAGGAAACAAGAAGCACAAAGGGGTACTAGTCACTTGGCTAACTTCTAGCGATGATTAACAACATATAAATAATTTTTTTTTGAGATGGAGTTTCTCTCTTCTCGCCGGGCTGGAGTGCAGTGGCACAATCTTGGCTTACTGCAGCCTCCGCCTCCTGGTTCCAGTGATTCTCCTGCCTTAGAATCCCGAGTAGCTGAGAGATTATAGTGCCCACCACCACACGTGCATAATTTTTTTTGTATTTTTAGCAGAGATGGGGTTTCACCATGTTGGGCAGTTTGGTCTCAAAATCCTGACCTCAGGTGATCCACCCGCCTTGGCATCCCAAAGTGCCGGGATTACAGGTGTGAGCCACTGCACCCAGCAAACAACATATAAATAACTTTATAGTCCTAAATTACAGATCTTAAATAAGTTCTGTGGAATCTGAAGCAAATGCCAAGGTAAATGCTTCACTTTGTGTGTGGAGTGGGTGAAGGTGGGGTCCATGGGATTGTTATTATAGTGGAAACTGTAAGACTTATGGTTACAGGGGAGGAAACACTGAGAGTTAGCTCTACCTCATCCAAAAGCAGGCGCTACAGCATCTTCCATGAGAAGAATCTTATTTCACTCACTAATTTTTATTTATTAAGTACCTACTATGTGCTAAGCACTGTGCTAGGCATATAATAGACAACAGACAACAACCCCTGCTTTCAGAGAAGTTACAGCACTATCATTTCAGCTTGCAAATTTTAGTTGTAAGAAATGAAAAATTACGGATTATTTGTTACCCTATGTAATTTAGCTGCATAGAACAATGAAGTAGTTTTGAATTTGTATTGGTGAATTAAGTAGAATGTCCCATAAATGTCTTGCTCTCCACTTTGCATAAAAATCATCTTAACTTATTAGTATTTCTAAGACTTAGAAGGTGTACTTTTCCCTGTATTTATGATACTGCCCTATAGTCTCATAATCTGAAGGAAGTATAAGCCAAACGTTCCTCGTAATCTGAAGGAAGTATAAGTGAAAAATTTCTCTTCGCTGATATAATTTCTTCCAAGTGAGCAAACAATTTTCATGCATTCCTTTTGGCCATTTAATACATGAATATTCATCTGATATTTAGATGTCTACTTGAAGATGTACATTCAAAAACTCTGGCATGACACAGGGATATTTCAGCCAATGTTCTAAAGACCTCTGGGAAGAGTATGTAGTATGGACAATAAATACTCTGTATCCTAATAATTCTGCTTAAATTGATTGCTAAGAATTTCACTCTTTGAATGTTTTTGATAACTTGGGAACTGTTAGAAATGACATAACATGCTATTTCCCAAAACACACCCATTATTTTAAAAATATTCTTCATATCAGCTCCTTAAACACACTGAAATAACGATCAATTCCCTGCAGTAAGTACAATAGAGAATTCATTCTTAAAAATGACATAATGAGATAACAATCTAAAATACATGTCAAAGAGTTGGAAGGGAAACAGAGTAGTAAATACTGGAAACAAGGGCATGTTAATGTCATTTATTGCACACCTACTATATTTCACAAATTTTTGTAGTTATCACACATCCATTATAATGTTTAGCACAAAAACTTTTATGGGTAAAGAAACTAAGTCTGGAAGAAATTGAGAAATTTGCCCATAATCAAACAGACTTTGAACTTGATCTAACTTCCAATCAAGTCAAACTTTCTGATAACTGGTCTAACATAGATTAGGCACCCTTCTGTGTCACTAAAGAGAGAATGTGAATTTCTTTCACTTTTTTAAACAGATAAATATGTTTCAGGTCTCCCTTCAGAAACAATTATTGAGAACCCTTTAGGCAATTGTGGAGTTTTATCATTTTAAATTAAAAACCTGGACAAAGATATATAAAATAAGTATATTCCAATTTGATAAAACAAGATGTAGAGAGAGAACTGTTATAATTTTAAAAAGGGAAATAAATGAAGTCATTTCTAAAAACCATTAGACTTTTACCTGGAGGTAAAATTATAACTATGCATTAGAGAGGAGATCCAAAGCAGAGCATAAATAGTATTGCTGAACTCAAGAGACAAACATCAGAGTTACAGGAGGGTAACATGGCACAAATTCATGAAGCAGAAACAAAGGGGAATTTACATGATGATTAAGAGATCAGTTTTTCTAGTAGAGACGGAGTTACACCATGTTGGCCAGGATGGTCTCGATCTCCTTACTTTGTGATCCGCCCGCATTGGCCTCCCAAAGTGCTGGGATTACAGGCGTGAGCCACCGTGCCTGTAATCCCAGCTACTCAGGAGGCTGAGGCAGGAGAATTGCTTGAACCTAGGAGGCGGAGTTTGCAGTGAGCAAAGATTGCGCCACTGCACTCCTGTCTGGTGCCTGGAAATGGAACAAGACACTGTCTCCAAAAAAAAAAAAAAAAAAGATATCAGTTTGTGGTGTATATAAACTTGAAATTTGAAATAAAAACTGATGTAAATACTAATGTAAGCGACCTATAATAGCCAAAACAACTGAGCAATGAGAAAAAAATTAGAAAATGCACACTTTCCAATTTTAAAACTTACTGCAAAAATAGAATAATCAAGACAGAGTGGTCCTCAAAGGATAAATACTTGAGGGAATGGATACTGTATTGTCTTTGATGTGATTATTTTGCAATGCATGCTTGTATCAAAATGTATTGTGTACTCCCAAAAATATAGACTTTCTATATACCCACAAAATTGTAAATAAATAAGACAGAGTGGTTCTGAAATAAGAAGAGACATATGTTATCAATGGATGTTAACTGAAAATCTAGAAATAAGCACTGATTTTGTTCAACTGATTTTCAAGAAAGACATCAAGACTATCCAATGGGAGAAAGAATAAGAATAATGTTTTCAACAAGTAATACTGAAACTCCTGCATAGCCATATACAAAGGAATGAAGTGGGACAAAGTTAACCCCAAATGAAACAAAGACCTAAATATAAAAGCTAAAACTATGAAGCTCTAAGAAAATGTAAGAATAAATCTTCATTGCCAAATAATTGGCAAATAATTATTACTTAGGATACCAAAAGCATCGGAAACAAACAAAAGGCAATATATAAACTGGTGTCCATTAAATTTTAAAAGTTTCATGTTTCAATGGACACTTATCAAGAAAATGAAAAGATAACCCACAGAACTCGGAAAAATATTTTCAAATTATATACCTGTTAAGGGACTCACAGCCAGTATATATAAAGAACTATGAAAAGGCAAAGAAACCAATTTAGAAAGGTACAAAGTATTTAAATAAACACTTCTCCAAAGAAAATGCACAAGTGGCCCAAAAGTACATTAAAAGATTCTCAACTATATTAGCCATCAAGGAAAAGCAAATAAAATTTACAGTGTGATAACAGTTTACACCCAATAGGGCTGACTAAAATGAAAAACACAGACAATAACAAGTGTTGATAAGGATTGAGAGAAATTGGAATGTTCATACACTGTTGGTAGAAATATAAAATCACACAGCTGCTTTTAAAAACAGTCTGGAATTTCTTCAAGTGATTAAACATAAGATCTAGCACTTCTAATTCTAGGTATAGATACCCAAAGAAATAAAAACATTTCATTCCACACAAAAAGTTTTACACAACTGCTTATAGCAACACTATCTATAATAGACAAAAAGTGAAAACAACCGTTATGTACATCAACTGATGGAACTATAAATGAAATTGATATATCCATACAAAGGACTGTTATTCTGCTATAAAATAACAGTAAAGCAAAGATTCATGCCACAATATGGGTGAACCTTGAAAACATTATACTAAGTTGAAGCAAGTCACTAAAAGCCATGTATTGTAAGACTCGTTTATATGAAGTATTCAGAATAGTTGAATCCATAGAGACAGAAACTAGATTAGAGATTGCTGGGGCCTGGAGATAGTGGATAATGGGGAGTGAATGCTAATGGACATTGGGCTTTCTTTGGGGTGATGTAAGTTCCATGAGTTAGATGATGGTGATAGTTGTATAATTTTATGAACATATAAATAAAATCACTTAATTATACCCCTTTCATGAGTTAAATTTATGATACATAAATTATATATCAGTAAATGGTCTAAAAATATAAACAAAAACAATTAATTGACAGGTGATATAATTGTATATATAGAAAATCATAAGTAATATATTTGAAAAGTACTAGAACTAATGTGTGACTGTAGTTAGATCAAATAATGTATTTTCCATATAAATAAATAATTGCTTTTCTATATGATAGCAACATAGAACTGGAAATTACTACTAAAATGCCACTTTCAGTATCAAAAAACCAAAATAGCATAAATTTAGTGGAATTTAATTAACCAAGTGCGATAAATCACTTACCCTAAAAACTCTAAAATATTGCTAAGAGTAACTAAAGGAGTCCTAATTAAATGGGAATATATTCCATGATTATACATGAGATGATGTAATTTTGCTATATCAATTTCTCTAGTCTATACATTCCAAAAAATTCAATCAAAAGTTAAGTAAGCTTTTATTTTAAGAGATAGACAAGCTGATTTCTAAATTTAAATGGACATATGAGGAACACGGGACAACCAAAATGTGTATGGAAAAGTAAAACCAAGTCAACTAACATTTTTGTATTTCAAGATTTATTATAAAACTATATTATTAAGACAAATTAAATTAGTGCCAGGGTAGGCAATGGATGAAACTAGAGGTCAAAAAAAATCCAAACACATGTAGTTAATTGATTTTTTAATGAAGATAACAGGAAATTCAAAATCCCCCAATCAAAAGATACAGCCAAAACCCAACGGTACACTACATCCAGACCCATTTCACATCCAAAGATACACAAAGACTCAAAACAAAGGGATGGAGAAAGATTAACCAACTAAATGAAGAGCAAAAATAAATAAATAAATACATAAATAAATAAATAAATAGCAGGAGTTGCAATTCTAGCATCTGATAAAATAGATTTTAAAGCAACAAAGATATAGTAGTAAAAGGATCAATGCAACAATAAGAGCTAATGACCCTAACACCCAGATACATAAGACCTATAAAGAGATTTAGACTCAACGAGACAGAAAATTAATAAAGATATCCAGGACTTGAACTCAGATCCAGAACAAGTAAACTTAATAAATATTTATAGAGCTCTCTACTTTAAATATACAAAATATACATTCTTGTCAATACCACATCACACCTACTCAGAGGTTTAAATGAAATATTGATCGGCCATTATTAATACCCATTTTTAGAATAAAGCAACATTTCCATTCTCTCTCCCTCTTTTTCTTCCTCTTTCTTCCTCTCCTTCACTCCTTTTATTTCTTTCCTTCTAAAAAAAAACACAAACCATAGAAATAAGAGATTAATAAATTGAACTTTATCACTGATAACATTTGCTCTCCTAAAGATTTTGTTAGGAAAGCAATCTATAGAAAGCGAGAAAGAACTTAAAATTCACATATTTTACAAAAGATTTATATCCAGAATATTTTTGAAGTAACTTGAAAGCCAGGGATGGTGGTTTACTCCTATAATCCCAACAGCTCATGAGACTGGGGCAAGAGGGTGGCTTTAGCCTAGGAGTTTGAGACCAGCCTGGGCAACACAGAAAAACCTCATTTCTAAAAAATAAAAATTAAAAATTAAAAAAAAAATGAACAATAAGATAACTCAATAAAAAAAAAAAACAGAACAAAACCCAATTAAACTGGACAAATAATTTTAAAAGACATTCCTCAAAATAAATGATTGAAAAGTCAATAAACATATTAACAGAGGCTGTACATCACTAATCATCATGTAAGTTTAATTTAAAGCCAAAATGAGACACCACTAATCACCCACTATGATAACTGTGATAAAAATGATTTATGATACCAAGTATTGTTAAGATTATGAAGCAGCTGGAACTCTTGTACATTGCTTGCAAGAATTAAAATGATAAAAAGTACTTGGAAAAACATTAGAACACAATTTGTCAAAGCTTTGTTTGTTTAAACAAATTACACATATATTTAGTATAAGCGTCAACAGTTTCATTTCTAAATATTTCATTATAATTACATTAAAAACATAGCCATACAAAGACTTCCATATGTTTATCCTTAGCCATTTCATTTATAATAGAAACAAAAAAATCAAAACGTACATCACTATATGAGTTAATAATCTGTTTTACATTCAAACATTGGAAAAGTGTTCAGTGATATAAAAGAATAAGTTACTGATATATGCAATTATATGAATAGATTTCAAAATCGTTATACACAGTAAAGCAATCCAGACACATTAACTGACTTGGTTTATGGTTCCACTTATATAAAAATCTAGAAAAGACAACATAATTTATGGTGATAGTGATGGAAAGCAGATCAATGTTTGCCAGAGGCCAGAGTTTGCAAAATTTAAAGAGACACATAGAATAATTTTGAATTAATGAAAATGTTCTATGCTTTGATAATGATTGTAGTCACCCAGTTTTATAAATTTTTCATAACTTATCAAAATATACACTTAAAATGGGTGCATTTTATTTTAAATAAATTATACCTCAATAAAGTTTATTTTTTGAAAAACAGACCAAAAAATCCAGAAAAAAAAAAAAAAAGACTGTTGAAGGACCAAGCACATTAACTCCAATTTATTTGTAACACCCTGGGCCTCAAACACTTACAGGAGCCCATTTTGATTCTGGACAAAATAATAAGGGTATTATTTCATATCTTCTGCAAAGGGAAAAACTGAGGATGTTATAGATCAAAAGGGTCATATTCAGCAATTACAGATATATTTCACAGCAATTGTCAAATACAAATTTAGCTATATTTCTAACAATTGAAGTAGTTTTTATTGCAAAATAAAGTTACTAATCTCAAATAAATTTGTATTTTTGTGTATCTATGAAATGGAAAATAAATTCAAGATTATAATGCAGTTACTCATGTATTTTAGTATCACATCTGCTACTATAAATTCAAATCCAAATAAGGAAATATTATAAAACATTACATTATGTATAAAGACAATGAAGTCTATAGTTGAATTTTAACATTCTTATTGATATTCATAAGTTTAAAAATAATTTTAAGTTAGTTGCTTAGTATTATAAATGATTTATGCAGGAACTAGAGGTTCTTTTGACCACTATATAGAGCTTTGATATTATATGTACTAAATAGGATACACTAAAACCATTAATTACCTATAGTTTTCTTATATACATGCATTAATTTATCTGTAGATATTATGGTTCTAGACCTGATAACATAGGTTCTGAGGAAACATATATTTTTCTCCTTTGTTGAGTAAAGCAAGAGTTAGAAATTTTCTTACCTAAAGGAATACTGCTTAGTGTTTTGTTTATAGCTAATCAGGAGAATAAGATGAGAATCAATTGGTTTTTTTCCCAAAGAGTCTACATTCAAAAAATTAAGTTGAAAACAATTTAAAGACTAACGTATTTCCTGATAATTTTCTACCAATGATGTTCAAATTTATTAGAATGATTGACATACAACTTTATTATTAAATTATGTTATTTGAGAAATTTCTATTCTAACATTACCAGTGTTGACCTCAAGCATCTTTAGCAATCCCTGGGATAGTAGCACATAGACTTTGCCAAAAACATCAACTAACTTATGTATTTATTGATCCCCTGTGTGGCAACTAGAATATAAAGACCTAAATACGCCATCTCATGGAAGAATTTATATGCTTTCTTGGCTAACGATCACTATGTCTGGAATCAATTCAGCCCTGGAGCTGGAGAGTACAGGTAAACACACTTGACATAATCATTCTCCCTGGCTAGGGAGAATTTCCATAGTTTGTACTGCTCAAAACATAAAGACCCCAAATTAGGAAAAAAATATTTTCTACATTTTTAGTAAAGTTTCATTTAACATACATTTGTGTAGTTATCCCTTCAATATTATATTCCTAAAATTAGCAAGAGGCATGATAGAATAAGTAATTGAAAATGTAGGCAAAATACCACATTTTATATAATGATCAAAATTATACAACAATATAAAGTTAAAATATGTATCAAATTAATTCAGTTATCTTTGGGTGTTTGGGGTTATAGATTTGTTTCTTTTTCACTTTCTATTTTTCTGTCTTTTAAAATATGACTTTATGCTTTTTAATTGGGACAAATACAATATTTTGAAAATAATCAGTCCAGAGAAAATTTATATATTTAAAAATTAGCCATATTATTAGATCACTAATCTTTCTTACAATAAAGACAAATAGTATTGTTAAACATTCAGAAACAAAAGCAAAATTCATCTGTGCCCTTGGAGGTAATGTAATAAGAAAAAAGTAGCTGCTGATGAAATTTCTCATTGATCTTCATCTGGAGACTTATGGATACATTGTTGCCCACTCTACTAACTTATGTGGTTGGACATAGAGCCAATATTGATGTGAAGCACTAAAAAAAATGGTATAATCCTATGTACAGGTTTATATGCATGCTTATACACAGAAAGGCACATATACAAAGAAGCTAAGTGGTGTGCTGATTCAAATAACAAAGGCTAGCATTATATCTGAGTTAAAGGCAGTATGAGCATGAGCATAACAATAAATACAAAATTCTCTACTCTTCTCACTGATCAACTAAAAGTAGAAATGGGAAAAATAATTTACATTATCTATAAAAATTGACAAGATATTGCACACTAGAAAATTCTGTTAGAGAGCCATGGGACACATTGAGGAAACACAGAAAAGCAACCCCTTTAGAGGGTTTTCTGTGAGTTCATTTTCACACTGCTATAAAGAACTATGTGTGACTGGGTAATTTATGAAGGAAAGAGGTTTAATTGACTCACAGTTCTGCAGGCTTAACAAGAAGCATAGACAAGGGGCCTCATGAAAGTTACAATCATTGTGGTAGGCAAAGGGGAAGCAAGGACCTCCTTCTCATGGTGGCAGGAGAGAGAGCATGAAGAGGAAGGTGTCACACACTTTTAAACAACCAGATCTCATGAGAACTCTATCATAAGACAGCACTAGGAGAATGGTGCTAACCCATTAGAGACCACCCCCATGATCCAATCACCTCCCACCAGGACCTACCTTCAACACATGGAAATTAAAATTTGACATGAAATTTGGGTGGACACACAAAGACATTTAGTATCATCCCACTTTTGGCCTCACCCAAATCACAAATCATTTTCACATTTCAAAACCAATCATGTTTTCATCATGGTCTCCCAAAGTCTTAACTCATTCCAGCATTATCTGAAAAGTCCAAGTCCAGAGTCTCACCTGAGACAAGGCATGTCCCTTCTGCCTATGAGCCTGTAAAATGAAAAACAAGTTAAGTACTGCCAAGGTACAATGAGGGTACAAGCATTGGGTAAATGCTCTCATAGAAAAATCGGAGAAATTGGCCAAAACAAAGTAGCTTCCAGATCCATGCAAGTCTGAAATCCAGCAGTGGAGTCAAATCTTAAAGCCCCAAAATGAAGTTGTTTGATGCCATGTCTAACATCCAGATCACACTGATTCAAGAGATGAGCTTTCATGGTCTTGGGTAGCTCTGCCCCTGTGGCTCTGCAGGGTACAGCCCCACCTCCTGCTTTTGTGGGCTGGTGTTGAGTGCCTGCAGCTTTTCCAGGTGCATGGTACAAGCTATTGGTGGATCTACCATTCTGAGGTTTGGAGGACGGTACTCTCTTCTCATAGCTTCACTAGGAAGTGCCCCAGTAGGGACTCTGTGTGGGGACTCCAACCCTACATTTCCTTTCTGCACTTCCCTGGCAGAGGCTCTCCATGAGGACTCCACCCCTGCAGCAGACTTCTGCCTAGACATCCAAGAGTTTTCATACATCCCCTGAAATCCAAGTGGAGGCTCCCAGATTTCAGCTCTCACCTGGTGTGCACCAATGGGCCCAACACTACATGGAAGCTATCAAGGCTTGGGGGCTTGTACCCTCTGATGTAATGGCACGAGCTATGCCTTGAATACTTTTAGCTATGGCTGGAGCTGGAGTGGCTAGGACAGGAGATGCCATGTCCTGAGGCTGCACAGAGAAGCAGGGTCCTGGGCCTGGCCCATGAAACCATTTTTTCCTCCTAGGTTTCTGGACCTTTGATGAGAGGGGCTGCTGTGATGGTCTCTGACATGCCCTGGAGACATTTGCCCCATGTCTAGGCTATTAATATTTGGTTCATCATTACTTATGGAAATTTTTGTAGCTGGCTTAAATTTCTTCCCAGAAATGAGGTTTTTTTTTTTTTTTCCTACCATATGGTCAGGCTGCAAGTTTTTCAAACTTTTATGGTCTGCTTTTTAAACATAAATTACAATTTTAAATTATCTTTTGAATGTATATGGCTGTACATTGTTAGGAGTAGTCACATCATATCTTGAATGCTTTGCTGTGTAGAAATTTCTACTTCCAGATACCCTAAATCATCTCTCTCAAGTTCCAACTTTCACCAATCTAGGGCAGGGGCAAAATGCCACCAAGTCTCTTTGCTAAAGCATAGCAAGAGCGACCTTCACTCCAGTTCCTAATACATTTCCCATCTCCATCTGAGACCACTTCATTGTTGATATCACCATTTGCAGTTTGGTCAAAATTATTCAACAAGTCTCTGAAATGTTCCAAGTTTCTGCACACCTTCTTGTCTTCTTCTGAGCCCTCCAAATTGTTTCAGTCTCTGTCTGTTACCCAGTTCCAAAGTCACTTCCACATTTTCAGGTATCTTTATAGTAGTGCCCCACTCTTCTGGTATTTATTTTCTGTATTAGTTTATTCTCACACTGCTATAAAAAAACTACCTGAGACTTGGAAATTTATGAAGAAAAGAGGTGTAATTGACAGTTCCACAGGTTTAACAAGAAACATGGATGGGAGGCTTCAGGAAACTTACAATCATGGTAGAAGGGGAAGAGGAAGCAAGAACCTTCTTTTCATAGTGGCAAAAAAGAGAGAGAGCAAAAGGGAAGATGCCCCACACAGTTTTAAACAACCAGTGTCTTGAGAACTCTATCATGAGACATACTAATTGGGATGGTGCGAAACCCTTAGAAACCTAGATATGCATATGCATAAGAATGAATCTAGATTCCTATTTCATGCAATCTATAAAAACCAAATCAAAATCAATTGTATAATTAAGTATAAGACCTCAACTTATAAAACAACTTCAAAAAAACTTTGGAGAAAATCTCTAGGACATTAGGCTGGACAAAAGTTTCTTGAGTAATATGCCACAAGCTAAGGCAACCAAGGCAAAAATGAATAAGGGAATCACATAAACTTCAAAAGCTTCTGCACAACAAAAGAAACAATCAACAAAGTTAAGAGATAACTTAAGATGGGACAAAATACTTGCAAACCACCCATATGACAAGAGATTAATAACCAGAATATATAGAGTGCTGAAACAACTCTAAAGGACAAATTTTAATTATCCAATCAAACATGGGCCAAAAATTTGAGTACATATTTCTCAAAAGAAGACATACAAATAGAAAACAGGCAGGTGAAGTCTTGCTCAACATCAGTTATCATCAGAGAAATGCCAGTCAAAACTACACTGAGATATCATCTCACCCCAGTTAAAATGGCTTCTATCAAAAAGACAGGCAATAACATATGTTGTTGAGGATGTGGAGAAAAGGGAACACTTGTACACTCTTGGTGAGAATTTAAATTAGTACAACTACTATAAGGAACAGTTTGGAATTTCTTAGAAAACTAAAAGTTGAACTACCATACAATCCAGCAATCCCACTGCTGGGAATATTCCCAAAAGAAAGGAAATCAGTATATCTAAGAGATATCTGCATTCCCATGTTTGCAGCAGTAGTTACAATTACCAAGACTTTGAAGCAACTTAAGTGTCCATCATCAGATGAAAGGATAAAGACAGACAATGTGGCACATATACACAATAGAATATTATTCAGCCATAAAATAGAATGAGATCCTCTCATTTGCAACAACATGGATGGAACTGGAGAACATTATGTCAAGTGAAGTAAGCCAGACACAGAAAGACAAACATTGCACATTCTCACTTATTTGTGGGGACTAGAAATAAAAACAATTGTGCTCGTGGACATAGAGGGCAGAAGAATGATCACCAGGGGCTGGGAAAGGTAGTGGGGTGATTGCGAGCAGAGTGGTGATGATAAATGGATACCAAAATAAGTTTAAAATTATGAATAAGACCTATTTGATAGTACAACAGGGTGACTATAGTTAATATTAAATTAATTCATACATTTTAAAATAAGTAAAAGTATAATTGGATCATTTGTGACACAAAAAATAAATGCTTGAAAGAATGGAAATTCCATTCTTCATGATGTAATTATGATGCATTGCATAATTGAATCAAACATCTCAATGTACCCCAGAAATATATACAGCTACTGTGTTTCAACAGAAATTTAAAAGAAAAATTAAAAATATACTTATTATTCATCTATTTTCTGTGGATAAAATTATTTCTGAAAAGTATTTCATTGTATAAATGTAGCAGTCTGTTCATCTATTCATCTGTTAAATTTGTTGGTTGTTTCTAGTTTTTGGTAATTATGAAATACAGCTGCTATAAAAATTCCTGTGAATGTTTTTTATGTGAATATAACAGTCTTCATCATTTTGGCTGCTAAAACAGAACTACCATAGACTGGGTGACTTGAGCAACAGACATTTACTTTTGAAACTATTGGTGAAAGGTATTTTTTCTTGACTCTCTCAGTATAGCTGAGTAAATCGTAAATGGCTAATTTGGTCTGACGTTCTAATCTCCCTATCCTTTGGAGTCTTTATATTAAACCAAGATATGGCTTGCATTTTCACTTTTCTCAAAGTGGATCATCTTTTGATTCATGTTTCAGTCAACCAGCAAACCACTATGCTAGAGCCCTTTCTTACCTCCTGAACTACAACATTAAATGTAGAATATCTGCTTAGTGAGTCTGTATCAATAACTTTGGTCTGATGTTCCTTCCACCATTACCTAACACCATTAGTAACCATTCCCACACATTTTTTTGGCTTCTACTTCTATAAATTAGAAATTTCAGGTAGCTATTTTGGAGTGTAGTGAACCTCCCCATGGGTCATACTTTGTACCCATTTTTAGAGGCTTGCTGGGACTGGAGCTAAGTTATAGGTCTAGAAGCAAAGAGGGCTGGGTCCTGAGACGCATTAGCGTTGTCTTGCACGGTTATGCAGAGTTTGCCCTTTCAGAGGGAAGTGAATATCTCTTAGGGTAGAGAGGCTGATAACACTGGAAGTGGAGACACTTTTTCCACTGATAAAGAAGACTCATCAGAATTGAGAGTCTCAGTGTCCCCAGCTTCATTAGAGTATTCTGACTTGTCTCTATTAAAACTTATGGGAGCCCATTATTTTCCAATCAATCAATGGCCTCAGCTTAACAGAGACACTATGTGGTACTGGAAATCCTTTTTGCATTGTAATTCAGTCCGTTCCAGAATGAGGTTCTGTGTTTGGTTTTCAGTAATTTAAATCCTCTGGCTACAGGAGATGAAGAAATCTTTTAGGGCACACATGCAGCACTCAGATCACTTAAGTGGCACTTGAACTGAGATTTGAATCCCTTAACTCATCCCTTTCTTTTTTCAGTTTTCCACAATCAGTGGAAACAACCAACATTATTATATTCCTTGGTTTTCCAAAGACAATTGAAAGTCTTATGTACAGAGTCATCTAATTCCTTGATTCTTATAAGTAGTTTGTTAGAAGTAGTTGATTAGTCAGAGAAGATGTTGTGCAAGTCTCTATAAACACTTCACACCATGGACTATGAATGCTGTCTCTACTACTGGAAATAGTCACTGACATCTTTAACTCTAATCATATTAGAGAACTAATTCTAAAAATAAAAAAAAAATTGAAAACTAATCCTTGAAATTCTGTTCTTTTAGAACTACTGTAGGTCCCCGAAATCTGTATTACTCAAGGTTCTTCATAGTAACAGAACCAACAGGAGAGAGGGAGAGAGGGTAAGAGGGAGACGGAGCGAGGGAAGGGGAGAGAGAGAGAGAGAGAGAAATAGATTTTTAATGAGGAATTGGTTCATGTGAATATAGATGCTGAGCAGTGTCATGATCTGCCATGTGAAAACTGGAGGTCCAGAAAAGCCAGTGATGTAGTTTAATTCAAACCTAAAGGCCTGAGAACCGGGGGCACCAATGTTGTAAGTTCCAGTCCAAGCCCAAAGGCCTGAGAACAAAGGGAACTCATGATGTAAGTCCTTATCTGATTCTGAAGACCCAAAAACAAGAAGCACTAATATTCATAGGCAGAATGAACTCCTATCTCCCCCAGAGGGAGTAATTATAGCAACTAAACTGGGATAAGTTCACACTGCACAGGAGTTTGCAGCTTGCAGAGAAGTCCAGAAATGAGTACTCTATTATAGGGCTAGGACTAGGGTGAGAGAAGTGAGGCACATTACTGAGATGCAAAACTTAAGGGACTGCCCCAAAATGCAGTAATCGAGAGATAAATAATAGGCAGAAGATGGATATATAACTCAAGCACAGAGAAAAATCTCCCTTCCCCTTCCCCTCAATTTGTTGGATGATACCCACCCATATTGGTGAGGATAGTCTTCTTTATTCAGTCTGGAACAATTCAAATGCTAATTTCTTTCAGAAGACACACTCACAGACACATTCACAAATCATGTTTCACTGGCTATCTAAGTATCCTTAAACATAGTCCAGTTGACACATAAACTGAACTATTATAATAACTATTCGATTCAATTGGGTGAAAGCATAGATGTGGGTTTGCTACATCGCTTGGTAAGCACATGTAAAACATTATTTAAAAAACTGTAAGACTTTTTCAAAGTGTGTCCACCATTTTGCATTCCTACTAGTAATAAATAAGAGTTCCTGTTTCTCCATATCCTTGCAAACATTTCATTTTTGTTAAATGTTAGCATTCCCAATATACGTACAGGGCTATCTTATTTTTAATTTGTATGTCCCCAATGGCTAATGACATCTAGAGTCTTTTAATATGCTTATTTTTGTCAACCTAAAATGACACTAGAAAAAATTATTTATTAATATGTTCTTTTGCTCAGGAATAGAAATAAGGATTACAAACCAAAATACATGGAAAGATAAGACACCAGTGCATTTGGTGAAAGAATGGTAAGGGGAGCCTTTATTAGTAAAAAGTTAACTCACATAAGCTCCTTAGAAAGAGTTGTTTCCAGAAATTCAAAGTTAGAGTGGTTGTCAGCTCATTGATAGAGATGCCATTACTGAGCAAGTGTTCTTCTAAGAACACCTTATCTAAATCATTGCTTTCCTAAAGAATGTCTGGGGATAAACCTTATCAAAGTAGATGTGTGAAGGACACAAATGTGTTTCTTGTAAAATTCTGAAAAGGAGTTTTTATCTGAGACATGTAAGCATGAGCCTTCTCTCCTTCAATCCTTCCTGGCTCTATTCCATCTGGGTCTGACAAAAGTAATTTCATCCTAATATCTGCAACATTTACATTTTCATCTGTGTATCATATTTCATAAAATGCTTTTTTCAGATATCTATCTGCACATTTGTCATTGATTCTTTTCTGTTTTTGTGTTGTTCCGTTTTTAAATGTTCAAGTAGTCTGGCTTCAAGTTTGGATTAGAAATATAATTTGGAAATATTTTCTCCAACTCTATGAGGTACCTTTTTGTTTTCTTAACAGATATTTCACATATTAAAGGTTTATAATATTATAAAGTATAATATATCATTTTTTTCTTTATGGATTATAGTTTTGTTGTTATACGTAAAAGCTCATTATTAAATCCAAAGTCACACTAATTTTCTTCTGCATGTTTTCGGGAATTTTTTTAGGAGGGGTGCAGGGTCTCATTATGTGGCCCAAGCTGGAGTACAGTGGTACTCTCATGGCTCATGGCAGCCTCAACCTCTTAGGCTCAAGCAATCCTTTCACCTTAGCTTCCCTAGTAGCTGGGACTACAGGTGTACACCATCACCCCGGGTTAATTTTTGTATTTTTTGTAGAGGTGAGGTTTTATTACATTGTTCAGTCTGGTCTTGAACCCTTTGGTTTAACAATCTGCAGGGCTTGGCCTTGCAAAGTGCTGGGATTACAGGTGTGACCCATCATACCTGGCCACTTGTACAGGATTTTTATTTGATGTGAGCTAATACTTTATATCATATGTGGTATGTGTACAGATACTTATTCTGTATAGGAACATCCATTTTTTTGTGGGAATAACTCTCTGGTATCTTTATTATGTTCCATTGATCTCTGTATCTATATGTTTGGCAATACTATGTTGTCTTAACTATCATAACTCACAATTGTCATGTATTTAAATTTCTTTATGTGATCATATAATTCTTTGAATCAGCTTGTTATTTTCTACAGAAACATTCTGCTGGGATTTTGATGAGAATTGCATATAGTCTCTCAATCAAATTGGGGAGAAATGGCATCTTAACAATATTGAGTCTTCCAATCATGGATCCTGCAATATTTCTTCATGTATTTACATCTTTTTAATGGCTTTTTCCAGTGATTTGAACTTTATAGCAGATATATCCTGCACATATTTGGTTAGATTTAAACCTAAGTATCTTGGAGTATCATCAATGGGATGGATGGAGGAAGGACTTCTGAAAATCAGCTTTTGCGTTAATGAAAATACTGGGAGGAAAAGTTAAAATGTTTTGTAAGAACTCTGGAACTTAATCAAAAACTTACAACAATATGGGTTGTAGTCATTCAAAAATAGCTGAATCTCAGCAAGAATAGTGAGATTCTTCATGTTTTACCTTGCCCCTGTTCTGTGTTAATCTCTCCATCTCTGTGGTACCCTTTAAAACAATAGCCCAGCAAGCCATGAAAACAAGAAGCATAGAATACCCTTCAGGAGGAAAAAGGGACTGTAATTCCCAAAAAGAATGATTCTCAGAGAATATTCATTACTCTGACTGACACAGTTCCCTGGAAACTTCTTTGTCTTTACATGGCCAGATTTAGAGCTCCTTCAGTGCAAATAGCCTTTTCCATATGAGTATTAATCAAGTGGCATTATTTTATTTTATCGTTGCCTCACGCTGTAATAAGACATGGGGCAAACAATAAATTTACCAAATATCTTAAAAGGAAAATCTGGAAAAAAAAGATAACCACAAGGTACATTATAATCTCTGCCCAATCATTTGTTAATCACTAAGCTAAACAAAGGGAGACTTCAGAAGCAAACATGACAAAGAATGAAGATGTTACAGAATGAGTTAAGAAAAGTTTCTAATAAACACCAAAAATAAAGCAAAAAAAAAAAAAAAAGTAACAGCAAACCCTAGAAAAGAGGGGTTGTATTTCCAGGGCTGTCATGCTGTGTTAAATGTCCAGTTTTCATAGAAAATTATGAGACAGAAAAGAAGCAAGAAAAAATGGCTATACAGCCGGAAAAAAAAGCAGTCAGTAGAAACTGTCCCTGAGGAAGCCCAGAGATTAAACATACAGAGAGAAATTTTTCATAACTTTAAATGTGTTCAAAGTCAACTATGTCTGAGTAACTAAAGTAAGTTATTATAGCAATGTCTCACTGTTGGAAATGGGTTTATAACTTCAGGCAAAATCCACACTGAGAAAATAGATTATTCAGCAAGGCTAGTTTTACTTCCTACAGGAAGGGTGCAACTCACTGGCAGTCTTGCCATGAGTGCACACTTAAACAAAGGACACAGGGACGTTTATAAATTTGATAACCTGACACAATTGCCCTACTGCTGTGTCCAGTTTCCATTGGCCAGAATGGGACCTCACATTCTATGCTTGACCTGATTTTCTAAAAACTTGAAAACTTTCTAAAGAAGTAAAGGCAGAAGTGAACAAAGGAAAAGAGGAAGTAACTCGAGGAATGCTTAGAGGAGCAATAACATTTTCAAATAAGGAAGGGGGATAAGCTTTGACCTAAGATTTGCCTGGGCTTGTCCAGGCATGTCAGGGCAAATATTTAGGTCAAAATGTAAGCACTAAGAACACGGGGATTCACTTATTTCTTTGTTATGACTAACAGCGACTTTAAGATTATTAGCAAAAGCTTTAATGTAGATTAACCTTTGAAGAAACCATTATTTATTGATAATGAAGCAACAGGAAATCTTGAAGATAAACCTTTCATTTGTTATTTTCTACACTCACTAAATGCAATATCAAATAAGCAGTAGACTTTATGAAAAATAATATATAGTGACACAACATTGTGAATGTATTTGAAGCCAAGTTTATGTTTTAAGAATTTTACCTAAGTAAAAATAAATCAAGTAGAAATTTGAGGGTTGAAAATACGGTACCTAAAATTTTAAGATTCACAGCAGATTTGAGCTGGCAGAAAGATCGATGAACTAAAACATAAGTCAATTGAAAATATATAGTCTGAAGAAGAAGAAAAAATAAATGAAATATGAACAGCAGAGCAGGAACCTGTGGATGCAATCAGGTGTACCAATATACATGTAATGGGAATCCTAGAAAAGCAGAGAAAAATAAGCAGAAGGTATATTTGAAGAAAAAGTAGCTGAAAACTTTGCAAATTTAATGAAAAATGTTTGATAAGACATATCTAAGAAGCTCCACAAATGATCAGCACTATAAACCAACTAAAGCTAAAAAATTTTCTTCCTGAAACTATCAACAGAATAAACAGACAACCTATAGAATGGAAGATCATTGTTGCAAACTATGCATCTGAGAAAGATATAATGTCCAGCATCTATAAGGATCCTAAACAAATTAACAAGAAAAAAAAACACATCAAAAAGTAGGCAAAAGACATGAACTGACACTTTTCAAAAGAATACATACATACAGCGAGCAAGCATGTAAAAAAAAAAAAGCTCAACATACTGATCATTAGAGAAACTCAAATGAAAAGCACAATGAGATACCATCTCATAACAGTCAGAATGGCTATTATTATTAACAAGTCAAAAAATAATAGATACTGACAAGGTTGTGGAGAAAAAGTAACACTTATATACTGTTGGGGGGAGTGTAAATTAGTTCAACCATTGTGGAAGACAATGTGGTGATTCCTTGAAGACCTAAAGTCAGAAATAGCATTCAACCCAGCAATCCCATTACTGGGCATGTACCCAACGTAATATAAATCATTCTGTTATAGAGACACATTCACATGTGTGTTCACTGCAGCATTATTCACAATAGCAAAGACATGGAATCAACCCAAATGCCCATCAATGAGACTAGAAAGAGACAGTGTGGTACATATACACCATGAAATACTATGCTGCTATAAAAAAGAGTGAGATAGTGTCTTTTGCAGGGGTATTGTAGGAGGTAGAGGCCATTATCCTTAGCAAACTAACACAGGAACAGAAAATAAAATACCCCATGTTCTCATAAGTGGGAGGTAAATGATGAGAACACATGAACATATAGAGGGGAACAACACACACTGTCAGAGGTTAGAGGGTGAAAGGAGGGAGAGGATCAGGAAAAATAACTAATGGATACCAGGCTTAAGACCCAGATGATGAAATAATCAATGCAATAAACCCCCATGACACATGTTTACCTATGTAACAATCCTGCCCAACCTGCACTTGTACCCCTGAACTTAAAAGTTAGAAAAAAGACAAACGTCTATTTGATCTTTATCTCCTCTTCCTGTAACACAAGTTCCTAAAATTCTTGAGATCTCTGAAGTGGTGAGTCTTTTTGCAAGAGAGTGAGATGACTAGTGACAGGGGGCTCTTAGATAGCCTCTAGATAGGGTCTGGTTGCCAAGGCAATAAACCAGGTGATTTGAGGGTAGGAATTTTCATCAGTCCCACCCATCCTGAGGGATAGAAGAGAGAGGCCAAAGAGTGAGTTAATTGATTAATCAATCAGGCCTGTGTAATGAAGCCTCCATACAAAAAACAGAAGGACATGGTTCAGAGAGCTTCTGTGTTGCTGAAAACATGGAGGTACTAAGAGTGGGGTGCCCCCCACCACAAGAGTGCATGGAAGCTCTGCATCCCTCCTCCATACCTTGCCTAAGCATCTCTTCCATCTGCCTATGCATTCTTATCTTTTTATAATAAATGAACAAACATAAAGAAATTTTTCCCAAATGCACATGAAATATCTTTTAGGAGAGACCATCTGTTATGCTGTAAATCAAGCCTCCATAAATTTGAGTGGACTGAAATTATACAAACTATGTTCTATGACTACTATGAAATAGAAATCAATGGAAGAAAATCTGGGAAATTCACAAATATGTATAAATTTGTGTATTTATACATATATAAATTCAGAGCAACAGACCCTTAAATACTTATAGGTCAAAAAAATCATAAATTAGAAAATATTTTAAAATCAGGAGTTTTTATATTTTACATGACTCCCATGCACACATGTGCATATTGTTTTCTCTCATTAAACTGTTATAGGGATGTCAGCCATGACCTCTTACATTATGGAAGAAAAGGGTCACCTTCTTTCTACTCTTACAGTTCTGGGAAAATAAAAAAGTGGTATGACTGAGATACATGACTTGCTTCAGAGCCTACAAATGAGTTTCTAGGACAACTGACAAAAATCTAGCAGAAAAATGGAAGAATTTTTACCGAGGTCAGGTCACCCAGACCTCTGCCTATTATGTTTGATTGAGAATGAAAGGTTGAAAAAGCTTACCTTTATACCTTACTTTCCAAATTCAGATTGACAAGAGAAATCATTTGTTTTGTTTGTGACTCCTGTAAATTTGATTTAGGTTCCTATTGGCTATTGATCTTTAGACTCCCAGAGATAACTTTGTCTTTCTAATTTCTGACTTCTGTGTGGTTGTCATAAAGAGGAAAATCACAATAAGATTCTCCTTTTGTCTTATTTTATATCTTATAGCTTGGCTTTGTAACCAGCAAACTTATTATCTGGTTTCTGCCACCCCAGGGGACCTAAGGTGTTGGACTTATGTCAGCTGGCCAGCCATTGACTGGGAGTTTAAAATGTCTGTCTGAATGTGTCAGCTCTCACGGAAGTTCGTCTTTTAACAAAGAAAAAATATTAACAGAATTTAACTGAGCGAGAAATAAAATGATTCACAAACCAAGCAGCTTCCAGAATCACAGCAGATTCAGAGAGACTCCAGGTATGCCATGTGGTTAGAAAAAAAAAATATGAACAGAAAAAGGAAAGTCACATAAAGAAAATGAAAGTGATGTACAGAAACAACCACCAGATTGGTTACAGCTGGCCTGTAACTAATAAAAAGAAACAGAAGAAGAAGAAGAAATAGAAAGATTTGAAAACCTTGGAAAACCCAAGCTTGTCTTTCACCATTTAGAGTTCCTGCAAACCAACTGTTAGTTGCTCCTGTAAACTCATCATTGTTCCTTTCTCTTGGGAAATATCTTGAATGCATTTCCTAGCAGTGTCTAAGGACAGAGCACTGTCAGCCATCTTTTTAATTAATCTTTCTGTAGTAACAAAATCAGGAGGAAAATAAGTACATTTGCCTTGTTTAAACAACATTTGAGCACTTGACTGCCTGTGAGTGGTTGAAATATGACTGCTGGGATTAGCTGAGATTTAGCTATCACTACAGAAGCATACTCTTAAGTTAGGTTTTCAGTTTGCCTACCTACTAAGTAGGCAAAATGGATCATCCATAAGGACTTAAGTATGGGAGTATGGAGGCTTTCTCAGGCAAGATTTTTGTTTAATTTAACAACTCCTCCCTTTTGGTCAGACTTTCAATTTACAGAGATATAACAAATCTTTAGGCATTGACACCACTCACTGTCACTATCATATATGACTTATTTGATCTCAGTATGGAATTCACAAGTCTTCTTTGGTGTCTATGGAGTTCACAAATCACAGCTTTCCACCAGATTAGTGATTCTTTATGTTCTTGCTGACCTAGTCTAAGTGAGGCCATTCAACTCTCAATGGATGGCTGTATACAAACTATTTAAGACTTGAGAGGATAGAGCACACCAGCAGGACTATTATTATGACTATCAAGAGGATAATATACAAATACCAAGGTGTACTCCTTAATAAGAGTTCCTATTAAATGAACCAAATTCAACAAGCCAAAGTTCAGGCAAAACAGACGATTCAACAGTATTAGACTCTAATTGTCACAGTCCTTGTTTGGAGAACCCATTGTTCACTGTAAAGTGGTCTGATATGAAAAGTTATCCATCTTCATTGTTACCCTTGCAGTACAAGTCATAATAACCTGGAGACCTACTAGAAGGAAAAGAAGGATTAGAAACTCAGAAAATCCAAGTTTGTCCTCCACCGTTTAGGATGCCTGAAAATCAACTGTTTGCTGCTCCTGCAAATGTATCATGTGTTCCTTCTCCTTGAGAGAGATCTTGAATGCATTCAGTGGCAGTGTCTGAGGAAACAGTAGTATCAGTCATTTTTAAATTCAGCTTTCTGTAGTAACAAAATCAGAAGACTGATATAGGTACAACATTTACTTTTGTTTAATATTAAACATAGGCCTCTAGCTTGAGCAAAAAGCAGATCTAAACCGGCATAATGTTCCATTATGGGTTTTTGGTTGAATATGTATGTTGTCATCTACCTTTCAGGGAGTAGCCTCTATCCATATGAAACCTCAGCAGAATGGAATAAACAGATCAGAATGGCTGTGAAATCTACGAGATTTCCAATTTATGGATTAGCTTTAAATTCCATGCAACTCCATTACCATGATACTCCATGAGTAAATTACATGATACTCCACTACCACCAAGAGTGAGCCCTGTGGAATCCCACTTAAATCTTTCCACAGTGGAAATTAGCTTATCTTCATCTATTTCAAGGGTAGTGTTAATTTCAGTTAGTTATCATTTTGGCCTCCTATCATAGGAGCTGTTATCAGATTTTTCAGGGGATGGTATCCCAAAGGCAGGGATGAGTCAGGCCAAAGAGCAAGACCTGAACCCATAAGAAGGCAGAATGGAATAAACACACCTAACATAGACCCTCAGGAGTTGGAAAACACGGCCACCTAATTACATTTGAGCAAGGGTCAGTTAGATTTGTTCAGCCACAAATCTGCATAGATCCTGAACAAGATCCAGTGGGAAGTTTAGTTTTTATGACCCCTTATAGCATGTTGTAAGTTTGTGTAACTACATTTGATAATAAGAGACCTTACTGCATTTAATCCAGTGACACTATATAAACAATTACTTGTTCTGATATAGGCAATTCCCAATTCCCAATGTGTGATAGCTGGAAGCTCCATGTTACTTTTGTAGGCATTCCTTGGATTAGTTTTCTATATTTGGTAATGATCAGGTTATTAATTGAAAAGAATGACTTTTTTCTACTGAGTGTAAGAAAGCAAATAACAGTGATGTTAAGCATATCAAAGATAGCCTTCCATTTTTATCTTGGAGTTTTAGGGTGACTCCCATTGGAAACATGGAAAGTCAGTAGCATTAGTAGAATTGTTTCCTGATTTTTGGGCATTAACCCACAAACCCAACAATTACTGTTGTTTTGTGCTAGAGCACAAGAATGGGTTAAAGCCATCCATTGATTATAACCCAATGTATCTTCCTTTAGGAAAGAAAAGGATTAGGATAATAGAAAATAAACACAAAGAAAAAAAACATAAGGTTTTCATGATGGCAGGGAAATTTTGGTCCATAATCTTGGAAAAACTGTCCACAACTAAGATACTATCTGCTTCTGGGGAGAAATTTCCCCGGTCAACTTTACTTTAAAGTCTCCAACAAATTTACAGTTTCAGGAGGTGTGAAGGAAGCTTTTGAATTGTGAGATATGGGCCCAAGTTCAAGGCCCTGAAGCTTCACTGCAGTGTGGGTAGTGAGCAGAACTTTATGTGGTCTTTTCCAGTGAGGTTAAAGGGTATTCTTTCTCTGATATTATTTCCAGAAGACACAATCTCCAGTTTCTAGACTGTGGAGGGTTTGATTGCCCTCAGTTGGTGGATCTTGAAAAACTTCATTTATCTGGTGAAACTATCTGGTTGGCATAAGGCCCTTACAGTATTTAGACATATCAGAATTTGAGAAAGAGATGCATGAGGTTCTATTATGAGGGGTATAGGCCTTCCAATGACTATTTCATAAGGGGCCAATTTACATCTTCCAGGGGGCGTAGATCTGGTGACCGTTATACCCAAAGGTAGTATATTTGGCCAAGGCAACCCAATTGATTCAGTTAACTTTGCCAATTTCTATTTTAACACGCCATTTGGTCTTTCAGTCTTTCCAGAACACTCAGGATATTACAGACAATGGTAGTGCCATTCTGTCCATACTACCCTGTTTAACTATTTTATGACTTGCTCAGTAAAATGAGTTTCTCTATTACTGGAGATTTTTCTAGGGATGCCCCATACAATAAACAAATATTCTAATAATATTTTAGCTACTGTCACATTATCAGTTTTCCTACAGAGGAAAACCTCTACCTGTCCATAAAACATGCAAACTATTACAAGAACATACTGATATCCCATTGTGGGTGACAATGGAATGAAGCCCGTTCATAAATGTTCAAATTATTCATCAAGTGGTGGAAATGTGCCACCTGAAACTTTGATTGTTTTTCCTGGATTATGATTTTGAAAAGTCAAATATTGGTTATAAACCATTTAAAAAATTTGGAGCAGTCACGCCACCAGTATTATTTTTAATTAATATAATGTGGATCATTTTGTCTGCTCCATGCTGACTTGTATATTGCAGAAATTTCAACAATGGAAGCTTCAAAGACCCAGGAAAGAACATGCGGCTATCTGGGCCCTCTGTGAGTCTGTGCTTAATGTTGAATTTGCATCCTTTTAGATATCAATTTTGTTTTGCCAATGAGGTACACTGCACTATTATTATTAATAAATAGGTCGCCATAAGAGAGTTGGTTTGGATTAATCTTATGAAGTTTATTAAGATTGCATATCCTAATGACCTCAACACTAGCTTTTTTGACATAAAAATCTGCTAACGCATTCCCTTGATATTCAGGTTCAGTTTTACAGGTATGAACTTCAATGTTTACAGCAGCTATCTGGGATGGTAACATGATAGCATTTATTTGGAGATCTATTTATGATGGGGGTTCTCCTAGAAGGGAGAAAACATCATAACTATCACAGAATACCAAAATCATGGACTATTTTGAAAGAATATCTGCTGTCTGTGTAAACATTTGCTGACTTTTGCTAGACTATATGACAAGCTTGGGTGAGCACGAAAAGGTCCACAGCTTGAGCTAATTTCAGCTGAGAAAGAGTTCTCTTCTCTATTAATTAATTTTGCATAGTAACAACATATTTCATTTGATATTTCCCTTCTGAGTTTTGCCATAGGATCCATCAACAAGAAGTATTAATTCAGGATTATCCAATAGAATATTTCATAAATCAACATGAGGAGCCAATATTTCTGAAACTGTAATTACATAATTGTGGTCTTCACCATCATCAGGCAGAAATAATAGAGTAGCAAGATTAAGTAGAACCTAGCATTTTAGATGATAATTAGAAGGTAACAGGAGAAGTATTTCATAAGATGTTAGTCTACTTACTAAAAAAGTGTTGAGTTTGGGACTTTCAAATTAAGTTGATTTCCTAAAACCATCTTAGATGAAGCCTCTATCAACTTGGTTTCTTCTGAGACTGCTTTTAAACGGTTCAGATATGCCTTGGACATGGGATCAAATAGCTGGCTATAATATGCAATGGACCTATGTTTACTGCCATGTTCTTGGGTAAGGACTCCTACTGCCTGATTGTTATGCCCATTAACAAATGAGTTAAATGGTTTATTGTAATTTAGAAGTCTTAAAGTTGGGGGCTGTTGTAAGGACAATTTTATTTAGATAAAAGCCTGCTCATGACTCTTCCCAAGGCAAAGGGTCTGGTACTGTCCTTTCAGTAAGTTCATACAATGGTGAGTTTATTAAGAAAAAATTCAGGGTCTGCAATATTCTGCAAGTCGAAGAAAAATTATTTCTTTTGGTTGCAGAATAAGGAAAACTTTGAATAGCTTTTATCCTCTCAGGTGAGAGGAAAATCCCTTCAGTAGTCAAATTATGTCCCAAATAGTGGACTTGTTCTCTTGAAAACGGATGTTTTTCTACTGAAGCCCTGTAATGTTTATGTGTGAGTTGCTGTATAAAGCAAACTGAAGTAATTTCGCAGCACTCTTTAGTGGGAAAGCATAACAATAGCCTGTCAACATACTGAATGACAGTAGAATTTTTAGAAAACTCCAGTGTCATTAAGTCCAGATGCACTGCCTGATAAAACTATGAAAGGGCTTCAGGAAACCCTTGTGGCATTACAGTCCAGGTGTGCTGCTGATTTTTCCAAGTAAAGGCAAAACAAGTATTGACTCTTTATGAACTGGAATGCTAAAGAAGGTTGAACAGAAATCTAATACCATGAACTGATTGGGATCAGCAGGTACATTACATGATAATGTATTGGGATTTGGGACTACAGTAAACTCTGATATTACAGTTTTACTAATTGGCCATACATCTTGGATAAATTTCCAGTTTCATCCATTTAGTTTTTAACTGGTAGGATTGGAGTGTTGTGTGGGCTGACACATGGAATTATAAGTCCTGGTTTAATTAAATCTTCCACAATTGTCAATATCCATTTAGGTTCTTCAGATTTTATTGGATATTGGGGTAATTAAAGCAAAGGTTTAGAATAGTCTATTTGGCTCTGTATAGATTTTATACTTCTAATTCTTCCCATATTGGTTAAGGAAGAGGACCATAAACATTCAGGTATCTTTTTTAAGGTCAGGAGTTTCATGGGCCTGAATATGGATCCTGCCAGTTTATTCCTGTAGAGAACATAACAATTTTTGTTCAGAAGAATCAGGAAGCTCTAAGATTATTTCTCCCTCTGAAGAGAATTTGATGTGCCCTTTTAGCTTTGAAAGTAAATCTTGCCCTAGCAAATTGACTAGAATATTATTATATAGTAAAAAAGTGTGTTTTGTGAAAAGGTCCCCAAAATCAATTGGATAGGGTCAGATTTGAATACTTCTTAAACTTCATTTGAAGCATTCACCACAGAAATGACCTTTTTACTCTAAACAACCTTTTAACTTTTTGTTAGCTTATTCGTGTGGGATTTATGCTTAATAGGATGATTCTAGTGTCCACCAGGACTGCACATGATTTTATATGTATTATAACTTCTGTTTCTCCATGTTTATTTAGGAGTAGTTCAGGGAGTAGTTTACCAGAGAATCCCTTGGAACTTTGTCAATGTCAATTATCATAAGGAGAACAAAGATCTCTTGGACTCTTTCGAGTGGTGAAACAGTCCAGTCTAAAGGGAGGCTTATTGATAGATGGATGTAAAAGTAGACAATCTCTTTTCCAGTGTCCTGGTTGTTTGTAATGAAATCAGGAATTTCTAGGATGACTTGGTTGTGATTTAAAATTAAAATGAGACAGTCCCTTTGGTTCTGGCCTCTGAACCAAGAGTTATAAGCTTGTTACTCTTTAGTTTTTTTGTTTGTTTTGGGGTGGAGTTTCACTCTTGTTGTCCAGGCTGGAATGCAATGGCTCAATCTCAGTTTAGTGCAACCACTGCCACCTGGGTTCAAGTGATTCTCCTGCTTCAGCCTCCCATGTAGCTGGGATTAGAGGTGCCTGCCACCACGCCCAGCTAATTTTTTGTATTTTTAGTAGACATGGGGTTTCATCATATTGGCCAGGCTGGTCTCGAACTCCAGACCTCAGGGGATCCATATGCTTTGGCCTCCCAAAGGGCTGGGATTACAAGCATGAACCACTGTGCCTGGCCAGTAGTTGTGTTTTTTGTCTTGCTCTGGACCAGGATTCCCCAACCCCCGGCCACAGACCTATACCACTCTATGGCCTGTTAGGAACCAGGCCACACAGCATGAGGTGAATGGCAGGTGAGCAAGCAAAACTTCATCTGTATTTACAGCCACTCTCCATTGCTTGCATTACTGCTTGAACTCCACCTCCTGTCAGATCAGTGGTGACATTAGATTCTCAAAGGAGCATGAACCCTATTGTAAACTGTGGGTGCAAGGGACATAGGTTGTGTACCCCTTAGGAGAATCTAATGCCTGATGACCTATCACTGTCTCCCATCACCTCCAAATGGGACTGTCTAGTTATAGGAAAACAAGCTCAGGCCTCCCTGAGCTTGTTTTCACTCTGTGGATTGAGATGAACCCATTACCAATAAAAATAATATATTCTACATTAAAGGCAGTTGTATAACCATTTCATTATATATCACAATGTAAAAATAATGGAAATAAAGTGCACAATAAACGTAATATATTTGAATCATCCTGAAAGTAACCCCCATGCCCACAATACATGTAAAAATTGTCTTCCACAACACCAGTCCCTGGTGCCAAAATGGTTAGGGACTGCTGCTCTAGAGTGCTCTCAAAATGTTCAGCTAAGGTGACCCAATCAATTATATCTGTAACTTTCCATCTCAGTTTATATTTTTCAATTAAATTACTAAGTTCAGAATGAAGTCCATTTATAAATAGAGCAGTTAATGCCATTTTAGTTTCTGGAGGAAAAAACTCCTTGCTTTGCCTTGGACTCAGAATGTTTTACCAACAGTGTTTGTAATTGAGTGCTGTAACCTAAAACTGATTTGTGCTGTTTTTGTCTGTAGAATTTTCTCATTGGCCAATCAGTTTTTGTGGAAAAATTTTAGGAATTGATTGTAAAAGGTTTTCATCTATTTTTCTAGATCCTTTTGGCTCTTCTTATCATGAGATTTTGGAGGGATCTTTAATATCCTTCTCTGGTTTAACTCATTCCACTGCTACTATTCAGTTTTGAGGTTTACAAGGCCCTAATATTATGTGAATAATTTGGTAAAGGTCAGTGAGTTCTAGTTCATAAGCTGCTATGAGATTCCTAAATTCCTCAGTAACTTTTTGAGAATTTTACCTTGGATAGGGAAATTCTCCAGCACTAAGATCAATTTTAAACAATGGAATGAAGTTGGTTACAGCAGGCAGGCCTGGTTGATAAGAAGGTCTTACTTTGTAAGATTCTGTCTGATTTCCATTTTTTTCATCATCTTCCAGGTGAAATAGCAATGTAGCAGAAAGTTTAGTGGACTCAGAGTATTTATAAATAGATGAACCAAGAGAAGGAATAACTGGAATTAGTTTCACATACAGTCCTCTTTCATTATGTCCTTACTCTGTTACTTAAGCTTTTCATTTGTTTTAGGCAGAAAATTTCTTAAAAGGCAATCTTTTTATTCATTAGTCTTCGCTTCCATGTGGGGTTTGATGCCCCTTTTTCTAATATGTCTCACAAATAAACAATGTTATCCAAATTAAAACTTCTCCACCGTGGCCATCTTTGTTGTTGTTGTTTTTAATGATAGTACTTCTTTTTTTTTTTCCTGTACTTTAGATTCTGGGGTACATGTGCAGATTGTGCAAGATTGTTGCGTAGGTACATTCATGGCAGGGTGGTTTGCTGCCTCTATCCCATCCCCCCATCACCTAAACCTGACATTTCTCCCCACATTATCCCTCCCCAACCTCCCTCCCACTATCCTTCCCCTAGCCCCCCAACAACGGACTCCAGTGTGTGATGCTCCCCTCTCTGTGTCCACATGTTCTCCTTGTTCAGCATCCACCTATGAGTGAGAACATGCAGTGTTTGATTTTCTGTTTTTGTGTCAGTTTGCTGAGAATGATGGTTAAAAAATGATGAGTTTGTGTTCTTTGCAGGGACATGGATGAACCTGGAAACCTTCATTTTCATCATGGCTAAGTTTTTTCTAGTAATACTAACCCCTTTTTAAAATAAAATGCACATGCTGTGAGCTCATAATCTTTATACACAAATTAGCTGGAGTCCTAGACTCTGTGGATTGAGATGAACCCATTACCAGTAATAATAAGATAAAATAAAAATGGAAATGTACCTACCTGAGATCCTAGGCCTCTAACTGTATTCAGTCAAGTTAATTATTATATCTAATTTGATGATGGATCTAGTTAAGTCTAAATAAGCAAATCTGGTGTTAGAAGTGGGTTCTGAGGTAAATCTTTAGTGACTCCCAGGAATATCAGGTAACCAGCTGAGGTGCCCATGGAGCAAGTTGTGCTCACTGCTCTCTTGATTGTAATCAAGACACCATATATGATAAAATGAAAAACTTTAGACAAATTAACAGAATTTAATTGAGCAAGAAAAAGAAAATTATTAGTGAGTTGGGCAGCCCCTCAGAATCCCCACAGATTCAGAGACTCCAAGGATGCTGCCTGGTTGAAGCAAATTCATGGACAGGGAAAGGAAAGTGATGTAAAGAAAACAGAAGTGAGGTATAGAAACAGCTGATTGGCTACAGCTGGGCATTTGCCTTATGTGAATGGTTTGAACAGTTGGCTGTCTTTGAGTCTGAATTATGGCTGCTAGGATTAGCTGAAACACAGCTATTGTTAAAAAAAGCATATCTTGAGTTAGGTTTTCAGTTTGTCTACCTACTAATTTATTTTATGGTTCATCCATAAGGACCCAAGGACCCAAGTGTGAAAGTACAGAGGCTTCACAGGCCAGATTTTAGTTTGATTTAACAACTTAATTGTCTTAACCTTCATTGCCTTACTAATAATGAAGGTCTTTGCTTTCTTTGGGTATATTTGGGGATAGAATTCTTGCATCTGGTTATGAGCCATAAATAGGCTCACTGGTTTTAAGTCACAATTAAGGTAGATAAACCTATGAAAATTTGGATTTTTGTATCTGAAAGTATTTTTTAGAAGCTCTTACTTTCAGCAAATTTCTTTTTAAGATCAACCTACCTGTTTGACTGACTTTACTACAGGATTTACAAAAGACACTCCAGTTTTTCCAAAGCCTTTATCTGTCTTTTGGAGACGTAAATTTTGGCAGGTCTTTGAAATGTAAACATCCACTTAATTAACTAGGATTAAAACATTTCAGAGACAATTAGCTTTAAATTGGGAAATAAGAAATCTTTTGATTTCTATCTTAGTGGAAAATCTCCATGACATAAGAAAGCAGGTTAAAGCCAATACAGTTAGCTTTCTTAACTTTATCCATTAGGTTTTAGCTTCAGGTTTTTTGTTGTTGTTGTTGGAGCAGGACAGTGCAACTCCAAAGGGCCAGACACAGATGGTGCAGGGTCATCTAAATACTGTACTCAGCCTTCTCTATCCACTTCTTTTTGTTGTTGTTGATATGATTTTTGACTATTTAAAAATTGGACATTAAAAAAACAAAACACCTTAATGGTTTCTTCCACTAATGTTTGTAAGTGCTTGTAGCCAAGTAAACAGGTAATTTTTACTTATCTAATTTACTAAATCCAGTTTTGACTTACAAGAACTGACACAGATGGCTAAAAGTTTTAAAGTAAAAGCTATAAAATCTGCTTTTATCTGCCTACTTATTAGTATCTATATGTGCAATAAAGATGTGTCATATTTTTCTACCATGGATTTATAACAGCTCTGTTTTAATTAACTTAGAGGAAAAGAAATCAAATAAGGCTTAGAAAAGCATTCAGATAATAATTAATAGATTTTTTCCAAGTTCATGTACCTTGGATAAAACTTAATAAATACAATTAGTTTAATATTGTTTGGTTTAACCGAAACAGCTATATTTTCTGGGCTATCAGCAAAATTGCCCATATTTAAGATTCTCTTGTCTAATATACAATACTGTAAAAACAGTTACATTAAACATTTTTCAAAAGTCATATATAAAAGATTTGTCACCCTTACTGAGTACTCAACCAGAACTAGACATAGAAAAAGTAAAGAAGATTTGTTGATAATGTTAGCAGCAGCAAATCTATAGGGTCCGCAGCAACCTCAATTCTTGCTTCCTCAGAAGAAATAATTCTACTGAGGGGCATAAGGCAGAGTGAGAGATCAAGGGAAGTTTTAGTGTAGGAGTGAACGTTTATTAAAAAGCTTTAGAGAAAGACAGAAAGGAAGTCAAATATACTTGGAAGAGGGCCGAGTAGGCAACTTGAAAGATCAAGTGCACTATTCAACCTTTGACTTGGGGTTTTATATGTTGGCATGCTTCTGGGGGGTCGCATCCCCTTCCACCCTGATTCTTCTCTTGGAGTGGGCTGTCCACATGTGTAGTGGCCTGCTAGCGCTTGGGAGGTGCCACAAGTACAGTGTGTCTAACAAAATTATGCAAATGCTCACTTGAAGTGTTCTTCCTATACCAGTCAAACATTCCTAGACGAAGGCCATAGACCAGTTAAATTCTGCCATTTTTCCTCTTAATGCACATAGTTGAACTCATCCCCACAACTCCAGAGATCTTATCTGGAAGCTGTTGATCACGTTTTGGGTGTTTTCTACCTACTGGAAGACTGCCTTTTTTTGGCTCTGGCTGCAACCCATTATTATTTTAGAAACAGTTTAACAACCACCTGACCATCACCTGATGGTTGCCTGACATTCCTTGCGGGAGCGGGGGCCTCTCCTTCTCTGCTCATGTCTGACTAGCTATCTACTGTAACAATAATTTCCAGGTCTGCTGGAAAGAAAAAAAAAGCCTCTTTTTTCTTAACATTCTGGCCAAGATGGGGGAGGACACTTCTCGAATGACAGACTTGCAATTGCAGTGACTTTTACATAAGTTTGTCTGCATATTAAAAATAACTGTCTAATATTTCATTACATTTTCCAAGCATAATTGTCAAGAATGAGTAAATCGAAAAAGATATAAATGGGATAAAAAGTTTATAAATGAACTTTTTAATAGTAATTATGACTTATAATATGTTTACTTAAAGGTTCCCAAATCGCTTTGATAATTACTATGCCCCTAAAATTTTGTTTAGTTAAATTAAGTGAAGGCTATTCATTAAATATTAGGACATTTACAAATAAGTTATGCTGATAAATCATTAATTACCAAATATAAGTTTAAGCTTATATACTTTTGACTTCTTATTTCAAGGAAACCAATGATATTTGGATTTGTTAGTAAATATGTCCTGTTCTATATTGAAAAATTATTGTATAAGAAGCAAAACTTTCTAGAAATAATCAAATACTTGAGAAGAGCAAAGATCACCTGGTTGACATCAGGCAGACCATCCAGAGACAAAACTCCTTATATGAGGAGTTCAGAGGTAGACTTCCCCCCGCTGCAACCATTTTTATTTATTTTTTGAGTTGGAGTTTCACTCTTGTTGCCCAGGCTGGAGAGCAATGGCATGATCTTGGCTCACTGCAACCTCTGCCTCCTAGGTTCAAGTGATTCTCCTGTCTCGGCCTCCCGAGTAGCTGAGATTACAGGCATGCACCATCATGCCCAGCTGATTTTTGTGTTTTTGGTAGAGACGGGGTTTCTCCATGTTGGTCTGGCTGGTCTTGAACTCCTGACCTCAGGTGATCCGTACAACTCAGCCTCCCAAAGAGCTAGGATTACAGGCATGAGCCATCACGCCCAGCCAATTTCCTTTTATCTAAAGCTGGCTTCTGGTACCAGGCTTCTTTCCCCCCGAAAATAAGTAACTGGAATTTGTGTACATCTCCAAAATGCATGCTATAAACATGCATGTTCAAGTATCTTTTTCATATGACTTATTTGCTACTGGGCACATACCCAGTAGTGTGATTGCTGGATCAAATGGCAGATCTATTTTTAGTTCTTTAAGGAATCTCCACACTGTTTTTCATAGTTGTAATAGTTTACATTCCCACCAGCAGTGTAGAAGTGTTCCCTGTTTACTGCATTCTTGCTAATATCTCTTACTTTTTGCTATTTTGATTATGGCAAGTCTTGCGGGAGTAAGGTGGTGTTGCATTGTGGTTTTGATTTGCATTTCCCTGATCATTAGTGATGTCGAGCATTTTTCCATGTTTGTCAGCCATTTGAGAATTGTCTACTCATGCCCTTAGCCCACTTTTTGATGGGATTATTATTTTTTTTCTTGCTAATTAATTTGAGTTCCTTGTAGATTCTGGATATTAGTCCTTTGTCAGATATATAGATTGTGAAGATTTTCTCCCACTTTGTTCCTTGTCTGTTTACTCTGCTGACTATTCCCTTTGCTGTGCAGAAGCTCTTTAGTTTAATTAAGTCCCACTTACTTATCTTTATTTTTGTGGCATTTGCTTTTGGTTCTTGGCCATGCTTTTCAAATTCATACCGCTGTTAATAGATTCTTTTACTACTTGTGAACCAACCACTCTTCAGTGCTTGGGTTCTGACACCTTGCCCAGCAATATATATTCATAAAATATTTTGATATATATCAGTTATAATTACTTACCTCCTAGATTTTTACTACAAATTAAGATTACTCAAAGTGAATACTGTAGTTAGTATATATACTTAAAATTACTAGAACTAGAAGGAACAATTTTGTATATAAAGTATACAATTTTATGTTTTCTTTCTCTTTATAAACTACATGCCTTTTGTTTATTTGTTTTGCTTTATTGTACTGACCAGAATTTCTAGCACCATGTTGTGTAAGTGTGTTAAGTAAAGACACACTTGCCATGTGCCCAATATTAGGGAGAAAGCATTCAGTCTCTCCCATTATGTTTCATGTTAGCTATAGGTTTTTTGTAGATGACCTTTATTAAGTTAAGGAAGTTAGCTATTTCTTATGGCAGGTTTATTGAGGTAAAATTATATAATATTTTATACTTTTTGTGTGGGTACAATTAAATGATTTTTCATCAAGCTTATGCAGTCATGTTACCACCACCATAAACTAAATATCTAACATATCTATTAGCCCAAATATTCTCTTAGGCCCCTTTACAGTAAGTCATTTTTTATACCTCCAGCTCATGGGTGGAGTTTTCTACTTTCCATAGTCTTGCTTTTTCTAGAATTTTGCATAAGTGGAAATAAAGGGTCTTTGTATGTAACTTCTTTTACTTAGCATGAAACTTTCGAAAATTATCTTGGTTGTTACATGAATCAGCTTTTTTTGGCTGGGGATTATTCCATAGAAAATACATAAGACATTGAAAAAATATGTGTCAGTTGGTACATATATTGTTCTACTTTTTTGCCATTATGCATAAACCTGTACTGATATAGTACTTTGTAAGACTATATGCTTTCATTTTTCCTGTGTAAATACCTAGGTAAAATTTCTGGCTTATATGATAACTATTTTTATAAGAATGTGCTGAACTATTTTCCAAAACTACACCCCCTGTACAAATATTCAATACAAGAATTATATGGAAAAAATAAAGGAACCCCAAATCAGTAAGATAATGATAGAGAAGATAAAACATATTAAAGTTTATAATGAGAACTTCACAAAGGAAGACATTCATATGCCTAGTACACATATGAAAGTGCATCCAACTTTATAATTCATGAAGGAAATAGAAGCTAAAAACATAATGGCATATCACCACAAATACACCAGAAAAACAAAATTAAAGAGACAAAGCCACGTGTCAGTGAGGATATAGAGGAACTGAAATGCTCATGAAGTGATTGTTTAAGGGTAATTTGGTATCTTCTTTTCAGAGCCTCTGGCAATATCTCTGAAAATGGCATTCTCATTGACCTAGAGATTTCATTCCTTGGTAAAATCCCAACATAAATATGTTTATATGCTTGTCAAAAGGCACATGCAAGAAAGTTTATTGCAGTATTACTAATCAAACTCAAAACCAGAAAATAAAAATCAAATGATTATTGATAGTAGAATGTAAAAATAGGTGAATATACATTCATAAATATAATACTATGCAATTAGGACACTACAGATTTAAAACTACATGCAACATGACTAAGTCAATAAACACACAATTAATTCAATATAAAGTTAAATATCCATGAACAAACTTGTACATACTGTATAATTCAATCTTTCCAAATTCAGCAACTGGAAAAAGAACTTTTACTGAATTTGCATACATTATATTAGGAGACTGGTTGCCCCTACTGTGACATGAAGCAGAGATGATCATAATGTTTTGTGTCTTGACTGGTTAATGGGTCTATTCAGTTTGTGAAGCTATATTGAGCTGAACACTCATAATTTGTTCATTTTGCTGTACTTGTTCTATATTTATTTAAAATGTTACATTAAAAAGCTAAAAGAAGAAAATATGTTCAATAACTTGATATAAATTATTTTGATAATTTAGATGTTTTCCTGAAAAAAGGATTTATTTTAGGTTGTTGCAAAAAGTAATTACAGTTTTTGCAATTACTTTTAATGGCAAAAACAGTAATTATTTTGCACAGATATAAGATCAAAAGCAGCGCTGGAAAAAAGAATTAAAATAGCTGCTATATTTCTGAAACATAAATTTGAAATTAACTAAAAAAGTTTTCAGCAATAAAATATCCAGTTACAGAGGTTTTACTACTCAATTTTCCCATGTGTATGAGGGAATAAAAAAATAATAAATCTGCAAATTTAACCAAAATTATTCCAGAGAATTGAAGAAAGAACACTTCCTTATTTGGTGAAGCCAGAAAACATTGAAAGGGTATTATAAAACAAGAGAATTAAAATCAAATGTCTCATTAACATAGAAGCAAAAATCCCAAATAAAATATTACCAGATATAACCCTGTAATAATATTTAAAAATCATTTGATGTATGTTACCATAATAATCAAAGTAAATGAAACCTATGTGATTTTCTATTAAATATTTTAAAAATTGATGAATTCCAACAGAAATTCATTTTAACTAGCTAGAATAAACAGAAACTTCTTCATAAGAAAATCTTGTTTGTTGAAATGGTGAACATATTTTCTCTGACTCAGGGCACCTCTTTTACATAACTTCATATCAAAGACCTTAACGAATACAATGAGGCAGGAAAAATCAAAGATACTAGCATTGTAAAAAAAATGAAACCTAAATTTGTTACAGATGACACTATTGTGAATTTACATAATCGGAGAGAATAAACTGGCAGAGCATTAGATAATATAATTGACATAAATTAGTAAGTGATTATTAGTAATTAACATTATTATGGAAGATAACTGGATATAAGAACAATAATTGAAATAGTAATTGTATTTCCATTAATCAATAATAAGAAAATAAAGCTCTATTATGATATTATTTAAAATGGCATTAGAAAAATATAACTATAAATAAATTAATACAATATGTGGAAGATATTAATAGAAAATGTTAAGCATCAAATATTGAAATTAAAGAATATATATAAATGCAGGGATTTACTATGCTCATGAATTATAAAATTTTGTATTTTAAATAGTTAAATTCTTCTAAAAAAGGGGATATAGATTCCTTTCAACCCAAACAACCTTCTGGAAAGTTTTCCCTTGGAAATTATTTTAAAATGTGTATGAAAATTGAAAGGATCTAAAATTTTCAAGGCATTGTGGTAGAAGAATAGTTGAAGGATGTGTATTACCAGGCATCAAGGCACGTTATAAAGATAGTGTAGTATTGGGGAAAGAAAAGACAAATAAAGCAATAAAACCAAACAAAAATATCTAGAAGCAAACCTACACATAGATAGTCATTTGCTATATATTGAAAGTGATATCACAGTCCAAAGACAGAATAAAATTTTCTTCAGTAACTGATGCCGGATCTATTGCACATCAGTGTTGAAGTAAAATACATAAAGGAGTGATGAGGAAGGTAAAATAACATAACTCAATAGAAAATAGGCAAAATATGGTAAAGTATTCTGTAAAAGAGAATATCCACACACCAGAAAAAATATAAATGATTGTTCTGCTTTACTAATTATAAAGAAAATTAAAACATCAATGAGGTACTAGTAAACACCCACCAGAAAGTCTAAAGCAAAAAAAAAAAACAGAGAAATTCCACATAAAAAGAAAGATATAAACTAACTTGAACTGCCATACAGTGTGAGTGGAAGTACATATGACTATTATCACTTTGGAAAACTTCTTGAATATATCTACTAAAGATGGAAATATGATACCCAGTGACCAAAACAATTCATTCTCAGGTATATAATAATCAGAAAAATAATGCACAAATATGTTTTCTAAATGCCAAGGGCATTAATATTTATAGCAGAATTATATGTGATAGAAAACAAGACTAGGAAAAATAACAAATATCTATCAAAAACAGAATGGATGATTGAGGTGAGGTTTACCCATATGATGGAGTATCATCCAGCAATGAAAATGGATGAGCTAAAATTACACACAGCTATCTGAGTGATTCACAAATGTAATGTGAAACCAAAAAAAAAAAAAAAAAAAGAAGAGGCAGGCATAAAATGTAAATATAAATACAGCATTACTGTTTTTATTTAAAGTTCAAATACAGGCAAAACTAATCTGTTTTAACAGAAGTCAGAATAGTGATTACCTTTAAGGAGAGAGAAAGAGTAACAGAAAAATTGCAAAAGATGATTTCTGGGGTGCTAGTAATTTTCTGTTTTATTATCTTGGTGGTGGTTACATGGGTGTGTTCAAATGTGAAAATCCGAACTGCACAATTATGATTTATACATTGCTATGTATGCTATACTTCAATGGTTGTTCTTAAATATTTACCTTCAAGTTCTTTATTCTGCAGTCTATGTTAGTAGAAAGTTATTTTCTACTCCTGGTTTGTGAGGAGCATTCTATGATGAATTAATGTTGAATTTAAATAATAACTTTTTCAGCATCTATTGAGAAGAACATATTGTTTTTCTTATTTAGTCTTCAAGAGTGACAATCACATTGACTAATTTTGAGTTTTGTACCCGACTTGAATTCTTGGGGTTACCTTTCTTGGGCCACTGGGTCATCATGTTAATATATAGGTATATTCACCTGGATTTGGTATGTTCATATTTTGTTGAGGAATTTTAAGTGTATGTTTAAAAAATAGTTTGTAGTTTTTGTTTCTTGTAATTCCTTTGTCTGATTTTGATATTCAGGTAATATAGGCCTTGTTAAGTATACCTGGAGCTGTTCCCTATTTATTTACTAGAAGAAATTGCACATAATCAGAATCATCCCCTCTTTTCATATTTGGTGTAAATATTTGGCCATGAGATCTTAGATATAATGGCAAAAGCATGAACACAAACACCTATATTGGACTTTTTCAAAAGTAAGTAATTTTTTTCAATTAAAAATATGGTTAAAAAAATGAAAAATCAAGCCACAAACTAAGAGAAAATATGTCCAAGTCACATACCTGATAAAGGACTCATATATAGAATGTGTGAAGATATTTTACAACTCAACACTCTGAAAACAACCCAGTATAAATCAGTGAATGCTTGAGATGATATGTTATCAAAGAATATTATGTGTGTATATGAGTGTTCACTAATATTTGTCGTAAAGGAACATTTTTGTATAAAGTGAGAGATGATAGGGATCCAGTTTCATTCTACATGTGACTAGCCAGTTTTCCCAGCACCATTTATTGAATAGCATATCCTTTTCCCATTTTATGTTGAGGTATGCTTTGTTGAACATCAGTTTGCTGTAAGTATTTGGCTTTATTTCCTGGTTCTCTATGCTGTTTCATTGGTCTATGTACCTATTTTTTATACCAGTACCATGGTTTTTTTTTTTTTTTGTCTATTAGAGCTTTATGGTATAATTCTAAATAATATATTTAGAAGGAATAAAGAAAACATAAAAATTACATTAGGACGCCATAGTAATAACTGCTTCATACAAGATCAATGTTAAAATTTCATGGCAAAACTTTAAGGAGAAATAGGGTATTTATACAGTCTAAAAGTGTTTCCTCCAGGATATTAATAAATTACTATAGTGTTTTTAACATAGGTTCTCAAATTCATTGATATTCTTCCTTCCAAGAGGTAGATGTTAAACTCCTCCCCCATTAATATGTGCTGGATGTACTGGTTCACTTCTAATGAAGCAATTATGAAAAGAAAAAAATAGTAGCTTTGTGACCTAGTTTGAATGATTGTTCCCTCCAAATCTCATGTTGAATGTGATCCTCAATGTTAAAAGTGGGGACTAGTAGGAGGTTTCTGGGTCATGGGGGTGAATCTCTCATAACTGCATCAATGGCTTGGTTCCATTGAGTATCCTGCACTGAGCTGAATACTTAAGGGAGATCTTTGTGCATCTCCAGAGTTTTCTTTTTGTGTAGCACTACCCTTTCTGGTACTCTATCCTGCTAACTGTAGCCACTTTTCCTCCCAGATTCCCTGCTCTATCTCTTCAACTCAGGGTATTGGCTGGGCCCTGCTCGCTTCCCTCCCTGCCCCTCATCCCCACTCCATCCACCACGATAGGGCTTTGATACTCTCAAGACAGCAGACAAGGGAAAACATAACGCTTATCTTGTATATTTTCTATCTCTAAGAGACTGTTAATTTTCATTTACTGACATCTGGTGTCCTGTAAGTTAATTCACATTTTTTTTCTATATGTTTGTCTTTTTTGTTTGTTTGTTTTTGTTTTTTGGTAGTGAGGAGTGATGGTTCATACTGAGTGTCAACTTGATTTGATTGAAGGATACAAAGTAATGTTCTTGGATGTGTCTGTGAGGGTGCTGGCAGAGGAGATTAACATTTGAGTTAGTGGACTAGGAGAGGCAGACCCACCCTCAAACTGTGTGGGCCCATCTAATCAGCTGCCAGCACGACTAGGATAAAAGCAGGCAGAAGTACATGGAAATACTGGGCTGGTTAAGTCTTCTGGCCTCCATCTTTCTCCCATGCTGGATACTTCCTGCCCTCAAACATCAGATTTCAAGTTCTTTAGCTTTTTGCCTCAGGCCCACACTAGTGGTTTGCCAGGTGCTCTCCGGCCATCAGCCAGACTGAAGGCTGCACTGTCAGCTTCCCTGCTTTTGTAGTTTTGGGACTTGGACTGGCTTCCTTGCTCCTCGGTTTGCAGAGGGCCTATTGTGGGATTTCACCTTGTGATTGTCTGAGTCAATACTCCTTAATAAACTCCCCATATATATATATATATACTATTAGTTCTGTCCCTCTAGAGAATCCTGACTAATACCGGAGGTTGTTTGTTGTTTTTGTTGTTTATTTTGTGCTATTCCATCTTGACCCACTGCAGTCTACATTTTAATAGGTTGATTGTGAAGCAATTTTGTTTCTGAATTATGCTTTCTTGCTCCCACATTAATCTTCCTTCTTTAATGCTTTTCTCTTTTGAAATGCTTGCAGTATGATAAAGAGGAAGAGTTATGCATCAGGGTCATTTTCAATTGAATACGTAAGAATTTAATATTTTAAAACTTTTGCAATATTGCTTGGATTTTGGGAAAATTCAACAAATACAATCCACTTGAAAAAAATCTGTGGTATAATGCCACAGGTAAGGAAAACTTACGTTTTTGTTTGCATTCTTAAAGTAATGATTAGTCCCTTATAGGGAACATTGACTAAGATTCTGTAAGAGGGAAAACCAAGTGTTTTCTTTTTCTCTTCCTCTTGTACAGTGACTGAAAACCTCTGACACCAGATTTGTGGGATTTGCTTCCCCACACAGCAAAAAATTTTCTAATGAACACAAATTTGGTGTCTTCTAATCCAATTTTGACCCTATCCACCTGGGGATAACATCAAGTCCCACAGGTTGTGAGAAGTCCTGCAAAACTTCACCTCAACTTAAATGCCAATTCCAAGTCCCAGGTTGTGACCTGTACTTCCGACCTATATTCCATACACCGGATTTCCCATGACCCCCTTCTTGGTTTTGATTAATTTGCTGGAATGACTCATAGGATTCAGGGAAATATTTTACTTATGTTTATACATTTATTATTAATATAAAAGATATTATGAAGAATACATAGGGCAGAGTCAGGAAGAAGGATCATGAAACTTCCATGCCCTGCCTCGGCATGCCACCCTCCAGACACGTCCAAGTGTTCAGGAATCTGGAAGCTTTTCAAATCCAGCCCTTTTCAGCTTTACGGAAACTTCATTATGTTAAATCATTGGCCATTGATGATCAGCTTAACCTCCAGCCCCTTTCCCCTCCCCAGAAGTTTGAAGGTGGGATAGAAAGTCCCAATCTTTTAATCATGCTGCCTTTGTCTTTCTGGTGACCAGCCCCTTCCTGTAACTGTCTAAGAGCCTCTAGCCACCAGTTATCCTTTTAACATACAAAAGACACTCTTACCATTCTAGAGATTCCAAGGGGTTTAGGAGCTGCATGCCTTAAGCTGTATGTACACGGACAAAAAAACAAATACATTACACAGTATCACAATTTCCTATATATAATCTTTAATTTTAACAAATAATTTTGTGGTTTTTTTTTAATTTTTATTGCATTTTAGGTTTTGGGGTACATGTGCAGAACGTGCAAGATAGTTGCATAGCTACACACATGGCAGTGTGTTTTGCTGCCTTCCTCCCCTTCACCCACATTTGGCATTTCTCCCCAGGCTATCCCTCCCCAGCTCCGCCCCCGTCCCTTCCCTATTCCCCCCAATAGACCCCAGTGTGTAGTACCCCCCTCTCTGTGTCCATGTGTTCTCATTTTTCTCACCCGCATATGAGTGAGAATATGTGGTATTTCCTTTTCTGTTCTAGTGTCAGTTTGCTGAGAATGATGTTCTCCAAATTAATCCATGTCTTTACAAAGGACATAAACTCGTCATTTTTGATTGCTGCATAATATTCCATGGTGTATATGTGCCACATTTTCCCAGTCCAGTCTATCATCATGGGCATTTGGGTTGGTTCCAGGTCTTTGCTATTGTAAACAGTGCTGCAATGAACATTCGTGTGCATGTGTCCTTATAGTAGAATGATTTATAGTCCTTTGGATATATACCCAGTAATGGGATTGCTGGGTCAAATGGAATTTCTATTTCTAGGTCCTTGAGGAATCGCCACACTGTCTTCCACAATGGTTGAACTAATTTACACTCCCACCAACAGTGTAAGAGTGTTCCTCTTTCTTCACATCTTCTCCATCATCTGTTGTCTCCAGCTTTTTTAATGATCGCCATTCTAACCGGCGTGAGATGGTATCTCAATGTGGTTTTGATTTGCATCTCTCTAATGACCAGTGATGATGAGCATTTTTTCATGTGTTTCTTGGCCTCATGTATGTCTTCTTTTGTAAAGTGTCTGTTCATATCCTTTGCCCATTTTTTAAAGGACTTGCTTGTAATTTTGTGTTTCTTAAATAATTGTAGGTATTTGTTTGAATTATTTTTCAAACAAAGCTAGAAGCCAAACAGTTTTCTTCAGTTTGTATTCATTTACAATGAAGTTCATAGATTTCAGAATATGTTCCAAACATTGGAAATATGTAGGTGTGTGTGTGTGTATATATATCTATATATATATATCTATATATATATATATATAGATATATATATGTATATATATATATATATATATATATAACCTCTAATCTCTATAGTGAACATATGATCATAGTGACTAATTTTAAAAGACACTTTTTGATTTCTGAGTAAGGGTATTAATCTTACCAAACAAGTTTATCTTTTCTGCCATCTGAAACCTCAATTAAGTGGCAGAAAAGAGAAAAAGAAAAAATGTTAGCAACTAAGAATACAAGAAAAGGAGTTTCAGTAGACAACAGATTTTAACATTTTAAAGAGGAAATGCATGAGTTTCAGTTCAGGATGGAGAAAGCTGGCGAGAATATTACCCCACACCACCACCACCACCACCACCACCACCAACAACAACAACAACAACAACTACAAGAAAAACATCATATAACCTGCAAATACATAATTTTTCTTGAACCCATCAGAGAACTGAGATCTTAGGGCAATTACCTCATGCAAAATATATCTAAAATGTCATGCACATTTAAGGGAAGATGAGACACAAGCACTTATTTGGCTTGAGCAGATGCCATCAAACACCGTATAAGCCTATAAGAAAAATTCAGCTAAAATTTTTAATGAATTATTAAAAGACAAATGTAGGCCATCATAAAAAAATGTAGAACCACTATAAGCCTCAGACAAAGGAACTTTCCCCACTCATGGTCTTCACTAGATGCTCAAGAGAGAGTTATGGTACAGGGAGAGAGTACTGAGAAACTATTTATTGGCCGGGTACGGTGGCTCATGCCTGTAATCCCAGCACTTTGGGAGGCCGAGACAGGTGGATCACTTGAGGTCAGGATTTCGAGACCAGTCTGGCCAACATGGTGAAACCCTATCTCTATTAAAAAAAGGAAAAAGAAACTATTTGTTATGGCGCTGGCTTGAGGGACGAGAACTGTAGCCACTGATGGAAATAAATGAAGACCTTCTACATTTTTCTCCTCTTACTCTGCTATGAAACAAAAGGCTTGACCTACTGGGGAAATTGCAATTAACACTACTGCCAGTAGAAAACTATAAAATACCAAACATGGCTTAGGGAACTAAAAAGAAAAATAATTTTCTGGCTACAGGAGAGAAACAGTATTGTGTCCTATGCCCAGATCATTTGAGACTGGCCATAATAGACAGCAGGAAGGTCTTTGAGATGGTCTCACTTGAAGACTCAGAAACACATAGGTACATCAAGACCTAAAACTGAGGCTAGATAAAACCAAATGAGAATGCCTCCCGACATCTCCACCATCATCGTAGTGTAACAGGTTTAGAATACCAAATGACAGCAATATACTTTCCCATTAAAAACAGGGAAAGGGGCAAGAACACCGAGACAAACCGTCTCTGAGGTGCAGGCAACAGTCCTGACCTAAAGCTAATGGTGGAAAGGGCGTTGTGAAAAATCCCTTTGATGACCAAGTCCTCATACTAAATACAAAGCAAAAGAAGTGGATTTTTGAATCCTGTGGTGCACTGAGAGTAACCATAGCAGGAGCAAACTCAAAACAGCTCAACTCCTGACTATATTGACTTAATATCCCACACTAAGAGTCTAGCAAAAGAAAAAAATATGCTTATTTACAGCCACAAAATGTATTTACCCTAGTTCCTATTTTCTACACAAAAAGTCCAGATTTCAACAAAAATTTATGAGGGAGAAGAAGCAAGAAAAAGAAAAACAGTGTCAAGACACTAAGAAATCAATAGAACTAGATTTAGACATGACAGAGCTGATGGAACTATCAGACAGGAAACTGAAAATAATTATGATTAAAATGATAAAAGGCTCTAATGGAAAACAAAACCATCCATGGTTAAATGGATAATTTCAGCAAAGAGATTCAAATTATAAGAAAGCATTAAATTGAAATGGTAGAAAGGAAAAACAGTAACAAAGATAAATAATACCTTCTATAGACTAATTACTAGAGTGGAAAAAGTTGAGAAAAGTATCACTGAACTTGCAGAAGTTAAGTCAATAGAAATTATCCAAAAATGAAGTAGAAAAAGAAAAGTGAGTGGAAAAAAGCAAAGACAACATCCAATATTTGTGAAACTATCAAAACAGTCTAGTGTTACCAGTAGAAGAGATTTGAGTTACCTCTAGTTACCAGTGGTGTATCCATAACTGTCTGCAGCAACCTCAGTTCTTGCCTTCTCAGAAAAAAAGAATTTGACTGAGGGGTGTAAAGCAGAAAAAGAGACCAGGGCAAGTTTCAGAGCAGGAGTGAAAGTTTATTTCAAAGGGGTTTAGAATAGGAAAGAAAGGAAAGTTCATTTGGAAGAGATCCAGTGAGGGCATCTGAAGGTCAGAGAGGGTCAAAAAGGGGCATTTAATTTTGGTCCTATGAATTTATTGGCTCACCTCTTTACCCTGATTCTTCCCTTAAGGTGGGCTTTCGATATGAATGGTGCTGTTATAAGTAAAATTTCGATGCTGCAAAAGAAATAGCACTCAAAGATAAATCCACTCAGCAAGGCAGTTTACATCTTTTTTAAAAAAATTATTTATTATACTTTAAGTTCTGGAGTACATGTGCAGATCAGGCAGGTTTGTTACATAGGTATACATGTGCCATGGTGGTGGTTTGCTGCATCCATCACCCCATCATCTACATTAGGTGTTTCTCCAATGCTATGCCCCTCCAAACCCCCCACCCCTGCTATTCCTCCTCTATTCCCCCCCACCTCCCAGGCCCTGGTGTGTGATGTTCCCTCCCTGTGTTCATGTGTTCTTATTGTTCAACACCCACTTATCAGTGAGAACATGTGGTGTTTGGTTTTCTGTTCTTGTGTCAGTTTGCTGAGAATGATGGTTTCCAGTTTCATCCAAGTCCCTGTAAAGGACATAAATCATCCTTTTTTGGGGCTGCATAGTATTCCCGTATTGTGCCACATTTTCTTTATCCAGTCTATTATTGATGGGCATTTGGGTTGGTTCCAAATCTTTGCTAACAGTGCCATGATAAACATATGTGTGCATGTATCTTTATAATAGAATGATTTATGGTCATTGGATATACACCCAGTAATGGGATTGCTGGGTCAAATGGTATTTCTATTTCTAGATCCTTAAGGAATCTCTACACTGTCTTCCACAATAGTTTAATTCATTTACACTCCCACCAACAGTGTAAAAGTGTTCCTTTTTCTCCATGTCCTCTTCAGCATCTGTTGTCACCTGATTTTTTTAATGATCACCATTCTAACTGGCATGAGGTAGTATCTCAATGTAGTTTTGATTTGCATTTCTCTAATGACCAGTGATGATGAGATTTTTTTCATGTGTTTGTTGGCGGCATAAATGTCTTCTTTTGGAAAGTGTCTGTTCATATCCTTCGTCCACTTTTTGATAGGGTTGTTTATTTTTTTCTTGTACATTTGTTTAAGTTTTATAGATTCTGGGTATTAGCCCTTTGTCAGATGGGTAGATTGCAAAAATTTTTTCTCATTCTGTTGGTTGCTGGTTCACTGTAATGATAATTTCTTTTGCTGTGCAGAAGCTCTTAAGTTTAATTAGATCCCATTTGTCTATTTTGGCTTTTGTTGCCATTGCTTTTGGTGTTTTAGTAATGAAGTCTTTGCCCATGCCTATGTCCTGAATAGTGTGGCCTGGATTTTCTTCTAGAGTTTTTGTGGTGTTAGGCATTATATTTAAATCTTTAATCCATTTGGAGTTAATTTCTATAAGGTATGAGAAAGGAATCGTTTCAGTTTTCTGCATATGGTTAGCCAGTTTTCCCAACAGCATTTATTAAATAGGGAATCCTTTCTCCATTGCTTGTTTTTGTCAGGTTTGTCAAAGATCAGATTGTTGTAGTTGTGTGGCATTCTTTCTGAGGTCTCTGTTCTGTTCCATTGGTCTATATCTCTGTTTTAGTACCAGCACCATGCTGTTTTGATTACAGTAGCCTTGTAATATTGTTTGAAGTCAGACAGCGTGATGCCTCCAGCATTTTTTTTTCTTTTAATTAGTAGTGTCTTGGCTATGTGGGTCTTTTTTGATTCCATATGAAGTTTAAGGTGTTTTTTTTTTCCAGTTCTTTGAAGAAAGTCATTGGTAGCTTGATGGGGATAGCATTGAATCTATAAATTGCTTTGGGCAGTATGGCTATTTTCACGATATTGCTTCTTCCTAACCATGAGCATAGAATGTTTTTCCATCTGTTTGTGTCCTCTCTTATTTCCATTAGCAGTGAGTTGTAGTTCTCTTTGAAAAGGTCCTTCACATCCCCTGTTAGTTGTATTCCTAGTATTTTATTCTCTTTGTAGGAACTGTGAATGGGAATTCACTGATGATTTGGCTCTCTGTTTGTCTGTTATTGGTGTATAGGAATGCTTGTGATTTTTGCACATTGAGTTTGTGTCCTGAGACTTTGCTAAAGTTGCTTATTAGCTTAAGGAGATTTTGGGCTGAGAAGTTGGGGTTTTCTAAACATATAATCATGTTATCTGCAAACAGGGACAATTTGAAATCCTCTCTTCCTTTATTTCTTTCTCTTGCCTGATGGCAAACAAATCTACAGTTATATTTGGAGATTTCAACATGCCTTTACTTGTAATAAATTCAATGATTAGAAATAAAATCAGTAAGGATATTGAATAATTGAACAATAATTTCAAACACCTTTAACTGGCATTTATCAAATATTGCATCCAACGGCATGAGTATAAACATTAATTCAGTTCATATAGAATATATACTGATATAAACCATATTCTGGGCCAGAAGGAACGCTCACTGAATTTCAAAAAAAAAATAAATCATACAAAATATGATTTCTGACCACAAAGAAATGGATTTAGAATTCCAAAATGGACATATATCACGAAAACACCCAAATACTTGGACATTAAACTATACACCTTCAAATAATTCATTGGTCAAAGAAAAAATGAAAGAAAAATTAGATAACATTTTAAAATGAATAGAAATAAAAACACAATGTATCAACATTTGTGAGATACAGCCAAGATAGTGATTAGATGAAAATTTTGAGCATTAAAGTCCTAACTAAGAAACGTCACAAAACTTATTCCAGGTACACTGGCTCACACCTGTAATCCTAGCACTTTGGGAGGTCCAGGCTGGTGGATCACTTGAAGTCAGGAGTTCAAGACCAGACTGGCCAACATGGGAGAACCCCATCTCTACTAAAAGTACAAAAATTAGCTGGGTGTGGCGGCATGCACCTATAGTCCCAGCTACTCTGGAGGCTGAGGCAGAAGAACCCCTTAAGCCTGGGAGGTGGAGGTTGTGGTGAACCAAGATGGCACCACTGCACTAAGAAATGTCACAAAATTTAATCCAAGTTTTCACTTCAATAAGCCAGAAAAATAACAAAGAGCAAATTAAATCCAAATAAGCAGAACATGGTAAACAATGTATATGTGAGCTGAAATCAACAACTCCATATACCAAAAATATTTGTATAGCACATATTCTACTTATTGTTGCAGGTGGCTGCAATTATTCAAATTAGACTACCACTTCTCCGAAACCGTGTCCTGTCATCTGAGAAATGGTGACTATAACTGAAGACAACCTACCTATCTAAATGATGCTCACAACAATATGCAAATTACTTTAAGCACCATGCTTCATTCCAAGTTATCACCACAGGTGCACCCAAATACCTGCTTTAGTATTTGTTTAAGAAGAAAGAGCATATTTGATCACTAACAATTGACCTCTGCAGAGCTCAACTTCTCAACTGAGTAATCCAGAATTTGCTGGAGTGCAGTATCAAGCCAGTATTATAAATTATGAATAACTAAATTGGTTATTTTGATAGATTATGTTTGGGAACTATGTATTGGAATGTTGACTTCTCAGATTTAGAAGAAAGGCTGAAATATAATTAACAGAACGTTATTCCTTAATATTTTTTTGCTCAGGAGCAATTTCACATGAAATTACACAAAAGGACATGTGTAATTATACATGATAAAAATGTATATTATTTTTTTTTTTTTTTTTATTTTTTTATTTTTTTTAAATTTTTATTGCATTATAGGTTTTGGGGTACATGTGCAGAACGTGCAAGATAGTTGCATAGGTACACACATGGCAGTGTGTTTTGCTGCCTTCCTCCCCCTCACCCACACTTGGTATTCATCCCCAGGCTATCCCCCCAGCCCCCCCCGCTGTCCCTCCCCCATTTCCCCCAACAGTCCCCAGTGTATAGTAGACCGCCTCTCTGTGTCCATGTGTTCTCATTTTTCTCACCCGCCTATGAGTGAGTATATGCGGTATTTCTTTTTCTGTTCTTGTGTCAGTTTGCTGAGAATGATGTTCTCCAGATTCATCCATGTCCCTACAAAGGACACAAACTCATCATTTCTGATTGCTGCATAATATTCCATGGTGTATATGTGCCACATTTTCCCAGTCCAGTCTATCATCGATGGGCATTTGGGTTGGTTCCAGGTCTTTGCTATTGTAAACAGTGCTGCAATGAACATTCGTGTGCATGTGTCCTTATAGTAGAACGATTCATAGTCTTTTGGATAGATACCCAGTAATGGGATTGCTGGGTCAAATGGAATTTCTATTTCTAGGTCCCTGAGGAATCGCCACACTGTCTTCCACAATGGTTGAACTAATTTACACTCCCACCAACAGTGTAAGAGTGTTCCTATTTCTCCACATCCTCTCCAGCATCTGCTGTCTCCAGATTTTTTAATGATCGCCATTCTAACTGGTGTGAGATGATATCTCAATGTGGTTTTGATTTGCATCTCTCTAATGACCAATGATGATGAGCACTTTTTCATATGTTTGTTGGCCTCATGTATGTCTTCTTTTGTAAAGTGTCTGTTCATATCCTTTGCCCATTTTTGAATGGGCTTGTTTGTTTTTTTTCTGTAAATCTGTTTGAGTTCTTTGTAAATTCTGGATATCAGCCCTTTGTCAGATGCGTAAACTGCAAAGATTTTTTCCCATTCTGATGGTTGTCGATTCACTCTAGTGACTGTTTCTTTTGCCGTGCAGAAGCTGTGGAGTTTGATTAGGTCCCATTTGTCTATTTTGGCTTTTGTTGCCAATGCTTTTGGTGTTTTGTTCATGAAGTCCTTGCCTACTCCTATGTCCTGAACGGTTTTGCCTAGATTTTCTTCTAGGGTTTTTATGGTGTCAGGTCTTACATTTAAGTCTTTAATCCATCTGGAGTTAATTTTAGTGTAAGGTGTCAGGAAGGGGTCCAGTTTCTGCTTTCTGCACATGGCTAGCCAGTTTTCCCAACACCATTTATTAAATAGGGAATCCTTTCCCCATTGCCTGTTTTTGTCTGGTTTATCAAAGATGATATGGTTGTAGATATGTTGTGTTGCCTCTGATGTTTCTGTTCTGTTCCATTGGTCTATATCTCTGTTTTGGTACCAGTACCATGCTGTTTTGATTACTGTAGCCTTGTAGTATAGTTTGAAGTCTGGTAGCGTGATGCCTCCCGCTGTGTTCTTTTTGCTTAGAATTGACTTGGCTATGCGGGCTCTTTTTTGGTTCCATATGAAATTCATGGTGGTTTTTTCCAGTTCTGTGAAGAAATTCAATGGTAGTTTGATGGGGATAGCATTGAATGTGTAAATTACTTTGGGCAGTATAGCCATTTTCACAATATTGATTCTTCCTAACCACGAACATGGAACGTTTCTCCATCTGTTTGTGTCCTCTCTTATTTCGTTGAGCAGGTGTTTGTAGTTTTCCTTAAAGAGGTCCCTTACATTCCTCGTGAGTTGTATTCCTAGGTATTTTATTTTCTTTGTAGCGATTGTGAATGGCAGTTCGTTCTTAATTTGGTTCTCTTTAAGTCTGTTATTGGTGTATAGGAATGCTTGTGATTTTTGCACATTGATTTTATATCCTGAGACTTTGCTGAAGTTGCTTATCAGTTGCAGGAGCTTTTGGGCTGAGGTGATGGGGTCTTCTAGGTATACTATCATGTCGTCTGCAAATAGAGACAATTTGGCTTCCACCTTTCCTATTTGAATACCCTTTATTTCTTTTTCTTGCCTTATTGCTCTGGCTAGAACTTCCAGTACTATGTTGAATAGAAGTGGTGAGAGAGGGCATCCTTGTCTAGTGCCCGATTTCAAAGGGAATGCTTCCAGTTTTTGCCCATTAAGTATGATATTGGCTGTTGGTTTGTCGTAAATAGCTTTTATTACTTTGAGATATGTTCCATCAATACCAAGTTTATTGAGGGTTTTTAGCATAAAGGGCTGTTGAATTTTGTCAAATGCCTTCTCTGCGTCAATTGAGATAATCATGTGGTTTTTGTTTTTGCTTCTGTTTATGTGGTGAATTACATTTATAGACTTGCGTATGTTGAACCAGCCTTGCATGCCCGGGATGAATCCTACTTGATCATGATGGATAAGTTTTTTAATGTGCTGTTGCAATCGATTTGCCAGTATTTTATTGAAGATTTTTGCATCTATGTTCATCATGGATATTGGCCTGAAGTTTTCTTTTCTTGTTGAGTCTCTGCCAGGTTTTGGTATCAGGATGATGTTGGTCTCATAAAATGATTTGGGAAGGGTTCCCTCTTTTTGGATTATTTGGAATAGTTTCAGAAGGAATGGTACCAGATCCTCTTTGTGTGTCTGGTAGAATTCAGCTGTGAACCCATCTGGACCTGGGCTTTTTTTGTGTGGTAGGCTCTTAATTGCTGCCTCAACTTCTGACCTTGTTATTGGTCTATTCATAGTTTCAGCTTCCTCCTGGTTTAGGCTTGGGAGGACACAGGCGTCCAGGAATTTATCCATTTCTTCCTGATTTACTAGTTTGTGTGCATAGAGTTGTTTGTAGTATTCTCTGATGATGGTTTGAATTTCTGTGGAATCTGTGGTGATTTCCCCTTTATCGTTTTTTATTGCATCTATTTGGTTGTTCTCTCTTTTCTTTTTTATCAGTCTGGCTAGTGGTCTGTCTATTTTGTTGATCTTTTCAAAAAACCAGCTCTTAGATTTGTTGATTTTTTGAAGGGTTTTTCTTGTCTCTATCTCCTTCAGTTCTGCTCTGATCTTAGTTATTTCTTGTCTTCGGCTAGGTTTTGAGCTTTTTTGATCTTGCTCCTCTAGCTCTTTCAATTTTGACGATAGGGTGTCAATTTTGGATCTCTCCACTTTTCTCATGTGGGCACTTATTGCTATATATTTTCCTCTACAGACTGCTTTAAATGTGTCCCAGAGATTCTGGTATGTTGTGTCTTCATTCTCGTTGGTTTCAAAGAACTTCTTTATTTCTGCCTTCATTTCATTGTTTATCCAATCAACATTCAAGAGCCAGTTGTTCAGTTTCCATGAAGCTGTGCGGTTCTGAGTTATTTTCTGAATTCTGAGTTCCAACTTGATTGCACTATGGTCTGAGAGACTGTTTGTTATGATTTCCGTTGTTTTGCATTTGCTGAGGAGTGCTTTACTTCCAATTATGTGGTCAATTTTGGAGTAGGTGTGATGTGGTGCTGAGAAGAATGTATATTCTGTGGATTTGGGGTGGAGAGTTCTGTAAATGTCTATCAGGTTTGCTTGTTCCAGGTCTGAGTTCAAGTCCTGGATATCCTTGTTAATTTTCTGTCTGGTTGATCTGTCTGCTATTGACAGTGGAGTGTTAAAGTCTCCCACTATTATTGTGTGGGAGTCTAAGTCTCTTTGTAAGTCATTAAGAACTTGCCTTATATATCTGGGTGCTCCTACATTGGGTCCATATATATTTAGAATCGTTAGCTCTTCTTGTTGTATTGATCCTTTTACCATTATGTAGTGACCTTCTTTGTCCCTTTTGATCTTTGTTGCTTTAAAGTCTATTTTATCAGAGATGAGAATTGCAACTCCTGCTTTTTTTTGCTCTCCATTTGCTTGGTAAATCTTCCTCCATCCTTTTATTTTGAGCCTTTGTGTATCTTTGTGTGTGAGGTGGGTTTCCTGAATACAGCACACTGATGGGTTTTGGTTTTTTATCCAATTTGCCAGTCTGTGTCTTTTGATTGGTGCATTTAGCCCATTTACATTCAGGGTTAATATTGTTATGTGTGAATTTGATACTGCCATTTTGATGCTATCTGGCTGTTTTGCCCATTGGTTCATGTACATTCTTCATTTTGTTGATGGTCTTTAGCATTTGGTATGCTTTTAGGATGGCTGGAACTGGTTGTTTCTTTCTATATGTAGTGCCTCTTTCAGGAGCTCTTGTAAAGCAGGCCTAGTGGTGACAAAATCTCTGAGTACTTGCTTGTTCGTGAAGGATTTTATTTTTCCTTCACTTATGAAGCTCAGTTTGGCTGGATATGAAATTCTGGGTTGAAAGCTCTTTTCTTTAAGGATGTTGAATATTGGCCCCCACTCTCTTCTGGCTTGTAGGGTCTCTGCCGAGAGATCTGCTGTGAGTCTGATGGGCTTCCCTTTGTGGGTGACCTGACCTTTCTCTCTGGCTGCCCTAAGTATTTTCTCCTTCGTTTCAACCCTGGTGAATCTGACGATTATGTGCCTTGGGGTTGCTCTTCTTGCGGAGTATCTTTGTGGTGTTCTCTGTATTTCCTGGAGTTCAGTATTGACCTGTCTTGCTAGGTTGGGGAAATTTTCCTGGATAATATCCTGAAGAGTGTTTTCCAGCTTAGATTCATTCTCTTGATCACATTCTGGTACACCTATCAAACGTAGGTTGGGTCTCTTCACATAGTCCCACATTTCTTGGAGATTTTGTTCATTCCTTTTTGTGCTTTTTTCTTTAATCTTGGTTTCACGTTTTATTTCATTGAGTTGATCTTCAATTTCTGATATTCTTTCTTCTGCTTGGTCAATTCGGCTGTTGAAACTTGTGCATGCTTCACGAAGTTCTCGTGTTGTGTTTTTCAGCTCCTTCAATTCATTCATATTCCTCTCTAAGTTTTCCATTCTTGTTATCAATTCCTCGAATTTTTTTTCAAATCTTTTTTCAAGGTTCTTAGTTTCTTTGCACTGATTTAGAACATGTTCTTTTAGCTCAATGAAGTTTCTCATTATCCACTTTCTGAAGTCTGATTCCGTCATTTCGTCACACTCATTCTCCGTCCATCTTTGTTCCCTTGCTGGTGAGGAGTTTTGGTCCTCTGTAGGAGGTGAGGTGTTTTGGTTTCGGGTGTTTTCCTCCTTTTTGCGCTGGTTTTTTCCCATCTTTATGGATTTATCTGCCTGTCGTCTTTGTAGTTGCTGATTTTTCAGTTGGGTCTCTGTGTGGATGCTGAGATTGTTGATGATGAAGTATTTCTGTTACTTAGTTTTCCTTCTAGTGGTCTAGCCCCTCTGCTGTATGAGTTCTGAGGTCCACTCCAGGCCCTGTTTGTCTGGAGTATACCTGTAGCAGCTGTGGAAGAGTGAGGGATGATACCAGTTTCTTCTTCTGCTGTCTTTGTTCCAGAATGATGCCCGCCAAATGTCAGTCTGATTAGTCCTTTTTTTGCGGTGACTCCTTGGATATACAGGGGTCAGGGAGCTGCTTAAGGAGACGGTTTGTGCTTTATAGTAGCTCCAGTGCTGAGCTGTGAGCTCCGTTGTTCATTCAGTGTTGTTGGGAGGTTGTTTATGTCTGCTGTAATAGAACTCATAAAACACCACCCTTTTATTTCCCCCCCGTTATATGCACTGTTTCAGGGAGTTGGGGCTTTCTTTATGAGTATCTGTTGCACTGTCCTGCCCCACTAGGTGGCAGTCTATTCACTATTTGCCTGCCGGGGCTCTGACCCACTCGCGCGGTTCTGCCCTGTTGCTGCTGGGCTCCCTTCTGCTGTGGAGAGCTCCCGTCTCCTGGGAGTCTCTCTGTTATGGCAGGTTGCCTCGGCAACGGCAGGCTGCTTCGGCCCTGGGCGGTGCTTCAATAGGGGCGGATTGTGTCAGCGGTGGTGGACGCCCCTCCCTCACCGGGCTGCACCGTCCTAGATGCCGGCAGCAAAACTCTCAGCGCCAAGCGTCTCCAGTCATTGCCCTGCTTGTCCCTGTGAGGGTGGGACTCACTGAGCCCGATTACCCAGCTCCCTGCCTCAGAGTCCGTCCTCTCTCTCTCTCCCTCCCTCTCCGCGAGCTTAAAGTTCGACTCTCTCACTGGCGCCCCAGGAGCCTGCCGATAGGGCACTGGGATCCGTGCGATCTCCCGTGCCGCTGCCCACTTCACCGGCTCATATCACGCTTCCCAGGAAACTCCCAGGAAACTCCTGGTCTGGCTCACTGTCCAAGTCCCGTTCAATCAGATGGACGCGCCAATCTGCCCTTCAAACTCTCAGATTGCTGGTTTAACAGGGCGCCCAGACCAGTGAGTTCCGTGCCGGGTCCTGCTGCGGCGCCGGCCGAAGCGGCGCCGGCCGAAGCGGCCGCGCCAGAGCCGGTTTTACTTTACTAGCGTCCTGTGGGACTTTCAACGCTCTGTGGGCTAGAAAAGTTCATCCGAGAATGCGGCTAGGACTCACCCTCTGCGCCGTCACTGAGAGCTGCAATCCTGAGTCGCTTCTACGACGCCATCTTGCCGGGTCTCCAAAAATGTATATTATTAAACCAAATCCAAATATTGTGAGAACCATCGAACTTTCTAAAGTATTGAATTATGCAAAGACAACCATAAAATCAGAAAAATTGTGCTGGAATTTTCAGTGTATGTTTGATCCTCAGGGAGATAACTAATGCCTTTTTTCTGAGACAGAGTCTTGCCTGTAGCCCAGGCTGGAGTGCAATGGTGTGATCTCGATCTCTGCTTACTGCAACCTCTGCCTCCCAGATTCAAGAGATCCTTATGCCTTAGCCTCCTGAGTAGCTGGGATTACAGAAGTGAGTCACCACTCCCAGCTAATTTTTATGTTTTTAGTGGAGATGGGGTTTCACCACGTTGGCCAGGCTGGTCTCAAACTCCTGACCTCAAGTGATCTGTCTGCCCTGGCCTCAAATTACAAGTATGTGTCATTGCGCCCAGCCTGTTAGTTCTCTTTTAATTAATGTTTTAATTTGTACAACTGTCAGTGAAGGAGAAAATAGAAATAATGCTAGTGAAAGCAAATGAATATATTTCAATAATATAAAATATTAATAATTGTGACTTTAATCCATTGCTAACTGTAATTAGTTGATTCTCCCCTAAACTATGTTGAATATTACACACGAACTAAATCATATATTTTAACTACAGCAAGAATCCATGCTTCCATCAACATAATGGTGTGTGATAAATTATCTAGAAAATAATAGTTTTCAGGATTGTTTCACATAATTTTTAGAAGGGCTTACATGACATAATACATAATATTTCCTAGCATACTTTTTATTAACTGCCATTAATAAGGAAAACATATTTAATAGGCTAAAGCAAACTTGCGAAGCTTCATCTTGAAAATGCCAAGGAAAGATAATCCAGCAAAGCTACTATAGACACTTCCACTATGCACAGGCTGTCCTGGCAATGGGCTGATTTGCTAAAGCCAGGCAAAGTAAAATGAATAAGGACAGGGTTGTGCCTTTTATGAGGGTTTAAAGTATTCCTCTAATGACTAAACTAGAAAAAACTTTATTATGTTATTTGTTCATTTTGATCTGTCCATTGTTTCAGACATCATTTATGATGAGGTCCTCTGGACTAATCAGAACAGGTGGCAGGAGTTTCAGGCATTTCTTTGATTCTATGCATATCATATTTATATGAAGATATACCCAATGAATATTAACATTTCCCCTGTATCATTACTTTTGGTATTTGTAACCTTAGACAAGTTACTTAATTACTCTTTTCCTCAATTTACTCATCTGTATACCTTGTAGTTAAAAGAGTAGATTATAAAGCCAGGCTGCTTGGATTAGTATTCCAAATCTTCACTAAATGGATGCAGGTTTTTCATTACTTCTTCTGTAAAATGAAGGTAATAATGATACCTATTTCACATGATTGTGGTGAGATTAAAATGAGCTAACATTTGTGAAGAACTTAGAATATTTTCTATCTCACATTTGGAGCTATATAAGGTCTACATGTAATTGATATTCTTATTTATTAAACAGCAAGCAGCACCATGACTAAAACTTGGTCATTGTCGATGCTATGGCTGTTATTACTGTTGTTATTACTATTATTGTTTTATACTTAAGGATAACATTTGTATTGTTTCAGGATGTATATTATTATTAAAAAGGAATATGTTGAAAGTAGGCTAAAAAAATATCAGATATAAATTCTAGCCCTGGCTTGGTAAGTAGGTAGACCTGTGACCTTCAGCAAATTACTTTACCTCTATGCACCTCAGTTCCCTTATAAAAATAAATGTATTGATCTGTATTAGTAGATTTCAACGTGTGTTCTAAGGATTACTAGGTTTTTCTAGATTTGTTTCATGGGCAACCATGAGGCGTGGTATGAACGTGTGGTAGTTCTGGGTTTATAATCCCAGGTCAGTCAGAGCTATTGTACTTTATTTTATATATTAGGGTCCTATTTAAGATTTTGTTTTAAGAATGCTGTTTCTAAGACAAGATTATGTAATATTCTGTAATCTCTAATGATGCTTAGAAACATGATTGATTTTTGTGTGTTGATCTTATATCCTGTAACACTGTTGAATTTGCATGATGTTTTGGAAATTCCTCAGGATATTTGATAATACAAAGTCTTCTAATAGGGAGAGTTATGTGCCATTCTTTCCAATCTGTAAACTTTATTTATTTCCTTTTTTGTGTCTTATTGTGATTGATAGGACTCTGAGAATTCTGTTGAATAAGAGTGATGATGGTGGACAAGCCTATTACCATTTTCTCTGTGCTTGGAAAATTTCCTTTAACCATTTTTTGAAGGTAGATCTGCTGGCGAGAATTCCTAGTTTTTGTTTTTGTTTATTTTTCATTAGAGAATGTGTTTATTTTACCCCCATATTTAAATAAAATTTGTGTTAGGTAAAATATTTAGGATTGACATTTCTTTCAGTACTTAAAAAATATAACTGTTGTTTCTGGCCTCTGTCATTTCTGGTGAGAAATCCTCTGTCATTTGAGCTGTCTTTTCCCTATAGGTAAGGTGTCACTTCTGCTATTCTCAAGACTTTTTATTCTATAATTTTCATCAGATTAAATATAATGTGTCCTGGTGTGAAATTTGGGGGTTTATCTTGATGGGGGTGGATGCTCAGCTTCTTAGTTCTATACATTCATGTCTTTGCCAAATTTTGGGAGGTTTCACTCATTATGTGTTTTGATAAGTCTTTCAACCCCCTTCTTTTTATCCTCTTCTTCTAGTATGCAATTATATAGATGTTAAATCTTCCGTTATTGGCTCACAGGTCCCTGGAGGTCTTTTGTTTTTAGTACATTTATTCTCTGTTATTCACTTTTGATAAATTTGATTGGACTGTGGTCAATTTTGCTGATTATATTCTCTATCATTTCCATCCTAATATTGAGTCTATCCATAAAGTTTATTTCAGCTCTTGCACTATCCAGTTCTATGATTTTTATTTGATCCTATTTGTAGAAAAGTTTCTGAAATTTTGTATTTTATTATTTAAGAATATTTATAATTTCTCATTGAGCATTTGTATTATGATTGTTTTAAAATCCTCATTAGATTATTCTAATGTCTGATTCATCTTAGTATTACCATCTACTAGACTCTTTTCTAATTCATGTTGTGATTTTCCCAGATTATAGTATGATAAGTTATTATTAATGTATCTTGATAATTTGGGATATGATGTTAGGAGATTCTTGATCCTAATTAAATCCTTTAGCAGATATTTACCCTGCTTAGGTTTAGTGTGCAATTCAGGATTATCTTTGTGGGTGCTAGTTTCAATCACAATTTAGATTTTAGAACCATTGCAGTATTATTCTGGTCAACTTTGTTTATGTGAGGGCTACTTAGAGACCACTTTCTAAACCTAGGAGCCAGTCCACACTGTTGTTCAGTTATTAAACTTTCTCAGAACTTTACTTTGGTCAGTTTTGTGTTTGAATCAGTTGTCCCATTATATTTAAGTACTGATGTGAATATACCTATATACATATATGCATACATATATACCTCTGCATATGCATGCATATATCTTGGATAACTTGGAAGAAGGCCAAGCAGAGAGCTTGAGAAATCAAGTGCCCTGTTCAGTCTTTGGCTCAGAATTTTATACATTGTCTTGGTTCTGGGTTTTTTCTTTCTCTTCCACTTTTCCCTTTCTTAGGACAGGGAAAAGCATTTTAGTTGTTTAGTTGCCACATGTGCAGTAACTCCCAGTATCTGGGAGGTAATATGCATTTGCCTTGGGTTAGCTGAAGGTGTATGCATGCTCACTTGGGGTGATTTTCCCTTACTGGTTGAGTGCCCTCACAGGAAAATCATATACCCGTCAAATTCTGCCATTTTGCCCTGTACTGCACATGCTCAAGACCTTATCAGGGAATTGTGGTTTTGCTGTCACCAATATCTCCTATTTGTTGGTAAGCTCCCCTGGTTCTTAGAGCCAGTCGTAGCCACATACCATTTCAGAGGGACAGTTTTATGATTACCGGATCATCACCTAATGAGTGCATGGCATTTCTGAAATCCTCCTCTGCCCTGCTAATATCTAACTACCTACTCTAACAAACCCTACTTTGCGAAATGCTATTTGATCTTGAACAATAATTTTATCATTCTGAGCCCCCATATTCTTTTCTTTTCTTTTTTTCTTTTTTTGAGTAAAGAAAGAATTCATTTGATGAATTGTAAGATTCATACCCAGGGCCACAAAATCAAAATGTTTCTGAATAGAGACTATTGATTTTTAAGTTCCACGAGAAACTTAAGTATACAGATAGAGCCAAAGGCAAATACTCGTTGTTACTTATGGGATGTGTGGGAGGATATAGATGGCCCTTCAAAGTTTTATTTTGATATTTTCCCAGATTGTTTGTATTATCATTTTCGTTTTAATTTTTAGTTTATATTTTTAATCCTTAATTGCCTTAAGTAGGATTATAAAGTCAGCTCTTTATTATCTGTTATAATAACAATCAAAAGTAGTAAGTACAATTAAAACAGTCAGAAAATTCTCCAGTTTTACTCGGAGCCTGTAAAATCATTTCTATATACAACTCTAACCTGAGAGTACTGAAAATTAGAAGCCTCAAAACAAAAGGGCTTGACTTTGCTCTTCATCTACCTGTCTTGTCATCCTATTCAGGCATAACATTGTAAATGCAGCACTTAAAATATATTTAGATGATCATGTATGTGAGTACAAGTATTCTTATTTTGATTACATATTTGATTTACACCAAAAGTGAGATATAAAGTCAAAATATTCATTTCCATTACCAAGTTTTTTGCTTAATCAAAAGTAAAATAAATATGTGAACACAGCACAAATCAACATTTAGAAATTTTCTATCTGGTCTTTAAATATAATACATATATAATTGTCTTAAGGATAAAGCCACCTCTGTTATTTTTCTTAAGGATTTCTTTTGCTGTTTGTTTTTTTTCTTTGTCATTCCATGTAAATATGAGAATTTTTATTACTGTGAAAAATGTCACTAATATTTTGATAGAAATTGCATTGAACCTGTAAATTGCTGTGGTTAGAATTGTCATTTGACAATATGAATTGTTCCCATCCATGAGCATGTAATATCTTTTTTTTTTTCTGTGTACTCTTCCATTTCTTTCATTAGTATTTTATAATTTTCCTTTTATAGATCTTTTACTACTTTGGTTAAATTGAATCCTAGGTATTTTATATTTTCAAGCTATCCTAAATGAGATTGTTTCCTTTTTTTTTTTTTTTTTCATATTTTCTTGCCATTGACATTTATACATGGTACTGATTTTTCTGTGTTGATTTCGTCTTCTGCTACTTTGCTAAATTCATTTATCAGTTCTAACAGGTTCTTTGTGGAGCCTTTAAGATTTTCTAATACAAGAATATGTCATCTATGAACAGGCTAATTTGATGTCTTTCTTTCCAACTTAGATGCCCTTTATTTTTTTCTCTTACCTAATCATTCTGGTCAGGGCTTCCAGTATTATATTGAGTAAAAGTAATGAAAGTGGATCACCTTTGTCTTTTTCTAGCTGTTAGAGAAAAGGCTTTCAGTTTTTCTCTATTCAATACAATGTTGATTGTAGGTTTGTCAAATGTGGCTTTTATTATTTTGAGGTAGGCTTATTCTATATGCAGTTGGTTGAGGGTTTTTTTTAATCATAAAGGGATGTTGATGCTTGTTGAATGTTTTCAGTATCTTTTGAAATGATCATGTTTTTTGTTCTTGGCTCTGTTAATGGGATGTATCATGTTTATTAATTTGCATGTGTTGAACCATCCTTGCATCCCTGAGATGAATCTCACTTTATCATTATGAATGATCTTAATGTGTTGTTGGATTCAGTTTGCTAGTATTTTGTTGAGGGATTCTTGCAAATACGTTCAGGACTTCCATCACCAGGTAATACGGTGTAAGAGGAAACATGTTTACTCTTCTTCCTGAAACAACTATACAATCAGACAAAATATATTAAATGATAATTTCCAGACATTTAACAGTGATGTCTGACACATGGGAAACAAATAAAGTAACCCTGTAACTTCTCTAGTTGACAGTCTGGAGGGAATTTCCAGGCTACAGAACAGGAGGGGGAAACTCAGGAAGAGCCTAGTAGTCTTCCTAAATTAAGGAGATTACAGGTAAATAGAAAAAATATTATTTGTATTTATGTATTAGCAATAACATTTATCAATTTTAAATTTAAAAATACCATTTGCAATAACATCAAAATAATAAAACACTAAGAAATAAATATGATAATATGTGTCAGACCTGTTCAATAAAAATTACAAAATATGGTTGGGAGAAATTAAAAATATGTAATGAAATGAAGATGTATATCACGTTCAAAGATTGGAATATGCAATATTGTTATTATATTTCCTAAAGTTGAAGCTTATATTTAACATAATTTCAGCATTTAGTTTTTGTAGAAAGTACTAAGATAATTATAAAATTTTCATAGAAATGAAAAAAAAAGAAATCCTAGAATAGCCAAAACAATATTGAATAGGAAATACAGATTTGGAGGATTTAAACTACCAAATTTCAAAGTTTATTAATTTGGTAATAAAAATAAATTGAATTGGCATAGACAAATAGATCAACGAAACTGAATAGAGTGTCCAAAAATATGGTTAACTGATTTTCAACAAAGGAACAACAGTAATTAAATAGTGCTCTAATAATTACCTTGCATATGCCAAAAAAGAACTTCTGTCCTTCCTTATATTAAACAATTGACAAACAATACCTTTAAATGGATAATAGACCAAAATGTACAAGATACAAATATAAAGCTTATAAAAAAATGAACCCAATTCTTATAAAAGAAATTATATTTTATGTATAAAAGAAAAAATATTTTAGTGAACTTTGTTTGGCAAGTATTTGTGACACTGGACTCAAAAAAACATGAACAGGCTGTGTTTTGTGTCTCATGCCTGTAATCCGAACAAGTTGGGAGGCCAAGGTGGGTAGATCTCTTGATCTCAAGAGTTCAAGACCAGCCTGGGCAACATGCCAAAACACCATCTGTACTAAAAATACACAAGATTAACCAGGCATGGTGGTATGCACCTGTAGTTTCAGCTACTCAGGAGGCTGAAGTAGGAGAATCACTCCAGCCCAGGAGGTTGAGGCTGCAATGAGCCATGCTTGCAACACTGCACTCCAGCTTGGGTGACAGAGTGAGACTCTGTCTCAGAAAAACCCACAAAGCATGAACATAATTTTTTTTAAATAATATATTGAATTAAACTTTAAAATATTGCTATTTGAAATATATTGCTACAAAAATGGAAAGGCAATCCGCAGCACGGAAGAAAGTATGTGCAAACCTGTGCTCAATCAAACGGCAGTGTGAGAACACACTTAAATTCATCTGTCCAGCAAGCAACACAATAGTAGCAAAAAATGTCAAAATCAACCTTTTTATAAAGCTGGAAATTAACTAGAGGGTTACAGCAACCTGAGGAGTGTTTATTCAATAGAACTTGAAGCCATAGTAGGAAAATCTGGCTTTGTTGTGCTTTAACCCAACACACTCTCATTTTCATCTCCCCAGCTCTGTGGGAGTCATGAAAACTGGCAACCTCACAACCATAGGAGTTGTGAAAATTAGCAGTCTTGCAGGCAAGAGTTCACAGATCAGAGCTGGTGTGCCTCAAAAAATTCTACTCCCAGAGCATTATTACTGTTTATCCCGTATCCCGGTACACTGGAAAAGGCTCATTTGCCAAACATTGACAAATAATGTGAGTTTACTCCTCAGGAAAAATTTTGCCTGTGGTGTTGGTCAAAAATAATAAGTGGCAGTCATTAAACATTATAGCTGCCTGAGTCTACAATACCAATTGGGGCAAGTAAAATCAAGGCAAAAAAAGACTTAAAGGGAGATATGAGAAATACTATATCCCTAGAGGCATTTGAAATATTCTGACAAATTCCTGGGAATCTAGAAAACTAAATGCAAGTACAAAGTTGTGAACATGCCAAATAAATTTCTAAGAGAACCACAATCCTCCAGCTGACTATGATGCCCTGCACAAGCAGTAAGCAATAGCTAAGGTAGGGTTGTTAACTGCCTGAGTGTTGAAGGCATGCCCCTACATGCACACAAATCTGTGTGTCAAAGACTGAGAGACTTATTAGTTTCAGGCATTTAAAGAAGTCTGTAACCAATGATTAGCTAACCAATAAGCTAGCTAGACTTCAGTGTTTGTACCCAGTAAAGAATACATACACACCTTACAGAATTAGTTCACAAAGGTCACTGAACAAAAAGCAACAACAAAGCAAACAGCAACGAAAACAAACTCTAGGGAGGGAGGGGGAAGCTGATTTCTAGAATTGCCACATTGTATTATTTTAAATGTATAATTTTCAACAAGAAAATATTTGGCAATGCAAAGACACAAGGAAATATGGCCCACACCTAGGGAAAATAAAGTGCTCTGTAGAAAAACTATCTGAAGAAGCTCGAATGTTGAATTCACCTTACAAAAACTTTAAATTAACTACTAAGAAATGTTCAATCCCCCCCACTCTCTCTCTCTGTCTCTCTCTTTCTCTCTCTCTCTCAACTTCTTTTTAACTTTCTCTTACCATAGAGGAGAGACAGAGACTAACAGAGGGAACAGAGGAAGTCAGAGAGAGAAAGAAAGAGACAGTAGTAAAGAGAAAGCAATGTGTCCTATTCTTTTAAAAGCCAGGGTAAATTTAAAACCTACAATTGAAGGTCTTCTCCATGATGGGATTCTTAAATTCTGTTGTTTTCAATCCTTATATTATTACAATCACCAATAGTTTACAGTAATAGGTTTAAAAGATGCCTTCTGGGCTTGTCCGTTGGCAGAAGACAGCCAGGACCTATCTGCCTGTGAGTGAGAAGACCCTCCTCACTCCAGTTGAAAATAGCAATACCAATGGACAGTTTTATCCCAAGGGTTTACGAAGTCTCAGTCTATGGATAGACCCTTAAGCCCTAAAAATAAAGCCCTTATAAAAAAAAGCTCACACAATACAGGCTAAACCCTCTCATTTGGCAATTACCAGAAATCCATCAGTGGAAAGGTTACCTCCTTAAGCAGCCATTCCATCATTTTGTCAGTGTTAACAAGAGCATAGCCTTAGAAATACTTGCTCAAAGGCACGGAGGCTGGTAGCCTTCCTATCAAAAATCCTTAATGCAGTAACCTATGGATGGCCCAAATGCATTACAGGACAACACATAATTTATAAAGTTTGTTAAAAACAGAGTAACATGTATTACCCTAACTTCTAATCTTGTGACCTTAGGCAGTCTACTCCAGGGACCTGAAAGAAGTTTGTTTTGGAAAAGAAGGTTTATCATCATTGACAAAAAGAAAAAGGAGAATTTATGTAAAAAAAAATCTTATATGGTAAATTCTTTACTTGAAATAAAATAACTGGCTGTTTAAAAGGATGTTTACAGGTCAAAAAGTTGAAGATTATCTGTGAAAGTTGTAAAAAATGTTATAGAAGCGAATTTATGCAAGAAATATTGTATAATTTAAAAGTAATTAGGCCTCCTGAATGTAAAATTGTTGAAGAAACAATTTTTGTGCAAGGTGTGTAAGGAAAACAAAAATATACTTTTTGTAAAAGGATTATATGAAAAAAGAAATGTTCAAAGTACTAAAATAAACCTTTTATTTAAAAAATAAAATGATAACTCACAATATAAAGAATATCAATATAGAAACACGAATGTTTTAAAGGAACTGAATTGAAATTCTGAAGTTGAAAATAACTGGAATAAAAATTTTACTAAAGGGGCTCAATATAGGTTTGAATTGGCTGAGCATCGCTCACAACTATAATCGCAGCACTTTGGGAGGTCAAGGTGGGAGGATTGTGTATGGCCAGGAGTTTGAGCCTTATTGGGCAACACAGAGACACCCAATCTCTACCAAAAAAAAAAAAAAAAAAGTTAAAAATTAGCCAGGCATGGTGGTACAGACCTGTAGTCTTATCTACTTGGGAGGTTGAGGTGGGAGAATTGCCTGAACCCAGGAGTTGGAGGCTGCAGTGACAATGTGCCACTGCACTCTAGCCTGGGGTCAGAGTGAGACTTTTCCTCTAAAAATATATTTATTTGAATTGGCAAAATAAACAGTGAACTTGAATATAGGTCAGTTGGGATTGCACATCCTGAGATACAAAAAGAAATGCAGATACATTTGCATTTTCAGCTCTGACATCAAGAGAGTTAGAAGTGTCATTCTTTTTTTTTTTTTCCTTTCTTTTTTTTTTATTTTGTTTTTTATTTTATTTTTTTTTATTTTTAATTTTTATTGCATTATAGGTTTGGGGGTACATGTGCAGAACGAGCAAGATAGTTGCATAGGTACACACATGGCAGTGTGCTTTGCTGCTTTCCTCCCCTTCACCCACACTTGGTATTCATCCCCAGGCTATATTTTTAACAAGAAAAAGCTGGATAAACTGAAAATCAATGACGTATCTTGGATTCATGCAAGAACTGACATGACAATCATCCTTCAATCTAGAAAAACAGGTGAATCCAGGGAGTCAGGGCCAATATCTGCTTACGTGGAGCAAATGAACACTGTGACAGTAAACAGGTAATGTTAATGAATTATTTTAAATGGCACTTGAATGACAATTGAACAGTAATTTTGATGAATTTATGGAATCTAATTGTGAATAAGCATTAAAAGCAAGAAATTCCTGGGTTCCAGAGTCTTTGCAAAGGGCGCAATGTCATGGGATTTGCTTCCAGGAATCCTACCAGCTTCTCATGATGAGGATTCAAGAAAAAATCCCTTCTGGCTCTGGCAAGGGGAGGGAAAGAGTAATGAAGTAAAACAGACTCAGCTTTTCTTCTTCATAATAAAGCCCTATTCTCCAGAGGAAAATAACTTTACTACAGCCTTATACTATACTACTTAGGTGAAAGCATTCAGACCACTCCAGCCCCTCTTACTTTTGTCTCACGTAAGCAAGGAAACCCTCTATCACTGGAAAAATATCGGTAAATATCAAATCCAAGAAACACAGAATTATTACAAGATTCGATAATTTTTACACTTCCCAACACTTTGCCACCACACTAAAAAGGCTTCAGTATAATAACAGTGGATTATGGCTGAAAGAGCTGCAATGTGTGTATTATTTTTAGTAATAGAAGCTAGGGAAGCACAAAGTCAAGAAGGGAGACATAGGCAAAGATCCTAGGGGAACTTGAAGCATCAGATACCTATGACTATACCCAATATAAACACAGATGAACATAAATCCTCACACTAAAGGCCTGTTTAACTCAGTTCCAGTTAACCACACAACATGTCTGGCTTTCAACAAAAAATTGCAAGGCATGCCAAAAAGATAAGAAACACAGTCTAAAGAAACAAAGCAAGAAATTAAAATACATGTTGGAATTATTGTACAGGGCATTTTAAGTAATCATGATTCATATGTTAGCAGCTCTAATGGAAAATGTAGAACACATGCAAGAACAGATGGATAATATAAGGAAACAAATTCTAAGAATCAAAGATCAAAACTAATTAAATTGAATACTGTGCAGTTTATTTTATGCCAATTATACCTCATTAAAGCTCTCTTTAAAAATATATTGTCTATGAAAAATACAAAACAATTTTGGAATATTTTTCGGGGAAAAGATGATTTTATTACTGGTGTTATTTAGAAATGTTGGGACATGGTGGTGGTAATGAAAAAGACTGGCATTTATTCAGTTTTGTTCTTATTTTAAAATTGTCTACAGACAATGCACCCCTTTTATTACCAACTTGGCAGATGAACCATTTCAACTTCCCTGCCTTTGGTAGATCCCTTCTCTACCCCAAGTTTCTTAGGAAAAAAAAGGATCTGGCTGGGCACAATGGCTCACACCTGCAATCCCAGCACTTTGGGAGACCGAGGTCAGTGGATCACCTGAGGTCAGGAGTTCAAAACCAGCCTGGCCAACATGCAGAAAACCCATCTCTAAAAAAAAAAAAAAAAAAAACCACCAAACTTAATTAATCCTGGGTTTATGGCACCTGTATTAGTTTCCTACTGCTGCTGTAACAAATGACAAAAAAAAATGCTACAAAACAAATTTATTATCATGTATTTCTAGAGAGCAGAGGTCTGAGTTGGATTTACTGGACTAATATCAAGTGTTCAGAGTTCTACATTCCTTCTTCGAGTCTGGGGAATGGTCCGTTTCTTTGACTTTTTCAGTTTCCAGGAGCCATCTGAAATCCTGGGATCCTGGCCCTTTCTTCCATCTTTAAAGCCAGCAATGTAGCATCTTCAAATCTCTCTGAATTTGACATTCTGCTTCCCTCCTCCACGTGAAAGAACCCTTTCACTGCATTGGCACATCTGGATAATCCAGGAAATCACCCATTTCCAAAATCAACTAATTAGCAACTTCAATTATTTTCTTGTTAAGATTTTTTTAGTTTTATTATAGATTCTGGATATTAGTCCTTTGTCAGATGCATAGTTTGCATACATTTTCTGCCATTCACTAGGTTGTCCATTTACTCTTGAGAATGTCTTTGCTGTGCAGAATCTCTTTGGTTTAATTAGGGCTTATTTATCTCTATTTGTTTTTGTTGCATTTGCTTTTGAGGTCTTAGTCACAAATTCTTTGCCTAGGTCAATGTCCTGAAGAGTGTTTCTTAGGTTTCATTTAAAGATTTTTAGAGTTTCAAGATTTTTAGAGATTAATTCTTTAATCCATCTTGAGATATTTTTTGTATATTGTGAAAGATAAGGATCCAGTTGCAAACTTCTGCATGTGGCTATTCAATTTTTCCAGCACCATTTATTGAATAGGGTGTCTTTTCCTTATTGTGTGCATTTGTTGAGTTTGCCAACGATCAGATGGTTTTTATTGTTGATGTGTGGCTTAATTTCTGTGTTCTCTATTCTGTCCCATTGGTCTATGTGTTTGTTTTGTACCAGCACCGTGATGTTTTGGTTACTCTAACCTTGTAGTAAAATTTGAGCTCAGGCAGTGGGATGTCTCCAGCTTTGTTCCTTTTGCTTAACATTGCTTTGGGTATTCAGGCTATTTTTTGGTTCTATATAATTTTTTTTGAGACAGAGTCTTGCACTGTTGCCTGAGCTAGAGTGCAATGGTGCAATCTTCGTTCACTGCAACCTCCGCCTCCCAGGTTCAAGCGATTCTCCTGCCTCAGCTTCATGAGTAGCTGGGATTACAGGCACCCACCACTACACCTGGCTAATTTTTTTGTATTTTAATTAGAGACAAGTTTTCACTATGTTGGCTAGGCTGGCCTTGAACTCCTGACCTTGTGATTCACCATCCCTGGCCTCCCAAAGTGCTAGTTCCATGTGAATTTTAAGATAGTTATTTTTTTTCTAATTCTGAGAAGAATGGTGTTAGTAGTTTAATAGGAGCAACAATGAATCTGTAGATTGCTTTGGACAATATGGTCATTTTAGTAACATTGATTCTTCTAATCCATCAGAATAGGATGATTTTTCATTTGGTTTTGTGGTCCACAATTTATTACATCAGTGTTTTGTGGTTCTCCTTGTAGAGATATTTCACCTCCTTGACTAAACGCATTCCAAGGTATTTTATTTTTTGGGTGTATTCCCACAATTTACACAACTTTGTTGAAATGGATCAATTTCTTCAAAGCCATGAACTATAAAAACTCACACAAAGAGAAATACATAATCTGAATAGGCCTAAAACTATTACAGAAAATGAACTAACATTTACTCTTCCAAAATAGGGGCACAAGGCACAGAAGCTTTCACTGGTGAATGCTGCCAAATATTTAAGAAATAAATAATACAAATTATCTTTTATCTCTTCTAAGAACTAGGAACAGAAGGAAAACTTCTTAAGTCATATAACACCCAAATAAACTTATTACAAAAAGGAAAACTACAGAGCAATCTCTCATGTACACATATTGAAAAATATTCAATAAATATGAGCAAATCAAATTTCACAACATATTTTAAAATACACACCATGACAAAGGCCCGTTTACTCCATGTATACATGGTTGCTTCAATATTTGAAAATCATTCAGTGTAATCCATATAAATAGTCTAAAAAAGAAAAATTATGTAATAATAATGATAAATGCATAAAATGCATTTGACAGTATCCAACACCCATTCATAATAAAACTCTCAAAAGACTAGGAATACAAGCTAACTTTCTTAACATGGTAAATAACGTTTACACAAAGTCTCCAGGTAACATATTTAATGGCAAGAAAGTGGGTGCTTCACCACTTTTGGGAACATGGGAAGGATGTTCTTTCTCACCACGTCAGTTCAACATCATCCTGGAAGCCATAGCTAGTGCAATAAGACAATTTTAAAAAACAGGAGGTATATAGATTGAAAATGAATAAATAAAACAATCTTTGAAGATAATATGAATACCTATGCAGAAAATTCCCCAAAGTCAATTTAAAAAGTATGTCACTAGTATGTTATACAATGATAACAAGCTTGTATTATCAAACTATAATATAAAAATGACTTTCCTATATACGAGTCAGGAATAATTGGCATTGGAAATTTAATAATATGATTTACAATAGCACCAAGAAAAAATAAAATACTTAAGTATGTGTCTACCAAAATGCATGTGGTATGTAAATACTGAAAACTACAAACTCTGATGAAACAAATCAAAGATTACCTATATAAAGGGAGAAATAATTATTTGTTCATGGACTGGAAGACTTAATATTGTAAGATGTCAATATATGATTAAGTTCAAATATTTTTTTTTAAATTAAGTCACTGGATTATGTCAGATAGTTAGAGGCAGGTTTTTCACTGTTGGAGTAATTGTTTACAGAAAAGCAAGGTGAGCATGCTAAAATATTATATATGATAATGAATTAAAATTGGAGACATCAGTATGAACTCATGTCTTGCTTAATATAGAGTCAGATGGTTGCACATCCAAATATGTATTGGTATATCTATGTAAGAAAGCTAGTAGACACACATGTATTCTCATGTTCTTATAGCTGAGAATCTAGAAATGACACTCCAGTACAAGTGAGCAGATTTAATATTCAGATCTCAGTTTATTTAATACTCCAATAGAAGAAACTAGGGATCCTTGAAAAAAATGGCTGATTCTAAAATGGGGTAGGAAATATATATGATGAGCCTGGATCATCTCATAGTGCTGGAATGTAAGAAAGTGTTCACAAAAGGCAACACACACACACACACACACACACACACACACACACTGATGAGATTATATCAAAGCTGATACAGGACCCAACTGATGGAGCTCCTCTTGGTCAAAACTAGACCAATTGGAGCAACAAAGTAAAATAATATATTGGGTTATAACCCAAAGTATAAAATAAAAATTCGTGAATCCTCAAATAACAAGATGATTGAATAAACACCTAAATAGAGGAGAAGAAACAAATATCCTCTGCAGAAGATTTGCAAATAATTTATTTAGATATTCCACCATGAAGGAGGCAGATTATTCTCTGTCCCCTTTCTTAGTGTGACTACACACAGTAAGGAGCCTATGCATAGTAACTTCCTTTAAAATCATGGTGGAAGAAGAATGACTTTGCCATAAAGAGTGCTGACAAACCCCACCTTAGCCACATGATCTGAGTCAACCTCAAAAGTCATCACATTGAGAATGCATACCCTAACATCAGTCTAATCATAAGAAAAGCATCGGACAAATCCCAACAGAGAGAGTTTTATAAAATATCTCACCAACATTCCTCAAAATGTTGACATTAAAAACAAGAAAAATCTGAAAAACTGTCACCACCTAAAGGATTCCTAGGAGACATAGCAACCAAATGTCACTTGTGTTGAATCCAGAAACAGAAAAAGGACAATATGTGAAAAGTAGGCAAATATGAATAAAGTATGAATTTTCATTAATAATACTAGTTCATTAATTTTAAGACATTTATGATACTAATATGAAATAATAATGGAGAAATTAGGTTTAGTGTATGCAGGAACTCTGTACTAAATTTGCAATTTCTATGCAAATCAAACTGTTCTAAAAATAAACTGTTATTTAACAATAAATCTCTTCCAAAACACATTACAAATAAAAAAACCGAACATTGCCATAGATCTTTTAGACATTAACACCATAATAAAAGAATATTTTAATCAACTTAATGTCAATATTTTGAATATTTAGATAAAATTTATAAAAAATAATTTATAATTAAAAATTATAAAAAACAATTTAGTAAAACTGGCTCAGAAGTAATTTAAAACTGAACAATTATATCAATATTAAAGCATTTTATTTAACTATAAAAATCTCTCTATATTGAAAGCTGCAGATGCCAAGAACTTCACTGGCAGTTCTAACAAACATTCAAAAAAGCAATGATTCTAGTGTTACCCAAATTATTGTTCTTAATAATGGAATAAGAATGTACAAATCCCAACTTGTTCAGAGTCTAAATTTTGCTGTTAACAAACTCAACAACAGCTATATAAGAAGGGAAATTTACATGTAACTCTCATTTAAAAGTATGCATGCAAAAATCCTCACAAAATATTAGCAACATAAAGAAAGATGATACATAATTGTATTGCAGTTATTTTCAGAAATGCTCTACTTGTTTTACATTAAAAGTTTAACTTATATAATATCATATTACCATATTAAAAGGCAAAATCATATCATCTTCAAAATAAGTGGAAAAAGGTATTTTATACAATTAATAACACATTATAATAAAAACAACTTAGCTAAATTCTTATAAGAGGACATCTTTTATGTGAAAACTGACAACTACAAAAATACTTAATGGTAACCCACTGAACAATTTTTATTTGATATTTCAAACAACACAAGTATGCTCACTACCATCACTTTAATAGATGTACTGAGGTCCTAGCCAGCACAGTAAAGTTATATTCAGTCAAAAAAGGAAAACGGTGACTACATAATTATGTATGTAGAAAATACCAAAAATCCATACATAAATTATTGTAATTAATAAATTTAGTAAGTTCTCTAATCAAAATCATTAAAATACTGGCATTTTTATATCCCATGAACATAGAAAGTGATATTTAAACATATAACCTTTATAGGACCATTAAATATCAATTATCAAATATTAAACCTAAACAATTTGTAAAGATCCCTGTAAAGAATTCTGTAACTGTCACCGAGAGTAATTAAAAACCTAAACAAAAATTAAATATACACTATTTAGATTTGGAAGACCTAGTATTGCTAAAATGTCAATCATTCTTAAATTGACCTTTGAATTCAACAATCAGTATATATTTATAGGTAGTTTTATGGAAACTGACAAAATGATTCTAAAGTGTATACAGAAATGCCTAGTAGCAAAAATAATGAATAACTTTTGTAGAAGATGACCAGTGTGTGAGAACTTGGGCTGCCGGATCTCAACATTTATTACTATGTAAAATTTTAGTAATTAAGGTAGTGTGATATTGGTCTAGGGATAGAAATACGTGGACAAAAGAGAGAAGGCAGGGATAGAGCCATGTGTAAGTGGATATATGATTTGTGATAAATGAAGGCTTCAGAAGTGTGGAGGAAAGGTCAGTCTTTTCTATAAATGGTGCGAGATAATTGGGTACACACAGCAAAAAATGAAACTAAACACTGACTTCACCACATACACAAAAATCATTATTTTGTTGATTATAGAACTACATGTGAGAAATTCTTAAGCTTTTAGGAGATAATGTATTAACAAAAAATATTTTAATGATATAGGGGAAAAAGCTCATAAAGATACAAGAAAGCATTAACCAGAAAAGAATCAATGTATCTGCTTGCATTAAATATAAAGACTTAGATTCTTCAAAGGAAATTATAGAGTAAAAATCAAGTCACATTTTAGGAAAACATATTTGCAAAGCATCAACACATATAACTAACAAAAGATAAAGATAAGGCACACACACACAGAGACAGTCAGTCCTCATTGTTCAAGTATTCTGTATTTGCAAATTTATCTTCTCACTACAATTTATTTGTAATCTCAAAATTAATACTTGTGGCACTTTTTTGGTCATTCTTGATTATTTGCAGAGTGGTTAATTTGAGAATCACCCAATTCACAAGTTTCTGGCTAAGCTAGAATACAGCAACCTTATGCTTTCTGTTTCAGCTCTTATATTGCAAACAAGTGTACTTTTCTGTCTATTTAGCACTATGTTTTTTTTTTTCATTTATTTTGGTGATTTTGCTTTTTAAAATGGCATCCAATTATAGCGCTTAAATATTAGTAATACTATAGTACTTAAGTATTAAATATAGTACTTTATTAAGTATTAGTAAGTGAAATAAGACTGTGATATGCCTTACAAAGAAAATATGTATGTTAGATAAGCTTTGTTGAAGCATGAATTCTCATGCTGTTGGCCATGAGTTTGATGTTAATGAATCAACAATATGGTGTATCCAGATAAAGGAAGAGGGAATCTGTAAATCTGTAGGTTAGACTGTACCAGAGAGTTCTGAGGTAACAATTATAATGTATGATAAAGCTATGAAAAAGATGGAAAAGTGATGAAATTTATAGATTGATAAGATGATGAGCAATTAATAAAAGCATAGTAGACAGCACTGTTAAAAGGCTGACGGCCAAACAATTTACAATCATGATACTTAGGGTAACAAAACTGTTAAGCCCCTCTTGATTAGTGCTAAACATTCAACTTGTGGGTAAGTCCTGTAAATCAGAAGGTTGAAGAATTTTAAATGTAACCAATGCAGGTTATACAGGAAAAGGATAATGGGCAGAACAGCTTATCAATGCTGAAGAGACTAGCTTGTTTTACAAAGATATTGCTGAATGGAGCTATATAACACAAATGGCATTTCAATTGATGAAAATGTAACCAGAAGCACAGAAGAACCAAACCCTATATTTTTTATAACAGCAATAGTGCAGTATTTGCTAAATCAGTGTTAGTGATGACTCCATAGACATAACTACTGAGAATAATTAAAATCATATATATGTATGTATGTGTGTGTATATATATACACATATATGTATATATACACATATATATATATATATATATATATATATATATATATATATATACATACATATATATATATCCTACAAATCAATAAGGAAAAGACAACTCTATAGAAAATCACACAAAATATTTACATGGTTCCTTAAAAACAAAAATTTTACATGCCTCATCAATGTTTGAAATGGTATTCAACCTTATTAGTAATCACAAAAGTATACATTAAAACCACAGTATGAAACCATTACTAACATTCCAGATTGGCAAAGTCTTCAGGGGTGAATAGGATATTAAGGAAGAGAAATTTGAATAATCTTCTGGTGGAAGTGTGCAATTAGTATAACCACTTTGAAACACATTTGGGAGTTATCTAGTAAATTTGAAGCCACAGCACTCTTTAGCCAATCAATCCCACTCTTGAGTAACTATATTATAGAAAAGTGCATACATATATTTACCAGGATACTTTGAAAAAAATTCTCATAGTAGTACTCTTCTTTATAGCCCAAACTGGAAACAATGCATAGGAACAGTATTGGTGAAGCTGGGAAAAATATGTGGCATTTTTCCCCCATTATCAGCATAGAAATTCTAAATATGGAGGAGTACATCTGTATTTTCTGAAATGACTATTATCCTCAAGGGTTTTTTTTTTTTTTTTTTATAACTATGGAATCTGTCGGAGCTCAGGGCAGCCTCCATAAAATGGTACTGTGCTCTACTCTAGGAGTAACTGAGACATTTACCAAGGTTTGCTCTATTTTAAAAAAATATCATGATTTTCATTCTCTTACTTAAAATTTAACATAATATATTTGAGTGTATTAGTATAATGAATCCTATACAATGCTAAAGATGTGTTACCCTATTGTTATTATATTAATAAGCATGTTTAATTCACTTAGGTTTCATTTTTTTCATCTATTAAATGATGATGAATCCAACTCCATTAGCTAAGAATGTATAAGCAAATAAGAAAATACCTGAATAAGGGTGGTGATATGGTTTGGCTGTGTCACCACTGAAATCTCATCTTGAGTTGTAGCTCCCATAATCCCCATGTGTTATAGGAGGGAATCGGTGGGAGGTAATTGAATCATGGGGGCAGATTTTCTCATGCTGTTCTCATCATCTCATAGTGAATAAGTCTCATGGGATCTGATGGTTGTATAAAGGGCAGTTCCTCTGCACACACTCTCTTGCCTGCAGCCATGTAAGACATGTCTTTGCTCCTCCTTCACCTTCTACTGTGATTGTGGGGTCTCTCCAGCCATGTGGAAATGTGAGTCCATTAAACCTCTTTTTCTTTATAAATTACCTAGTCTACAGATGACCTGACCAAATAAAGATTATCTTCTCTCACATAATCAGCTACAAAAAAAAAACATCTAAAAATAATCAATTGCGGCCATTGTTTTAAGTACTCAGCAATGAATTAAGGGACCCAAGTTCGTTCGTTCGTTCGTTCTTTCTTTCTTTCTTTCTTTCTTTCTTTCTTTCTTTCTTTCTTTCTTTCTTTCTTTCTTTCTTTCTTTCTTTCTTTCTTTCTTTCTTTTTCTTTCTTTCCTTCCTTCCTTCCTTCCTTCCTTCCTTCCTTCCTTCCTTCCTTCCTTCCTTCCTTCCTTCCTTCCTTCCTTCCTTCCTTCCTTCCTTCCTTCTTTCTTTCTTTCTTTCTTTCTTTCTTTTCTTTCTTTTTTTTTAAGACAGAGTTTCACTCTTGTTACCCAGGCTGGAGTGCAATGGTGTGATCTTGGCTCACCACAACCTTCACCTCATGGATTTAGGCAATTCTCCTGCTTCAGCCTCCTGAGTAGCTGGGATTACAGGTGCATGCCACCATGCCCAGCTAATTTTTTCTATTTTTGGTAGAGATGGGGTTTCACCATGTTGACCGGGATGGTCTCGATCTCTTGAACTCGTGATCCACCTGCCTCGGCCTCCCAAAGTGCTGGGATTACAGGCTTGAGCCACCGCACCCAGCCCCAAGTTCTTTCTAACTTTCTGTTTCACCATCATTACCATGTGGTTGTAAAATGACTCCTATACTGCTAGGCACCATATTATGTGCTATTTTAGGGTAAGGGAAAAGGGCTACACCAAGTATATCTTTCACTCTTTTGATCAGTAATCACAGATATTTCTCATGACACTATTTAGCTCTTTCCTTTATTTTATTTATCTTTTTGGCTGGAACTGTGTTCCAGGGGACTGGAAAACCAAGAATTCATTTTTCTAGCCTCTAGGGTAGAGTAATACAAAGAGGAGTTGAGAAATGAACATAATAGGTACTGATAGAACATAGGGTACTCTCACCTTACCTAGTTCACTGAGTTGTTAATGAGGATCAATTGTACTATCATATTTGAAATCTTCGAAATGTGCAAAGTGCTAAAAAAGTGTAAGGAATTATTTTTCTCATCTTTTGAAAGTAATGATCTTTAAGGTATTTTACTAAGCTCAAATTATGATTCAATGATTACTAAAAAATATCTTATGTGCACACATAAGAGCTGATAAAAATCTATCTATCTTTGCTGATGTTAAACATCAGCTAGCATCTTCTTTCAGTACACTTTGGGGCTTTGCTCAGGATACAATATTTCAACTTAACGAATCAATGTGGAAAATTCCTTTCTTTTCTAGGAGATGAATCTGGAAAGGTTGCCATATTATTTATCTTTGACTAAAGTTTCTACTGTGGACAGGTGGAAAACAAAGAGAAAATATTCCCTAAAGGAATAGAAAGGGAAACTGATATTGATTTTTGCAAAATAAATTCAGAGTAACTCTCACAGTCTTTCAATATATCTATTGGGGAAAAAATAAAAAGCATTTTGCTGACAGATAGGAGAATTAGGGTTATTTTTTATATAAGGCTACTAAGTGGATTCAGAAACTTTTTATTATTATGCCAAGATTATTCCAACCAAGTAGAAATTACATACATTTATAAGCAGAATGCAGGAAAAAAACTGACAATATTATGAATTTACATCAGTTTTCCATAAGGAATTCATGATTAAATCAACTTCAAATTCTCAAATAAGATTATGCTAATGGATGCTGGGCTTACTACCTAGGTGATGGGTTGATCTGTGCAGTAAACCACCATGGCACACGTTTACTTTTGTAACAAACCTGCAAATCCTACACATGTACCATGGAACTTAAACCTTAAAGGAAAAAAAAAAAAACATGTCAGCTACTTCACATATGATTATGTGGCCCAACACAGCATGAACAAGTTACTGGCTGTGTCTCTCTCGTTCAACTCCAAAAATATACAGGATACAACATTGGCACTCTAGGAGCTATCAAAATACTGCCCTTCAATATTTGTCATAGTAATAATTTAGCAATCTAAACATGCACATCCAATGGACTAGAAATAAAAAATATCTTCCTTAGCCAGGCGTAAACAGTAAAAGTAGAAATAATGTGTTTGACTTTTTAATCAGTCAACAAAGAAATATTAAGCACCTAATATGTGCCAGGCTTCATGTCTGGCATTGATGATTCAATGGAGAACAAAAAGACATGATATCTTCTGTTATGATGCATACCGTATAGTGCAAAACACAAATTTTAAATATACTCAAATGAGATCAGAAATTTTTTTTTGGAGCTTGTTTTAACTTTTCAGGTCTGGATAGCTCTTTTTCTCACTTTAATTTTAGGTTCAGGAGTACATATGCATGCTTGTTGTATAGATAAATTGTGTGTCACTGGGGTTGGGGTTATAGATTATTTAATAGCCCAGATAATCAGCATAGTATGTGATAGATAGTTTTTTCAGTCCTCACACTCTTCCCATTCTCCACCTTCAAGCAGGCCCTGGTTTCTGTTGTTCCTTTCTTTGGGTCGATATATACTCAGTGTTTAGCTCCAAAGTATAAGTGAGAACATGCAGTATTTGTTTTCTGTTTCTGCATTATTTTTGCTTAGGATAATGCCCTCCAGCTCCATCCATGTTGCTGGAAAGGCCATGATCTCATTTTTTATATGACTGCTTTGTATTTCATAGGGCATATGTACCACATTTTCTTTATCCAGTCTACCGTTGATGGGCATTTTGGTTGACTCCACGTCTTTGCTACTGTGAATAGTGCTGCAATGAACATGTATGCATGTGCATGTGTCTTTATGGTTGAACCACCTATATTCATTTGGGTATGTACCTAGTAATGGGATTGCTGAGTTGAATGGAAATTCTGCTTCAAGTTCTTTGAGAAATCATTGAACTGCTTTACACAATGGCTGATCTAATTTACATTTCCACTCATAGTGTATAAGTATTCTCTTTTCTCCACACGTTGACAGCATCTGTTACTTTTTTGCTTTTCATAATGGCCTCTCTGGCTGGTTTGAAATGGTATCTCGTTGTGGTTTTCATTTGCATTTCTCTAATGATAGTAATATTGATCATCTTTTTCTATGCTCATTGGACACATGTATGTCTTCTTTTCCCCATCTTATAATTGGGTTTCTTTTTTTTTGTAAATTTAAGTGCCTTATAAATTCTGAATATTAGACCACTGTCAGATGTATAGTTTGTAAATATTTTCTTCCATTCTGTAGGTTTTCTGTTTATTCTGTTGATAACTTTTTTGTTGCCACACAGAGGCCCTTTAGTTTAATTAGGTCCCATTTTTCAATTTTTGTTGTTGCAATTGCTTTTGGAGTCGTCATCATGAAATTTTCCCCAGATCCCATGCCAGAACTTTCCTAGGTAATGTTCTAGGGTATTCATAATCCTTAATTTTACATTTAAATATTCCATCTTGAGTTGATTTTAGTACATGGTGCAAGGAAAAAAGTATAGTTTCAATCTTCTGCATATGGGTAGCCAAATTATTGCAGCAACATTTATTGAATAAGGAATCCCTTCCTCATTGCTTATTTTTGTCAGCTTTATTGAAAATCTGATGTTTGTGGGTATGTGGTCTTATTTCTGGGCTCTTTATAATGTTCCAATTGTCTATGTGTCTGGTTTGTACCAGTACCTTGCTGTTTTGCTTACTGTAGCCTTGTACTATAGTTTGACGTCAGGTAATGTGTGGCCTCCACCTTTTTTTTTTTTTTTTTTCTTAGAATTACTTTGGTGATTTCACTTTTTTTTCCAGTTCCATATGATTTTTTTAAAAAAAGTTTTTAATAATTTTGTGAGAATGTAGTTGGTAGTTTGATAAGAATAACTTTGAGTCTGCATATTGCTTTGGACAGTATAGCCATTTTAACAATATTGATTCTTCCTATCCATGATCATGGAATGCGTTTCTATTTGTTTCTGTCATCTTTGATTTCTTTGAGCAGTATTTTTTAATTGTCACTTTAGAGATCTTTCACCTCCCCGTTTAGCTGTATTCCTAGGTATTTTTATGGCTCCTGTGAATGAGATTGCATTCTTCACTTGGCTCTCAACTTGAATGTTGTCAAGTGCATAGGAATGTTACAAATTTTTGAATATTTTGTATCCTGAATCTATGCTGAAGTGTTTTATTAGATCAAGGAACTTTTCAGCAATTTGAAATAAGCGTATCCTGAAAAATGACATATTTATCCCCCAAGCATTTATGCATTGAGTTGTGAACAGTCCAATTACATTCTATGTTGTTTTAAAATGTACAGTTACTATTGACTGTAGTCACCCTGTTGTGCTATCAAAGAGTAGGTCTTACTCATTTTAACAACTGATTTTTATACACATTAACCATCCCCACCTCCAGTACAGCCTCCACTACCCTTCCAAGCCTTTGGTAACCATCCTTCAACTCTCTACGTTTATGAGTTCAATTGTTTTGATTCTTAAATCCCACAAATAAGTGAGAACATGCGATGGTTGCCTTTCTGTGCCTGGCTTATTCTACTTAACATAATAATCTCCAATTCTGTCCATGTGGTTGCAAATGACTGGATCTCATTTTTTTATGCTTGAATAGTACTCCATTGTGTATATGTACCGCACTTTCTTTATCCATTCATCTGTTGATGGACACTTATGTTGCTCCCAAATCTTAGCTACTGTAAACAGCACTACAACAAAGATAGGAGAGCAGATATCTCTTTGATATATTGATTTTCTTTATTTTGGGTATATACCGAGCTGTGGGATTGCTGAATTTTATGGTAGCTCCGTTTTGAGTTTTTTGGGGAACCTCCAAACTGTTCTCCATAGTGGTTGTACTAATTTATATTCCCAACAACAGTGTGCAAAAGCTCTCTTTTCTCTACACTCTCACCAGCATTTATTTTATGTGTTTCGGATATAAGCCATTATAACTGGGGTGAGATTATATCTCATTGTAGTTTTGATTTGTCTTTCTCTGATGAACAATGATGTTAAGCATCTTTTCATGTGCTTCTTTGTTGTTTGCATCTCTTCTTTTGAGAAGTACCTATTCAAGACTTTTGTCAATCTTCTGATTGTATTTTTAGATTTTTTTTCCTATAGAGTTGTTTGAGCTCCTTATATATTCTGGTTATTAATCCCTTGTCAGATGGGTAGTTTGCAAATATTTTCTCCCATTCTCTGAGTTGTCTATTCACTTTGTTGATTATATCCCTTCCTTTGCAGAAGCTTTTTAGCTTGACGTGATCTCATTTCTCCATTTTCGTCTTGGTTACCCAGGCTTGTGAAATATTGCTTAAGGAATTTCTACACAAACTAATACCCTGGAGTTTTTCCCTGGCATATTCTTGTAGTAGTTTCATGGTTTGAGGTCTTAGATTTAATCCTTTAATCCATGTTGATTTGACTTTTATATAGGCCTAGAGATAGGGATCTAGGTACATTGTTTTGCCTATGGATATCCAGATTTCTGAGCACCATTTATCTTCTTAACTCTTTTCCCCAGCATATGTTCTTGGAATCATTGTCAAAAACAAGTTCCCTGTAGATGTGTGGATTTGTATCTGGGCCCTCTATTCTGTTCTATTGGTCTATGTGTCTATTTTAATTTTAATTTTTTTTTTTGCCAGTATTATGCCATTTTGATGACTTTAGCTCTATTGTTTGTTTGTTTGTTTTTGAGACAGAGGCTTGCTCTGTCACCAGGTACCAGGCTGGAGTGCAGTGGCGTGATCTCGGCTCACTGCAACCTCTGCCTCCCAGGTTCAAGCAATTCTCCTGCCTCAGCCTCCGGAGTAGCTGGGACTACAGGCGCACATGCCCAGCTAATTTTTTTGCTTTTTAGTAGAGACAGGGTTTCACCATATTGGCCAGGATGGTCTCAATCTCTTGACCTTGTGAGCCACCCACCTCAGCATCCCAAAGTGCTGGGATTACAGGCGTGAGCCACCGTGCCTGACCAGCTCTATTGTTTAATTTGAAGTCAGGTAACATGATTCCTCTGGGTTTGCTCCTTTGCTTAGGATAGCTTTGGCTATTCTGCATATTTTGTGGTTTAATGTAAATTTTAGGATTGCTTTTTTTTCTATTTCTGTGAAGGATGTCATTGGTATGTTGATAGGGTTTGCATTGAATCTGTAGATTGCTTTAAGTAGTATAGACATTTTAACCATATAAATTCTTTCAATCCATGAACAAGGAATATTTTTCTATTTGTTGAGCGTCTTTTTCGATTGTTTTCATTGGAGTTTTCAGTTTTTATTACTGAGATATTTCACTTTTTTGGTTGAGTTTATTTCTAGATATTTAATTTTATGTGTGGCCATTGCAAATCAGATCGCTTTTTAAAATATTCTTGTTCACATTGTTTTCTGTCAGCATTTAGAAATGCCACTGATTTTTATATGTCGATTTTGTATCCTGCAGATTACTGAATTTGTTTATTGTTTATAACAGTTTTATTGTGGAGTCTTTTGGGTTTTTCTTAGCTGTGTAGCCTGGGGTTAGGGGAGGGGTAATGCCAGCACTTCCTTGGTTGTCACAGCTGGTGTCTCCACCACTGGCATGTGCCAGTATGTTGCATGCTCCCACAGTCTGCTGTCTCTCATCCGAGTTTGGCACTAGGATTTGGCTAAGAGTTGCAGTCCTTATGGTTTAGGCTACCTTTCAAGTTTACTCAGAGACAGAGGGCATTGTAGCCCTCAATGGCAAGGTTTGAAGGCACTCAAGTTCGGAATGCTGCGATGAGAGATTGCCCTCTGGCTAGGGCTGGTCTAAATGCTCCCTCTGTGGGCAAGTGTCAGCTTAGTTTAGTCTGGTTTCCTTTCCTGCTCAAACAGGAAAGCACTTAGTTCTATGTCTCATAATTGGCTGTTTTCTCCTTCCCACAGTGTCCAGAGATGCTCTGGACACCAGACTGCATGTGCCAGTAATGGAGGAAGGGTGGTGTTGGTGATTTGGGACTGTTTTTTTCCATATCTTTAGTACCTCTTTTAGCTATTTGAAATTAAAACCACACACTATGATGAGTGCTCACCTGTTTTTTGATTCTTATGAAGGTGCTTTTTTCTATGTAGATAGTTGTTAACTTGGTGTCCTGGCAGGGAGGGACAAGGGATGGAGATTTCTATTCTGTGATCTTTCTCCACCTCCTCCAAAGTTCAATAAAATTGATTTACCTGTCCTACGTTAACCAAGAAAAAAGATAGAGGAAATAAAATGCCGATATCAGAAATAAAAGCAGGGTCATAACTGCTGATCTCAATGGACTTACATAAAACTTTCATTTATGATGATATGGAGCCTGCTTTGGCTTTAATTATGCAATGCCTTAGACACATGATGAGATAAAGAGAAACTAGGAAAAATGAGGTTAGCAGTTCTCCTTTTTTGTAGTACTAATCAACTGGAAAAAAACGAGTAAATGAATCCACTGAAAATAGACAACACTAAGTACCAAACTATCAAGAAAAGTTCAGGGAAAGTCTTGAGCAAATTTTAAAATATTACACTGAAACTAAATCATTTAAAAATAGTTGTTGAGTACTTATTATATGTCTAGCATCATTAAAATTACTTGGAATATAGCAGAGAATGAAACCTTCTGACATGTCTGTACCCATGGACTTCACATATAGTGAATAAGAGATAAATAGTAAGAAAATTTTATAATATGTTAGAAATTGTGAGATCATGCAGTAGTAGAAAGAAGAAAGAATGAGCAAATATAATTAATAATGTACTCTTGAAAAAATGATCAGGGTGGTTATAAACTGTACTCACCACAAAAATGATGTCTATATGAGGTAAAATATGTGTTAATTAGTTAGATTTAGTCATTTCACTATGTATGTATGCTTCAAACCATCATGTTGGACATGATAAATACAATTTAATCTCAATTTTAAAAAGCTAGAAATTATTCACACCCCTACACCAACCTTCCATGCCTCATACTTTTTTTAGTAAGAAATATTAATGAGCTTGTGGTATACCTTCTGATTGTTTCCTTTGTTCAAATAAACTTAAAAACATATGCACCTGTATGTACTCAAATATACACAGATTTTGCTTACTGCTATTTTTTTTGTGCAAACAAATAGAAGATGATGGTATATATGTTACTTTGTAAAATTACAGGTTAATAATGTGGTTAACTTTAATAATAATTTATAATTAGACTCTAAATAGACTGTCAAAAGCCAGCAGTGAAAATGTTTTTATTTTTATTTTTAGGGAGGGAACTAAACATTGTTAATGAGTTCAATGATCATTTTCTCATATATTAATTCATCTAATCACCCTGATAAATCCACAATATAGAATTCACAACCATACTATGGGCTTTTTTGTGTGTAATATTAAGCAAGGTAATCCACCTGAAAGTACTAAGTATACAGTTTGATAGTTCAATAAAAATTAATCAAAGTTTCTTTTCAAACACCACCATACCCATCATTACCACCAATTCCACCAGTGACACCATTGAGGTAGAAGGCAAGACTGAACTCTGGAGGTGGGGCTTGGACAGTGAACCAAATTGAGGACTAGTTAATACAGGTCTGATGTGGAATCAGCTTTCCATAAGACACACACACCTGTGTGTCATGTCAATTTACCATTGCCATGGCAACACCCAGAAGTTCCTGCTCCTTTTCATGACAACAACCCAATATCCCAGAAGTTACCACCCCCATCCTAGAAATTTCTGCATAAATTGCCCCTTAATTTGCATATAACTAAAAGTAGGTAAAAACATAAGTGCAGAACTACCTGTGACCTGCTGTTGTAGGCACATTTATAATGGGACAGCCCTGTTCCAGAAGGAACGGTACTTCTGCTGCTACTGTACAAGGCTGCTTCAATAAACATTGCAGTTTAACACTATTGGATAATCCTTGAATTCTTTCCTGAGAGAAGTCAAGAACTCTCCTGGGCTAAGCCCAAATTTTGGAGATTGTCCTATATCATCTGGTAACTAGTGAAAGGACAAAGACACTAGAGTTAGCAGAAATTGGTAGAAAGGAAAGACAACAGAGATAGAGAAGTGGTGATTGATGAGAGACAGCAGTCAATAAAACAGCAAAAGACAGGGATTAGCGATACAGCAAGCGATGGTGAAGCAGTCTGTGACCAAGTCTGCAAGAGATATAACATCGTGACTATAACAATAAAGAGCTGCTAACTCTACAGAGCTGGAACACTAACCAAAGTCATTTTGAAGAGCCATCACCTTTCCCTGGCAAGCATTGGAGCTGAACAGATTGGCGAGTAGCCATAGCATTGATGCCTTGTGTGAGACCCACTGCTCCAACTGGCAGACTAGTGGGTTACTGGTCCCTGTGTTGACCTCCTCCTGCTCTGCATGGCATCTGAGCCCATCCAAGCTGAGGGAACCTGTAGAAACCTACACCCAGTCCCACGTGGAAGATGGGTTGGCACCATTTTGACACCAGTGGATGGGTGAGTGTCCACTTTGTCCCCCACAGTAATATCAGGTAAGCTAGGGATTGTGTCCTGAAGGATACCCTTGCCACCTCTTCCCTTGGTCCTTTCTCCTCTAACTCCAGTTTATTGCTCCATCAATCTTTTCAGTACTAATATCTATGTTTTGTTTGCAGTCGTTTGTTTGCTTTCAAATTTCTGTTAACCATATTGGGGCAATTGTTTATAGAAGGACACTTGGGTGTGACAGGTAGCCTATTGCGTTGACTCTGGGACACCAGAGTCATGTTGTTCTGTAACCTTAGCTTGGTATTGGGTTTACTATTGGCCACTACCTAGGTGTTGCAGGATTTTCAACATTTGGTGAGGCAACCTTTATTGGCTGCAACTTGGGTACTGTTGGTTGTTAGCATTGATATTATAAGCTGATTCCCTGGATGCTCAGGGGTTTTTGGCATTGATGTTCTCTCTATGATTGTGGCTTATAGACCATCCCCATAGGGAAATATTGGTCTGGAATTTTTCTGTCCTAAAATTAGAAGTATTATGTTCCTAGTAGCTAGTTTCAAGCCACTGTCTTTGGGCCATCTTATAAGAGCCTTGCTCAAGATCCTCCTGGTCAAAGGAATTGAGAGTTCTTAGGCTTCTGCAGTAAAGGACAGCCACCAAAAGCAGTAGACAAGTGGCCATCCGAATATTTTCTTTTTGGTGTCTCTGCTACTGGGTAGGTTCTCCAGAAATTCAGAACAAGTCTCCCCTTGGGTAATGTTGTTTACTCATTTCTCTTCCTTCATTTGTTTAGTGCCCCTCTGCACCAAACTCTCACTCTTTGTGGAATTTAGGCTTAACATCCAACTGCCCATTTGTAGCTCATAATACACATTTATAACACCCTGCTATCTATTTTCACACCTTTATAGAAGGAGGTAATTTAAAAGGGAAATGTAAGTAGGCTTTTGCTAAACTTAAGTTAACTGAAACCCCCTGTAGAGATCCTTACTAGAGATGGAGACAACAGTGAGCATCCCAGAGGACTCACCACTAGGGCATCTTTAAGGCTATTGGAGCAAATTTAAATTTCACATAAAGAAAAATAAACATTGTCTATTGCAACACACTTTGGGTTCAATACAAATTATAAAGCCAACAGATTCAAACTAAACATGGTTCGGAGGAGGTTCCAAGATGGTGCCGTAGAAACAACTCAGGATTGCAGCACTCAGTGAAAGCGCAGAGGGTGAGTCTTAGCCGCATTTTCAGATGGACATTCGTTGCCCACAGAACTGTGAAATTCCCATGTGTAGGAGAGACACAGAACAGCAGTGCAGCTTTTTCAGCTTGCATGGCTGTTTTGGCCAGCGCCGCGGTGCAGCAGCAGCCCGCACAAAGCTCACAGGTCTGAGTGTCCTGTTAAACCCACAATATGAGTTTTGGGAGGGCAGATTGACATGTCCATTTGATTGAATGGGACTTGGACAGTGAGCCAGACCAGGAGATTCCTGGGAAGAGCAATTTGTGCCAGTGCAGTGGGCTGCCGCAGGGGAGATCGCACGGATCCCAGTGGCCAATCAGCAGGTGACTGGGGCACCTGTGAGAGAGTCAACCATTCAATTTGGAAAGAAAGAGAGAGAGGAGGCAGGGAGCCACGTGATTGGGCTCGGCGCATCCCACCCTCATGGGGACAAGCAGCATAGTGATTCAAGGTGCTCGGGGTTGAGAGTTTTGCTGCAGGGTCAGCTGAATCCAGGATGGTGCAGCTCGGTGGGGGAGGGGCGACCACCACCATGGACTCAATCCACCCCTACTGAGGTAACACCCACTGCCAATGCAGCCTGCCATTGCTGAGGCAACCAGCCATAAGAGAGAGATGCCACAAACAGGGCGGAGCACACCACAGTAGAATGGAGCCCCGTGGCAGCAGGGCAGACCCGTGCTAGCAGGGTGGAGCCCCGGCAGGCAAATAGTGAATAGACTGCCTCCTAGCTGGGCAGGACAGTGCAACAGATACTCATAAAGAAAGCCCCAACTCCCTGAGACAGAGCATCTGAGGGGAAAAGGGGGGGAGGTTATAAGTTCTGCTGCAGCAGACATAAACACATCTGCCCAGCAACCCTGAATAAACAGTGGAGCTCAGAGCTCAGCACTGGAGCTCCGATAAAGTACAGACCATCTAATCAAGCAGCTCCCAGACCCCTGTATATCCAAAGAGCCACCTCAAAAAAAGGACTAATCAGACTGACATTTGGCGGGCATCATTCTGGGACAAAGATAGCAGAAGAAGAAACTGGTAGCATCTCTCACTGTTCCGCAGCTGCTACAGGTGTACCTCAGACAAGCAGGGCCTGGAGTGGACCTCAGCACTCATACGGCAGAGGGGCTAAACCATCAGAAGGAAAACTAAGTAACAGAAATACTTCATCATCGAAAATCTGGGCATCCACTCAGAGACCCAATCGAAAAGTCAGCAACTACTAAGAAGACAGGTGGATAAATCCACAAAGATGGGAAGAAACCAGCGCAAAAAGGAGGAAAACACCCAAAACCAAAACACCTCACCTCCTACAAAGGACCAAATCTCCTCTCCAGCAAGGGAACAAAGCTGGACGGAGAATGAGAGTGATGAAATGACGGAACCAGACTTCAGAAGGTGGATAATGAGAAACGTCAATGAGCTAAAAGAACATGTTCTAAATCAATGCAAAGAAATTAAGAACCTTGAAAAAAGATTTGAAAAAAGATTCGAGGAAATGATAACAAGAATGGACAACTTAGAGAGGAATATGAATGAATTGAAGGAGCTGAAAAACACAACACGAGAACTCCATGAAGCATGCACAAGTTTCAACAGCTGAATTGACCAAGCAGAAGAAAGAATATCAGAAGTCAAAGATCAACTCAATAAAATAAAATGAAAAACCAAGATTAGAGGAAAAAGCACAAAGAGGAATGAACAAAATCTCAAAGAAATGTGGGACTATGTGAAGAGACCTAACCTATGTTTGATAGGTGTACCAGAATGTTATGAAGAGAATGAATCTAAGCTGGAAAGCACTCTTCAGAATATTATCCAGGAAAATTTTCCCAACATAGCAAGGAAGGAAAATACTCAAGTCCAGGAAATACAGAGAATGCCACAAAGATATTCCGCAAGAAGAGCAACCCCAAGGCACATAATCGACAGATTCACCAGGGTCGAAATGAAGGAGAAAATACTAAGGGCAGCCAGAGAGAAGGGTTGGGTCACCCACAAAGAGAAGCCCATCAGACTCACAGAAGATCTCTTGGCAGAAAATCTACAAGTCAGAAGAGAGTGGGGGGCAATATTCAATATTCTTAAAGAAAATAACTTTCAACCCAGAATTTCATGTCCAGCCAAACTGAGCTTCATAAGTGAAGGAAGAATAAAACATTTTGCCAACAAGCAAGAACTCAGAGATTTTGTCACCACCAGGCCTGCTTTACAGGAGCTCCTGAAAGAGGCACTACACATAGAAAGGAACAACGAGTACCAGCCATTCTAAAAACACACCAAATGCTAAAGAGCATCAACAAAATGAAGGATCTGCATCAAACAAGGGACAAAACAGCCAGCTAGCATCAAAATGGCAGTATCAAACTCACACATAACAATATTAACCCTAAATGTAAAAGGGCTAAATGCACCAATCCAAAGACACAGACTGGCAAATTGGATAAAAAACCAAAACCCATCGGTGTGCTATATCCAGGAAACCCATCTCACAGGCAAGGATACACGAAGGCTCAAAATAAAGGGATGGAGGAAGATTTACCAAGCAAATGGAGAGCATAAAAAAGCAGGAGTTGCAATTCTCGTCTCTGATAAAATAGACTTTAAAGCAACAAAAATCAAAAGAGACAAAGAGGGTAATTACATAATGGTAAAATGATCAATACAAGAAGAAGAGGAAACAATCCTAAATATATATGGACACAATACAAGAGCATCCAGATATATAAGGCACGTTCTTAATGACTTACAAAGAGACTTAGACCCCCACACAGTAATAGTGCAAGACTTTAACACTCCACTGTCAATATCAGACAGATCAACCAGACAGAAAATTAAAATGGATATCCAGTGCTTGAACTCAGACCTGGAACAAGCAAACCTGATATAAATTTACAGAACTCTCCACACCAAATCCACAGAATATACATTCTTCTCAGCACCCCATTACACCTACTCCAAAATTGACCACATAATTGGAAGTAAAGCACTCCTCAGCAAATGCAAAACAACTGAAATTATAACACAGTCACTCAGACCATAGTGCAATCAAGTTAGAACTCAGAATTCAGAAACTAACTCAGAACCGCACAGCGTCATGGAAACTGAACAACTGGCTCTTGAATGTTGATTGGATAAACAATGAAATGAAGGCAGAAATAATGAAGTTATTTGAAACCAACAAGAATAAAGACACAACATACCAAAATCTCTTGGACACATGTAAAGCAGTCTGCAGAGGAAAATATATAGCAATAAGTTCCCACATGAGAAGAGTGGAGAGATTCAAAATTGACATCCTATCATCCAAATTGAAAGAGCTAGAGGAGCAAGATTAAAAAAAACACAAAACCTAGCCGAAGACAAGAAATAACTAAGATCAGAATAGAACTGAAGGAGATAGAGATGTGAAAAACCCTTCAAAAAATCAATAAATCCAAGAGCTGGTTTTTTGAAAAGATCAACAGATTAGAAGGCCAGACTGATAAAAAAGAAAAGAGAGAACAACCAAATAGATGCAATAAAAATTGATAAAGGGGAAATCACCACAGATTCCATGGAAATTCAAACCATCATCAGAGAATACTACAAAAAACTCTATGCACATATACTAGTAAACCTGGAAGAAGTGGATAAATTCCTGGATGCCTGTGTCCTCCCAAGTCTAAACCATGAGAAAGCTGAAACTATGAATAGACCCATAACAAGGTCTGAAGTCGAGGGAGCAATTAAGAGCTTACCACACAAAAAAAGCCCTGGTCCAGTTGGGTTCACAGCTGAATTCTACCAGACACAAAAAGAGGAGCTGGTACCATTCCTTCTGAAACTATTCCAAATAATCCAAAAAGAGGGAACCCTTCCCAAATCATTTTATGAGACCAACATCATCCTGATACCAAAACCTGGCAGAGACTCAACAAGAAAAGAAAACTTCAGGCCAATATCCATGATGAACATAGATGCAAAAATCTTCAATAAAATACTGGCAAACCGATTGCAACAGCACATTAAAAAACTTATCCATCATGATCAAGTAGGATTCGTCCTGGGGATGCAAGGCTGGTTCAACATACACAAGCCTATAAACGTCATTCACCACATTAACAGAACCAAGAACAAAACGCACATGAATATCTCAATTGACCCAGAGAAGGCATTTGACAAAATTCCACAGCCATTTATGCTAAAAACTCTCAATAAACTCGGTATTGATGGAACATATCTCAAAGTAATAAAAGCTATTTATGACAAACCAACAGCCAATATCATACTTAATGGGCAAAAACTGGAAGCATTTTCTTTGAAATCCAGCATTAGATAAGGATGCCCTCTCTCACCACTCCTATTCAACATAGTACTGGAAGTTCTCGACAGAGCAATTAGGCAAGAAAAAGAAATAAAGGGTATTCAAATAGGAAAGGAGGAAGCCAAATTGTCTCTATTCACAGAAAACAAGATAATATACCTAGAAGACACGATCACCTCAACCCAAAAGCTCCTGAAACTGAGCAGCAACTTCAGCAAAGTCTCCGGATATAAAATCAATGTGCAAAAATCACAAGCATTCCTATACACCAATAACAGACTTAAAGAGAACCAAATCAAGAATGAACTGCCATTCACAATTACTACAAAGAGAATAAAATACCTGGGAATACAACTTACAAGGAACGTAAGGGACTTCTTCAAGGAAAACTACAAACCACTGCTCAAAGAAATAAGAGAGTACACAAACAGATGGAGAAACATTCCATGTTCGTGGTTAGGAAGAATCAATATCGAGAAAATGGCTATACTGCCCAAAGTAATTTACACAATCAATGCTATCCCCATCAAACTACCATTGAATTTCCTCACAGAACTGGAAAAAACCACCATAAACTTCATATGGAACCAAAAGAGAGCACGCATAGCCAAGTCAATTCTAAGCAAAAAGAACACAGTGGGAGGCATCACACTACCAGACTTCAAACTATACTACAAGGCTACAGTAATCAAAACAGCATGGTACTGGTACCAAAACAGAGATATAGACCAATGGAACAGAACAGAGGCATTGGAGGCAAATCAACATATCTACAACCATATAATCATTGATAAACCAGACAAAAACAAGCAATGGGGAAAGGATTCCCTGTTTAACAAATGGTGTTGGGAAGACTGGTTAGCCATATGCAGAAAGCAGAAACTGGACACCTTCTTGACACCTTACACTAAAATTAACTCCAGATGAATTAAAGACTTAAACATAAGACCTGACACCATAAAAACCCTAGAAGAAAATCTAGGAAAAACCATTAAGAACATAGGAGTAGGCAAGGACTTCATGACCAAAACACCAAAAGCATTGGCAACAAAAGCCAAAGTAGACAAACGGGACCTAATCAAACTCCACAGCTTTTGCATGGCAGAAGAAACAGTCACTAGAGTGAATCTGCAACCAACAGATTGGAAAAAAATCTTTGCAGTATACCCAACTGACAAAGGGCTGATATCCAGAATTTACAAAGAACTCAGATTTACAAGCAAAAAACAAACAAGCCCATTCAAAAAATGGGCAAAGTACATGAACAGACACTTTATAAAAGAAGACATACATGAGGCCAACAAACATATGAAAAAGTGCTCATCATCACTGGTCATTAGAGAGATGCAAATCAAAACCACATTGAGATACCATCTCATGCCAGTTAGAATGGCGATCATTAAAAAAGCCGGAGAAAACAGATGCTGGAGAGGATGTGGAGAAATAGGAACACTCTTACACTGTTGGTGGGAGTGTAATTTAGTTCAACCATCGTGGAAGACAGTGTGGCGATTCCGCAAGGACCTAGAAATAGAAATTCCATTTGACCCAGCAATCCATTTACTGGGTATATATCCAAAGGACTATAAATTGTTCTACTATAAGGACACATGCACATGAATGTTCATTGCAGCACTGTTTACAATAGCAAAGACCTGGAACCAACCCAAATGCCCATTGATGATAGACTGGACTGGGAAAATGTGGCACATATACACCATGGAATATTATTCAGCAATCAAAAATGACGAGTTTATGTACTTTCTAAGGACATGGATGAATCTGCAGAACATCATTCTCAGCAAATTGACACAAGAACAGAAAAGAAAATGCCACATATTCTCACTCATAGGCGGGTGAGAAAAATGAGAACACATGGATGCAGGGAGGTGGTACTACACACTGGGGTTTATTGGGGGAAATAGGGGAGGGACAGCGGGAGGGGGAACTGGAGTGGGATAGCCTGGGGAGAAATGCTGAATGTGGGTAGTGGAGGAAGGAAGCAAAACACACTGCCATGTTTGTACCAATGCAACTGTCTTGCACGTTCTGCACATGTACCCCAAAGCCTAAAATGCAATAAAAATTAAAAAAAAAAGAACATGGTTCTCTATGTTATAATGGTATTTTAAAATTAGCCTTATATTTTAATAAATTAGAAAAATGGGAAGAGTTCCCCTATGTGCAGGATGTATGGCCCTTTATTACCTCACATTATTTCTAGGAACCAGAAAGTCATGCGTAAGGGATACCCTTCTATCTGATCCCCTAGAAGGCTTATGCACTCCCTAGAGCCTCCTTCATCCCTTAATCATGAGGGGATTCCCACCAGTCTTCTAATGAATGTTTCCACCCCAAGGTTATCAGGCACCTCTTCCCCTTATCCAACTGTCTCAAGCATATATACCCGGCTGCACAACAAAGTAAACCCAACCACTACCATTAGGAGTGGGGTCCCATATCAGCTTCTAAAATCAAACTGTGTTCATTGCAAGAGGTAGTAAATGGAAATGAGAACAATGAATATATGTGCCAATTTCTATGTCTAATTTGGCTTTACAAAAGAAAAAATGTGGCTGATTTTCAGAGAATCCAGAAAATTTTGTAGAGGACTTAGTTAAGTTGACTGTGATAGACAGAAACAAAAGGATTCAATGGTCTCAGATGTAGATTGTATAATATAGGGGTTCAAATAGACGGAGGTAAAGAACAAAACATTGGAGGTGGGAGGGGAAATGAGGAGATGTAGGTTGAAGAATACAAAATAGCAGATATGTAGGATGAACAAGTATAAAGATGTAATGTACAGGGGTGCTAAACAAAATGGTCTTATGAATTTTTGTTAAATAAGATTTAAGCTGCTATTTTCACACACTTTAAAATCGGAGAAGAGTCCAGGCGCGGTGGCTCATGCCTGTAATACCAGCTACTCGAGAGGCTGGGGCAGGTCAATTGCCTGGACCAAGAAGGCGGAGGTTGCGATGAGCCGAGATCGCTTTATCGCACTCCAGCCTGGGTAACAAGAGCAAAACATCTTCTCGAATAAAATTAAAAAATCTGAGAAGAGAGATACGCTAATCTGCTTTACCATAGTAAAAATATTAGATTCTGTATTCCAAAATATGTTGTAAACCTCAAATATACACAACAAAATTTATGTAAAATAAAAATAAAAAATCCAACATACTTCTGCATGCTAACATTGAACATGTGGAAATCAAAATTAAACACATGATACTATGTACAGTTGCTTGAAAAAAAAATACATAATACTAAGGTTTGAGTTAAAACATGGACAAGAAGGTGGGCACAAATATTAAAAACCAAAAAAACTTTCTAAAATTTAGAAAATACAAAAATGTACCTGACATATCCATTTACAAAGGAAGAACAGATTAGACATACAGAGATGCATCTTAAAAACAGGCTGAGTGAAAAAAGTATGAATGATGGATACATAAATTGAAAACTAATGTCCACAAACAATAAGAAACGTGTATTGACACTGAAACAGAGAAAAGGATGCACATCAATGCGTTACAATGATTGCCAATGTAGACAAGAGGAATAAAACTGGGTCGTGGAAAGAAAGGAGAGGGAATGACTAAATAAACAGGAGTGGGTCTTGAGCAGTTAACCCGAAGAACATACCTCAGCCCTCTACCCTTGATGCTGAAAGTACTCTACTGTATTTCCTCCAATCAAAACAGGATTCTTTTCCATGGAAGAATTGTTTGTTTGTTTGTTTGTTTGTTTTTAATTGCATTTTAGGTTTTGTGGTACATATAAGGAACAGGCAATTCTTAATCACTGACATTCTATGGAAATACTGGTTTACGGATTGTCAATAAAAATATCAACTTGTAATTGTATGATTGTGTTCATATTATCTGTAGACTATGCTTTCGTTTATTGCCTGCAGCAGACAATGGCCACTCCCAGTGTCCCAAATTTGGTAAGCTCCTGCTCCACCTAGAGTTTCTTAACAAAGAAGTGCCCTAGTATTGGGACCATGTTTTGCAAATACCATTATTCTAGTGTGTGAGGTGTGCTGTTTTACTTTTTGTAGGGTAAGATTCTTGGCCTGTTTGAGGGTGTTCAGTGGCTCAAAGTTTTGGGTGAGTCCGAAAACACACTATCATGAGGTATATGTCCTGGAGGTGGTGATTTTGATGTCTTCATTTTGGAAATAGTTTCACGGTCACCTGCATACAATGCAGCTCTTTTGTTGTGCACTTCTAAATATGTACATGCTCCAAGAAACACCAAATCCTCCAGTTTGTCTTCTGTGGGTAAAATTTTAAGAAGAAATTTTGTCTCCAGGAGTCAGGTTTTTCCCCAGTCCTTATTTCGAATGGCTGGCTAACCTGTGGGTCTGCCCACCAACCCTACAGGACATCAAATCCCTCCCTTCTCGAATGCCTACCTCTCCCCTTCCCTTCCTCCTCACCATCAGAAAACAGGCAGAGAGATACTCAGTCATCAGCTCCTCAACATTTACTTTATTGTTACTGTTACTTGTCCAATTCGGTTTCTCCACATGTGACTAATCCTGCCCATTCTCCTGTAAAGATTTGTCACATGAGTGGAGGTCTTTGTTTTTCTGTGAAGATCCTTCCCATGGGTCGTGGTCCTCGCCCTTCTGTGAAGATCCTTCCAATGGGTCAACGTCTTCATCCCTCTGTGAAGATCCTTCCCATGAGTCGAGGTCTTCATTTTTCTGTGAAGATCCTTCCCATGTGTCGAGGTCTTCGTCCTTCTGTGAAGATCCTTCCCATGTTTCGAGGTCTTCGTCTTCCTGTGAATATGCTTCCGATGTGTCGAGGTGTTCATCCTTCTGTGAAGATCCTTTCCATGGGTCGAGGTCTTCGTCCTTCTGTGAAGGTCCTTCCCATGTTTCGAGGTCTTCGTCTTCCTGTGAATATCCTTCGATATGTCGAGGTGTTCGTTCTTCTTTGAAGATCCTTCAAATGGGTTGAGGTCTTCATCCTTCTTTAAAGATCCTTCCTATGAGTCGAGGTCTCCATCCTTCTGGGAATATCCTTCCCATGAATCGAGGTCTTCATCCTTCTGTGAAGATCTTTCCCGTGGGTTGAAATCTTCGTCCTTGTGTGAAGATTTCTCACATGGGTCAAGGTACTCATCCTTCTGTGAAGATCCTTCCCATGAGTCTAGGTCTTTGTCCTTTTGTGAAGATTCTTCAAATGGGCGTAGGTCTTTGTCCTCCTCCTCTTGGATTGGATCGGTGGAGTTCTCTCGGGACTGGTCATTGACCATTTGATTTGGGCATATCTTCTTATTTTACCTGTAGTAAAACACCAATATTGTTGGATATTGTGATTTTTTGGTGTCCTTCAAGCTTTGTTCAGAGGCTAAACCTCCGTTCAGTGTCTCCTGAGTCTGGTAAGAAAACAGGGAGAGGCCAGAAAGACGTTACTTTTGGTGAAAAGGGTAGAGACAGAATAGACGTGGTGGGGGAGGGGTTGTTTAAGACAGGAAACACAGGTTGAGAAAGAAGTTTATGCCAGAGAAGAACACGGTGGAATCATAGGGCAGGCATCTATGAGGAAGAAGAAAGGAAGCATGGCTAGGGTCATCTGTGTTAGTCCAAACTGCATGATTTTGTAAGCTCTTTGCTATTTTTCAGGCATTGATCAAAGTGAAACATTACATGAAGGTTGAGGTCATGAGAAACATCCTAAGTCATAGTAATAACAATCAACTACAATTTCAATAAAGTTTATCACACTTTTTAGCTGCCTAAGGCAGGTTTACACAGCACACAAAGTACCAGATATAGGAAAGGATCTTCTAGGGATTTGCTCCACTCTGGCCACAGAGAGCAAGATGCTGGAAGCCAACCATATATTTTGCTTTGGAACACAGACAGCTGAAGAGTAATCAATGAGAAAGAGTTGGTTATGGAACAGAGATAAATCCTACTGCTGGCTTTGAATGTGACTGAATGAGTGGCTTTGGAAAATGCCAGCACCATTACCTCCACTAGAGCCACTACTACCTCGACATGCCTATTAATACTACTACTAGCAATAGATTCCATACACCAAGAACCTGCTATGTGTCAGGCTCTGCTCTGAGCATGTAGTATCTAGATCAAACAGATGGTACATCCAAAATGGAACAATTTGACAAATATTTGTCTTCAAAGGAACCATTTACAAACAGGTGGATGCAGGGGGAACATCAGAGATTGTGCTGGTAGCAGCTGCCATCACTCCAGTCCTAAAGGAATGAGAGCATGGAGGAAGTGGTTACTAGAATCTGGAAACATCGATAATCATGAGGACATGGCTATCCTGAGATGAACAGTGACCATTGGCAGGCTCAGACAGGCATATCTCTTGAGGTCATGAGTTTGAGACCAGCCTGGCCAACATAGAGAAAACGTATCTATAGTAAAAATTCAAAAATTAGCCATGTGTGGTGGCATGTACCAGTAGTCCTGGCTACTCAGGATGCTGATGCAGGAGAATCACTTGAACCAGGGAGTTGGAGGTTGCAGTGAGCCAAAATGAAACCATTGCACTCCAGCCGGGGGAACAGAGTGAAACTCCATCTCAAAGAAACAAAGTGACTATCATATGGCACAGCAATCCTTCTTCTCTATAAATACCCAGAGGAGATGAAATCACAGCCTCACAAAGATATCTTGATTCTTGGCTGCTCACAGTTGTTCACACCTGTAATCCAAGCACGTTGGGAAGCCCAGGTGGGTGGAACTCCAGGTCAGGAGTTCAAGACCCGCCTGACCAATATGGTGAATCCCTGTCTCTACTAAATATACAAAACTTAGCCAGGTGTGGTGGCACATGCTTGTAGTCCCAGCTACCCTGGAGGCTGAGGCTGGAGAATCACTTGAACCCAGGAGGCTGAGTTTGCAGTGAACCTAGATCACACCACTGCACTCCAGCCTTGGCAACAGAGCTAGACTCTGTATTAACCAAAAAATAAAAAATAAAAAATAAAATCTGCAGTCTCATATTCATTGTAGCATTATTAACAATAACGAAGATATAGAAACAACTTAAATGCTTATCAATGGTTGAATGGATTTAAAGCTGTGATGTGGCTGGGGGAAAGTGGTGTAGTTACAAATAGTTGTACAGAATAAAATATCTTTAATCTAAAGAAAAAGAGATCTTCATGTTTGCCACTACAGGAATGAACCTGGAGAGGATCACACTAAGTTAAATAATCCAGAGAGAAATAAAAAGATGCAATGCTCTCATATGTACACTGTGTAACTTAGGGGCTCAAATAGACTGAGGTAAAGAATGAAACATTGGAGGTGGGAGGGGAAAAAAGAATGAAACATTGGAGGTGGGAGGGGAAATGAGGAGATGTAGAATGAACAAGTATAAAGATGTATTGTACAGGGGTGCTAAACAAAATTGTCTTATGAATTTTTGTTAAATAAGATTCAAGCTGCTATTTTCACACACTTGAAAATCGGAGAAGAGTCCGGGCACGGTGGCTCATGCCTGTAATCCCAGCTACTCCAGAGGCTGGGGCAGGTCAATTGCCTGGACCAAGAAGGCGGAGGTTTCGATGAGCCGAGTTCGCTTTATCGCACTCCAGCCTGTGTAACAAGAGCAAAACATCCTCTCGATTAAAATAAAAAAATCTGAGAAGAGAGATAGGCTAATCTGCTTTACCATAGTAACAATATTAGATTCTGTATTCCAAAATATGTTGTAAACCTCAAATATACACAACAAAATTTATTTAAAATAAAAATAAAAAATCCAACATACTTCTGCATGCTAACATTGAACATGTGGAAATCAAAATTAAACACATGATACTATGTACAGTTGCTTGAAAAAAAAAAAAGTAATACTAAGGTGTGAGTTAAAACATGGACAAGAAGGTGGGCACAAATATTAAAAACCAAAAAATCTTTCTAAAATTTAGAAAATACAAAAATGTACCTGACATATCCATTTCCAAAGAAGAACAGATTAGACATACAGAGATGCATCTTAAAAACAGGCTGAGTGAAACAAGTATGGATGATGGATACATAAATTGAAAACTAATGTCCACAAACAATAAGAAACGTGTATTGACACTGAAACAGAGAAAAGGATGCACATCAATGCGTTTCAATGGTTGCCAATGTAGACAAGAGGAATAAAACTGGGTCGTGGAAAGAAAGGAGAGGGAATGACTAAATAAACAGGAGTGGGTCTTGAGCAGTTAACCCGAGGAACATACCTCAGCCCTCTACCCTTGATGCTGAAAGTACTCTACTGTATTTCCTCCAATCAAAACAGGATTCTTTTCCATGGAAGAATTGCTTGTTTATTTGTTTGTTGGTTGGTTTGTTTTTAATTGCATTTTAGGTTTTGTGGTACTTGTGAGGAACAGGCAATTCTTAATCACTGATATTCTATGGAAATACTGGTTTAGGGATTGTCAATAAAAATATCAACTTGTAATTGTATGATTGTGTTCAAATTCTCTGTAGACTATGCTTTCGTTTATTGCCTGCAGCAGACAATGGCCACTCCCAGTGTCCCAAATTTGGTAAGCTCCTGCTCCAACTAGAGTTTCTTAACAAAGAAGTGCCCTAGTATAGGGACCATGTTTTGCAAATACCATTATTCTAGTGTGTGTGGTGTGCTGTTTTACTTTTTGTAGGGTAAACTTCTTGGCCTTTTTGAGGGTGTTCAGTGGCTCAAGGTTTTGGGTGAGTCAGAAAACACACTACCATGAGGTATATGTCATGGAGGTGGTGATTTTGATGTCTTCATTTTGGAAAGAGTTTCACGGTCACCTGCATACAATGCAGCTCTTTTGTTGTGCACTTCTAAATATGTACATGCTCCAAGAAACACCAAATCCTCCAGTTTGTCTTCTGTGGGTAAAATTTTAAGAAGAAATTTTGTCTCCAGGAGTCAGGTTTTTCCCCAGTCCTTATTTCGAATGGCTGGCTAACCTGTGGGTCCGCCCACCAACCCTACAGGACATCAAATCCCTCCCTTCTCGAATGCCTACCTCTCCCCTTCCCTTCCTCCTCACCATCAGAAAACAGGCAGAGAGATACTCAGTCATCAGCTCCTCCACATTTACTTTATTGTTACTGTTACTTGTCCAATTCGGTTTCTCCGCATGTGACTAATCCTGCCCATTCTCCTGTAAAGATTTGTCACATGAGTGGAGGTCTTTGGTTTCCTGTGAAGATCCTTCCCATGGGTCGAGGACCTCGCCCTTCTGTGAAGATCCTTCCAATGGGTCAACGTCTTCATCCCTCTGTGAAGATCCTTCCCATGAGTCGAGGTCTTCGTTTTTCTGTGAAGATCCTTCCCATGTGTCGAGGTCTTCGTCCTTCTGTGAAGATCCTTCCCATGTTTCGAGGTCTTCGTCTTCCTGTGAATATCCTTCCGATCTGTCGAGGTGTTCATCCTTCTGTGAAGATCCTTCCCATGGGTCGAGGTCTTCGTCCTTCTGTGAAGGTCCTTCCCATGTTTCGAGGTCTTCGTCTTCCTGTGAATATCCTTCCGATGTGTCGAGGTTTTCGTCCTTCTGTGAAGATCCTTCAAATGGGTCGAGGTCTTCATCCATCTTTGAAGATCCTGCGTATGAGTCGAGGTCTCCATCCTTCTGTGAATATCCTTCCCATGAATCGAGGTCTTCATCCTTCTGTGAAGATCTTTCCCGTGGGTTGAAATCTTCGTCCTTGTGTGAAGATCCCTCACATGGGTCAAGGTATTCATCCTTCTGTGAAGATCCTTCCCATGAGTCTAGGTCTTCGGCCTCCTCTGAAGATCCTTCAGCTGAGTCATCTAGGTCTTCATTCTCTTGTGAATATCCTTCCCGTGAGTCTAGGTCTTTGTCCTTTTGTGAAGATTCTTCACATGGGCGTAGGTCTTTGTCCTCCTCCTCTTGGATTGGATCGGTGGAGTTCTCTCGGGACTGGTCATTGTCCATTTGATTTGAGCATATCTTCTTATTTTTCCTGTAGTAAAACACCAATATTGTTGGATATTGTGACTTTTTGGTGTTCTTCAAGCTTTGTTCAGAGGCTAAAGCTCCGTTCCGTGTCTCCTGAATCTGGTAAGAAAACAGGGAGAGGCCAGAAAGACGTTACTTTTGGCGAAAAGCGTAGAGACTGAATAGACGTGGTGGGGGAGTGGTTGTGTATGACAGGAAACACAGGTTGAGAAAGAAGATTATGCCAGAAGAACACGGTGGAATCATAGGTTAGGGATCTATGAGGAAGCAGTAAAGGAGCATGGCTAGGGTCATCTGTGTTAGTCCAAACTGCATGATTTTGTAAGCTCTTTGCTATTCTGCAGGCCTTGGTCAAAATGAGACATTACATGGGGTTTGAGGTCATGAGAAACATCCTGCCAAACCACCTGAGCACAGGGCAGACAAAGGCCAAACTAAAGAAACATCACCATCACATCTTGCTTGGCAAAGCTCTGAGGAACACCACAATGATATTCCAACAGAAAAAGGGCCAAAGCACCTTAGCATAAGAACATCTCATAAATAACCTGGTGGTCAGCAAACCATAGTGCATAGATCCCTCCCACCCATGCTAGTAATCCCCAAGGCTGTAAGTGGCAGTGGGCTATGGCATAAATCTGGCCCCCACTTCCACAGGTTCCTGCAATATTTTCGTGCTGATGTTTGAACTGCCCACTCTCTGTGTCCTTCTGTCACCCTAGCCTTCCCTATGAAACTGAACAATCTTACCTCATCACTTTCTTTATTAATAGATTCATAGGGATTCTTCCTCTTCTTCCCGTTGGTGCTTGAAGTTGGAACTTCCATAATGATGGCTGGTTCTAGAATGTCTATACCAGGCTCTTCTGGGTACAGGTATCCACAGCTACATTATAGCTTGCCAGTGGATTGTTCCAGAGCTCTTGCCTTCCCTATATATACCCTCCTGGTCACCAGGCAAAGCCACACCCTTGAGCTTTGTTTGATCATACAGGCAGTGTTCCAGCCAATGGCAATCCTAGGATGGCTTTGACGTCACAAAGTACCACCTCTGACAAATCCCTGGCAACTCCCTGACAACTCCCTGGCAACGCCCTGACAAATACATGGGCTTTAAGCAAAGGATGATAGGGACGTAGAGAAAACCAAATGCTCTTTTTGTTTTACCATCCCCTGAAGATGCATCCCAAGCTGATCTGCCACCACTCCTCATTTCTCCATGTTTAATGTTCATTGTTCACATCAAGTGAGAGGATGATTCTTTCAAGCTCTTCTCCACAGCCATTCACATTAAGTAATTTATTTTTTGTCTCCCAGCCCCCACCATGCCCTAGAATTTTCGATGTCCCACCTGAAATCCTGTCAAGTTAGTGTGGCTACCTCTAATTATTGGTGGAGATGTGAATTATCCCGTTTCCCTCCGACAGTTTTTTTATATGCACCTAGAAGAACATTTACTTTTAGCCTTCTGCTAGGCAGATTTCAACCAATATTCTTTTACCCAATGTCGATGTAGTTCATTTAATTGTCCTCTTTCCAATCTGAAATGATGGCTTTCAGTCTGTCAAAGGTTTACTGAATACAGATGCTTTACTGTGTATCCTAGTCTTGTTTCAAATGAAGCGTGTATGTTCATAGTAAATGTAGTATTCCAACATGAATTCTACCAGTATGTGCAATGTGGGGAGGAATGGATAAAATGCTGGAAGTTGTTCTGAGTGTTTATATGCAGCATTCTACAAACTAAGACCAAAATGTGCACCACTGTGGGCATAGATGTACTTTGTTCTGCAAATTGTGTCCAGTGGGAAAGAAAACATGCATTCATATTTGAAGGGGAGACATAAGTGTATATTTTGTCAAAGTCTACATGTGAGTGTATGTAGAAAAGTGTATCTTAAGAAAGGCTTCTACAATCATTGAGGTTAGCAAGATTACAGAATAGGAGATCAGCATATAGACCAATTGTATGTTTATATATTAGAAATGACCAAATAGAAATTACAATTTAGAATGATGAAATTTAAAATACCACTAAAATATTAAAGGCTTAGGAATAAATCTGAACAGGGACGAAAATGATCTGTACACTTAAAACAACAAAATTTGCAAAGATGAATGAATGACTTAAGGAAAACCATTGAGATGTATAATTTCATTGTCAGTTAGATGATTCAATATTGTAAGATGTCAGTTATTTCCAAATTCATCTGTATTTAACTGAATTCAACTGGATAGATTGAATTCAGATGATTCAACTGAATTCAATTCAGTAGATTCAACTGAATCCTGATCACAGTTTTAGGAAGGCTTTTTAATGTAAATTAACAGGATAATTATAATATTCATAAAAAAATATAAATTTTCTGGAATGGCTAAAACAATAGTGCTGTATCTTCAAAAGCTGTGGATTGTATCCCTGTCAGTGTTTTAGTTTTGAACGTGTAATGTGGTAGTGTGCTGAAAATTTTCCTATTGAAAAGATTGGGTAACGGGTATATAAGGCCTCCATGTACATATTTTGAAATTTCTTGTGGACTTATAATTGTTTGAAAGTAAAAACTAAAAGTGTTTTAAAAGAGAATAAGACAGAAGGCCATAGAAAGAGAAGGCATGTCTCTAGGTTTCCCCCAGAGCTCGACACTTGTGTCGTTCTCCATAGAAAAATCACGAAAATCCATAATGGAAAAAGAAGTTGATAAATAAAACGAAAGAGAATTAGGCCTTGTGTTTTCGTTCCAGTGTTTATCAAGCTCCAATATCTTTACTGCATATGCCATATAATGAATAAAAAACTGGAATATTTCTCTGCTAATTTCCAGAAACAAATAATTTATAGCATTCCCAAGACTGTCATCTAAACACTGAAATATCAGGTGAACATTGTTATTAAGGTATACCGTATTTTATTAGTGAATCCCCGATGTTGTCTAGAGATTAGCAATTGCATTTAGTAAATCCTTAAAAACTCACATCTAAAAAATTATTTCTTTTGGCCTCTTGTTTGCAATTAGCAATGAGAAGATCACCCTGTCATATCATGTTATAACGGACAAAAAAAAATAAATTAATAAACAAGCAAGAATCAACAGGCACACTGCATCCAATACGGTAGGTCAAAAATGGGTTAAAATTGCTGAATATTACAGCTTTCAATTATGTTATATATTACCTTTCATTATTGTTTTTTAAATTCCTTTTTCAAAAAAGGTTTTGATGAGTATATCAAACACTATCCCAGGAAAATTCATCAAAATTTGAGGAAAACATTCAGTGTATATTTCTATTGAAAGCCGACAGCTTAGTTTATAAAATAACTCGTATTGAAAAACTTAGTGATTATGTTATATTTTTCACTGAAATGAATTTTGAAACTTTAAGGTCATCAGTGTAAAATGAGTTCATCGTGTTGAACTTTTGAAAAAAAAAGTCTGATATGTTCAGTTTTCAAGAATGTTGTTCTTTATCATATCAGGTTGAGGAACACACTCAAGGTGATTCTCCTATGCCATTCTGTAAGTCAGAGATGAACCCGGGACCAGAACCAGGGACCACTGGATACATTGTCAGCTCATTTTTGGGCCTTTGTACAAATGCTTTTTTAAATTGATGCTGGTTAAGTCATAGTAATAACAATCAACTACAATTTCAATAAATTTTGTCACACTTTTTAGCTGCCTAAGGCAGGTTTACACAGCACACAAAGTACCAGATATAGGAAAGGATCTTCTAGGGATTTGCTCCACTCTGGCCACAGAGAGCAAGATGCTGGAAGCCAACCATATATTTTGCTTTGGAACACAGACAGCTGAAGAGTAATCAATGAGAAAGAGTTGGTTATGGAACAGAGATAAATCCTACTGCTGGCTTTGAATGTGACTGAATGAGTGGCTTTGGAAAATGCCAGCACCATTACCTCCACTAGAGCCACTACTACCTGGACATGCCTATTAATACTACTACTAGCAATAGATTCCATACACCAAGAACCTGCTATGTGTCAGGCTCTGCTCTGAGCATGTAGTATCTAGATCAAACAGATGGTACATCCAAAATGGAACAATTTGACAAATATTTGTCTTCAAAGGAACCATTTACAAACAGGTGGATGCAGGGGGAACATCAGAGATTGTGCTGGTAGCAGCTGCCATCACTCCAGTCCTAAAGGAATGAGAGCATGGAGGAAGTGGTTACTAGAATCTGGAAACATCGATAATCATGAGGACATGGCTATCCTGAGATGAACAGTGACCATTGGCAGGCTCAGACAGGCATATCTCTTGAGGTCATGAGTTTGAGACCAGCCTGGCCAACATAGAGAAAACTTATCTACAGTAAAAATTCAAAAATTAGCCATGTGTGGTGGCATGTACCAGTAGTCCTGGCTACTCAGGATGCTGATGCAGGAGAATCACTTGAACCAGGGAGTTGGAGGTTGCAGTGAGCCAAAATGAAACCATTGCACTCCAGCCGGGGGAACAGAGTGAAACTCCATCTCAAAGAAACAAAGTGACTATCATATGGCACAGCAATCCTTCTTCTCTATAAATACCCAGAGGAGATGAAATCACAGCCTCACAAAGATATCTTGATTCTTGGCTGCTCACAGTTGTTCACACCTGTAATCCAAGCACTTTGGGAAGCCCAGGTGGGTGGAACTCCAGGTCAGGAGTTCAAGACCCGCCTGACCAATATGGTGAATCCCTGTCTCTACTAAATATACAAAACTTAGCCAGGTGTGGTGGCACATGCTTGTAGTCCCAGCTACCCTGGAGGCTGAGGCTGGAGAATCACTTGAACCCAGGAGGCTGAGTTTGCAGTGAACCTAGATCACACCACTGCACTCCAGCCTTGGCAACAGAGGTAGACTCTGTATTAACAAAAAAATAAAAAATAAAAAATAAAATCTGCAGTCTCATATTCATTGTAGCATTATTAACAATAACGAAGATATAGAAACAACTTAAATGCTTATCAATGGTTGAATGGATTTAAAGCTGTGATGTGGCTGGGGGAAAGTGGTGTAGTTACAAATAGTTGTACAGAATAAAATATCTTTAATCTAAAGAAAAAGAGATCTTCATGTTTGCCACTACAGGAATGAACCTGGAGAGGATCACACTAAGTTAAATAATCCAGAGAGAAATAAAAAGATGCAATGCTCTCATATGTACACTGTGTAACTTAGGGGCTCAAATAGACTGAGGTAAAGAATGAAACATTGGAGGTGGGAGGGGAAAAAAGAATGAAACATTGGAGGTGGGAGGGGAAATGAGGAGATGTAGAATGAACAAGTATAAAGATGTATTGTACAGGGGTGCTAAACAAAATTGTCTTATGAATTTTTGTTAAATAAGATTCAAGCTGCTATTTTCACACACTTGAAAATCGGAGAAGAGTCCGGGCACGGTGGCTCATGCCTGTAATCCCAGCTACTCCAGAGGCTGGGGCAGGTCAATTGCCTGGACCAAGAAGGCGGAGGTTTCGATGAGCCGAGTTCGCTTTATCGCACTCCAGCCTGTGTAACAAGAGCAAAACATCCTCTCGATTAAAATAAAAAAATCTGAGAAGAGAGATAGGCTAATCTGCTTTACCATAGTAACAATATTAGATTCTGTATTCCAAAATATGTTGTAAACCTCAAATATACACAACAAAATTTATTTAAAATAAAAATAAAAAATCCAACATACTTCTGCATGCTAACATTGAACATGTGGAAATCAAAATTAAACACATGATACTATGTACAGTTGCTTGAAAAAAAAAAAGTAATACTAAGGTGTGAGTTAAAACATGGACAAGAAGGTGGGCACAAATATTAAAAACCAAAAAATCTTTCTAAAATTTAGAAAATACAAAAATGTACCTGACATATCCATTTCCAAAGAAGAACAGATTAGACATACAGAGATGCATCTTAAAATCAGGCTGAGTGAAACAAGTATGGATGATGGATACATAAATTGAAAACTAATGTCCACAAACAATAAGAAACGTGTATTGACACTGAAACAGAGAAAAGGATGCACATCAATGCGTTTCAATGGTTGCCAATGTAGACAAGAGGAATAAAACTGGGTCGTGGAAAGAAAGGAGAGGGAATGACTAAATAAACAGGAGTGGGTCTTGAGCAGTTAACCCGAGGAACATACCTCAGCCCTCTACCCTTGATGCTGAAAGTACTCTACTGTATTTCCTCCAATCAAAACAGGATTCTTTTCCATGGAAGAATTGCTTGTTTATTTGTTTGTTGGTTGGTTTGTTTTTAATTGCATTTTAGGTTTTGTGGTACTTGTGAGGAACAGGCAATTCTTAATCACTGATATTCTATGGAAATACTGGTTTAGGGATTGTCAATAAAAATATCAACTTGTAATTGTATGATTGTGTTCAAATTCTCTGTAGACTATGCTTTCGTTTATTGCCTGCAGCAGACAATGGCCACTCCCAGTGTCCCAAATTTGGTAAGCTCCTGCTCCAACTAGAGTTTCTTAACAAAGAAGTGCCCTAGTATAGGGACCATGTTTTGCAAATACCATTATGCTAGTGTGTGTGGTGTGCTGTTTTACTTTTTGTAGGGTAAACTTCTTGGCCTTTTTGAGGGTGTTCAGTGGCTCAAGGTTTTGGGTGAGTCAGAAAACACACTACCATGAGGTATATGTCATGGAGGTGGTGATTTTGATGTATTCATTTTGGAAAGAGTTTCACGGTCACCTGCATACAATGCAGCTCTTTTGTTGTGCACTTCTAAATATGTACATGCTCCAAGAAACACCAAATCCTCCAGTTTGTCTTCTGTGGGTAAAATTTTAAGAAGAAATTTTGTCTCCAGGAGTCAGGTTTTTCCCCAGTCCTTATTTCGAATGGCTGGCTAACCTGTGGGTCCGCCCACCAACCCTACAGGACATCAAATCCCTCCCTTCTCGAATGCCTACCTCTCCCCTTCCCTTCCTCCTCACCATCAGAAAACAGGCAGAGAGATACTCAGTCATCAGCTCCTCCACATTTACTTTATTGTTACTGTTACTTGTCCAATTCGGTTTCTCCGCATGTGACTAATCCTGCCCATTCTCCTGTAAAGATTTGTCACATGAGTGGAGGTCTTTGGTTTCCTGTGAAGATCCTTCCCATGGGTCGAGGACCTCGCCCTTCTGTGAAGATCCTTCCAATGGGTCAACGTCTTCATCCCTCTGTGAAGATCCTTCCCATGAGTCGAGGTCTTCGTTTTTCTGTGAAGATCCTTCCCATGTGTCGAGGTCTTCGTCCTTCTGTGAAGATCCTTCCCATGTTTCGAGGTCTTCGTCTTCCTGTGAATATCCTTCCGATCTGTCGAGGTGTTCATCCTTCTGTGAAGATCCTTCCCATGGGTCGAGGTCTTCGTCCTTCTGTGAAGGTCCTTCCCATGTTTCGAGGTCTTCGTCTTCCTGTGAATATCCTTCCGATGTGTCGAGGTTTTCGTCCTTCTGTGAAGATCCTTCAAATGGGTCGAGGTCTTCATCCATCTTTGAAGATCCTGCGTATGAGTCGAGGTCTCCATCCTTCTGTGAATATCCTTCCCATGAATCGAGGTCTTCATCCTTCTGTGAAGATCTTTCCCGTGGGTTGAAATCTTCGTCCTTGTGTGAAGATCCCTCACATGGGTCAAGGTATTCATCCTTCTGTGAAGATCCTTCCCATGAGTCTAGGTCTTCGGCCTCCTCTGAAGATCCTTCAGCTGAGTCATCTAGGTCTTCATTCTCTTGTGAATATCCTTCCCGTGAGTCTAGGTCTTTGTCCTTTTGTGAAGATTCTTCACATGGGCGTAGGTCTTTGTCCTCCTCCTCTTGGATTGGATCGGTGGAGTTCTCTCGGGACTGGTCATTGTCCATTTGATTTGAGCATATCTTCTTATTTTTCCTGTAGTAAAACACCAATATTGTTGGATATTGTGACTTTTTGGTGTTCTTCAAGCTTTGTTCAGAGGCTAAAGCTCCGTTCCGTGTCTCCTGAATCTGGTAAGAAAACAGGGAGAGGCCAGAAAGACGTTACTTTTGGCGAAAAGCGTAGAGACTGAATAGACGTGGTGGGGGAGTGGTTGTGTATGACAGGAAACACAGGTTGAGAAAGAAGATTATGCCAGAAGAACACGGTGGAATCATAGGTTAGGGATCTATGAGGAAGCAGTAAAGGAGCATGGCTAGGGTCATCTGTGTTAGTCCAAACTGCATGATTTTGTAAGCTCTTTGCTATTCTGCAGGCTTTGGTCAAAATGAGACATTACATGGGGTTTGAGGTCATGAGAAACATCCTGCCAAACCACCTGAGCACAGGGCAGACAAAGGCCAAACTAAAGAAACATCACCATCACATCTTGCTTGGCAAAGCTCTGAGGAACACCACAATGATATTCCAACAGAAAAAGGGCCAAAGCACCTTAGCATAAGAACATCTCATAAATAACCTGGTGGTCAGCAAACCATAGTGCATAGATCCCTCCCACCCATGCTAGTAATCCCCAAGGCTGTAAGTGGCAGTGGGCTATGGCATAAATCTGGCCCCCACTTCCACAGGTTCCTGCAATATTTTCGTGCTGATGTTTGAACTGCCCACTCTCTGTGTCCTTCTGTCACCCTAGCCTTCCCTATGAAACTGAACAATCTTACCTCATCACTTTCTTTATTAATAGATTCATAGGGATTCTTCCTCTTCTTCCCGTTGGTGCTTGAAGTTGGAACTTCCATAATGATGGCTGGTTCTAGAATGTCTATACCAGGCTCTTCTGGGTACAGGTATCCACAGCTACATTATAGCTTGCCAGTGGATTGTTCCAGAGCTCTTGCCTTCCCTATATATACCCTCCTGGTCACCAGGCAAAGCCACACCCTTGAGCTTTGTTTGATCATACAGGCAGTGTTCCAGCCAATGGCAATCCTAGGATGGCTTTGACGTCACAAAGTACCACCTCTGACAAATCCCTGGCAACTCCCTGACAACTCCCTGGCAACGCCCTGACAAATACATGGGCTTTAAGCAAAGGATGATAGGGACGTAGAGAAAACCAAATGCTCTTTTTGTTTTACCATCCCCTGAAGATGCATCCCAAGCTGATCTGCCACCACTCCTCATTTCTCCATGTTTAATGTTCATTGTTCACATCAAGTGAGAGGATGATTCTTTCAAGCTCTTCTCCACAGCCATTCACATTAAGTAATTTATTTTTTGTCTCCCAGCCCCCACCATGCCCTAGAATTTTCGATGTCCCACCTGAAATCCTGTCAAGTTAGTGTGGCTACCTCTAATTATTGGTGGAGATGTGAATTATCCCGTTTCCCTCCGACAGTTTTTTTATATGCACCTAGAAGAACATTTACTTTTAGCCTTCTGCTAGGCAGATTTCAACCAATATTCTTTTACCCAATGTCGATGTAGTTCATTTAATTGTCCTCTTTCCAATCTGAAATGATGGCTTTCAGTCTGTCAAAGGTTTACTGAATACAGATGCTTTACTGTGTATCCTAGTCTTGTTTCAAATGAAGCGTGTATGTTCATAGTAAATGTAGTATTCCAACATGAATTCTACCAGTATGTGCAATGTGGGGAGGAATGGATAAAATGCTGGAAGTTGTTCTGAGTGTTTATATGCAGCATTCTACAAACTAAGACCAAAATGTGCACCACTGTGGGCATAGATGTACTTTGTTCTGCAAATTGTGTCCAGTGGGAAAGAAAACATGCATTCATATTTGAAGGGGAGACATAAGTGTATATTTTGTCAAAGTCTACATGTGAGTGTATGTAGAAAAGTGTATCTTAAGAAAGGCTTCTACAATCATTGAGGTTAGCAAGATTACAGAATAGGAGATCAGCATATAGACCAATTGTATGTTTATATATTAGAAATGACCAAATAGAAATTACAATTTAGAATGATGAAATTTAAAATACCACTAAAATATTAAAGGCTTAGGAATAAATCTGAACAGGGACGAAAATGATCTGTACACTTAAAACAACAAAATTTGCAAAGATGAATGAATGACTTAAGGAAAACCATTGAGATGTATAATTTCATTGTCAGTTAGATGATTCAATATTGTAAGATGTCAGTTATTTCCAAATTCATCTGTATTTAACTGAATTCAACTGGATAGATTGAATTCAGATGATTCAACTGAATTCAATTCAGTAGATTCAACTGAATCCTGATCACAGTTTTAGGAAGGCTTTTTAATGTAAATTAACAGGATAATTATAATATTCATAAAAAAATATAAATTTTCTGGAATGGCTAAAACAATAGTGCTGTATCTTCAAAAGCTGTGGATTGTATCCCTGTCAGTGTTTTAGTTTTGAACGTGTAATGTGGTAGTGTGCTGAAAATTTTCCTATTGAAAAGATTGGGTAACGGGTATATAAGGCCTCCATGTACATATTTTGAAATTTCTTGTGGACTTATAATTGTTTGAAAGTAAAAACTAAAAGTGTTTTAAAAGAGAATAAGACAGAAGGCCATAGAAAGAGAAGGCATGTCTCTAGGTTTCCCCCAGAGCTCGACACTTGTGTCGTTCTCCATAGAAAAATCACGAAAATCCATAATGGAAAAAGAAGTTGATAAATAAAACGAAAGAGAATTAGGCCTTGTGTTTTCGTTCCAGTGTTTATCAAGCTCCAATATCTTTACTGCATATGCCATATAATGAATAAAAAACTGGAATATTTCTCTGCTAATTTCCAGAAACAAATAATTTATAGCATTCCCAAGACTGTCATCTAAACACTGAAATATCAGGTGAACATTGTTATTAAGGTATACCGTATTTTATTAGTGAATCCCCGATGTTGTCTAGAGATTAGCAATTGCATTTAGTAAATCCTTAAAAACTCACATCTAAAAAATTATTTCTTTTGGCCTCTTGTTTGCAATTAGCAATGAGAAGATCACCCTGTCATATCATGTTATAACGGACAAAAAAAAATAAATTAATAAACAAGCAAGAATCAACAGGCACACTGCATCCAATACGGTAGGTCAAAAATGGGTTAAAATTGCTGAATATTACAGCTTTCAATTATGTTATATATTACCTTTCATTATTGTTTTTTAAATTCCTTTTTCAAAAAAGGTTTTGATGAGT